>CM054058.1:486785305-487385305 GCA_028641055.1 Alopecurus myosuroides
TTTATCTATGCAATATTAGTGGTGTGTTTCTTTTCACTCACTTGAGGAGTTTTTCTCCTAAGAAACACATTGCTTTATTTTTGTTTTCCTATGTTTTCCACTAAGGTTCTTAAGAGATTATTTTTCAAGACTTGAGGTGACCTTTTGTTTCAACTTGAAAATGTGTTATTAATGATTAGGAATCATCTTGAACTTGAAATAAAATTAATTGGAAAAGATTTCATTAGATCTTCCATTATAATTTTTGCCCTGAAAAACAGCCAAGTAGCTGTTTTCAACCCTTGTTTTCCATCACAAGGATTATCCAATTAGGGATTTTCTTTGTTCAAAACTACTCTCTGATGTGAGTACAAAAAAACTACACTCTTGGAAAAACCTACAAAGAAAATTAACACACAATGCCATGATGGTTTTTGAGCCATCTTGTTAAGACAGAAATTTGAGCATTTTAAAAACAGAGAATGTACCTACTTTGCCATTTATTTTCAGAGCCATAAACCCATCATTTTTCAAATCAAATGGTTGGATCTGAAACTTGGATAGTTGTTCTTTGTTGAGCTTTTTAAATCACTCATTTTAGAGCTGGTTTGCTTGGTGAAAACAAGCCCAACTTTTGCTATCTCTGTCTGCTTTTCCAGCACTTAGAAAAATTCAGAAAACTGTCTAACTGAATTTTCCTGACAGAACAGTGAATACACTTTTAAACTTGATGATTGATCTTGTGTGTGCTGATCCAAGCATAGCCACTTTGCCATTTCGAAAACCAGGATACTAGGCTTCTAGAAGGTGGCATTGGATCCCCCTTTGGGCTGGCTAGGGAGAGAGAAATATGAGGTGGCATTTGACTAATGTGTGATGTCACATTAGTGGTTGAAATAGTGTTATTCCTTTTCTTTTACCCATCCCTTGGCCCTTGCTGTGGCCTAGCTCACCAAATTGTACTGGCTTGACCCCTAGGAACCAATTGGAACCGTGGCCACCTGTGGAGAAACCCCAAGGGGCAAGGGCATGCCCATGCCAATGGTACCCGAGCCCTCCACCTTGGCCTCGTGCCTACAAAGCCCTAGTGGCCAAACCCTCTCGCCAGCACGCTCTCCTCGCCACACTCACCCACCCCATCGCCCTCTCGGTTGCTCGTTTGCTCTGTGCGAGCGAGGCGAGCCGCGCCCAGCCACAGACCCGTGCGAGTCGAGGTGGATCACGGCGTCGAGATCACTGCCCTCCCGCCCTCTTTTCTCCTCCTTTGCGACCCCCTGGAGCTAGCCTACCTCCCTGACATCATTTGGCCCTCCCTCGTTTGCAGGTTCGTCGCCGTCGTCCTCGGAGCCGCCGCGGGACGCCGTCGAGCCGCCGCCGTGCACACGCTTCGACATCGCCCATAACCGCGCCACGGCAACGCCCAGGCCACCCTCCTTCGACCCTGCACCACCCCACTCCAACGCGCGAGCCCTAGGTGAGCTACCGCGAGGAGATCGCTAGGTGTTCGTCCGGGTTCCGGAGAGAGAGAGAGAAGAGAGAGGCACGGGGAGGAAGAACGCACAGGGACCGTTGATCTGCGAATCGACGGCCCCCTTTGAACGCTCGCTTCGCGCGCGCGCGCGCGCAGGCGGGCTGTGCTGCGTGCTAGCTGGGCCGTGCGCAGCAGATCGGGCCCGTTTGGGCATGTTCCTGTTAAAAATAAAAATAACAATATTCTGGCAGATTAATTAGGTGTTAGCTTTAGGCTTAGAAAAGGTAGCATATAAATTTATTTTACCTTGATAATTTGTGTGCTACTAGACATACAAAATTACAACCATATCCCACTGGCAGAAACTTGTTTTGAGTTTTTATGATTTTTCTATAAATCATATGCCAGACAGTACCCTAAAAATTGAAATGAATAGAACTTCAAAAATACAAAACATTTTTGAGCAAACTCAACTGTTTTGGAAAGCCCTTTTAAATACCTACCAGTAGAATTTTAGTTTGCATCAAGGTGAGTTACCATTTGGAAATGCCATCCATTTTGGTAAAACATCAGTGGGCTATTCCATGATTTTTAGAGGGAGTTTGGAATATTATTTTTGAGTGAGGCAAGTTGGAGAGGCTTTGTAGTGATAAGGACTATCACATCCTAGAAGGATTTACTTTTTGGAGCAACAGAAAAATTTAGAGAGGCAGAACAAGTTTTGGTTACTTTCTGTCTAATTTTTAATTCTAGATCTTGCTTTGTATGTTAATTTTGTGAGTTGCAAATGATGTGTTCTTGCTTGTTATGTTGTTTTCCATTGTGGTTATGATGTATACAAGTTATTTGAACATGTTAGAATAAATGGTTTGAATGGTAGCATTTTAGAACTAGTTTTCCATGCATAGGTCTTGCTAATAGCTAGATTTTTATGTATGTTTTGAGTAGATCTCTAAATGAATTTTTAGGCTAGTTGCTAGATTGATTTCCATGGAACCAGTACCACTTAGGTACTGTTAGTTTGTTTATAGCACCTCTGGATGCTTGGTGCTTGTGTTTGAAATAGGTTTAAAATAGAAATGCTTAAGGAATAGATTTCACACTAGGATATTCATGTATGTTTTTGTGTCTTGTTTTCCACTAGGGAAAAATATGACTCTTTGGTATTGAAACCAGAGGATGAAAAGTACTTGTGGAAGTATTTTCCTTAGGGTTTTCACCTCTGATAGTTTTCCTTTTAAGTAGCACAAAAGCATGAGTAGCACTTGGATGACTAGGAATTAATCTCCTCACATGTGTAGCATTTTAAGCATAGTTTTTCCTTGTTTCCTAGCTATGTTTTTATGATATTTTGTGAGGTCCAGTAGCATTTATGGTACTGGTTAGAGGGGTATTTTGCCTCTGAAAGCTTGCACACTTGTGCATAACATTAGCTAGTGTAGTCTAAACTAGTCTAGTAGTTTTCCTAAATTTTCTACTAGTAATGAGTAGGAGTTTTTGGGTGCTTGTTTGTTTGTTTTGAGCACTTTTATAAAAATGACCAGAGGCTTATTAACCTCTTGGTGAGCATATTTGCTAGTGGAACACCCACTGGTATGTTTTCCTCATGGTGGAAAATAGATTTGACTTGTTGTCATGAACTTATTTCACCACTTGATTAGTTTAGCAAATTGTGTGTGCTAGCCATAGAGATTGTTGTGAGAATTTTTTTGGCATCAAAATGTGTTTTATGTGACACCCTACTGTCCAGTAACATGTGCTATATCCCACTGGTCCTTAATGTTCTTAACTAAGAATCATTGTTTTGGCCACACATAAGCACTAGGAAAAAGCAGATTTTCCAACTATAGTTTTTATGCCAATTTTTCTTAAGGGAAAAGTTGAGAACTTTGGGTGGTACTTCTTGATTTCTTGCTGTATGTATTGCTTGTAGCATTGCTTGCCTTGTTTGGTTCTGAAAGTGTGTCTTTATTTCTTTTTACGACGTTAGAAAACGAGGAGGAAGGAATTGCTGAAGAAGGGTATTGCAACTCCTGTTACTTTCAGGATCAGGACCATCACTTGTACCAAGGCAAGCCATCCTAATGCTTGCTGTATAACTACTTATCATTATCTATCATGCATGCTTTTCACTTCTGAAGTTTTACAAAACTATGCCTTCAAAAACTATTTTTGTGTGAATCCTATTACTACTATTAATACTACTAGTATAAGGACTCATAATAATAGCCAACTTGGTATTACCAAGCCCTTAGACACTAAATGGTATATAAATACCATACACCTACTTAAAACTTGAGTTCTTAAATGAACTAAATAAAATGTGTTTTTGTAAACAAATGCCTTATGAAAGGAAAACTCCGGAAGAAGGGTGAGACCCTGTCTGTCGGAAGGATTGTTATGATGGGAAATTTTATGAGAAATGTTTACAAAAGACACATAACCTAGTCTTCGCTGGACAACCATTATCGTACTGCCACTTTACCCCAATATGGGTAGGGGCTTGATTAAAAACTTGTTAGGGTTAGTATATGTGCTATCTCAAAGGCTATAGGGGATTGGATCCTCCGAACCGAAATGTCGCTAGGAGTGAGTATACGGGACATCTAAAGTGTGGGATTAATTTTCCCTCCGGATGCAGCAGTTGGGTCTCCTGTTTGGCGGTGTGGGACATGGCTTGCCAGGGAGGGGAAACCCCAATTGAAGAGATAGTCATGTACTAGCTTGTACAGAGTGGATAGTCAAGACCAGTTATCTGATGTTCTCATAGGTTGGGAACAGTCCATGGTTGTTTCATGGCAGACTCTGGATCTGGTGGAAATGTGTACACCTCTGCAGAGTAAAACTATTTCGAGATAGCCGCGTCCTCGGATATGGACGGTTGAATGGCCATGTAGCTAGTATTGTGTCAACTTTTCAAAAGAGGTTTTGAAGGAAGGATTTTGTACCTGAGAGGTACTATGGAGGAATGACTTGGTATCTGTGAGATACCGATGAGAAAGTAACTATTACAAAAATTTTCTGAAAAGAAAAACTTTCTTTTCCAAAAGAATTATAAAACCTCCAAGATATGTGATATCTACGAGAGCAAAACTACCTTATTTTAAATGATTTTGTTTACAAAGAGGTAAACTTGAAGAATCAACCATGGCAAATCTTTTATCTGTCATGGGTAGCTGAACCATATGTATGGCCTACCCACTCCACCAAATAAGCATGTATGCATTATTGTAAGCTAATAAAGGATGTCTTGTTGAGTACATTCAAATGTACTCATTTGGTTTCGCCCTGGTATCTACTTATCAGACTACGAGGAGCCACCTCAGGAGGAGTACTATGAGGAGGAGTTCTACGCTGATGGCCCTGCGAGTTAGGATCGTCTCCCAGTCAGCAGCCTGTAGGATGAGGCGTGACTCGGGTTCTACTACGCTATGCTTATCGTCTTCCGCTGTGTTTACTTTGAATGTCTGTCCTGCGTGACAGTTATCAAGAACTTGGTCATGTGACCATTTATGTAAGACTCTATATTCGTGTAATGGATGATGTATTCTGTATGCCAACTACGTATGTTGTTCACGACTGGTTCTTCTGGGATCGTGAATGAATGCATATGGGGGGTTCTGGACCTACCGGTCTGGGGCCTCTACAAAGTTGGTATCAGAGCCATCCTGACTCTAGGAGACCTTAGTTAGCATGGACGTTAGTGTATACTCCGATAATCTAAGTTACCAATACAAAAAATTTGGATATATGACTAAGTATAAAACTATTCCCTATATCCCACCACCTCTCTGGGTTAGACTCTACTTGCATTAAGGTTATTTCTTGCATGAACCTAAAACTTTGCACACTTGTATCTAACTTAAACTATACTTAAAATTTTGTGTAGATGGACGTGGACATCACCGTGGCTTTTCAGTTGGGACGTCCACGTGGAGAGTCTTTCCTTTTCGAGGAGAGGCTAGTATCTATGGCTACTGTGTTGGGACGCCCACTTCCGGAGCTGCGAGGAGGACTAGTTGTCGGGGCACCTCTGGAGGGAGACTGGTACGCGGAGGTCACTATCCGCGCACCTCTGGCTAGCCCGACAGTGGAGGCCTACGTGTACCGTGCTGTTGATCGTTCTTGGAACGAGGCTGCGGTGCGCGTGATACAGGAGTCAGTAGCACGTCTGGCGCACATCGGGGAGTATATGTTCATCGGTTCCCGGTTCGAGCTGATTGGGAGACGTGATGAGGATGGCATACCACTTCCTGTTGAGCCAGACTTTACCACTGTTGGTCCACACTTGGACGAGATGGAGATTCTGTTACACCGCACTCAGACCAGGCTAGACGACCAGCGTCTTGACACCCAGCACGGCATATTGGTGCACCACACACTGATAGCCGAGACTGACGAGCTGAGGGCTGAGCTTCACGACAGCCAGGAGGAGAGTGGAGCTCTGGCTCAGCAGTTGTCCGAGTTGAGGGAGCAGTTAGAGGCTACTACCGCGAGGCACCGTGCCTTACGGAGGCAGCTGAGGGCCACCCGCCTTGGCCGTGCACGCCTCACCACTAGACTGACGGCCCTGGAGGGGGCTAACGCCGTTCTGCGCGGCAGGCTTCAGATAGCTCGTGACGACATAGCCACGAGAGACGCTGCCGTAGAGGAGCTGGAGGAGGAGGCCGCAGAGCTCCACAGGGAGATTGAGGATCTTCTGCCTATTGAGGATGTTCCCTCCGACTTAGAGGGGATGGATATGAGCGAGGCTAGCGAGCAGGATGATGATGACCTGCTTGACGAGGAGGAGGAGGACCCTGAGGAGGGTATCTTCGACGTTGGGGACAGCGACGACTCTGTGTAGTCGCTGCCTTCTCATCCTTAGCACATGGTGCTGGTCTAGATACTAGTTAGGTATGCTAGATCGTTTTTGCTAGATAGTTTGCTAGTAGTAGCCTTGCGATGACCCCACCAATCGCACCCCCTGTAGCTCGATGAAGCCTTCCTTGTAAGATATGGCTTGTGTGTGTGTGTAATGTAAGAAACTCTGTTTAATTATGGTGATGAATGAATGTTTGGCTTGGTTTTCTGTTGATTGTCACTACTTTGCGTTCATTTCATTCAAGTTTGCGACTGCCCCGCTCTTGTTTTTGAAACTTATCGCTAGCATTCCTTTTGTTTAGTTATTAAGGTGCTGGGTTTTCAAAAACAAGAATTTATTTCTTAGACTTACACATTTTTCACTTCAGCATGGCACCCCGTCGCGAACCCCCACCGCCACCACCCCCCACAGTGGAGGCGCTGTTGGCTCTGCTGATGGAAGATCGCCAGGCCAGCCGAGATGAGAGTGCAGCTACCATTACCGCTCTGCAACAACTAGCTGCTGCCGCCAACAATAATGGCAATGGCAATGGAAATGGTGCTCGCTCGAGACTGAGAGACTTTCAGCACACCAACCCCCCAGTTTTCACCAGGATTGTGGAGCCTCTCGATGCTGACGACTGGCTCCGCACCATTGCAAACAAACTGGAAGTTGCTTCGGTTGATGAGAATGATAAGGTCCTGTTGGCCTCCCATTTTCTCGCTGGTCCCGCCAGGACTTGGTGGGAGACTACACGTGAGACTGTTGCTGCTGGTCACGTGTTCACCTGGGAGGAATTCTCTGCAAGGTTCCGCAAGTATCACATTCCCCAGGGAATGATGGCACTTATGCGGGAGAAGTTTCTGAATCTGAAACAGGGAAGCATGCCAGTGTCTGAATACTGGGAGAATTTCACTACTCTGTCCCGGTATGCACAGGATGATATTAATACTGATGCTAAGAAGAAGGAGAGGTTCTTAAATGGGCTGGATGATGAGCTCCAGTGCTCTCTAGTAGTGGTTCCATTCCAGGACATGGAGACTCTTGCTAATGCCGCTATGGTGCTGGAGCACAAGCGGAAATCTGCTGATGATAACCGCAAGAGGAAGATGACTGCTCATGGAGGACCTAGTGCTCAGAGGACTCGCAACACTCCGTATGCGAGGCCACCAACCCACAAGGCGCCTGCTTATGCACCCCGCCCCAGCCACAACTATGCACCAAGGCCCAACAGCTACAATCACCCTGCACCGTATGCACCAAGGTACGGAGGAAACAGCTATGGTGGTAACCATGGTAATCACTCTGGGAATAATCATGGAAACCGCTATGGAGGTAACAATGGAGGAAATGGGAGCCACACCAACAATGCTCCCAAACCAAACCCAAGCTCAAAGCCTTCTGGAGGTTGCTTTGCCTGTGGAAAGGAGGGTCACTTCGCTCGCGAGTGCCCCAACAAAGCTACTGCTCCAGTCCAGCCTGCTGCAACCAAGATGAACCATGGTCCTTCCACTGGACGACAGAATAGGATGAAGGGACACCTGAACCATATCAATGCTGCAGAAGCTCAGGAGGCACCAGACATGGTGATGGGTATGTTTCCTGTCAACTCGGTACCAGCCGCAGTACTGTTTGATTCTGGTGCATCACATTCCTTTGTCACTAAACCGTTTGCTGAGAGAAGTGGTATGAAGCATTCCCGTATGCACAACCCTATGTTAGTACAAATACCTGGGGATAGTACTAAAGCCAACCTAATTTGCAATGAGGTACCAGTAGAAATTCAAGGGAAAACTTTTCATGCTGATCTTATAGTGCTGGGATCCAAAGGGATAGAAGTGGTACTCGGTATGAACTGGATGGCCAAGTATAAGGGAGTTATCGATTGCACTAAGAAATCTATTGAAATGATCTCAGAGGATGGGGAAAAGGTTGCGTACACTGCAACTCGACCCTCGTCACAAGTTCACTGCCACACCTGGAATAGTCCACCCTGTCCTTGAGGAAGTTCCGGTAGTTTGCGAATACCCGGATGTTTTTCCTGAAGAATTACCCGGTATGCCCCCTGATCGGGATATCGAGTTTGTGATCGAGTTAGTGCCCGGAACTGGACCCATAGCACAGAAGCCGTATCGGATGAACCCGAAGGAATTAGATGAGTTGAAGACTCAGCTGGAGGACATGTTAAGGAAGGGATTGATTCGCCCTAGTGCATCGCCCTGGGGATCTCCGATCATTTTTGTGGGAAAACGGGACGGTACCACTCGTTTATGTGTGGACTACCGCAAGTTAAATGATGTTACCATCAAGAACAAATACCCGTTGCCCAAAATTGAAGACTTGTTTGACCAGTTGAATGGGGCTGTAATCTTCTCCAAGATTGACCTTCGGACTGGTTATCATCAATTGAAAGTCCGTGATACTGATATCCCAAAGACTGCTTTCACCACTCGTTACGGGCTGTATGAATACACCGTAATGTCCTTTGGTCTAACCAATGCCCCTGCCTATTTCATGAATCTCATGAATAAGGTATTCATGGACTTTCTAGACAAGTTTGTCGTGGTGTTTATTGACGACATTCTTATATATTCGAGGAGTGAGGAAGAACACGAAGAGCATCTGAGACTTGTGCTCGGAACACTTCGTGAGCATCAATTGTATGCTAAGTTTAGTAAATGTCAATTCTGGTTGACGGAAGTCGGATTTCTTGGACATGTAGTATCTGCGGGAGGAATATCTGTTGACCCTGCTCTAGTTCAGTCTGTGGAGAAGCGTGCTGCTCCGACCAACCAGACTGAAGTCAGATCCTTTCTGGGTTTGGCAGGATATTACCGCAAGTTTGTTCAGGGATTCTCGAGTATAGCCAGACCCCTCACCCAGTTGCTCAAGAAGGATAGCAAGTTCCTATGGACGGACAAGTGTGAAGAAAGTTTCAATGAGTTGAAGCACCGACTGGTGTCTGCCCCAATCCTTATAATGCCAGATGTCACCAAGAATTTCGACGTATATTGTGACGCTTCTAAGCTTGGTCTTGGAAGCGTGCTTATGCAAGAAGGGAAGGTGATATCTTTCATATCCCGCCAGTTAAGGCCCCACGAGTTGAATTATCCCACTCATGACTTAGAGCTTGCTGCCGTTGTTCATGCTCTCAAGACATGACGGCACTTTCTTATGGGAAGGAGAGTGGAAATTTACACGGATCATAAGAGTTTAAAGTATATCTTTACTCAACGTGAGCTCAACATGAGGCAGCGCCGCTGGATTGAGCTCATTAAGATTATGATCTGAGTATTCATTATCACCCGGGAAAGGCCAATGTGGTTGCAGATGCTCTTAGTCAGAGCCGGCCTCTCTAAATGCTATGATTCTAGTAAGGCAACCCGAGTTGTGGAAAGAGCTGGACCAGCTTGGCATTGAAGTGGTCAGCTATGGCATGTTAGACGCCATAGAGCTTAAACCGACCCTGGTTGACCAAATCAAAGAGCGCAGAAAGGCCAGAAAAGTATTGATGGGATTAAGGCGCGCATGGAGAAGGAAAAGGTTGCTGGGTTTACCATCGATGCTGATGGGGGATTATGGTATGAAGGCCGTATTTGTGTTCCCTCTGAATCTGATCTCAAGCAGACCATCATGGTCGAAGCTCATGAGACCATGTATTCTATCCATCCTGGAGGAACAAAGATGTATCAAGACCTGAAGAGAGATTCTGGTGGCATGGAATGAAGCGAGAGATTGCTTCATTTGTAGCCAAGTGCCATGTCTGCCAGCAAGTAAAAGCCGGGCACCAGCGTCCCGCTGGATTGCTCCAACCATTGCAAGTGCCTGTTTGGAAATGGGATGAAGTGGGAATGGACTTCATCACTGGACTTCCTAGGTCCAGCCGAGGAAATGATTCTATATGGGTTGTCGTGGACAGGCTCACGAAAGTTGCTCACTTTATTCCTGTCCGGACAACCTATCGTGGAGATCAGCTTGCGGATCTTTACATTTCTCGGATTGTCAGCCTACACGGAGTCCCAAGCAGGATTGTATCTGATCGAGGTACACAGTTCACATCTAGATTTTGGAAGAAGTTGCACGAGAGTTTGGGAACCAAACTAGCTTTTAGCACAGCATATCACCCGCAGACTGATGGACAAACAGAGCGTGTGAACCAAATTCTGGAGGACATGCTCCGTGCTTGTGTGTTGTCCTATGGAATTAAATGGGAAGACTGTCTGCCCTTCGCAGAGTTTTCTTACAACAACAGTTATCAGTCTAGCTTGCAAATGGCCCCTTTTGAAGCTCTATATGGACGTAAATGCCGTACACCTTTAAATTGGACTGAGACTGGAGACAGTCAGGTTTTTGGTGTGGACACTTTGAAGGCTGCAGAGGAGCAAGTCCAACTTATTCGGGAACGTTTAAAGACAGCTCAATCTCGTCAGAAGAGTTATGCTGATACGAAGCGTCGTGATGTCTCTTTCAGCATTGGAGATTTCGTGTACCTTCGTGTTACGCCACTCAAAGGGATGCAGCGTTTCCATGTCAAAGGAAAGCTGGCCCCCAGGTATATTGGCCCTTTTAAGATCTTGGCACGTCGTGGCGAAGTTTCTTATCAGTTAGAATTACCTGAGGAGCTATCTGCTTTTCACAATGTTTTCCATGTGTCATTGCTCCGGAAATGTCTGCAAGTACCAGAGAAGATCTCTCGTATCAAGACGTGGATTTCAGGACCATTGACATAAATGATGATTTGACTTATCGTGATAGACCCCTGCGGGTTCTCGAGGAAATTGTGCGTGCTACCAGGAGGCGTGCTATAAAATTCCTTAAGATTCAGTGGACCAATCACTCTGAGGAAGAAGCTACCTGGGAGCGTGAGGATGAGATCAGGAAGGAGTTCCCTGATTTTCTTAAAGCCTAGACCCGCGAATCTCGGGACGAGATTCTTTTAAGGGGGGGGAGATTTGTCACATCCCTGTTTTTAAGCACTTGTATAATAGTATTTTAGCAAGCCTCTTAAGACTTTTGTAATGAAATTAAGTGGACAACATGTTTGTGTAGTGATGTTTATCTATGCAATATTAATGGTGTGTTTCTTTACACTCACTTGAGGAGTTTTTCTCCTAAGAAACACATTGCTTTATTTTTGTTTTCCTATGTTTTCCACTAAGGTTCTTAAGAGATCATTTTCAAGGCTTGAAGTAACACTTTGTTTAAACTTAAAAAAGTGTTATTGTTGGTTTGGAATCAACTTGAACTTGAGATAAAATTATTTGGAAAAGATTCCATTAGATTTTCCAATATAATTTTTGCCCTGAAAAACAGCCAAGTAGCTGTTTTCAACCCTTGTTTTCCATCACAAGGATTATCCAATTAGGGATTTTCTTTGATCGAAACTACTCTCTGATATGAGTACAACAAAACTACACTCTTGGAAAAACCTACAAAGAAAATTAACACACAATGCCATGATGGTTTTTGAGCCATCTTGTTAAGACAGAAAATTGAGCATTTTAAAAACAGAGAATGTACCTACTTTGCCATTTATTTTCAGAGCCATAAACCCATCTTTTTTCAAATCAAATGGTTGGATCTGAAACTTGGATAGTTTTTCTTTGTTGAGCTTTTTAAATCACTCATTTTAGAGCTGGTTTGCTTGGTGAAAACAAGCCCAACTTTTGCTATCTCTGTCTGCTTTTCCAGCACTTAGAAAAATTCAGAAAACACTGCCTAACTGAATTTTTCTGACAGAACAGTGAATACACTTTTGACTTGATGATTTAGCTTTTGTGCACTGATCCAAGCCAGGCCACCTTGCCAATTCGAAAACCATGTTAGTAACCTTCTAGAAGGTGGCATTGGATCCCCTTTGGGCTGGCTAGGGAGAGAGAAATATGAGGTGGCATTTGACTAATGTGTGATGTCACATTAGTGGTTGAAATAGTGTTATTCCTTTTCTTTTACCCATCCCTTGGCCCTTGCTGTGGCCTAGCTCACCAAATTGTACTGGCTTGACCCCTAGGAACCAATTGGAACCGTGGCCACCTGTGGAGAAACCCCAAAGGGCAAGGGCATGCCCATGCCAATGGTACCCGAGCACCCCCACCTTGGCCTCGTGCCTACAAAGCCCTAGTGGCCAAACCCTCTCGCCAGCACGCTCTCCTCGCCACACTCACCCACCCCATCGCCCTCTCGGTTGCTCGTTCGCTCTGTGCGAGCGAGGCGAGCCGCGCCCAGCCACAGACCCGTGCGAGTCGAGGTGGATCACGGCGTCGAGATCACTGCCCTCCCGCCCTCTTTTCTCCTCCTTTGCAACCCCCTGGAGCTAGCCTACCTCCCTGACATCATTTGGCCCTCCCTCGTTTGCAGGTTCGTCGCCGTCGTCCTCGGAGCCGCCGCGGGACGCCGTCGAGCCGCCGCCGTGCACACGCTTCGACATCGCCCGTAACCGCGCCACGGCAACGCCCAGGCCACCCTCCTTCAACCCTGCACCACCCCTCTACGTGACTCGAGCCCTAGGTGAGCTACCGCGAAGAATCGCTAGGTGTTCGTCCGGGTTTTGAGAAAGAGAGAGAGAAGAGAGACGCGGGGAGGAAGAAGGCACAGGGACCGTCGATCTGCGAATCGACGGCCCCCTTTGAATGCATCGCTTCGCGCGCGCGCGCGCGCAGGCGGGCTGTGCTGCGTGCTAGCTGGGCCGTGCGCAGCAGATCGGGCCCGTTTGGGCATGTTCCTGTTAAAAATAAAAATAACAATATTCTGGCAGATTAACTAGGGTCTAGCTTTAGGCCTAGAAAAGGTAGCATATAAATTTATTTTACCTTGCTAATTTTTGTGCTACTAGACATACAAAATTACAACCATATCCCACTGGCAGAAACGTGTTTTGAGTTTTTATGATTTTTCTATAAATCATATGCCAGACAGTACCCTAAAAATTGAAATGAATAGAACTTCACAAATACAAAACATTTTTGAGCAAACTCAACTGTTTTGGAAAGCCCTTTTAAATACCTACCAGTAGAATTTTAGGTTGCATCAAGGTGAGTTACCATTTGGAAATGCCATCCATTTTGGTAAAACATCAGTGGGCTATTCCATGATTTTTAGAGGGAGTTTGGGATATTATTTTTGAGTGAGGCAAGTTGGAGAGGCTTTGTAGTGATAAGGACTATCACATCCTAGAAGGATTTACTTTTTGAAGCCACAGAAAAATTTAGAGAGACAGAACAAGTTTTGGTTACTTTCTGTCTAATTTTTAATTCTAGATCTTGCTTTGTATGTTAATTTTGTGAGTTGCAAATGATGTGTTCTTGCTTGTTATGTTGTTTTCCATTGTGGTTATGATGTATACAAGTTATTTGAACATGTTAGAATAAATGGTTTGAATGGTAGCATTTTAGAACTAGTTTTCCATGCATAGGTCTTGCTAATAGCTAGATTTTTATGTATGTTTTGAGTAGATCTTTAATTGAATTTTTAGGCTAGTTGCTAGATTGATTTCCATGGAACCAGTACCACTTAGGTACTGTTAGTTTGTTTATAGCACCTCTGGATGCTTGGTGCTTGTGTTTGAAATAGGTTTAAAATAGAAATGCTTAAGGACTAGATTTCACACTAGGATATTCATGCATGTTTTTGTGTCTTGTTTTCCACTAGGGAAAAATATGACTCTTTGGTATTGAAACCAGAGGATGAAAAGTACTTGTGGCAGTATTTTCCTTAGGGTTTTCACCTCTGATAGTTTTCCTATTAAATAGCACAAAAGCATGAGTAGCACTTGGGTGACTAGGAATAAATCTCCTCACATGTGTAGCATTTTAAGCATAGTTTTTCCTTGTTTCCTAGCTATGTTTTTATGATATTTTTGTGAGATCCAGTAGCATTTATGGTACTGGTTAGAGGGGTATTTTGCCTCTGAAAACTTGCACACTTGTGCATAACATTAGCTAGTGTAGTCTAAACTAGTCTAGTAGTTTTCCTAAATTTTCTACTAGTATGAGTAGGAATTTTTGGGTGCTTGTTTGTTTGTTTTGAGCACTTTTATAAAAGTGACCAGAGGCTTATTAACCTCTTGGTGATCATTTTTGCTAGTGGAACGCCCACTGGTATGTTTGCCTCAGGGTGGAAAATAGGTTTGACTAGTTGTCATGAGCTTATTTCACCACTTGAGTATTTTAGCAAATTATAGGTGCTAGCCATAGAGATTGTTGTGGAAATTTTTAGACATCAAAATGTGTTTTATGTGACACCCTACTGTCCAGTAACATGTGCTATATCCCACTGGTCCATAATGTTCTTAACTAAGAATCATTGTTTTGGCCACATCTAAACACTAGGAAAAAGCAGACTTTTCAACTATAGTTTTTATGTCAATCTTTCTTAAGGGAAAAATTGAGAACTTTGTGTGATACTTCTTGATTGCTTGCTGTATGTATTACTTGTAGCATTGATTGTCTTGTTTGGTTCTGAAAGTGTGTCTTTATTTCTTTTTACGACGTTAGAAAACGAGGAGGAAGGAATTGCTGAGGAAGGGTATTGCAACTCCTGTTACTTTCAGGATCAGGACCATCACTTGTACCAAGGCAAGCCATCCTAATGCTTGCTGTATAACTACTTATCATTATCTATCATGCATGCTTTTCACTTCTGAAGTTTTACAAAACTATGCCTTCAAAAACTATTTTTGTGTGAATCCTACTACTACTATTAATACTACTAGTATAAGGACTCATAATAATAGTCAACTTGGTATTACCAAGCCCTTAGACACTAAATGGTATATAAATACCATACACCTACTTAAAACCTGAGTTCTTAAATGAACTAAATAAAATGTGTTTTTGTAAACAAATGCCTTATGGAAGGAAAACCCCGGAGGAAGGGTGAGACCCTGTCTGCCGGAAGGATTGTTATGATGGGAAATTTTATGAGAAATGTTTACAAAAGACACATAACCTAGTCTTCGCTGGACAACCATTATCGTACTTCCACTTTACCCCAATATGGGTAGGGGCTTGATTAAAAACTTGTTAGGGTTAGTATATGTGCTATCTCAAAGGCTATAGGGGATTGGATCCTCCGAACCGAAATGTCGCTAGGAGTGAGTATACGGGACATCTAAAGTGTGGGATTAATTTTCCCTCCGGATGCAGCAGTTGGGTCTCCTGATTGAGCGGTGTGTGACATGGCTTGCCAGGGAGGGAAACCCCAATTGAAGAGATAGTCATGTACTAGCTTGTACAGAGTGGATAGTCAAGACCAGTTATCTGATGTTCTCATAGGTTGGGAACAGTCCATGGTTGTTTCATGGCGGACTCTGGATCTAGTGGAAGTGTGTACACCTCTGCAGAGTAAAACTATTTCGAGATAGCCGCGTCCTCGGATATGGACGGTTGAATGGCCATGTAGCTAGTATTGTGTCAACTTTTCAAAAGAGGTTTTGAAGGAAGGCTTTTGTACCTGAGAGGTACTATGGAGAAATGACTTGGTATCTGCGAGATACCGATGAGAAGGAAACTATTACTAAAAGTTTCTCAAAAGAAAAACTTTCTTTTCCAAAAGTATTATAAAACCTCCAAGATATGCGATATCTACGAGAGCAAAACTACCTTATTTTAAATGATTTTGTTTACAAAGAGGTAAACTTGAAGAATCAACTATGGCAAATCTTTTATCTGTCATGGGTAGCTGAACCATATGTATGGCCTACCCACTCCACCAAATAAGCATGTATGCATTATTGTAAGCTAATAAAGGATGTCTTGTTGAGTACATTCAAATGTACTCATTTGGTTTCGCCCCTGGTATCTACTTATCAGACTACGAGGAGCCACCTCAGGAGGAGTACTATGAGGAGGAGTTCTACGCTGATGGCCCTGCGAGTTAGGATCGTCTCCCAGTCAGCAGCCTGTAGGATGAGGCGTGACTCGGGTTCTACTACGCTATGCTTATCGTCTTCCGCTGTGTTTACTTTGAATGTCTGTCCTGCGTGACAGTTATCAAGAACTTGGTCATGTGACCATTTATGTAAGACTCTATATTCGTGTAATGGATGATGTATTCTGTATGCCAACTACGTATGTTGTTCACGACTGGTTCTTCTGGGATCGTGAATGAATGCATATGAGGGGTTCTGGACCTACCGGTCTGGGGCCTCTACATTCTGTCCCCTTGAGCGCATCAGGAGGTGGGTGGTTCGAATCCCCCTCCCTCATTTTAACCAAAACATTTTTTTTCCATGTGTTTGGTCACAGCAACATCCCAAAATCACACATAGGCCCCTGGGAATTAAATTCTAGCCCTGAAATAATTTTTCCTAAGTCCCTAATAAGGTAAAAATGGCAGATTGCACCTCAATTTTGTAAATTGCATAATAAAATCATTTTAACTCCAAATCCAACATTTTTGATATGTTTTCAATACCAAATTAAATGTTCTACCCAAATATAATTTTTTTTTACTGTTTTGAATATTTTAAATTGGTGCAATATTTGAAAACTTGTCAAATTCACTTAAACTTGCAAAATTCATAACTTGAGCATAAAAATTCCAAATTCCACAAACTAAATATGTTTTCCAATCAACTTTTCATGTAATTTCCAAATATAAATTTTGTTTTCTGTTTTGAATAATTTAAATTGCTGAAAACAACTGTTTCTTGTTTAATGCATTTAAAATTGCCAAAATAATAACTTGCTCATTTTAAATCCAATTTCCACAAATGAAATATGTTTTCCATGCAAAATTAAACCCTCTTTCCAAATATAAATTTTGTTTCATGTTTTGAATAATTAAAAGTGGTTAAATAATTTAAACCTTGCTTAATTCATTTAAAATTGGTAATTTCATAACTTGATCAAAACAAATTCTTTTGGGACATATAAAATATGTTTTCCAACCCTAAAAGTATAAACTTTTCAAATATGAATTTTGTTTAATGCTTTGAACAAATAAAAATTCAAATAAGTTCATGTTTGAATTAAATTCATTTAATTCTTGTTTAACCTTGTTTAATTCATAAATAATTTATTTGAAATCCTTTTTCAACAAGTGAAACATGTAATCCACCTAAAATTTGGTGTTCTTTTCAAATATAAACTTTGTTATCCATTTTGAACAATTAAAAGTGGTGAAAACAACAAATGCTTGTGTGGCACCTTTAAGTAACCAAAATTCCAAAACTTAATAAATGAATTTCCAAACTTGTTAAACCTTATTTCCATTTGATTCAATTGTAGTTATTTTTCGGTTTTCCTCATCCATGCATCATGCTAAGCCACTTTCATATAATGATTAGTCGTAAAACAATTAATTCAACCATAATTCATGGGCTTTTCAGGTGCAACTCAAATTGCATGTGGGTCCATTTAATCCTGTTTCCATCCTGTCAACTAGTTTATTTCTATGCATCAATTAAATGGTCATGCATCATCCCATGTTTGTGCACTATGCCATGTTATTGATTGTTTATCTTTCTGCATTATTTGTTTGCTTCTTCTCGGATAAACGACGACGTTGAGACCGACGATCCTTACGACACCCCTTCTAAGGAGTTAGCTCAGTACCAGGCTACTGGGTTTTGCAGGCAAGTTATCACTCGCATGAACCACTGTGTTCCTTTCAACATTGATTACCGATACTTTCCGTTGTTCTTTTCTGCTAGCCTTAGTAGTAGTTGTTTCTGTTACGAACCCATCACATGAATCCCTTAACCTTGATATTGCCTCACCTCCACTCCTATCACCCCTTTGATTGAGCCAGTGTCTTACTAGCATGCTTAGGTTGTTTTGCTCGAGTCTGTTACCCATTACTTTCTGTTACTACTCTTTTATGTTCTGGGGGCTCGATGTTTAATCAATCAATCATGCTAATGTTACTATTACTAATAAATTTGATGATAAGGCACCGGCAGGAGGCCCAGGGTGGTTTTGAGGCCTGCTAGTGTCGACCCCCTAATTAGGAAAAGGGTCTTGTCTACTGATCCATGATGAGCGCACTAACCGCATGTGGGAAGCGAGTATGGGCGCCCCCCTCAACTTGACCCGATTCGCATCTCGTCCAAATCGCCGTACTAGTTCGGGCTTTCCATTTGCTGCATGCATGATCTTGCGAGCCCTTGGCGCCCGGGTGGAACTTTCGTAGTCGGCATTTAGGGCGGCGTGGTCTTCCAGTGCTATGAGGATCCTCCTTTTCTTCGGGGGGTTCGATTAGCCACGCACGCACAGCACGCGGTGCTTTGGGCTTGATGCGAAGAAGAGTTGAGTTGTGTAGAGTGCCTCGCTTGGTGGGTTTGATTCCCGTCTGGCGGGATATTCTTGCGTGTACGGCCAAATTGGTGCAACCCTGCAGGGATAATCTTCTCGAGAAGCCGTGTTTTCCGCGGTTATGGATTACTTGGTGAAAGTACTGGCTAACAAGTACTCAGGACAACTTAAACCTAATGATTAACAATCTTACACCCAATGATTAACAACTTGACTAGTAATAGGCTTATTGACACAATAATATGAACCATCATTAATTCAACTGTGTGAGTTATCCTCGGATTGCTTCTTTGGATAAGGGGCGAGATCCAGGATGGGTTTGTTTGAAGTTATCTTTCAGTTGGTTACAATCCTCGATCTTATCTCCTTTCTGTTAGCCGGAAGTGGTAGAAATCTTTGTAGTTGGTTAGTGCAGCCAGTTGCAGCATCTTTTATATTCCCTTCCTTCCGTTGAACCCAAAGCATCTGTGCTTGGTGTTGACGGGCTACACTTTGGTGAACTGTGAGTCTTGCTTGCCAGTACGTTTATGTACTGACCCCTTTGGGGCTGTGGTTTCCGCAGACCTACGTTCCGAGGATCTACATGGTGGCTACTACCTGGAGTATGACGAGACTGCTGACGAGTAGATAGCAGACCCGGGCAGGATCCGAGACTTCGTGGATGGGCTCCGTCTGTTTGTTTCCGGCCTCTTAGGCCTATTTTGGTTCTTGTCTGTACTCAGACATGTTGAATGCTTCCGCTGTATGGTAATGATGTATTGTTGGGACATGTGTCCTCTGAATGATTGTATTTGCTATCTCTGCTCTAATGAGAGCCATTTGCAACTTATTTCAATCTTTTGTGTCGTAGAGATCTGTTGTGTCATCATTTGTTCAACGCCGTTGACGTACCATGTGTGAATGGTTTGAAGTACGTCAATGGAAGTATCCTGATTTCTATGGGATAGTTTACGTCGACGCTGAACATATAGGGGTTGGTTGTCACACATCCGTGTGTTGGCCTACTCGTAAGAGGACGCGGGTGCCAATAAGCCCCGTAATCCAACCTACTACTGTTCAACGGAACGGCGAGTATCCTTTAGAAGTCCGGGTGCGACAAATGGTATCAGAGCCTGTCTGCCTGTAGGATCCCTTTTACTGGTCGCAGTTGAGTCTAGAAACTATTTTGTAGCTATATAGGAAAAATGAAACGTGAGAGTAGGAATTCTGCCATTTTTCTTCTTTCCCCACCCACCCACCCTTTTCTGGTAAGGAAGTGCAACGTTGTTTTCCCTTCTCATCTAAACTTTCAAGTTAGGATTTCACGTATTCTGGTTTCTCTGGGATAGTTATATCTACTAGACCATAGGAATGGAGTGGTTGTGACATGATTTATCATGTTGCCTACTCACGATTGAGAACGGAGGCGTGTAAGCCCCGGAAGCAGATCCTCTATTCCTTAAGCAGTAGATATTGATCCTTTAGAAGCCCGGATGGGTTTTTCCGTAGTACCTCAGGAGTTTTGTTCTCGTTTTCCCCGATGTTGATATCCTGTTCTTCTCAACATCCTTTTCGTCCGTTGAAATCTTGTTGTTGTTTTCCACATCAATTTTTCTACCGGCGTCTAATCAAAACTTCCCAAATATCAAGTCTATCTGGCCAGAAAGGTTGTTTCGAAAACTTCCAGGCTATGAGAGATGGCATTCCTATCACCTGAGGTTGTTTCGAGGAAGCATTCCTGAATCACCACATTACAGATAGTCTATTCTCCAAATGAATCAAATTCTGTCAAGCTATACACCATCGATACAAAAACCTCTCCCTTTACTTGAAAATGTTCCGGTGGTTTCCAAATTCCCTGACATCTTTCCAGAAGAGTTGCCAGGAATGCCTATCATCTTAAACTTCCAATCTTCCCAAGAAGTATCCGGACCTTCTCTTTTCTTAGTAGGAATCTCGGGGGCGCGATTCCTTCAAGGGGGGGCGTTTTGTAACATCCCAAGTCTGAAAAATAGCCATTAGAATGTTTGCTCTCTGTTATTTTATGTTTTGCATCATGGCATCATGTTGATTGCATTTGTTTTGTTTGTTTTCCAACTGTTTTCAGTTGTTTTCCTTTGTTTTCTATTTGAATTTCAAACCAAAATTCAAACCTTTAGTTTAATCCTTGTGATGTTACAATTTTCAAAATGTTATTTCAAATAAAAACAACCAAATTGTTTTCTTTTATTCCATAGTGCTCAACTATTAAATTGATGGGTTTAATCAATCAATTGTTTCCAAATCACATTCAACAATTCAAATACATTTTACAAACAGCACCCAAGTTGAAAATATGAAAATCACCAAAACAATCTAATCTTTTGTTTCCACCTATTCAATGTTTGATCAACTAATAACATGGTGGTATTATTTCAAATTAATTAAATCCAACTTGCTTTCAAATTCAAACCCAATTACTCAACAACACCTAATTTGAACATTATGAAAGTTACCAAACATTTATAAGCACTTAATCAATTTAATCATTAGGGTTCACCCTATTAAAACCTTTGTTTTCAATACTATTTTATTTAATAACAAAATACCCTAAATTTGAGCTAATTCAAACAGTACCAAAATTCCATGTTTTTGAATTCCAAAAATGGGTTTTTGGTTGTAAAACCTAATGTGCTCACCCTAATTTTTCTGGAATTGTTGACAAACCCCAAAGCATCTTTTCCTTCCATTTGGTTTTCTACAAAAAAAAAATGGAATAAAAAGATTAAAACCAAGGGAGAGAGAGAGAGCACAGCATCCAGCCCACCCCTCTTTTCTTTCTATTCTTCCCCAGCCCAGCCCATTTCTTTTTTGGCCCGAAACCCCCTCGATCTTGTCTTCTTCCTCCTCTGTACGATCACCTCTCCTCCACACGATC
Source organism: Alopecurus myosuroides (assembly GCA_028641055.1). NCBI lineage: Eukaryota > Viridiplantae > Streptophyta > Magnoliopsida > Poales > Poaceae > Alopecurus > Alopecurus myosuroides. Next base: position 486,806,749 of record CM054058.1, read on the forward strand.
ACCTCTCCCCTGCTCGATGTGCTGCCGTACCAGTGCTATCTATTCCATAAAACCAGCCATCGATCCCCTCATCCTAGCCCTAACCCTAGATCCCTAGCCTAGCGCCTCCATCTCTTCTTCCTTCTTCCTCCTTTCCCTCTCTGCTCTCTGTATCCTATGTAGCCTATACTGAACCCAACCGAAAGGAAAAAAAGCTCTCCTTGCACCGGCAATCGCCGGAGCTCCGGAGCTCCTCCGGCCGGGCCAAGCATGGGAATGGAACCCCCATGGTTCCATCTCCCTTCGCCCCCCCTCGGCTTGGGCCGGGAGGGCCTGAGTCGCCGGCGCCATCTCCTCCATCGCCGGCGTTCGCCACTGCCTGCACCAACCTGTCCGCCCGATCGCCTCCTCCCTGACCGCACCAAGGTGAAGCCCCTCTTTCCCTCTCGCTCGCCTCTCTCCCCTGTCCCTCTTCTTCTCACGCACCAGGCCCCCACGGCGAGCAGCCGCTGCCGGTGATCCCCATCGACCTGCTCTGTCCGCCCCTGTCCAGTACGTGCAGGAATTCAGAAACAGCCCGATGGCACACCTTATCCTCGCCCGCACCCAGCTCCTGTCACAACCGAGCATAACACCCCAGTGGCGCTGCCTCTCTGCGCGCACCGCTAGGTCCTGGGATCGAATCCCATCCCCCCCACTCGTTCTGCTCCTTTTTTTCGTGTAAGTTCAGTTAAATACCCACATCCACACCTCATACCACCTGCTGCCCCTTCTGTTACCAACCAAGCGCACTAGCCCACTGGTTCTGTCCCCTTGAGCGCATCAGGAGGTGGGGGGTTCGAATCCCCCCTCCCTCATTTTAACAAAAACATTTTTTTTCCATGTGTTTGGTCACATCAACATCCCAAAATCACACATAGGCCCCTGGTAATTAAATTCTAGCCCTGAAATAATTTTTCCTAAGTCCCTAATAAGGTAAAAATGGCAGATTGCACCTCAATTTTGTAAATTGCATAATAAAATCATTTTAACTCCAAATCCAACATTTTTGATATGTTTTCAATACCAAATTAAATGTTCTACCCAAATATAAAATTTGTTTACTGTTTTGAATATTTTAAATTGGTGCAATATTTGAAAACTTGTCAAATTCACTTAAACTTGCAAAATTCATAACTTGAGCATAAAAATTCCAAATTCCACAAACTAAATATGTTTTCCAATCAACTTTTCATGTACTTTCCAAATATAAATTTTGTTTGCTGTTTTGAATAATTTAAATTGCTGAAAACAACTGTTTCTTGTTTAATGCATTTAAAATTGCCAAAATAATAACTTGCTCATTTTAAATCCAATTTCCACAAATGAAATATGTTTTCCATGCAAAATTAAACCCTCTTTGAAAATATAAATTTTGTTTCATGTTTTGAATAATTAAAAGTGGTTAAATAATTTAAACCTTGCTTAATTCATTTAAAATTGGTAATTTCATAACTTGATCAAAACAAATTCTTTTGGGACATATAAAATATGTTTTCCAACCCTAAAAGTATAAACTTTTCAAATATGAATTTGGTTTAATGCTTTGAACAAATAAAAATTCAAATAAGTTCATGTTTGTATTAAATTCATTTAATTCTTGTTTAACCTTGTTTAATTCATAAATAATTTATTTGAAATCCTTTTTCAACAAGTGAAACATGTAATCCACCTAAAATTTGGTGTTCTTTTCAAATATAAACTTTGTTATCCATTTTGAACAATTAAAAGTGGTGAAAACAACATATGCTTGTGTGGCACCTTTAAGTAACCAAAATTCCAAAACTTAATAAATGAATTTCCAAACTTGTTAAACCTTATTTCCATTTGATTCAATTGTTGTTATTTTTCTGTTTTCCTCATCCATGCATCATGCTAATCCACTTTCATATAATGATTAGTCGTAAAACAATTAATTCAACCATAATTCATGGGCTTTTCAGGTGCAACTCAAATTGCATGTGGGTCCATTTAATCCTGTTTCCATCCTGTCAACTAGTTTATTTCTATGCATCAATTAAATGGTCATGCATCATCCCATGTTTGTGCACTATGCCATGTTATTGATTGTTTATCTTTCTGCATTATTTGTTTGCTTCTTCTCGGATAAACGACGACGTTGAGACCGACGATCCTTATGACACCCCTTCTAAGGAGTTAGCTCAGTACCAGGCTACTGGGTTTTGCAGGCAAGTTATCACTCGCATGAACCACTGTGTTCCTTTCAACATTGATTACCGATACTTTCCGTTGTTCTTTTCTGCTAGCCTTAGTAGTAGTTGTTTCTGTTACGAACCCATCACATGAATCCCTTAACCTTGATATTGCCTCACCTCCACTCCTATCACCCCTTTGATTGAGCCAGTGTCTTACTAGCATGCTTAGGTTGTTTTGCTCGAGTCTGTTACCCATTACTTTCTGTTACTACTCTTTTATGTTCTGGGGGCTCGATGTTTAATCAATCAATCATGCTAATGTTACTATTACTAATAAATTTGATGATAAGGCACCGGCAGGAGGCCCAGGGTGGTTTTGAGGCCTGCTAGTGTCGACCCCCTAATTAGGAAAAGGGTCTTGTCTACTGATCCATGATGAGCGCACTACCCGCATGTGGGAAGCGAGTATGGGCGCCCCCCTCAACTTGACCCGATTCGCATCTCGTCCAAATCGCCGTACTAGTTCGGGCTTTCCATTTGCTGCATGCATGATCTTGTGAGCCCTTGGCGCCCGGGTGGAACTTTCGTAGTCGGCATTTAGGGCGGCGTGGTCTTCCAGTGCTATGAGGGTCCTCCTTTTCTTCGGGGGGTTCGATTAGCCGCGCACGCACAACACGCGGTGCTTTGGGCTTGATGCGAAGAAGAGTTGAGTTGTGTAGAGTGCCTCGCTTGGTGGGTTTGATTCCCGTCTAGCGGGATATTCTTGCGTGTACGGCCAAATTGGTGCAACCCTGCAGGGATAATCTTCTCGAGAAGCCGTGTTTTCCGCGGTTATGGATTACTTGGTGAAAGTACTGGCTAACAAGTACTCAGGACAACTTAAACCTAATGATTAACAATCTTACACCCAATGATTAACAACTTGACTAGTAATAGGCTTATTGACACAATAATATGAACCATCATTAATTCAACTGTGTGAGTTATCCTCGGATTGCTTCTTTGGATAAGGGGCGAGATCCAGGATGGGTTTATTTGAAGTTATCTTTCAGTTGGTTACAATCCTCGATCTTATCTCCTTTCTGTTAGCCGGAAGTGGTAGAAATCTCTGTAGTTGGTTAGTGCAGCCAGTTGCAGCATCTTTTATATTCCCTTCCTTCCGTTGAACCCAAAGCATCTGTGCTTGGTGTTGACGGGCTACACTTTGGTGAACTGTGAGTCTTGCTTGCCAGTACGTTTATGTACTGACCCCTTTGGGGCTGTGGTTTCTGCAGACCTACGTTCCGAGGATCTACATGGTGGCTACTACCTGGAGTATGACGAGACTGCTGACGAGTAGATAGCAGACCCGGGCAGGATCCGAGACTTCGTGGATGGGCTCCGTCTGTTTGTTTCCGGCCTCTTAGGCCTATTTTGGTTCTTGTCTGTACTCAGACATGTTGAATGCTTCCGCTGTATGGTAATGATGTATTGTTGGGACATGTGTCCTCTGAATGATTGTATTTGCTATCTCTGCTCTAATGAGAGCCATTTGCAACTTATTTCAATCTTTTGTGTCGTAGAGATCTGTTGTGTTATCATTTGTTCAACGCCGTTGACGTACCATGTGTGAATGGTTTGAAGTACGTCAATGGAAGTATCCTGATTTCTATGGGATAGTTTACGTCGACGCTGAACAGATAGGGGTTGGTTGTCACACATCCGTGTGTTGGCCTACTCGTAAGAGGACGCGGGTGCCGGTAAGCCCCGTAATCCAACCTACTACTGTTCAACGGAACGGCGAGTATCCTTTAGAAGTCCGGGTGCGACATTCCTCAAGTGCTCCAAGGCAACCCCCGCCGGGATGGATTGCCGAGAAGATCCCAACTTGGACAGCTCGTCTGCCGCTTCGTTCTCTGCTCGGTGAATGTGCTGGAACTCGCAACCTTCGAAGAATCCAGTCATGGACTGTACCAGGAATCGATAGGATGCCATGTTGGCATCTAGAGCATCCCAAGTGCCAGAGACTTGCTGCACCACTAGATCTGAATCGCCATAGCATATAATGCGCTGCACGCCAACCTCCTTGGCTACTCGCAAACCATGCACCACTGCCTCGTACTCTGCTACGTTGTTGGATGCCTTGAAGTGAATCTGCAGCACATACTTGAGTTGATCTCGCTTGGGTGAAGTAAGCACCACGCCAGCACCAAGGCCTTCCTTCACCTTCGAGCCATCAAAGTGCATTTTCCAGTAATTAGAAACTGGCGCAGGAGGTTCATACTGCACCTCGGCCCAATCTACCAGAAATTCCGCCAGAATCTGAGACTTGATGGCTTCTCTTCTCGCATACGCGGGCGCATACGCGGCCAGCTCGATTGCCCACTTGGCTACTCTGCCACTCGCCTCCTTGTTACCCATGATATCCGAGATGGGAGCAGAGCTCACAACCGTGATAGGATGCTCTTGGAAGTAATGCTTCAGCTTCTTGGCGCCCAGGTACACGCCGTATGTCATCTTCTGATAGTGCGGGTAGTTTTGCTTGGAGCTAGACAACACTTCACTGAGATAGTACACTGGGCGCTGCACACTCTTGCCTTCTTCTTCTCGTTCCACCACAATCACCACACTGACTACTCGGTTAGTCGCAGCAATGTACAGCAGCATTGGCTCCTTGGGTAGCGTACTAGACAAGATGGGAGCGCTAGCCAGCATTGCTTTTAGCTCGTTGAATGCCACATCCGCTTGCGGAGTCCAGACAAACTTGTCACTTTTCTTCATCAGCTGGTACAGAGGCAGGGCCTTCTCGCCCATTCGGCCCAGAAAACGGCTCAGAGATGCCAAGCAACCAGTGAACTTCTGTACATCCTTCAGGGATCTCGGCAAAGACATGCTCTCAATAGCTTTTATTTTTGAAGGATTGGCTTCAATGCCCCGACTAGACACCAGGAAGCCGAGTAGCTTGCCAGCCGGGACACCAAAGGTGCATTTACTCGGATTCAGCTTCATTTTGTACTTGCGTAGGTTAGCAAAGGTTTCCTCCAGGTCGGCAAGCAGAGTATGTGTTTTATTCGTTTTGATGACAATGTCATCTACGTACACCTGCACATTCTTGCCGAGCTGGTCGTGCAAGCATTTCTGCATGCATCTCTGATAGGTTGCACCCGCATTCCTCAAGCCAAAACACATGACACAATAGCAATAAGCCCCGTACGGGGTAATGAAAGCAGTCTTTATTTGATCAGCAGGATTGAGTGCAATCTGGTGGAAACCAGAGTAAGCATCTATGAAAGACAGCAGTTCACAACCAGCAGTGGAATCGATCACCTGATCGATGCGAGGTAGCGGGAAGGGATCCTTGGGGCATGCCTTGTTCAAGTCGGTGTAGTCGACACACATGCGCCATGCAGTGGCAGCCTTGGGATCCTCCTTCTTCTTCTCGACCATGACCGGGTTGGCTAGCCAATCCGGATGCAGCACCTCCATGATGAAATTGCTTATCAGCAGCTTGGTGATCTGGTCACCAATGGCCTTCCTTCTCTCATCTCCGAAGTGGCGCATAGCCTGCTTCACTGGCTTGGCGTCAGGACACACATGTAATGAGTGCTCAACCAACTCCCTCGGGACTCCTGGTAGATCTTCATTGGACCAGGCGAATACATCCCGATTCTCACGGAGGAAGTGGATGAGCTCGCTTTCCTATTTCTCCGCCAACCCGGAGCCAATGATGGCTACGCGGTCGGGGAACTCGGGGTCGACCTGGACCTTCTTGGTTTCCTGAGATGCCTGGAACGCGGTCCCGTGTTGGGTACTCGGCACGCCTTGCGCGCCAGCTTGCGCGGATTGCGCCATGGCCACCACCTCATACATCTTCTTCTTCTCGGCAACAATCACCATCGACTCCGCCAACTGGGAACCAGCAGAGGCACACTCCATGGACTTCTTGTAATCACAAGAGATAGTAATTATGCCATTGGGACCAGGGATCTTCATCTTCAGATATGCAACATGAGTAGAGGCCATGAACTTGCTCAGAGCGGGCCTGCCGAGTAGAGCATGGTAAGGGCTCTGATGATCAACCACTTCGAACTGCAGGCGCTCTGTGCGGCAGTTCTCCCTGGTGCCGAATAGCACATCTATCCACACTCGGCCAATCGGGTTGCACGAGATCCCGGGAACAATACCATGAAAGGTCAAGCTTCTCGGCCAGGCCAAGCTTCTCGAGTGTGTCTTTGTACACGATGTTGATGCTGCTGCCGTTGTCGATTAGCACCTTGCTGAACCTCACATTCTTCTCGGGACCCAGGAAGGTAGGATCCAGCACCAAGGCGTAGCTACCCGGGTTGGGCATCACCTTGGGATTATCTACTCGGGACCACCTGATCTCCTGGTCACACCAATACATGTAGTGAGGGACAGCAGGAATCACTGCATTAACCTCCATGGCACGCCTGTGCTGTGATTGCTTGTCGACTGGCTCAGAGGTGAAGATCATGTAGCTCTCATGGTGCTCTTGGTACTGGTTGGAGCCTCCGCCCCCATTGTTGCCGTTGTTGTTGTTGCCCTGGTAGTTGTTGTTGCCTCTGTTGTTGTTGCGGTTGTAGTTGTTGTTGTTGTTGCGGTAGCTCTCGTTGTTGAAGTGACGGTTGGCTCCTAAAGCCACTTGGTTCACATTTTCTTTTCTCGGGAACACTGGCGGCCGAGTTGCGGGTGCGCGAGTAGGCTGCACATTGGCATTGGCCGCTGGCAGAGGAGGAGGAGGAGGCAAGCCATCATTCTTGATCACATCCCACCACTCTCACTGCCGAGTAGTGTGGTTAGCAGACCTTGAGGGGTGGTGAGTGTGAAAACTGCATGGACCATCCTTCATGTCGTCAAAGACGAACTTCCTCGGCTGCTCGGAGTTGCCGCTACCCGACTGAGGAGTACGGAATGGTTTCTTGTTGCCTTGGCCCTGGTTCTGGTTCTGCCCGTAGGCTCCAGCAGGTTTCTGCCTTTGGCTACCCCCAGCTCCAACAGTCACTGCATTCACCTCTTCAGGGTCATACCGAGTATCTATTCGGTCACCCCCGCGCTTGTTGCGGAACTCGTTGCGCTTGCTGTTGCTGAAGTTCCTTCTCGGCTCAGAGGAGTCCATCAGGGGCTGAGTAGGATCACCGAGTGCGTACTGATCCGCAATCTTGATGGTCTCCACAAGAGTGTTTGGCATCTCCCTCTGCAACCTCTACCACAACATGCTGCCATGTCTGCAGCCCTGCGCAAACCAAGTGATGGCCTGGGCTTCGTTCACACCTTCACAGGTGTTCCTCAATGTGCTCCACCGAGTAAGGTACTCGTGGTCTGTCTCGTCTTCTCGCTGCCTGCAAGCGGACAGCTGCTGTGGCCTATTCGGCCTCTTGTAAGTGCTTGTGAAGTTGCTGATGAAGGCGTCCGAGAAGTCCAGCCAGCAATTGATGTTGTTCTTGGGCAAGTTGTTGAGCCAAGTGCGGGCTGGACCCTCTAGCATCTGCGGGACATAGCGCACCGCCCATCTCCTGTTGCCGTTCGCGATATGAACCGCGGTGACATAGTCATTGAGCCAATCTTCCGGCTTGGTGCTGCCGTTGTAACTCTTGGTGCCTCTTGCAAGCTGGAAGTTCTTCACGGACGGCTCGATGCGCGGGCCAAAGCACTCGGGGCCAGGGGGACCCGTGTTCTCCAGCCGGGCTGACAAGTTGATCCGGTCCAGCTGATGCCTTGCGTCTCCAGGCGCCAACAAGCGCTCGCCAACACGGTCCAGAATGTCATAGCCAGCCATCTCCATGGCCGAGTAGCCGTCATCATATCTGTCCACCTGCACAGCTGCAGGCTGCTCCACCGGGTTGGCGACTGGCGCCACTGCGCGCGGCTGCTGCCTCTGCCGAGTAGGCTGAGCAGCGGGACGCTGAGAAGGACCTGGGCGCGCTCCACCTCAGGCCTGGCTTTGAGCTTGATGGGCTTGGGAGCCTGCTCTTGCAGCGTTGTGTTCCTGCCCGGGCTGCTGCGGCACAGCAAGCTGTCTCGCGGCAGCAGCCGGGTCATACACCTGCATTTGCCTATCTCTGGCGGAACGTCCGCTGCGGCTCTTCTCGCGGCTGGGGTGTGGAGATGAGGCCTGATCGTTAGATCTAGCCGCGTGCGAGTGCACCACCTGCGAAGCTCCAGCACCCGGGTTGGCCTTCCGGAACTCCTCATTCTGCCTAGCTGTAACATCCCAAGTCTGAAAAATAGCCATTAGAATGTTTGCTATCTGTTATTTTATGTTTTGCATCATGGCATCATGTTGATTGCAATTGTTTTGTTTGTTTTCCATTTGTTATTCTCTGTTTTGCTTTGTTTTCCAACTGTTTTCATTTGTTTTCCTTTGTTTTCTATTTGAATTTCAAACCAAAATTCAAACCTTTTTTTTCATCCTTGTGATGTTACAATTTCCAAATGAATATTTCAAAATAAAACAATCAATTGTTTCCATAAAAGTTGTGATTCCAAACTGTTGTTCTGTTTCTAACAGAAATTCATCTAATACCAAAACAATTGAAATTCAAACATTATTTCAAATGTTTATTTCATACTTGTCATGTTACAATCTTTTTCAAATAAAGGAATGCAAATCAAAACCTCATTTGTTTCCAAATAATTCCATAATGCTCACCTGTTAAATTGTTGGTTTTAATCAAACAATTAATTTCCAAATCACATTTAAAATTCAAACCAAATGCATCAAACAGAACCACTTTGAGTTTATGAAAATCTCCAAATCAAATCAACTCTTTTTACTCAAATTAACCATAGGGTTCACCCTATTAAAACTTTGTTTCCAAAAAATGTTTACTTAATATTAAAATTCAACCAAATTTGAATTACTTCCAAACAACAATTTACTTTCAAACTTTCTGAAAACAAAACGTGGCATTTGTTTTCTTTTAACCTAAATAGCTGACCCTAATTTTCCTAATATTTTTACTAACTAAAAATCTCATCCTTTTCTTCCATTTCTTTTCTGCAAAAAAAATAAATAGGAACAAAATATTAAAACCAGCACACAAGGGAGAGGGGCATGGCCCAGCCCTTTCTTTTCTCCCCCCAAGCCCACTTCCTCCCTCAGCCCGATACCGTTTCAGTCATCTTCCCCCTTTGTCGTCTTCTTCCCCTCTGTACGATCAGCACGAGCACCGCTCGATCACCTCCTCCCCCCTCCAGATTGCAGCCGTACCAAGCTCCCTACTCCATATAAGCACCAACCTCCTCCCCCTCTGCCCCCTAACCCTAGACCTCTAGCCGAGCGCCGCCATCCTTCTTCCTCTTCCTCCTCTGCTCTACTTTTCTCTGTACCTGTACTGAACACAACCCCACCGAAATAGCTCCCTCCTGCCGCCGGTGATCGCCGCCCTACGGTCACCTCGGGGCCTCTCTGTCGTTGGGAATGGAACCGGGGAGTGATCCTCGTCGGGTTTGCTGAAGGCATCGTGGTCCGAGGAGGCTCCGGGCGGCCACGGCGTCGAGGTTTTCCGCCGGCGACCACCTGCTGCTGTCCCTGTCCGCCACGATCTGCTCTGCCCCGCCTCCATCGACCGCATCGAGGTGAGCCCTCCCCTCGCTTCCCCTCTACTCCACTCCCTCATCTCCTCCATCTCCGGCCACCCCACGCCGCCCCACAGCGGCCACCGCCCCGGAGATGGCCGCCGGCGTCCGCCCTTTTCCTCTGTTGAGTTACAGCGAGCGGCTCCCTGCAAGTTCAGTTACGGTTCAGAAAAAAGAATCCCGCAGCAACACCTTATCCCCCCGAGTGCACCCATTCCATCACCAACCAGCCGATCCGCCCCACTGGTAACAGCGCACCGCGCGCGAGCCCCGGGTCACGGGATCGAGTCCCAGCGGCCACCCCTTTTGCTGCTTATTTCTCCCATTTAAGTGCAGTACCAGGTTTCTGAAACATATCCACCCCCGAGCCCCTTCTCTGTCACAAACACAAGCACATCCCACTGGTTAGGCCCCTTTGGCGCAGTCAGGAGGTGAGGGGATCGAGTCCCCCCTCTCCCAAATAAAACAAACTTTTATTTTTGCAATGTTTTGGTCACAGAACTTCCTGGTTATCACCAATAGGCCCTTGCAAATTAATTCTAGCCCTGCAAAAATTATTTCTAAGTCCCTGGTTCCCTAAAAATGGCAGATTGCACCTCAATTTTGTAAATTGCATAACTATTTCATCCCAACTCCAATTTCAACATTTTTAATATGTTTTCTGTCCCAAATTAAATGTTCTACCCAAATATAATTTTTTTTTACTGTTTTGAATATTTTAAATTGGTGAAACATTTGAATTCTTGTTTAAATCACTTAATTTTGCAAAATTCATAACTTGAGCATAAAAATTCCAAATTCCACAAACTAAATATGTTTTCCAATCAACTTTTCATGTACTTTCCAAATATAAATTTTCTTTGCTGTTTTGAATAATTTAAATTGCTGAAAACAACTGTTTCCTAATTATTGCATTTAAAATTGCCAAAATAATAACTTGCTCATTTTAAATCCAATTTCCACAAATGAAATATGTTTTCCATGCAAAATTAAACCACCTTTCCAAATATAAAATTTGTTTCATGTTTTGAATAATTAAAATTGGTTAAATGATTTAACCCTTGTTTAAATCATTTAATATTGTTAAATTCATAACTTGATCAAATTAAAACCTTTTGGGACATATAAAATATGTTTTCCAACCATAAAAGTATAAACTTTTGAAATATGAATTTGGTTTAATGTTTTGAACAAATAAAAATTCAAATAAGTTCATGTTTGAATTAAATTCATTTAATTCTTGCTTACACTTGTTTAATTCATAAATAATTCATTTGAAATCCTTTTTCAACAAGTGAAACATGTAATCCACCTAAAATTTGGTGTTCTAATCAAATATGAATTTTTTTTATCTATTTGGAACAATTAAAAGTGGTGAAAACAACAAATGCTTGTGTGACACCTTTAAGTAACCAAAATTCCAAAACTTAATAAATGAATTTCTAAACTTGGTAAACCTTATTTCTATTTGCTCTATTGTTGTTATTTTGTTGTTTTCCTCATCCATGCATCATGCTAATTCACTTACACAATTTGATTAGTTGTAAAACAATTAATTCAACCATAATTCATGGGCTTTTCAGGTGCAACTCAAATTGCATGTGGGTCCATTTAATCCTGTTTCTATCTTGTCAACTAGTTTATTTCTATGCATCAATTAAATGGTCATGCACCATCCCATGTTTGTGCACTATGCCATGTTATTGATTGTTTATCTTTCTGCCTTGTTTGTTTGCTTCTTCCCGGATATACGACGACGTTGAGACCGACGATACTTACGACACCCCTTCTAAGGAGTTAGCTCAGTACCAGGCTACTGGGTTTTGCAGGCAAGTTATCACTCACATGAACCATCGTGTTCCTTTCAACATTGGTTACCGATACTTTCCGTGCCTATTCTGCTAGCCCTATGATTAGTTGCTTCTGTTACGAACCTATCACATGTATCCTTTAACCCTGATATTGCCTCACCTCCATACCTATAACCTTTTGTTTGAGCCCGTGTCTTACTAGCATGCTTAGGTTGTTTTGCTCGAGTCTGTTACCCGTTACTTTCTGTTGCTATTCCATTATGTTCTGGGGGCTCGATGTTTAATCAATCAATCATGCTATTGTTATCGTTACATAATAAATTTGATGATAAGGCACCGGCAGGAGGCCCTTTGTGGTTTTGAGGCCTGCTAGTGTCGACCCTAATAGGAAAAGGGTCTTGTCTACTGATCCATGATGAGCGCACTAACCGCATGTGGGAAGCGAGTATGGGCGCCCCCCTCAATTTGACTCGATTCGCATCTCGTCCAAATCGCCTCATTTAGTTCGGGCTTTCCATTTGCTGCATGCATGATCTTGCGAGCCCTTGGTACCCGGGTGGAACTTTCGTAGTCGGCATATAGGGGGACACGTTCTTAGAGTGCTATGAGGGTCCATTTTCTTCTGGGCTCGATTAGCCGTGCGCCCAAGGTGCTTTGGGCTTGATGCGAAGAAGAGTTGAGTTGTGTTGAGTGCCCCGCTTGGTGGAAGGGCCTTTCCATCTGGCGGGTTATTCATACGTGTACGGCCAAATTGGTGCAACCCTGCAGGGATAAATCTTCTCGAGAAGCCGTGTTTTCCGCGGTTATGGTTAACTTGGTGAAAGTACTGGCTAACAAGTACTCAGGACAACTTAAACCTAATGATTAACAACCTTACACCCAATGATTAACAACTTGACTAGTAATAGGCTTATTGACACAATAATCTGAACCACCATTAATTCAACTGTGTGAGTTATCATCGGATTGCTTCTTTGGATAAGGGGCGAGATCTAGGATGGGTTTGTTTGAAGTTATCTTTCAGTTGGTTACAATACTCGATCTTATCTTCTTTCTGTTAGCCGGAAGTGGTAGAATCTCTGTAGTTGGTTAGCGCAGCCAGTTGCAGCATCTTTTATATCCCCTTTCTTCCGTTGAACCCAAGGCATCTGTGCTTGGTGTTGACGGGCTACACTTTGGTGAACTGTGAGTCTTGCTTGCCAGTACGTTTATGTACTGACCCCTTTGGGGCTGTGGTTTCCGCAGACCTACGTTTTCCGAAGATCTACATGGTGGCTACTACGTGGAGTATGACGAGACTGCTGACGAGTAGATAGCGGACCCGGGCAGGATCCGAGACTTCGTGGATGGGCTCCGTCTGTTCGTTTCCGGCCTCTTAGGCCTATTTGGTTCTTGTCTGTACTCAGACATTTTGAATGCTTCCGCTGTGATGTAATGATGTATTGTTGGGACATGTCTCCTCTGAATGATTGTATTTGCTATCTCTACTCTAGTGAGAGCTATTTGCAACTTATTTCAATCTTTTGTGTCGTAGAGATCTGTTGTGATATCACTTGTTCAAACGCCGTTGACGTACAATGTGTGTATGTTTTGAAGTACGTCAATGGAAGTATCCTGATTTCTATGGGATAGTTTACGTCGACGCTGAACAGATAGGGGTTGGTTGTCACACATACGTGTGTTGGCCTACTCGTAAGAGGATGCGGGTGCCGGTAAGCCCCGTAATCCAATCTACTACTGTTCAACGGAACGGCGAGTATCCTTTAGAAGTCCGGGTGCGACACTAGCAGCCTCTAACACCAACTCGTTGAGCGTTTCCTGCTGCCTAACACGCGCGTCGCCGTCGAGACGAGGCAACTCGGCGGCTACGGCCTCTGCTGCCCTAAGAGTCTTGGCGGGTGTGCTATACCTAGGCCTAGTGGAGGTGTTTGCGGTGGCGGACTGAGCAGGAACCTCTACAACTGTCGCCATCTCGGCACCAAGGTTGCGCCGCGTGGCGCCTACTCTGCTAGCTCTCCTAGTGACTGGCGTAAAGCCGTGAGCCTTGTTGTACTCAAGCTGATCTAAGCTAAGCTCTAGCCTGATCTTTTCCAACTCCGCCTGCTCGGCGAGCAGCTCTTGGCGTTGCCGCTCGAGTTGCTCCTTCATGCTCAGGAGCTCGAGGTCGGTGGGAGGCGGCATGCCATTCCGTCCAGCCGACGCGGGAATAGTCGGAGTGGTGGAGGGAGGGAGGTTGCAGTCCTTCTCGTAAGGCCTGTGGGTCCTGCCACCAGCGCTCGAGGCAGCAAGATCCTCGACGATGGCCGCGGCGCCAGCAGCAGCTGCGCCGGTGTTTGCCGCCAAGCCGGTCACCATCACCTCGGCGCGGTCCGCAGAACGGCGCGCAGGCCTTTCGTGAGCAGCGATCACAGTAGGAGGATCATCCGCGTCATGCACCAGCTCGGGGTAGACGCGGTCGGTGACGGTGGCGACGTAGACGAGGTGCGCGCCGAAGGAGATCACCGTGCCGCCCTCCGGCATGGCCTTGCCGCCAAAGTCGCCTGCGTTGTCGGTGACGAAGTCGAAGGAGCCGAATCTGTGGACAAGGCCACAGACTATGCGCTCCGCTGAAGAAGATCCCGTCCGAACAGAAACTCCAGCCAGCGCCGCTGGTTGCCCCACCGTGGGCGCCAACTGTCGTGGTGGTGTCACGGCAGATGCCATAGGATGGCTAAAGATGTGGGGACGAAATACGCTGGAGGTGCTCGGGGAGGGATCACGCGACGAGTAGCCGCGTGAAGTAAGAACTAAACACTGCAAACAACACGATCTACCCAGGTTCAGGGCCCTCGTGAGGAGGTAAAACCCCTACTCCTGCCTTTCTTTGTGTATTCTGATGTCTCACCGAGTAGCCACAGTACAATGGTTCTTGCTACCGAGTAGCCGCTCTTCTCTATACGTGATGAACTAGGTCAAGAATCTAGGGTTTCCCGTGTTCAAGCATGCGATCCCTCACGCAGGAGGCGGCGGGGCACCTTATATACACGGTGCCCAGCCGGATACGTCCAAATACGGACAAGTGTCGACATTGTGTGCACATCGTCCTTCTTCCGAGTTCCCGCTGACAGCTTTGGTTCCTAATCTTGTCATGTCCGGAAAGTCGTTGGGCAAAACCAAGTGAACAGTCTGGTATCACTGCGCTTAACAAAGAGTAGGTCCCCCCTATCCTACGACGGCCTGCTGCCATACTGTCGCTGTCAGGCACGCCGGCCCCAGATGAACAGTGGTGTGAATAGTGCCAAGTACGGACCCAGGATACGCGGGATCCTTTGTCAGAACGGCTCCTTTGACTTCTGGCCCGAGTAGGTTCCCGCCAGTTTTACTCGGGCCAACTCTTCTACTCGAACAGATATAACTTGCTTGATATCTCCTTCTGGTCATCTTTTCGTAAGACCGAGTAGCTGTCGACCGGGTAGCAAGTACCGGGTAGGCGGCTACTCGACCAAACTTCTCTTCTGACTGTTGCCTTTACCACTTGCCTTTACCCTACTCGGGGGTAACCCCCCGACACCATTGGTATGAATGACCATGAGTTACCATAAGTGTGTTGGAAATCAATATTTGGTACATATTATTTTAACTTTCGTTATTTTAGGTGAAATGGCTTTTATTGGGTAGAAACACTTACATCCACGAGAGTTGTAAAAGAAGTTGAGGATCATCAAACCAAGATAAGGGAGGTCTCCCCATTGGTATAAATGGAAAAACCCATGGCGACCCATTTTCTTCATGGGGAAATGAACAAAGTTGTCTTCACGAATTCACGAATTCAGCTGCTAAATAATATGGCAATCGTCATAAATCATTGTTGTTGTCCCTCTTCATTCTCCACGGTTTTGCATGATTTGCACCACTTCCAACAAAATCAAATTCATCAACAAGACTTGGGCATCAATACCATTACCCGTTGCCACAAGTCAGCCCTTCAAAGCCCAAAAAACCACGGTCCAATAGTTCCTTGAAGGAAATCAACATTGAAGCCATCACAAATTAACGCTTTACAGAAAATTCTTTCCCAAAATTAGTTACGATAGTCAAATTCGATTGAGCTAAGTGAGCTGGATTCTGAACCTATTCAAAATGAACAAATTATACTTTGTGTATTGTCCCATTATAGATTTGATCTCTAAACTCCTAGACTATATAGTCTCGAACCTTGGATATCAAAATATTATGCGGCTGCGTCCCTCAAAGCACTGAAATTTGCGAGAAGGAAGCATTGTGTGTGTGAGGATAGTTGCTTTGAGGTGGGCTCTATGGACCGGGGAGTCCATTTTATTAGCCTGGAGGTGTTACATAGGCCATCTTCTAATAAGTACATCTTCATCAACGTGTACGGTCCGGCTGATCACACGCTATCTGCCCAATTCCTAGAGGAAATTTCGGCGAAGTTAGATAGGTGTCAGCTTCCGGTGGTGATGGGTGGCGATTTTAATCTTATCCGTGGGGGACAAGACAAGAATAATGACAATGTTAACTGGGCTCGGGTTGACCTCTTTAACTCACACATTGCCACTTCGGGCCTCTGTGAAGTAGAACGCTCGGGGGCGCGATACACGTGGACCAACAAGCGTATCAATCCGGTTAGGTGTGTCCTTGATAGGGTGTTCATCGATCCTTCGATTGGGGTCGCCTTTCCGCTTCTCTCGTTAGTGGCTGAGACCAGTCTCGGCTCGGATCACACCCCTCTAATCTTGGACTCTGGTGAGGGCACCACGGTACGGTCTAATCGCTTCTTCTTCGAGACGGGGTGGCTGGAGTTTCAGGGCTTCGACGAGCTATTGGATGATAGGTGGACACACTTGTCCGACCGGGTGCGTGGTAGGGATATTATTGACTGGTGGAGTTTCATGAGCAGCGGCACGCGGCAATGGCTTCGCGGGTGGAGCCGCAACCTGGGTAGGGAAACCAGACACAAGAAGGACTCACTCCTCAACTCCATTAAGTCCCTCGACGAGAAAGCAGACTCATTTGGCCTCGACAACGAGGAATGGGCCTTTAGATTTCACCTAGAAGACCAACTCGTCCACGTCTTTAAGGCCGAAGAGGAATATTGGCGTCAACATGGCAGGATTAGGTGGGCGCTTCACGGGGAAGCTAACACCGCATATTTTCACGCGATTGCTAATGGGAAAAGACGTCGATGTATTATCCACTCACTGATCTCAGGGGAGGAGACCATTTTGGGGAAACAGGCATTACAACAACACATCTACGATTTTTATAGGGACTGTCGGGGGGTTTGCGCAGGGTTGCAGACATGGCAGTATGCTGTGGCAAAGGTTGCAGAGGGAGATGCCAAACACTCTGGCGGAGACCATCAAGATTGCAGATCAGTACTTACTCGGTGATCCTACCCAGCCTCTGATGGATTCCTCCGAGCCGAGAAGAAACTTCAACAGAAACAAGCGCAACGAGTTCCGCAACAAGCGCAGGGGTGACCGAATAGATGTTCGGTACGACCCTGAGGAGGTGAACGCAGTGGCTGTTGGAGCTGGGGGTAGCCAAAGGAAGAAACCTGCTGGAGCCTACGGGCAGAACCAGAACCAGGGCCAAGGCAACAAGAAACCATTCCGCGCTCCTCAGTCGGGTAGCGGCAACTCGGAGCAGACGAGGAAGTTCGTCTTTGACGACATGAAGGATGGCCCATGCAGTTTCCACACTCAGCACCCCTCAAGGCCTGCTAACCACACTACCCGACAGTGCGAGTGGTGGGATCTGATCCGGAATGAAGGCTTGCCTCCTCCTCCTCCTCTGCCAGCTGCAAATGCCAATGTGCAGCCTGCTCGGGCACCCGCAGCTCGGCCGCCCGTGTTTCCGAGAAGAGAAAACGTGAATCAAGTGGCTTTAGGAGCCAACCGTCACTTCAACAATGAGGGCTACCGCAACAACAGCAACAACTACAACCGCAACAACAACAGGGGCAACAACAACTACCAGAGCAACAACAACGACAACAATGAGGGTGGAGGCCGCAACCAGTACCAAGAACATCATGAGAGCTACATGATCTTCACTTCAGAGCCCGTCGACAAGCAGTCACAGCACAGGCGTGCCATGGAGGTCAATGCCGTGATCCCTGCAGTTCCTCACTATATGCATTGGTGCAACCAAGAGATCAAGTGGTCCCGAGTAGATCATCCCAAGGTAATGCCCAACCCGGGTAGCTACGCCTTGGTGGTGGATCCCACCTTCTTGGGTCCCGAGAAGAATGTGAGGTTCAGTAAAGTGCTGATCGACAACAGCAGCAGCATCAACATTGTGTACAAAGACACACTCGAGAAGCTTGGGCTGGCCGAGAACATGCTGCTACCTAGCAAGACCACCTTCCATGGCATTGTGCCGGGAGTCTCGTGCAACCCGATTGGTCGAGTGTGGATAGATGTGCTATTCGGCACAAGGGAGAACTGCCGCACAGAGCGCCTGCAGTTCGAGGTGGTTGATCATCAGAGCCCCTATCACGCTCTACTCGGCAGGCCTGCTCTGAGCAAATTCATGGCCTCTACCCACACGGCATATCTGAAGATGAAGATCCCTGGCCCCAATGGCGTAATTACAATCTCTGGTGATTACAAGAAGTCCATGGAGTGTGCCTCTGCTGGTTCTCAGTTGGTGGAGTCCATGGTGATTGCTGCCGGGAAGAAAAAGATGTACGAGGTGGTGGCTATGGCGCAATCCGCGCAAGCTGGTGCGCAGGGCGTGCCAAGTACGCAACACGGGACCGCGTTCCAGGCGTCCCAAGAGACCAAGAAGGTCCAGGTCGACCCCGAGTTCCCCGACCGCGTAGCCATCATTGGATCCGGGTTGGCGGAGAAATAGGAAAGCGAGCTCATCCACTTCCTCCGTGAGAATCGGGACGTGTTCGCCTGGTCCAATGAAGATTTACCAGGAGTCCCGAGGGAGTTGGTTGAGCACTCGTTACATGTGCGTCCTGACGCCAAGCAAGTGAAGCAGGCTATACGCCGCTTCGGAGATGAGAGAAGGAAGGCCATTGGTGACCAGATCACCAAGTTGCTGATAAGCAATTTCATCATGGAGGTGCTGCATCCGGATTGGCTAGCCAACCCGGTCATGGTCGAGAAGAAGAAGGAGGATCCCAAGGCTGCTACTGCATGGCGCATGTGTGTCGACTACACCGACTTGAACAAGGCATGCCCCAAGGATCCCTTCCCGCTACCTCGCATCGATCAGGTGATCGATTCCACTGCTGGCTGTGAACTGCTGTCTTTCATAGATGCCTACTCTGGTTTCCACCAGATAGCTCTCAATCCTGATGATCAAATAAAGACTGCTTTCATTACCCCGTACGGGGCTTATTGCTATCGTGTCATGTGTTTCGGGTTGCGGAATGCGGGTGCTACTTATCAGCGGTGCATGCAGAAATGCTTGCACGATCAGCTCGGCAAGAATGTGCAGGTGTACGTAGATGACATTGTCATCAAAACGAATAAAACACATACTCTGCTTGCCGACCTGGAGGAAACCTTTGCCAACTTGCGCAAGTATAAAATGAAGCTGAACCCAAGTAAATGCACCTTTGGTGTCCCGGCTGGCAAGCTACTCGGCTTCCTGGTATCTAGTCGGGGCATTGAAGCCAATCCTTCAAAGATAAAAGCTATTGAGAGCATGTCTTTGCCGAGATCCCTGAAGGATGTGCAAAAATTCACTGGTTGCTTAGCATCTCTGAGCCGTTTCCTGGGCCGAATGGGCGAGAAGGCCCTGCCTCTGTACCAGCTGATGAAGAAAAGTGACAAGTTTGTCTGGACTCCGCAAGCGGACGTGGCATTCAACGAGCTGAAGGCAATGCTGGCTAGCGCTCCTATCTTGGCTAGTCCACTACCCAAGGAGCCAATGCTGCTGTACATTGCTGCCACCAATCGAGTAGTCAGTGTGGTGATTGTGGTGGAGCGAGAAGAAGAAGGCAAGAGTGTGCAGCGTCCAGTGTACTACCTCAGCGAAGTGTTATCCAGCTCCAAGCAGAACTACCCGCATTACCAGAAGATGACCTATGGCGTGTACCTGGGCGCCAAGAAGCTAAAGCATTACTTCCAAGAGCATCCTATCACGGTTGTGAGCTCTGCTCCCATCTCGGATATCATGGGCAACAAGGAGGCGAGTGGTCGAGTAGCCAAGTGGGCAATCGAGCTGGCCGCGTATGCCCCCGCGTATGCGAGAAGAGAAGCCATCAAGTCTCAGATTCTGGCGGAGTTTCTGGTGGATTGGGCTGAGGTGCAGTACGAACCTCCTGCTCCAGTTTCCAATTACTGGAAGATGCACTTTGATGGCTCGAAGGTGAAGGAAGGCCTTGGTGCTGGCGTAGTGCTTACGTCACCGAAGCGAGATCAACTCAAGTACGTGTTGCAGATTCATTTCAAGGCGTCCAACAACGTAGCAGAGTACGAGGCAGTGGTGCACGGCTTGCGAGTAGCCAGGGAGGTTGGCGTGCAGCGCATTATATGCTATGGCGATTCAGATCTGGTGGTGCAGCAAGTCTCTGGCACTTGGGATGCTCTAGATGCCAACATGGCATCATATCGCTTCCTGGTACAGTCTATGACTGGATTCTTCGAAGGCTGCGAGTTCCAGCACATTCACCGAGCAGAGAACGAAGCGGCAGACGAGCTGTCCAAGTTGGGATCTTCTCGGCAATCCATCCTGGCTGGGGTTGCCTTGGAGCACTTGAGGAAGCCATCCATCAAGCCATCTCCCAACTCGGAATCCATATTTGTTCCTTCTCTACCAAGTGAAGAATCCGTTCCAATGGAGATTGACTGGGAGAATGCAACAGAGAACCCGGGGACTGCCGCTCCCTACTCGGGGACTGCCGCTCCTTACTCGGGGACTGTCACTCCCTACTCGGGGACTGCCACTCCATACTCGGGGACTGCCACTCCATACTCGGGGACTGCTGTCCTTAACCCGGGGACTGTCGCATTCATTGAGGAGGTCCTTGCCAATCGTTCAGGGCTCCAGAGAAGTGCTCCCAACCCTAAAGAGCAGCCCGAGATGCCTGTCCCAATGGAAGTGGACGAACCAGTGTTTCCCACACGGGAGACACCGAGTTGGGCCATGCCCATATTATCCTTTCTAAAGGACGGTACTCTGCCAGAAGACGAGGTGGCCGCAAGGCAGATTCAGAGAAGATCCAAGGGCTACACTATATTCAGAGATGTGCTGCACAAAAGAAGTGCCACCGGCGTGCTGCAACGTTGCGTGGACCCAGAAGAAGGAGAAGAAATTCTGCTGGAAATACACCAAGGAGAATGCGGGCACCACGCCTCTTCTCGGGCATTGGTCAAGAAAGCTTTTCGGCATGGCTTCTACTGGCTCACAGCTCTGCAGCAAGCTGAAGACATCGTGAGGAAGTGTAATGGCTGCCAGATGTTCGCGAGTAAGATTCACATGCCTGCTTCCGAGTTGAAAACAATTCCTATCACATGGCCGTTTGCCGTATGGTGCCTGGATATGGTTGGCCCCTTCAAGCCGGCTAAAGGCAACATGACACATATCTTAGTCATGGTGGACAAGTTCACCAAGTGGATTGAAGTGAAGCCTATTCGGAAGTGCGATGGAGCTACGGCCGTGAAATTCTTAAATGATGTGATCCTGAGATATGGCTACCCGCACAGCATCATCACCGACAACGGCACAAATTTCGCAGAAGGGGCAATGGTGCGGTTCTGCAGAGATAAGCACATCCGACTAGATGTTGCATCTGTTGCGCACCCCGCTTCCAATGGGCAAGTGGAAAGAGCAAACGGCATGGTACTGGCAGGCATAAAGCCAAGGCTGATTGAGCCATTGCTGAAAACACCTGGGTGTTGGCTAGACGAGTTGCCAGCGGTGTTGTGGAGTCTAAGGACTACCCCTAACCGGTCAACCGGCTACACGCCATTCTTCTTGGGATACGGGGCTGAGGCCGTGTTGCCAATAGACTTAGAGCATGACTCCCCCCGAGTAACCCTCTACACTGAGGTGGAGGCGAGAGAAGCTCGAGAAGATGACATTGACCTGCTCGAAGAAGCAAGAGAGCTCAGTCTGTCACGTTCGGCTATCTACCAGCAAAGCATGCGGTGTTATCATAGCCGAAAGGTGAACCCAAGGGTTTTCCGAGAAGGAGACATGGTCCTCAGGCTTGTGCAACGCACAGCCGGGATGCACAAATTGTCTCCTCCATGGGAAGGGCCCTTCATTGTGAGCAAAGCGCTGCACAATGATGCCTATTATCTCGTGGACATGCGTCCATCACAGGAGAACAGGGCAGATAAAGCTGGAGAGGAATCCAAGCGCCCTTGGAATGTAGCCCTACTTCGTCGCTTTCATTCGTGAGCAAAGATGTGTATGTACTCTCTTATCCGAGTTAAAATTCTACCCTGCAATCTGAAATTGAACTCGGGGACTGCCCTCGCCTAAACTTGCTCTGTGTGTTTCTACCCGGCTTTACTCTTGTCCACTCGGTTGCTCTGCTTAAAATTTCACGAGTACATCTAGTATTGTGTTTAAACCTACATGCCAACTCTTCGATTTTGCTGCTGTCCGAAACCCGGCTTCATGGCAAGCAAGAGAACAAGCAAAAGGTCAATGAGCACAAGAAAAATTACTAAGGAAAGAAAAAGCGCAGGAACCGAATAGGATGTCTTTTACTGTTGTTTCTTGTTAACTCCTTCTCGGCTGAGTGGTGGGCTGCGTTACTATGAGTATTTATAAGTGGCTAAGTATTTGCAACTCCAACTTTGCATTCTTGTGACTCGAATACCAAAAAAGCAACAAGTTGCGGGTAAGAGCTGAGATAAAAAGGAAGAGCGAATAAGAAATGCAACTCGGGGACTCGCATGATAACGCAACCCGGCACTCGAGCCAAAGTTGCTCAAATTGACTAAGTTAAATATCAAACGTGAATAAAACTGAGTAGCAAACGACAAGGATAATTGTTTCGATACATCTGCACCCGGCATCCCGGGGATCTGATAAAAGTTTAGAGAATAAGTTGCAGGAAGTGATCAAGTAGAAGCAGCAGTGTTCTCGGCGCTGGCCTTGGCGGCTTCAGCATCAGCGTTGGCCTTGGCGGCACCCGCATCTGGCCCTGTAGCAGCTTGTTCGGAGGTGGCAGTGGCCACCGAGGTGGCGTCCGTAGCCGAGTTGGAGGCCGTAGTCTGAGCGCGGAGTCGCGCCGTTTCGTCGAGAGCCGCACCTGAGGAGGTGCCGAACTCGAGGGCCGCTGTGTCGATCGTCATCTCCACTCTCTCGGCCTCCTCCTCGCTGTCCGCGACGACCGCGCTTCCCCTTCCCGGTCTTGTAGCGATCACTCTCGAAGCTGCCCAGGTCTTCAGACTCGGTGGCGTCCTCGTCTTCACCATCGTCGTCATCATCGCCTTCGTCCACCTCGGTGTCAGGCTCGGTGAGACCGTTGATGAAGTGCGCAGTGCTTGCGTATTGGGCGACCTCGTACGCGACGGCCTGGCGGAGAGCCACGCAATCGGAATCCGTCTCCCACTTGGAGTCCTCACGCATCTCGCGGACAACTTGCAAGTTGAGGTTCTCATACCAGCTCGTGATGAATAGCAGCATCATATCAGCGCCTGCCCGAGCTCCGGACGCCCTCCATTTCTGCAGCTCGGCCTTCACGCCATTAAGCTTCGCGGCAAGTCCGCGGATAGTTTTTGGCGCGGAGTCTTTAGGCCAGAACACATCATGAAGCTTGAAGGCAGTGCGCACCAGATCGGTGCCCACACCACTTAAGCGCTGAAGCTGCCCCTGCATGACCATGATGCTATCTTCGATCTCTGCCTTGGTGTCCATAGGTTCGCCCTTCTCAATGCGAGCTGCTCGGGCCTTCGCCAAGGCAGGCTTACAAGATGTCTCGAGGTCGGGGAAGATTTCTGAAAGAGCTATTGAGAAGATCAGAAACAGAAGCCGAGTAGGAAAATAAACCGAGCAGCGGAGAAGCGCAAGAAACAAGAGAAGGGCGGAGAAGCAAGCACTTACTGTTCAGGTCGTAGAGTAGCGCCTGCAGCTTTTTCTTCCATGATTCTTCGTCAGCAACATGCTTCTCTTCTACCTTCTGGAACTGCGCCAGCTGGAGCATAAGATCCGAGTTGCTCTCCTTCAGCGTCTTGCATTCCAGCTTGAGAGCCTTTCGCTTGGCTGTGGCTGCCGCTTCGGCCTTTTTCTTCTCGGCCACCGCGTTGTCTCTCTCGGTAGCTAGATCAATGGCCCTTTGGAGAGCAGTTCGCAGCTGGACCTGCAATGGTTCCATCTCGGAGAGGTGCCTGTTCTTGAATTCTACCTCAAGGCTTGTAATCTGCTGCTGCACCTCAGCAGGCTTGAGGCAGTCGAGATGCTCTTCGACAAACTTCTTATGATCTTCTGTGAAAAGCAAAGCACGGTCAGCAGAGTAGCAAAGATGAAAGCAAGAAGTCAAGCCGAGAAGACATCAACTCACCTTCCAGCCTCTTGATGGTGGTTTGGCTGCTCTCAACGAAGGCGCGGCAGTTGGAGTGCTCCTCGGCCAGGGTCTTGAATTTGCCTGCAGAAAGGAGTCGGTCTGAGCAGAAAGCAACAGCGGGTGTAAACATAAAACGCGGGAACCGCGTAGCTACAAGCTTACTTTCGATCTTGGAAAGCTTGAGAGCACTGTCCATGACTTCCTTCTCCGCCGCCTCATCGGACTTGCGCTCCAATTCCAGGGCCTCGAGACGCCTCCTAGCGATGCGTGGTTCCATAGCAGCCGCCGGTACAGGTTGGTTCTTTTCAGAAGGCAATTCTGAGAGGAAGAAAGAAAAAGAATCAGACAAAGTCGTGAAGATTCAACCCGAGAAGGCGGCAACTCGGTTGAGTACCCGCCTACTCGGCCAGAATCTCGGGGACTGGGGGATGGATAAGAAGAAGCAGTAGAATAAAAGAGAAGGAAAATGCGACTCGGGACGGATGAGCAAAGCTTACTGCGTAAGTCTGTTCAATGTCCTCCGCGGCCTTGCGATGGACGAAGAGCTTGGCGGCGAGCGTGCTGGTATTGGACGAGATAGTCATGGGTTTATAACCCATGTCCGCCTTGTTCCAGTCGACGCGCATGTGATCCAGATCGCCCAAAGACGTGCCGTGCCAGTTCGTGTTGCCAAGGACTTCGCTGTCCCACTCAGCATCGATAAATCCAACCCGGTCGACTATCTGCTCGAGGCCCGTGGACGTTACTTCGGTTTCCTGAACCTCGCGCGAGTAGAACGAGACGGATCGGTCTTTATTCCTGGCGGGGGGCTTGGAGTCCACCGGTGTGGCCTGTTTGCCCCTCCTGATAGCAAGTTTCTTCTCGACTGGGGTCAGTGGGATGCTGTGCTGCTGGCTCACCTTCACCATATAAGGTGGGAAGGTGGGTGGATCCGGGAAGCTGGATCCTGCGGCGGTATCAGCAGTCGCGTCAGGTTCACGGATGGTGAGCTGGCCGGGCTTGGCAGTTGGTCTTGGCGGCGGCATCGTGGCAGCACCACGCGTACCGCTACGCGAGGGATTCCTCCGAACAGCGCCCTCTGACTGGCCAGCTTGCTTCTCGGCGGCCTGGTTCCCAGAGGTCTGCTTCTCGGCAGCCTTCTTCTCGGCGGCCTTCTTGTCAACGGCTTCCTGTTTGATCTTCTTGATAAGGTGCTTGGCCGGAGGGCTGGATGTTGTCTTGGTTTTCTTCGTTGATGGGGAGTTAGGCGCGGTGGAGGAAGTGCCCTGCTGGGTAGGCGGTGCCAAGGGCGCGCTACCCGGCGCAGCATCCGCCTGGGCGCTACCCTGTGCGGCGTCTGGTTGCGCGTCGCTCAGAGGGTATTGCTCCGTCTCATCAATTATCTCAACCCGCTGCTCGGCAGCGGGGTCTTGCTGTGTGGCGTCTTGTCCTTCTACCCGCGGCTGGGCCGCGGGGTCGTCGTGTTCAGCAGCCCCTGTCGCTGGCTGCTCTTGGTCTTCTTCTCGCCGCTCAAGGGCGGCGTCATCATGCTTCTCGGAATCTTTTTCTAAGTTCTCCTCGGCCGTGGTGGCCGGAGGAGAAGGTGGCCTCGCGTCGCGATCGGCGTCCCGCGCTTCCTGATCTGCGCGGGCCTGCTGCTCCTGCTCGGTGTTGTGGGCGTCGCTGTCCATGTACCGAGCATCGTCGGAGTCGTCTCCTTTCACGGGAGAGGACGCACGCGCTCCGTCCTGCGCTGCGGCTTCATTCTCGTCGTCGAGGTCGATGAGATTATCGACGTCGATGGCGGATTTCTTCTTAGTCTTGGTGGGCGCGAAAGCGGCGTCAGCATCCAAGGGGGCCCTGGAGAAAGAAACATGTTCAGAAAAAAGAGAAGGACAGAGGAAGTCGAGAAGAAGCAACGAAGTAAGAGAATTGGGAATTTGCGGCAGCAGAGGCGCATAACTGAGGAGAAAGTACTTACCCTTTACGGGTAGGGATTTTCCGTCCTCCTTTCGTCACGGTCTTCTTGGTCGTCTTCCCAGCCGTCTTCTTCTTCTTGGCGGGGGGCTCCTGAGCACCGCTACCTGTCCGTTTGCGGGTAAGAGGAGCAGCGACCGAGAGCGGTTTGACGACAAGGGCTTCCTCGTCCCCGTCCTCGTCTTCCTCTTCAGCATCAGCGCCGCCTGTGAAGTTCGGAAGAAGAAAAAAAACTCAGAAGCAAGAGGAAATTGGGTAGCGCGGCTTGCGACCAGACATGATGAGCTCAATTACCTTCGTCATCATCCTCGGACCAATCACGGATAGACGCATCTACGTGATGCTTCTCCGTCTGAGCGGCATGGGGGAGATTGAGCCTGTCCGCAGTCTCGAAGGAGACCTCGTCGTCTTCCTCTCGGTCCTCCGACCAGTTGTCCTCGAAGCGTTCCATGCTCTCAGCGAGCTGGCGAGCAAGGACCTGAAGAACAGAGAAAGATCACAAGTTAGTCGAGTAGCATAGAGGCATCCTACTCGGCAAGGCGTGCAAACATAAAGCACATTAAGCCTAAGTAGTGCTACTCTGTGTCCTACTCGGCAAGGCGTGCAAACATAAAGCATATTAAGCCTAAGCAGTACTACTCTGTGTGCTACTCAGCAAGGCGTGCAAACATGAAGCACAGTAAGCCTAAGCAGTTCTACTAAGTGTCCTACTCAACGCAGAGTGCAAGTACCAGATGCTGCAAGATAAGAGGGCTATCTACTCGGAACATGCATATAAGAGATAGGAAAAGAAGTACATACCCGCTCGATTGGCTTCGTGCGGCTGTATGGGATGAAGCCATACTGCCAATTGTCCCTGAGGCCCGTGGTCATGATGGACCGCGCATGAGCGGCGACATCCGCGTTGCTGAGCTCGAACGTGGTCGTCCGAGTACAGTCGCGGGGGGCACCCATGTAGCACATGGGGTGGACGCGGCGCTGGAGCGGCAGCACCCGCTTGGAGATCCAGCAGGCGATTGGGTCGTCGCTCTTGAGCCCTTCTTCGGCCAGATAGGCGAGGCGCTCGTCCATCTGCTTCAGATTGCTGTCGATGGATGGCTTGGTCCGCCAGTTCTGCCCGGTGGGAGCTCGATTGCTCCAAGGGGGCAGATTGATTCGGTCCTCTACCTTGGCTCCCTTCGTGGCGGGGACGTTCTGCACATACAGGAACGTCCTCTGCCACTTGCGGACGGAATCCAGTCCCTTGATGCGCGGATGGTTGGTTCCAGGGCGCTGCACCATCATGGCGCTGCCGGTCTCCGTTATCCGGCTGCTGGTGTCCGTGCCGTCCTTCTTGCCCTTGCTCTGTTGGCAAAAGAAGAAGTACCTGGACCAAGTCTCCGTCGTGGGGCGAACGCCCAGGAAGGCCTCGCATACCACGGCGTGGTACGAGAGGAAGACGATGGCGTTCGGAGGAAGATGGTGCATCTGGAGGCCGTAATGGTCGAGGAAGGAACGGAGGAAGTTGGATGCTGGAAGCCCGAATCCTCGCGCGAAGTGCGCGAGGAAGACGACGTGCTCGCCTTCCTGTGGGGCAGGGACGAGTTCATCGTCAGGTTGCCGGCAGCGAACACCGGGAGGAACTCGCCGGGTGTTCACCAGCCATTGGCAGTCCTCGGCGGTGACCTCGGATCCCGCCCAGCCGGCGCGAGCGTTGTCGTCGCGAGCCATGGCGGTGAGGAAGGAATTGGGAAAAAATCGAGGATTTGGGGTGTGGAGAAGCTCGCGGCGGCGCAAGTAAGTTGAGCGGCGGCGAGGAGCTCTGCGGTGGCGGAGAAACGAGAAGGCAGAGGGGAAATTGTGAGAGGAAGAAGAAGAAGGAGTTACCGAGGGGGTATTTATACCGCTCCTCGAGTTACCGTTACGAATTGAGGAAGTGGGATCGATCGTGGCAGTAATCGTGTGGCGTGGGGTCTGTGGGCCGGTTAGAAACGCACACAGCGCAGAACGCGCGCGTAACGGCCGCATTAGATCCCACGACGAGATCGTGGGCGATTACTGCGCGTGATGGGATGTTACGAGCTGGTGGGCCCACCCCGTGAAAACTGGGCGCGTGGCCTGTCAGTTACCGGGCACCGAGGCGTCGAAGTCGTGTCCGCGTGACACGTGCCCAGTTGCAGCGCGGAAAGCCGGATTGTGCTCTGTCACGCAGAGATTCCGTTTCGAGATTTCACTAAGTCATTTTACTCGGCCACAGAGAAGGGAAGTGGCCCAGAGAGGAAATAAGACCAAGGGCTACTCGGAGGTTTTCACTCGGTATCTCAAAGTTCAAGGGCAAGACTGTCAAGGTTGGTTTTTAAGCTGGCAGGGCCCAGTGAACGAATTCGCAGGGCTCTACCAGCTTCGGGGACTGCTGTCGGGGGGTTACCCCCGAGTAGGGTAAAAGCAAGTGCTAAAGGCATGATCAGAGGGGATGTTTGGCCGAGTAGCCGGCTACCTGGTACTCGCTACCCGGTCGACTGCTACCCGGTCTCACACCTAGACAGCCAGAAGGATGAATCAAGAGAGTTGTGCTCCTCTGAATAGAAGAGCTGGTCCGAGTAGAAATGGCGGGAAACTACTCGGGACAGAAGTCAAAGGAGCCGTTCTGACATCGAATCCCGCGTATCCCGGATCCGTACTTGGCACTGTTCACAGCACTGTTCATCTGGGGACGGCGTGCCTGACAGCGACAGTGTGTCAGAAGGGCGTCGCAGGATAGGGGGGACCTACTCTGTGTTCGCCACAGTGATAACAGACTGAACACTTGGTTTTGCCCAACGACTTTCCGCACCGGGACAAATCTAGAAGCCAAAGCTGTCAGCGGGAACTCGGAAGAAGGACGGTGTGCACACAATGTCGACACTTGTTTGTATTTGGCTGTATCCGGCTGGGCACCGAGTATATAAGGTGCCCTGCCCCCTCCTGCGCGAGGGATGCTGACCTAGAGCGCTCACTACGTAGAGTTTCTTGACCTAGTTCATCCCGTAGAGAGAAGAGTGGCTACTCGGTAGCAAGAACCATTGTATTGTGGCTACTCGGTGAGACATCAGAATACAGAGAGAAAGGCAGGAGTAGGGGTTTTACCTCCTCACGAGGGCCCTGAACCTGGGTAGATCGTGTTGTTTGTAGTGCTTGTTTCATCCTTCACGCGTCTACTCGTCGCGTGATCCCTCCCCGAGCGCCTCCAGCGTCCTTCGTCCCCACATCTTTAGCCATCCTATGGCATCTGCCGTGACACCACCACGACAGGGACCTTCTCGGTACCACTGCCCCTAGACATTGCAGCCTCGCCATCGATACCTGGGCTGGGGCTCAACTGGTATCGGACCAGGACAATGAAAGGCTGTGTCGCACTTTCACGGAACTAGAACTAGAAGCTCTGGTCAAAGAGATGAAATCCAATACCTCCCCGGGACCGGACGGCTTCCCAGTCCTCTTCTTTAAGAGGTACTGGCACCTGGTGAAGAACGGGGTTCTACACATCTTAAACGACTTCATGCTCGGCCGGGTGGACATTGCTAGACTTAACTTTGGGGTTTTGTCTCTGATCCCGAAGTGTCCGGGAGCTGAAAAATTACTCTGTTCCGCCCTATCTCTCTCATCAATGTAATCTTCAAAATCATAGCCAAAGCCTACGCTTCTAAGCTGGATCCAGTGGCTCACAAGGTGATCAGCCATAACCAAACCGCTTTCATCAAAGGCCGCTTCATCCTTGACGGTGCACTTGCTCTACACGAGATCACGCACGAGTTGAGCAGAAAAAAGCTAGGGGGCATCTTGCTCAAACTCGATTTTGAAAAAGCTTACGATCGGGTGAATTGGGACTTCCTGAAGGAGGTGCTACGTCGGAAGGGTTTTGACGCCGGCTATGTACACAGGATTTCCCAACTAGTTGAGGGCGGACAGACCGCGATTTCCATTAATGGGGAAATGGGCCCTTTCTTCCGGAATAAAAGGGGAGTGCGTCAGGGTGACCCCCTCTCCCCGCTTCTTTTTAATTTTGTCGCCGAGGGGCTCTCGGCGATACTCCACAAAGCAAAGTCGGCAGGCCACATCCATGGGGTGGTTCCCCATCTCTACTCGGGTGGGATAACCCACCTCCAATACGCGGACGACACTATCATCCTCATCCAGTTTGAGGACCGGGCGATTGCAAACCTAAAGTTTCTCCTTATGTGTTTCGAGAACATGTCAGGGTTAAAAATTAACTACCACAAAAGCGAAGTCATTGTCTTGAACCAACCAGTTGAGGTTCAACTGCGGGTGGCAAGACAATTAAACTGTAAACTCAGAAAATTCCCCTTCACGTACCTTGGCCTTCCAATCTCGGACCGAAAGCTAACCAAAGAACAATGGGAGTTCTTGGTTCAGAAGCTGGCTGCTAGGGTCGAGCCCTGGACAGGCCGTCTACTTTCCTCGGGTGGACGCCTTATCCTTTCCAACGCTTGCCTCGATAACCTCATCACTTACGCCCTTGGACTGTTCCTGCTGCAGATTGGGGTGCACGGAAATTTTGACTCTCATCGAGCAAGATTCTTTTGGGAAGGGTCAGGACCAAACAGAAAATACCATATGGTCAACTGGCCATCAGTCAGTCGCCCGAAGGAGCTCGGTGGCCTAGGGCTGATCAACTCGCTCGAGATGAACAAAGCCTTAATGCTCAAATGGATATGGCGACTTTATCAGGTGGATGACGCCATTTGGGCGGTGCTCATCCGCAACAAGTACACGGGCATCAGTGATATCTTTGCTAATAGCGAGAGAGGGGGGTCGCAGTTATGGAAAAGTTTACACAAGATCAAACATCTCTTCAAAGCGGGAGCCAGACACCACGTCAACAACGGACTGCGCATTAGATTCTGGGTTGACTGGTGGTGTGGGGAGGGCCCCTTAAACCGCCAATTCTCGGTACTCTTTAGTATTTGCTACAATCAGGAGATCTCAGTTGCCCAAGCGTTAGAGGGGACCTACGTTTTAGGAGATCCCTTGACCCTGGAGGCATAGCGCAGTGGCAGGAGCTACTGTCCTTGGTGCAGGAGACCTCCTTAACCCTGGACCACGACAGGATCTCCTGGGCCCTGGAACACTCTAGCCTGTTCTCGGTCCGGTCTATGTATTCCTACCTGGTTCAGGGACCCTCGAATGCCTATCATAAGTTCATCTGGGAAGCAAAACTCCCTCTTAAAATAAAAGTCTTTGCATGGCATCTCATGCTTGATAAACTTCCGACAGGGGAGCAGCTAACCATTAGACAGGGCCCCTCGACTGGGCGGTGTTCCCTGTGTGGCGCCATCGAGAATGCAGACCATGTTTTCTTTACGTGCTCACTTGCCATTTTCTCGTGGAGTGTCCTAAGATTGGTCCTAGGGAGGACTTGGAACCCAAGCACTAGAGCCCAATGGTTATTTTTGTTCAACCAAGTCGAGCCTAGGGAGGCAAGGCTGATCTGGGCGCTTTTCCTTTGGAATGTTAGAAACAAGCACGCGATTGAGGGAAAAATTAGTCGTCACCCTGCTGACATTTTGTTCAAAACGCTCTTATTCTTGCAGCTTTGGATCCCCACGCTTAGGGAGGAGGACCGAGAGGACGCTAGAAGATTTGCAGACGAGCTCAAAAATCTTCACCGCACATGCCTTCACCCCCAGATGTAGATGCTGGCTGTTCCCCTTGTTGTCTGGCGTTTCCTGGCGTCCTTTAGTTATTACTCCCTCCGTATCAAAATATAAGATGTTTTAACATTTTTTGTAGATATAATGTATCTAGACATGTTTTAGTGTGTAGATTCATATGCATCTTACACTAAAACATGTCTAGGTACATATTGTCTAGGAAATGCTAAAACATCTTATATTTTGGTATGGAGGGAGTATTTCTCTTGTTTTTTTTCCTGCTATTCTTATGTGAGTTGGCCTAAGCTGTATGCCCAGCAGTTGTTTGGCTCGGACCCTTCGCTGGTCCTGTTTTAGAGCGGTTTCTTTGTGTTGTTTTCAGGCTAAGCTGTACGCCCAGCATGTGTAATAACTTATGTTGAACCTGTTTGGCTTTGTTAATTCAAAGTTGAGCATAAGGCCTTTTATCTAAGGGAGAGAGATGGAGAGAGAGAAGAGAGAGAGATGGGAGAGAGATAGAGAGAGAGGAGGCGATCAAAAAAAGATCTAGATTTTTTCATGCCGTGGGCCTTGAAGGCGCGGTGAACATGACCCTCACTGGTGGGAGAGTTTTTATTAATGTTTTCTTTTTGGAGTTTCAATGTTTTCTTCAATAATCTTCGGAATAATGAGGTGGTGGCGTTATCCTGAAATAAGATAAGGTTCTACTCGCCCTATCCCTTCTCTTGTGGTGCACCTAGCGCCAAGGGGGGGTGCATAGAACTGTGTGTCCGGAAGATCTCATGGGATCTAGTCGGTTTTCGTTTTTTTTTGTATGTGGTTGTAGGTCACTACTAGGGAAAAGCTTACCCCAGGCGAACAGAAAATGCCTACCACAGGCGCATTTCGGTTCGCCTGGGACCGTATCGCCAGCGGTAATGGCTTACCCCAGGCGAATACCACAATGCGCCTGTGGTAAGTTCGCATACCCCAGGCGAATACTCCTTGTGCGCCTGGGGTAAAACTCTTACCTGTGGCGAACAAGCGCTGTGCGCCTGGGGTACATATGCGCCTGGGGTACTGTCTACTGTTCGCCTGGGGTATGGTTTTGCTGTATCAAAAAATAAAAGAAAACCAAAATAACAGAATTACAGGAAAATGACAGAAATAAGTATCAAGCTGACAGAATAACAGCAAAATGACACAATTAAGTTTTATAACAGAAATATTTTCGATCATCAACACATAGTCTCGATCATCACCACATAGTTTAACAAAATTACATAGTCTCGAAAAGAACCATGCTACTAATAAATCCAGGAGTTAGCTAGTGAGATGGAAATAATTATTTGTTCTAATTTGAACAAACTCGTCATCTATCGATCTAGCGGGCTGATGTAGTGGATCACCATCATCATGTCCAAGTTGGGGATGTCAGTATCCCTCATGGTGATCAGAATAGCTCGGCCAGCCTCCATACCAACTCTTGCGGAATGGAACTGCCTCCATGCTTGAGAGTTGAGGATGACGCGACCATCAGCATTATCCCTGGTGATCGGAACTGTGGTGACATCTCCTGATTCTCCACGGCGTACTCCAATGGTACCTTTATGCTCCATGCCAGCACTGTCCGCTACCGCCATACGTATTTTCTAGAACACACAATTCCAAGAAATAATAAAAGCACAATGTCACATACCGGCCACATTATAACATAAGCAACTATAGGAATAAGAAAATGTTAAAAAACATACCATGAGATGTCCATTGGAGATGTTAGTGTTAGTGATGCGATGCACGAAAGGGGACCCGATGTAGCTATCTATCTGGGCAAGTCTCTGAAGGACACGGTCCTTCTCAAGCTCGCTAAGATTCGCTCTTTGAGCAACCACCACATGTTTCCATGGGTCCTCCTCGTCCATATCATCCTCAGTGTCCATATCATCCTCAGTGTTCCCAATATCCTCCTCACTCCCGCCATTCTCGCTCGCAATCCCGCCCATATACAGAATTTTGATACGAGGTTGCGGTCCTTCCATAGAGAAGTGCATGTAATCACCTCCGCTTAAATTTTACGTGGCGATGATAGCCTGCAATTGTTCCCCGCAGAAGTATGTCTTCGTTCTTTCTTTTTTCACTCGAAGAATGTAGGTGGTCCCGTGAACATTGAAATCCACATTATTGCCAACTAACTCGTTGAACTCTTGGCGAATATTGCATGGTAGAATCTAAAAAAGAAATATAAAGAATAAACACAAGTCTCAAACTAGATAGTAAAACGAAAGAACAGGTTAACATAAAAAGAATTGTTAATTACCAACAAATCAACGGCACCGTCGTGGAGCTGAAGCATAAAAGAAGTCCCACTGAATCGTCCTTGGGCACATCGGGACCGACATACTTCGTAAGCCATGTTCTATTAAATTAAGAAAGTACACATAGAGGTTAGAGGAGCATAGCTATCACAAAACAAAGACAAATGGCAGCACCTACCTTTAGTAATGTAATAAGGCAATTGACAGCAGTACAAACGAAATGGAACCTGTCGGAGAGTTTAGGTGATACTTCCAACAGTACACTTTCTTCAAGTACAATTGGTTATGTTGTTATTGTGCGTGTTTTTACTCCTATTTGATCTCACATTTCACATTCCTTTTTACTAGTGAAACCTGACTCTATGGTATTCATCTAAACGGAAATACGCATTATTGAAAATTACATGTTGGAGATATAATGCACTACAAAGATCCGATAAGAGCACTGAATCCTGGAGATATAATGCACATTCCTCTGGATCCACGACGTCGGGAGCACCGCGGCCACCAGGAGCAGGCGCACATCCTCCACAACGACGACGGGAGGGCCGGAGTGGGCTGGGATGGAGGGGGCCGGGATGGGAGGGTGGGGGGATGGGAGGGAGAGGGGCTGACCTGGATCAACAACGACGACGACGACGGAGTGGGCGGCGACGGAGTGGGCGACGACCTGCTCTGCTCCTCTCGACACTACCGACGGCGGCGGCGTGTGGGTGCGTGTGGGTGCGGGTGCGGGTGAGATCTGGTCACTTAGAATACTAAAGCATTGAGCTAAGCACATTGGCACCGGTTTCTAATACAAACCGGTTCTAAAAGGATCTGTCCACTGGGCCCCCCACCCTGCCGCAAATGGCCTCATGGCCTTTAGGACCGGTTTGTGATACAAACCGGTTCTAAAGGATCTGTCCCCTGGGCCCCCCTCCGCGCAGCAAATGGCCGCAAGGCCTTTAGCACCGATTCTTGATACAAATCGGTGCTAAAGTTCTTGCGGCCATTTGCTGCGCGGAGTGGGGCCCAGAGGACAGATCCTTTAGAACCGGTTTTTATCACAAACCGGTCCTAAAGGTTTTCTCATTTTTGTGGGGCAACAGCGAGGACTTACCCCAGGCGCAGATGTACGTTTTTCGCCTAGGGTATGTTTTATACCGGAGGCGAACATGTGCTCTATTCGCCTGGGGTAAACGAAGAGATCCACGGGGTGGTGTTGGGTGGCCCTGCCACACTTTACCCCAGTCGCTTCCTTAGTTGGTTCGCCTGGGGTAAGGGACTTACCGCAGGCGCGTAGTTCTTCTGTTCGCCTGCGCTAAGTAGCCCAGGCGCGTCAACTTTCATGTTCGCCTGTGGTAGGATATGCTGCTATAAGCAAATCTCTAGTAGTGGGTCTAGCTCTTTCGATGTAAGGTTTCTGTTATTGGAAATGGTTTCTGCTCCATCGCGTCTACTATATTAAGTTTTGCCCCCCTCCGCTGATGGAGGAGAGATAACGGCGCACATTGGTGGCGACAATGCACCTTCCCCTTGCTCCAGTGTTTGTAGTCGCCGCTAGGTGGTCCAAGGAAATCACGGGCAGCTAGCGCAATTCCTATCCAAAAACAAAAAAAATATAAGTTATTAGCATTCACGAGGAATAAAAATAGGGAGATATTATTCCATGTCACACATGACCATCTACAGAACATTAAAGTAGAAATGATTATTTCATCGGTGCATACATTTTAGAGTTATCCACCTTGGCTTGCTCTGGCGGTGCTGGAATGCTGGCCATGGAGTCGTGCCGGATCCCTCCAGGTGCTGCACATGGTGAGCACGCCGGACCGCTCATCGTCCACGGCCGCGTTGACCTCGCCAGCCCACTCGCCGTCCTCCACGGCCTCCTCGATCCCGCCGGCCCACTCGCCAGCATCTATAGCCC
Source organism: Alopecurus myosuroides (assembly GCA_028641055.1). Taxonomy (NCBI): domain Eukaryota; kingdom Viridiplantae; phylum Streptophyta; class Magnoliopsida; order Poales; family Poaceae; genus Alopecurus; species Alopecurus myosuroides. Next base: position 486,842,588 of record CM054058.1, read on the forward strand.
CGCATGCCTACGCCCCGGCCTCGCCCGACAGCGGCCCTGCATGTGGTGCTGATCTCGATAATGTGGCCTCTGGCGCTGTGTCTCCTGCATCGAGCTCGTCTGCGCCTTCGTCGACTCCGCCATCACCCCCGTCCCCAGTTCCTTCTGTTGACGCATCGCATGGTCACTCCCCGACAGGCAGGCAAGATCATCGGACCACGCGAGCACCTCCATGCAGTACCAGTGACCGATCCTGTTGTCGCCCCACGGTCGTCCCATCGCCGGTTCCCAAGTCTGTTCATGGTGCTCTCAAAGACCCGTACTTGCTTGCGGCTATGACAAACGAGTACAATGCTCTTCTTGCCACACATGGGTTCTTGTGCGTCCTCCCACCAACGCCATCCTCGTTCCAGGGAAGTGGGTGTTTCATCACAAGTTCAAACCCGACAGCAGTCTCGACCACTACAAAGCACATTGGGTCCTCCACGGTTTCTCTCAGGAGCACGCCATCGACTTCTACGAGACCTTCAACCCGATGGTTAAACCGGCTACCATCTAGGTCATCCTCTCATTTGCTCTCTCCTCCAACTGGAAGATTCACTAGCTCTACGTCAAGAACACCTTTCTCCATGGCATCTTAACGAGGTGGTATTTTGTCACTAGGCAACTAGCTTCGTTGACTCCTCTCACCCTGACCATGTGTGCCGCCGCAATCGCACACTCTATTGTCTGAAGCAAGCACCTCGTGCGTGTTATCACCTCTTTGCCAACTTGATCACCTCCTTCGGCTTCATCTGATCCAAGTAAGATACATCTCTATTCACCCTGCACGGTTCCTTATCTTCTCCTCTACGTCGACGACATCATCCTCACGATTTCTAAATCGACCCTGCTTGGGCGCGTCATTACCGCTCTTGGTGCCGAGTTTGCCATGACTGACTTGGACGAGCTACACCACTTTCTCGTCCTTGCTGTTCGTCGCGACTCTAGTGGGATGTTCCTCTCGCATACCCATTATGCTCTCGAGATTCTCAAGCGTGCTGTGAGCTCCTGCCACCCTGCCTCAACACCTATGGACACATCGCCAAAGATGGCAGCTGCCGCCGGCTCACATGTTGCTGATCCTTTGGAGTATCGGAGTCTTGCCGGTGCTCTTCAGTACCTGACGTTCACACGTCCTGACATCGCATATGTTGTCTAGCAGATTTTCCTTCACATGCATGATCCCCGTGACCAGCACTTGACCTTGGTCAAGCGTCTTCTCTGCTACGCCAAGGGTACCCTGCACCACGACCTTCTGCTCATACCCTCCTCTACGACCGCCTTTTGCTTACACCGATGCAGACTAGGCACTCGCCGTTCGACATCTGGCTATTGTGTGTTCTTTCGCGACAGCCTGGTCTCATGGTCCTCCAAGTACCAGCACACCGTCTCCCGCTCTAGCGCTGAGGCAGAGTATCGAGCTGTCGCTAATGCCGTCGCTGAAGCAAGTTGACTTTGCCAACTCCTCCATGAGCTTTTCACCGACCACTCCCTGATGCCACCATCGTTTTTTGCGACAATGTCAGTGTCGTCTACATGTCCACGAACCCCGTTCAGGGCACCAAGTACATCGAGATCATGTTGGGCTTGGGCACATTCGAGTTCTTCATGTGCCCTCTTCTCGGAAGTTCGCGAACATCTTCACCAACGTCTTTACATTTCCATTGTTCTTGGATTTTCGATCTAGTCTCGTCGTCCGAGAATCTCCCGTTGTGACTGCAGGAGGTTGTTAGGCAATCCGATTTAGTTGTACCCTGTCATATTTAGTGCTCCTATATTTGCATATAAATTGGGCCATTATGGTAAGGATTGTATTGATTTATTTCCATGATTATTTTGTAAACTATACATAAATCTACACTTCTTATAAAGCAAAACCCCACTAACATGCATTAATGATTTTTCTATCCCAACATGCAAGTTATCCGCATCATCCATTTTCCTAGCTAATCAAATGTCCATGTCATCTCTATACTTCTTATAAAGCAAAACTCCATTAACATGTATTAATGATTTTTCTATCTCAACATGCAAGCTATCCACATCATCCATTCTCCTAGCCAATCAAATGTCCATGTCATCTCTACCAATATTTTTTAATCACTACATGCAAGCTATACATCATCCTTTTCTAAACCATCCAATTATTCATATTAACAATTTTAAACATATATACTATGACCAATTGAATTTCGTATATTACATAGAAATCATAATGTACAATATCTCTTATAAAATTTTGTTTACAATATACTTTCTAGAGCAGTCCCCGCAACAACGCGCGGGGTATTATTCTAGTATGAGGTAACACAAAACCCACAACGTGTGGTTAATCATCCTCTCTTTCTAGTTATATCATGGGCGCCTGCACGGAAAGGTGGTGGCTTTGGGGACGGGGAGGCATCGTTGGTGGCGGGGAAGGGACGGGAGGAGGGGCTAGAGAAGGAGTGTGGAGGAGGCGACGGGGTGCCGGAGAGGGAGGCGTGGGGCTTGCTTAGGGAGGGGACCAGAGGCGGCCGCAGCAACGGAAGGAATTTTCTCTAAACATCATCATGCTCTGTTTCTCAACTTGGACTGAACTGAAGATATGTTCCATTCGTGGATGCTACTCCATAATACGCGCATGAGCTAATTAATTCATTCATCCAGAAAAATGCCAGCATCCAACCATTTTTCTGCATTATTGTACGTAGATGAACTCTACGGCAAAAGAAAAAACGACTTTCTGGAGACAGGGAACACAAGTTCCACTTCAGTAGAGAGAAAGCTCCTGCATTATTGTATGCACCTTCCAGCTTCGTGCCACAGGTTCGCGTCCTGCAACACGCCAACACTTGCTCCCTTGGAGCAAACATAGTGTAAGCGCGGCCCTGGAAATGCGAGGGTTGCGAACATGATGTTCTATTACAGCCAAGAACAGGAGCAACGACATCTACGAAGTTCTAAAAGGGGGCCGTCTTCAACGGATAATGTGCTTGTGTAAAAAACACACACGCGGCTACCTACACAACAGAGCCGTGACTATGCGAAACCACTCAATTTTGTCATGTGTCCCTTAGGTTACTTGTTGCGACAGTGGTCTCAGTGCCTCATATTAACTCGTGTTATCCTTTTTTTTGGATCTTGCCTTGTCTTCTCCATGGTATGCATATGTGTATATCACATATTTGATCTATATATGTGCTACTGCTCTAAACATGATGAATTGAGTTGGACGAAAGAAGCTCCCTAAATAGTCGGATGAAGGTCGAGTGGTATATATGTAAGGAGTAAACCATTATTCACACATGTGGAAGTAGGTAGAAAATTTATATATTTTCATGAATAGGCGTGGTTGCTACTTAATTTTAGGTAAATATTATTTTATTTTCATTTAACTCCTACATAGACATTATTACTCAAATCTTGTTGGACGATATTATGGCGTAAAAGCGAAATGTCTGGACAAAATGCGCAATGCAAAAATAGTCATGCATGCACAGGTGACACAAGCAATGTCATTGTCAGCTTTAATCCTATTTTGAAAAATCAAAATATTTTGATCCCAAAACATAACCTTGATTTAGGGTATGTTTTCGTTCTCAGCCTTATTTTCATGAGAGTTTCAAAATTAGATCCCGCATTGGCATGTTCCTATAACATTGTATTTGTAATAATGTTACGACATGGTAACTTGCTACTAACTATATTGACAACTAAGAATTACTTTCTTGTAACACAAGGGACACAAAAAATTTCGATACATACTCGAATATGATATGGCTATGAATACCTCATAGATTTGAATCCATCAAATAAAGAAGATTATTAGTAGAGGAAATGGTTTGAGATTAAACAAATCTTTCTATTTGCAAAGTTAACTTTCAAGTTGCTGACATAATTGATATGTCCTTTTCATGTGGAGTTTGCATTGATTTTCCGAAAGTGCCTAGCGTACGAAGTTTGAGTACGATTCACGTACGACACTCCATCGATCTTACCAGATTAAAACGTGAGGCCCATCGAAGGCCCGTCATTTGACATCATACGTGAATCGTACGTATAACACTTCTTTGTATTTTCCATGCAGATACTTTGTCCCACCCAGAAACAATCAAGGTGACAACCAGTCAAGTCCTAATCAAGGACAGAAATGACTAAACATCAATAATATGCACACTACACTTGACTTGATACTTGGGTTTTGAAGTTATCATATAAATGTGGTTGTTGTCCAATTTTTCATAAGGTTTTGATTCATTGCAAAAATTAATAATGCAATTGAAAGACCACTCTTTTCCTGTTTAAAAGTCTGAAAACAAATACTCACATGTATATATGAGAGTGGACTATTGTACGACAAAATTCTGTATAAGAAAGGTGCGACGTTAGAAAGTAAAACTAGCCTCCTATTTTTTGTTTCACATACTTTCAAAGTTTGTACTCAATGGGTCATAGCTAAAAGAATGAACACGACACTAACATAAAATTGGGTGGAAGTATGGAACTATAAGTGGAGGGATGAAATGGTTCATAGACTCAAGAGCAACATTTAAGGAACAATGAGAGCTACATGAGTTCGAGCAGAAAATGACATCTTTAGTAAGTTTTCCTAGAACGAGAGAGGACAATGGCAACAATATAGATCCAGCCATTTTCCATTGCGAACAAGAACGTCCGCAGCCGCTCGTTAAAACTAAGGAACATATTGGACGAGTACTATATGTGCGTAAAGAACATACACAATGCCAGATACTCAACAAAGTCTTAGCTTTGCAATATTCCTGTAGAGTAGACGGAACTCAATTGAGTCATGTAACCATCCAGTTACTCGCCGTGAAACTAATCCCGGTGCCTCATATACCCTCTTCTTACCGTTTTTGTGTCTTCTATTGTATTTCAATGATATGAATATGTTTCTATCACCTATTCGATTTATATATGTTATTCCTCTAAACATATTGAATAAAATTGTTACAACGAAACTTGCCAAATAGAAGGCTGAGTGGTATATGTAAGGAGCAAGACACTATTTTCACATGTGAGAGTAGGTGTCAATTTCTTTCCATGAAATGATTGCCCATGATTACGTGTGGTTGACACTTAATTTTTGCTAAATCTTACTCCCTATTTTCCTTTTTTTTTATAAATGTATATTTTTATGAAAATTCAAATTTGACGATCTTTTACCAAGATTTAGGAAAATCTAACATCTAAAATTACAAGGAAATAATATATGCAAATTTATTTTAAAATGAATCTAATGATATAGATTTGATATTGTAGTTGCTGACAATATTTTATACGAATTTGGTCAAAGATAGTCATATTTTATATGAAGGAAACTCGGAAGAAGGACGGTGTGCACACAATGTCGACACTTGTTTGTATTTGGCTGTATCCGGCCGGGCACCGAGTATATAAGGTGCCCTGCCCCCTCCTGCGCGAGGGATGCTGACCTAGAGCACTCACTACGTAGAGTTTCTTGACCTAGTTCATCCCGTAGAGAGAAGAGTGGCTACTCGGTAGCAAGAACCATTGTATTGTGGCTACTCGGTGAGACATCAGAATACAGAGAGAAAGGCAGGAGTAGGGGTTTTACCTCCTCACGAGGGCCCTGAACCTGGGTAGATCGTGTTGTTTGTAGTGCTTGTTTCATCCTTCACGCGTCTACTCGTCGCGTGATCCCTCCCCGAGCGCCTCCAGCGTCCTTCGTCCCCACATCTTTAGCCATCCTATGGCATCTGCCGTGACACCACCACGACAGGGACCTTCTCGGTACCACTGCCCCTAGACATTGCAGCCTCGCCATCGATACCTGGGCTGGGGCTCATGTCACATCCCAATTTTGGAATACCTGTTAACACAGTTGTTTTGCTAATTGCTTGACTAATAAACCTTGGTTGTGTTTGTTTGTGTTTGTTTAAGTGCAACTAAACAAACTTAAAAAGGATAGCAAAGCAGTAAACTAAAAATATTCAACATATTGTTCCAATGACCTTGGAAATATTTTCTAAAGTAAATATTGATCAAAGAGTTTTCCAAAAACATCTTATGAATCCAATACTTAATGAATATTATTACAAGGTCTAAATGAAGAAAGAGGAAACGCTAAATAATTTTTCCTAAAAGATTATCAGAAAAAGAGGCATTCTTAGATGCTTCACCAAAATATTATCAAATGTTTTTCCAACCTTGCAAGATTAAAAAACAAAAGTATTTGAGAGCATTTACTTGCTATCCCTAGTCACATAAATATTTTGGCAAAGCATTGTTAAAGAAAAGCCTAGTGCTTTATTAAATAGAAATTCCAATATTTCCAGAAACAGAAAACTAAAACAAGTTACTATTGGAAACTTTCTTAAAATGATTTGAAATTCATACCATTACTTCCTTATATCAAATAAGGAACACACACAAGAGGAGACCAAAAATTGAATCCATTAAAGTCCTGAAAACATGGTTTTTCTCCACAGCAACATTTGGGATTTTGAACAAGTTTGTTCTACAAACTTTTTCCAAATGCCATGAAATAAATGCCATATGCTCTATATCATAAATAAGGATGAAAACCAAAAGGGCACAAGTTTGTGAATAAATTAAGTTGCAAAAAAACCCTGTTTTCTTGACAGCACCTTTTTGAAACTTGAACAAGTTTGTTCTATGAGTTAACTCAAAATGACTTGAATTTTCTACCACATAAGGAACACATCAAATAAGGAATGTGTGCCAAAAATTATCATTTTTGGAAGCTCCTAAGTAGGTTAATAAATTCAATGTGCATTTATGTAAGAATTCAAATTTGAACAACTTTGAATTATAAAGTTTATTCATTTGAGCCAATTTTCATATATGTTGTACATCTCAACTAATTAGAGTTTTGGGCAAAAGGAATTTAAATTTTGATGTTGGTTGCTTGGTGAAAACATCCTTTTTCAGAGAGGACAGGGACCTTCTTGTAAATACCTAGGGACCAAAATGTTATCCTAGTCACACATGTCCTTCTTCTTCCTCTAGATGATGCAATGGAGGACATGGCTGCCCATGCTTCCATTGCTTCGAAGGTAAGCCATCTAGGTGTTTAAAACCCCTCCCATGTGTTGCTACCTGCCCCCTCTCTCTCTCCCCCTCGGACTAGCTCTCTCTCTCTCTAATTTTTTTGCTACCGAAACCCTAGATCGAGACCTCGCCGTCGTTCCGGCCGATGCAGAGCACGCCGCAGGTAGCCGTTAGCATCATCGGCTCCGCCTCGTCATGGTGATACTCCCTGCGAAAGGAATCATGGAGATACGAACCGTAGAGCCCGCGCCATCCAATCCCTTCCCCGAGCCCGACGGAGCTCCGGCGAGCTATCGCCGCCGGCTCGCGTCCTCTCCGACCTCACCGACTCCTCCTCTGCATTCGTGGTGAGCAGGGGAACCACCCCGTCGCTTTCCCCCCTCCCTAAACCCCTTAATCGTCCCCGTGCCGTGCGTGCTGTCCGGCCGCCGCCGCGCGCCGTTGCCGCCGGTCTCCGGCGCCTTCCCTGGAAACGACGCAGCGACTAGGAGGTTCCCCTCGTCGAGTGCAACGCGTAGCTGTTTTTATTTTGCGATTTGGTGGCCGAAATCGCTAGTTATGCCTCGCCGGAGATGCTCCCGCCGGCGAGTGACGCAGCGGTGACGTCGTGCTCGCGTCACCGTCTCCTTGACCCCGCGCAGAGAGTCAAACTGGCGCGTGGGCCTCGCCTCTGCCGCGTGGCTGCCCGCGTGGACGGCTGGCCCGCGAGTCAGCGACTCGGGCTAGATCTGGCCGCGGTGCTACTAGATCTGGCCGGCCCTTTAGCAGATCTGGCCCATGTGATGTTCTTTTTCCATTTTTTTTTTACAGATTGTTGTATGTTTACTTTAGGGTCTAAAAGGCAACCTAAAAGGTGAATTTGACCAAACAAAAATTCACAGTGGTACATAAACTAAATCTAAACCACCTCCAACTTGTAGATCTACATTTGAATGAATAGATTTTAAATGAAAAATGATTTGGCAACAGGTACCAGAAACACCAAAATGAGCACCATTTTTATTTCACAACTCAGAATGAAGTGAGGCAAATTGCATTGGAAATCCCTTGGAATTTCCTAACAGAAGCAATTGACCTTGCTTCCAAATTCCAAGTATTTTTGAAATGGAATGCAATTTGGTAAAACACCAGAGAGCACTTTGGTGATTTTTATAAATTAATTAAAGATGAATTTTGATGCAAACCAAATTGGATGGTCTTGTATATGTTTAGGACTATCCAAACCTAGCTGGGTTTAATTTTTAGAGCATCCTAGAAAATTTGGTGGACAGATCTTTATTTTGCATGAATCTGCCATTTTGGCATTTTTAGGTAATTAATTTGTGTGAGTTATTTTTGTGTTGCAATATTGTTTTCTAGCATGTATAAGTTGTGTGAACTTGTTTTATAAGTGTTACTTAACTATTTTAGCATGTTAGGTTGTGTGGACTTGAGTGGAGAAGAAATATGATTTATGTTGATAGCATATGTTTTATCTCTAGTTAATATTTTGCATAGTATTTTTGAGTGATAAATTATGTGCAAGCACTTGGATTGTTGTGTTGAGATTTTTAGATACAGCACCTTGTTGATACTTATATTTGGTTAGTATCACCTCTGCTAGGTTGCATTTGAGTTGGTAGAAAAGCATGAGTAGCTTTGTGATGACTATGAAATTGTTATGGAAAAATTCCCTCATGTGTGGAATTTTTGACATGAACATTTGTGATATGTGTAGCCACATAATTTTGTGTTGTATCCATAGGACCAGTAGAATTTTGATTTTTTTATTATGAGTACTTGACCCCTAGAGTTTTCACTTGTGTGAAAACAATAGCATGAGTAGCATTACCTTGCTTATTTTTGCACCCTATTATTTTCTACTAGTATGGTTAATGCACTAGATGCTAGTTTAGCATTTTGTCAATTTTTAGCAAGTATGACCAGAGGCTTTGTGACCTCTTAATGCTTTTTTATGCTAGTGGAACACCCAATGGTTTCATTGCATTTTTGGTGGAAACATTATTTCCCCAAACTAGATGCATTTCTCTTATGTAGTTTCATAACTAATGAGTGCCTAGTATTTTTGCTTTGGGAATTTTTGTGCTAAACAAAAATGGGTATGCTTCTGTTTGTAAGTGGTTGTAATCATGTGTGGCTTGCTAGGAAAAATCCATCTTTGGAGTGTTGTTTGATTCCTCTAGTAATGCCCTTTTTATTGCCACTAGTATGTAGGAGTTGCCCTGCAAAGGGATATCTTGTTTTATTAAATGGGATATTTTTGTTATAGAAAGTATAGATGTTTTTCACTCCTGTTTTTATGACATGGACCCTATGGTTGTATTTCAATTACTTTATTTAAATACATCCATTGATTCTTCATGTGTGAGTAGTACTAGTTTCCTTAGCAGTTTTTGTATTGAATTATTTTTCTGCCAACTTGTGTTTGGTAGATATTTGTGTATCCTTGCATGAGGACATGTTTTCATTCCCATTATGATAACATGGTTCCTTGTTTGCATGTTATTACTTTACTTATTATGCATGCTTGCATAGCAAACTTTTAGTAGAAACATGTCTATAGGATTCCTCCTTTTTAGCCATTGTTTCTATTGTTCTCACTATGAGAAATTGTGTGTTTTGTGATGAGTCTATTACATTGTTACACTTGTGTAGGCCCACTGATTTGTACAAGTAACCTTTGCAAATCATGTGCCTAAATTGTTCTTGATGTGAATTTAGACTCAGTAGGATAGCTACCTTTTTCTTTTTGTGGCGTGGTTGATAGACCCATTGCCCTGATTATTTTTGTGCATGTTTTGTACACTCTTAGTAGTCTCACCATTGTGAAACTAAGTTTATTTTGGGTTTATTAATATCTTGGTATGAGAGTGGCACACCCACTGAATCCATGATATTAAGGTTGTGAGATATGTTCCTCCAACTTTGAGCTGTCTTATTAGATGGCATTTCTGCCAAGTGTGTTTGTTGATTGTTTGCCTAAGTTAATAATTGTGTGATAGGTTATTATTAGATTTCCTTGCTGTATGTATTGTTACATATGGTTGCTTGCCTTGATTGGTTCTGAATGTGTGTCCTTTATTATTTTTACGACGTTAGAAAACGAAGAGGAAGGAAGTGTCGGGAAGCTGTGGTTCAAGTTCCAGTCACTCCAAAAACCAGGGACACAAAGAGATACCAGGCAAGCCATCCTGATGCTTGCTGATACAATACTTATCATTATCTATCATGCATGTTTTACCTCTGAAGTTTTACAAAAACTTGATTATCAAAATTATTTTTGATGTGGAATTTACTACTATACTATATTATAGGTTACTATCATGCCAGTAGTTAAACTTGGTAATACCAAGCCCATAAGCCACCATATGGTATTTATTACCATCAAATACACTAGTCCCTAAGTGGACACCCTAAAATTGTGATTCTACAAAACAAAGGCTTTACGCAAAAAACCCGGAGAAAAGGCGGATCCTTGTTCTCCGGAGGAATGTGGAAGTGGTCATTTTTTTAGAAAGTGGTGTTTTCAAAAATGACACATAACCTAGTCTTCGCCGGACAACCTTTACCGTACTGCCACCCTACCCCAACATGGGCACGGGGCTTAACTTGAAGTTTGTTCTTATTAGTGTGTGCTATCTCACTTGCTATAAGGGGCGTCGTACCCTCGAACCGAATGTCGTCAAAACTCCCAATGTTGAGGCATATAAAGTGTGGGATTAATTTTCCCTCCGGATGCATTCATTGAGGCTCCTGGCTAGGCAGGGTGGGACTTGATGCCGGGGAGAACAACCTCAATCGAGAGATAGGCATATACTAGCTTGAACATAGTGGATGGTTATGATCAGATACCTGATGTTTTGCATACTGTTGTTACAGTCCGTGATTGTTCACGGGAGGTGTACTGGATCTAGTGGATGTGTACACCTCTGCAGAGTATAACTTTTTCGAAGAAGCCGCGTCCTCGGATATGGACAGTTGAATGGCCATGTAGCTAGCATTGTGTCAATGTTTTCAAAAAGGAAGTTTTTGAAAAGGGAATTTTGGAAAGGAAGTGTTGAACTTGTGAAGTTCGGAAAGGAATGGAAACTTATACCGTGGAGGTATCGTCGATGATGAAAAGCCAGATGATGTTATACAAAACAAAATGTTTTGCAAACAAAACCTTTTCTACTCTAAGCAAGAATTCTGGAAACTGATTCCAAGAAGTTTTGCAAAGAGAAAATACTCTTTAACAAAACCTTACAAAACCTCTTGTACATGTGATATCTACAAGAGAAATAAAACTATATTATTTTATTTTCTTCTGAAGTATCTTCTTCAACGAAGATACAGATAAACTTGACTGCAACTGTGGTGTCATCATATATGAACACCATTGATAGTGAACCCTATTTATAGCCTACCTATTCCACCATATAAGCATATTTGCATGTTGGTAAGTGAAATGATGGATGTCTTGCTGAGTACATTCAAATGTACTCATTATGGTTTCACCCCTGGTATCTACTTGCTAGACTTTGAGAAGGAGCCTCCGAAGGATATCTATGAAGAGAAGTACGGAGTTGACGGCTTTGCGAACTAGGATCGTCTCCGGGTCAGCAGCCTGTAGGTTAAGGCGTGACTTGGGCTCAACTACGTTGTGTTTTAATTGTCTTCCGCTGTGTTTGATAAGTTGCCTGCCCCATGTGGCAGTTGCGTTAAACTTGATCATGTGATATTTGTGTAATACCTTTATGTATTCGTGTAATGGATGATGTATTTCTGTGTGCCAACTTTGTATGTTGTTCACGACTGATCTTTCTGGGATCGTGAATGTATGCATACGTAGGGTTTCAGACTGCCGGTCTAGGGTCCTTACAGAGTTGGTATCAGAGCCATCCTGACCTTAGGAGACCTTAGTTAGCATGGACGTCAGATAGGAAAGAAAAGTATTTTTGAGTAAAAACCTATTTACTATCGACATTATTTTTATCTAAGGGAATTTTAGTATATTTTCCCTCCTTCTGATCTTTTCAAAAGATTCTAAATGCATATCAAGGGCGTCCTTGAACAGTGGTTCGAAGGGCGGGCCTTACAGAGTTAGTATCTCTCTCGGTTAAGAGTTTATTTCTTACTTGTTTACAACTGCTCCGCTCTGTTTTTGAAACATCTCTCGTCGTTGAAGTTTTCTGTCCAGAAAATAGTTGGGGTTTCAAAAACAGATTGTTGCATAGTCTTACCTCTCTCAGTTAAAAGTTTTATCAAAACTTTACTTCTAGTATCTTGTTTCTATCCAAAAAAATTTATACTTGCCGATGTCCCGAGAAGACCAAAATAATCGCATAGCTCTAAAGTGATGATGGTCAGACGTAGATATAGTTCTTCAGCCACTTCTAGGATTTTTGGATCATCCCCCGACGTAGCTCCAATGGAGTCTTGCTTGTGTGTTTTGGCTTGCTTATGTGTGTCCGTAAGGACTTTGTGCTATTGTGTGGTGTACAAATTGGTTCATCTAGGCTTCTATATGTTTGTGGGGTGCTCAAAATTTGCAGATTTGTGCTTGCCCCGCTCTTGTTTTTGAATCGCCTCCTGTTAAATTTTTGCAAGCAAAAAAGTTTGTATAGCATTCAAAAACAAGAATTTGTTTCTTAGGCTTATACTTATTTTCGCTTCATAATGTCACCCGTCGTGAACCACCACCATTTCCCCACCATCAATGAAAGCACCGTTGGGCCTAATAATAGAGGACCATCAAGCCACACGAGCTGATAGCATTGCTGCCAGTGCTGCACTCCAACAGATAAAGCTCCAACAACGAAATCCTTCAAAGAAGAAAAGGCGTGGATGCACCAACAACTACTGACCAAAACCTCTATGTTTGTCTGTTTGCAAAAGACTCTTTTTAACCGGTTGGCTAAATGTCGCACCTTTTTATGTTCCCTTTTAAAAGACCAAACAAGAGAAATCCCCTTTTAAAAGTTATATACCTCCCTCCTATGGAGAAAAGTGCAAAAGAAGATTTCACCTGCCATGATGCGCAACCCCCTCAAAAGCCAATCCAAAGAGCACAATTCAATATTCGACGTACGATGACGCTAGTCGTATCTTGTCGGACAAACATAATTAAATAGGAAACTAACAAGACTAACATGTTTTGCCTAATCTTAGGTTGACACCTAACCAAAGCATGCGAACTACTGACAACTCTTTCTAAACCAAGAATTAAGTGACTTACGACACCTTTTACTCTAGTTGGTAAAAAGGAGAAGTCATGAGAAAATAAAATGATGACCTATTCGTTTAATAGTCAATAGGATATCATGTGTATCTACTTTGGAAACCAAATAGTAGTAGACATTGTAGGTACTATGAAATTCGAGGTTTAGAAATTAAGTGAACGATGGAACGGTTGTGATAGATATAGGAAACAACAGTTTTCCTGTTTTAGTCTCTTTGTGTGCTCTTGATTGAAATAAATTTGTGTTTTATTCAATCTTGCTTCCTAACTTATATGGACTTGTTAGGACTCGTAATTATATTGTTTTATTACAATAAATCTACCCTAGAAAGTGTGTGCATGAATGGAAACTCGAATAAAAATGAAATAGCATTTGTTACCTTCTAGTTTATTAATTGGAAGTATTGTGAGAACTAGATCTGTGTATACTTTCTTAGTAGATTTTGTGCTATGTTTTCTTTGAGTCCAGTACCATATAGGTACTGTTATTTTGATGCTTGTACCTATGTTAGCTTGCATGTCTTTTAATAGTAAAGCATGTGTAAGCATTGCTATCAATATGCACTAGTATTGCTTCACTAGATTAAATAGCCTTATATTTTTATCTTGTATGCAAAGTTTTTCATGAGTAACCAGCGGCTTAGTACCTATCTTTACTTGGTATTAGTGGGCCATAGCCCACTGGTCCCATTGTATTTTGTCTTGAGGATGAAAAATCCCCAACCATACACATGTGTAAAAATAGCATGTTTCACTATGTGATTGATTTCTATTTTCCACCATGGAAAATATAATTGTTTCTTTTCACCTATGAAAGTGAGAAGTTTATTTCTTATTAGTAAATACTAATATGTTTAGGTGTGATCCTTTTGTTAGCATAATATTCCTTAGGGGTATCATGTTAAGAAATGTTTCACTATCGTGTGCTAAAATTAAATTGTTCACAAAATAAAATAAATTCCTCTTGATTGGTAGATTGTTGGTGAATAATTTTAAATTGAGTGTATGGATTTTTGAAAAGGTTTAGATAACTTTTCATTAATTTCATAGCTACTGGTTGTGTGAGTTATACCTTGCTTGTTTGCTAGTAATTGTTTAAGAAAAACAGAAATTGCTAGAAGAAATTTCTGCATGTTTAATAGTTGTATCATGGGATTGTTTTGATGTTGTGCTTACTAAAATGAGTAAGTTTTGGGTACTGTTATTAGGTACATTTATATTCATGACTCTCTTGTTTAGTTTTAAAACCTCATGATAGCATTGTTTGCTTCTCTAGAGTGAAGCTAGTTTCACCACTAGAAAATGGTGATTTTTGCTCTAGTATTACCCTCTTTCTATTTTATGAGTATATGTGTTGATATAGCATGTTTAGGAAGTTATTACTTCTGTTATCATGCCATGAATTATTTAGTTTCATTATCTATGGTTATAGGATATGAGTATCTCTTATAGCATGCTGGTGTAGATTTTTCATACTAGTGTGTTATTTGTGCAGTCCTGTTTATTTTTACGCCTGTGTAATAGGAGTTTTATCTCGTGTGAATATGGTGTTTTAGGGTACCTTTATGATTGGATTCATTGGTTTTTAGCTACTGGTTGTTTGCTAATTTTTCATGATTGATGGTTTCCAAAACCTCTAATAAACAATAACCTAGTGAATAAATAGTCTATTCATCTGCGGTGTTGTTTGCTTGCTTATTGGATTTTGTTGAAATGTTTTACCTTAGCATGAGTTTGTACTGGTGTTATGATTGGGCTTAAGAGTATCTTGTGAAACTAAAACATCCAACTAAAATCATGAACGTGTTAAGTGATAGTTGCTTGTGGTGAGTAATAACCACTGCCATGGGTATTTGTTCTGTCTGTTTGTTTTACCTTAGCAACCTAACCTCTTGCACCCACAAGCTATATTTTTAACTTCTTATATACCTTGTTATGAGAGTGGTAGACCACTCCATATGTGGTATGTAATATGTGGGATTTAGCTAGAAACTCATGAAATAATTGACGGTACATTTCCAGGTAATTCTACACTAACCTTATTTTTTGTTCAAACTAGGAAACAAAAGTTTTGGACCTAACACAGTGCTGGTGTACTTTTAAAAATGAATTTGCTAATTTAGGGATGTGCCCCACCTCCCAAGAAAAGTCAAAGGGGGGAAGCACCTGCACTCCAACACTAACATTGTGTTTGTTGGCCCTCCCTTAGTCCTCGCTTGCGAATCTCGGGGACGAGATTCTTTTTAAGGGGGGAAGACCTGTCACATCCCAATTTTGGAATACCTGTTAACACAGTTGTTTTGCTAATTGCTTGACTAATAAACCTTGGTTGTGTTTGTTTGTGTTTGTTTAAGTGCAACTAAACAAACTTAAAAAGGATAGCAAAGCAGTAAACTAAAAATATTCAACATATTGTTCCAATGACCTTGGAAATATTTTCTAAAGTAAATATTGATCAAAGAGTTTTCCAAAAACATCTTATGAATCCAATACTTAATGAATATTATTACAAGGTCTACATGAAGAAAGAGGAAACGCTAAATAAATTTTTCCTAAAAGATTATCAGAAAAAGAGGCATTCTTAGATGCTTCACCAAAATATTATCAAATGTTTTTCCAACCTTCCAAGATTAAAAAACAAAAGTATTTGAGAGCATTTACTTGCTATCCCTAGTCACATAAATATTTTGGCAAAGCATTGTTAAAGAAAAGCCTAGTGCTTTATTAAATAGAAATTCCAATATTTCCAGAAACAGAAAACTAAAACAAGTTACTATTGGAAACTTTCTTAAAATGATTTGAAATTCATACCATTACTTCCTTATATCAAATAAGGAACACACACAAGAGGAGACCAAAAATTGAATCCATTAAAGTCCTGAAAACATGGTTTTTCTCCACAGCAACATTTGTGATTTTGAACAAGTTTGTTCTACAAACTTTTTCCAAATGCCATTAAATAAATGCCACATGCTCGATATCATAAATAAGGATGAAAACCAAAAGAGCACAAGTTTTTGAATAAATTAAGTTGCCAAAAAACCCTGTTTTCTTGACAGCACCTTTTTGAAATTTGAACAAGTTTGTTCTATGAATTAACTCAAAATGACTTGAATTTTCTACAACATAAGGAACACATCAAATAAGGAATGTGTGCCAAAAATTATCATTTTTGGAAGCTCCTAAGTAGGTTAATAAATTCAATGTCCATTTATGTAAGAATTCAAATTTGAACAACTTTGAATTATAAAGTTTATTCATTTGAGCCAATTTTCATATATGTTGTACATCTCAACTAATTAGAATTTTGGGCAAAAGGAATTTAAATTTTGATGTTGGTTGCTTGGTGAAAACATCCTTTTTCAGAGAGGACAGGGACCTTCTTGTAAATACCCAGGGACCAAAATGTTATCCTAGTCACACATGTCCTTCTTCTTCCTGTAGATGATGCAATGGAGGACATGGCTGCCCATGCTTCCATTGCGTCGAAGGTAAGCCATCTAGGTGTTTAAAACCCCTCCCATGTGCTGCAACCTGCCCCCTCTCTCTCTCCCCCTCGGACTAGCTCTCTCTCTCTCTAATTTTTTTGCTACCGAAACCCTAGCTCGAGACCTCGCCGTCGTTCCGGCCGATGCAGAGCACGCCGCAGGTAGCCGTTAGCATCATCGGCTCTGCCTCGTCATGGTGATACTCCCTGCGAAAGGAATCGTGGAGATACGAACCGTAGAGCCCGCGCCATCCAATCCCTTCCCCGAGCCCGACGGAGCTCCGACGAGCTATCGCCGCCGGCTCGCGTCCTCTCCGACCTCACCGACTCCTCCTCTGCATTCGTGGTGAGCAGGGGAACCACCCCGTCGCTTTTCCCCCTCCCTAAACCCCTTAATCGTCCCCGTGTCGTGCGTGCTGTCCGGCCGCCGCCGCGCGCCGTTGCCGCCGGTCTCCGGCGCCTTCCCTAGAAACGACGCAGCGACTAGGAGGTTCCCCTCGTCGAGTGCAACGCGTAGCTGTTTTTATTTTGCGATTTGGTGGCCGAAATCGCTAGTTATGCCTCGCCGGAGATGCTCCCGCCGGCGAGTGACGCAGCGGTGACGTCGTGCTCGCGTCACCGTCTCCTTGACCCCGTGCAGAGAGTCAAACTGGCGCGTGGGCCTCGCCTCTGCCGCGTGGCTGCCCGCGTGGACGGCTGGCCCGCGAGTCAGCGACTCGGGCTAGATCTGGCCGCGGTGCTACTAGATCTGGCCGGCCCTTTAGCAGATCTGGCCCATGTGATGTTCTTTTTCCATTTTTATTTTTACAGATTGTTGTATGTTTACTTTAGGGACTAAAAGGCAACCTAAAAGGTGAATTTGACCAAACCAAAATTCACAGTGGTACATAAACTAAATCTAAACCACCTCCAACTTGTAGATCTACATTTGAATTAATAGATTTGAAATTAAAAATGATTTGGCAACAGGTACCAGAAACACAAAAATGATCACCATTTTTATTTCACAACTCAGAATGAAGTGAGGAAAATTGCATTGGAAATCCCTTGGAGTTTCCTAACAGAAGCAATTGACCTTGCTTCCAAATTCCAAGTATTTTTGAAATGGAATGCAATTTGGTAAAACACCAGAGAGCACTTTGGTGATTTTTATAAATTAATTAAAGATGAATTTTGATGCAAACCAAATTGGATGGTCTTGTATATGTTTAGGACTATCCAAACCTAGCTGGGTTTAATTTTTAGAGCATCCTAGAAAATTTGGTGGACAGATCTTTATTTTGCATGAATCTGCCATTTTGGCATTTTTAGGTAATTAATTTGTGTGAGTTATTTTTGTGTTGCAATATTGTTTTCTAGCATGTATAAGTTGTGTGAACTTGTTTTATAAGTGTTACTTAACTATTTTAGCATGTTAGGTTGTGTGGACTTGAGTGGAGAAGAAATATGATTTATGTTGATAGCATATGTTTTATCTCTAGTTAATATTTTGCATAGTATTTTTGAGTGATAAATTATGTGCAAGCACTTGGATTGTTGTGTTGAGATTTTTAGATACAGCACCTTGTTGATACTTATATTTGGTTAGTATCACCTCTTCTAGGTTGCATTTGAGTTGGTAGAAAAGCATGAGTAGCTTTGTGATGACTATGAAATTGTTATGGAAAAATTCCCTCATGTGTGGAATTTTTGACATGAACATTTGTGATTGTGTAGCCACATAATTTTGTGTTGTATCCATAGGACCAGTAGAATTTTGATTTTGTTATTATGAGTACTTGACCCCTAGAGTTTTCACTTGTGTGAAAACAATAGCATGAGTAGCATTACCTTGCTTATTTTTGCACCCTATTATTTTCTACTAGTATGGTTAATGCACTAGATGCTAGTTTAGCATTTTGTCAATTTTTAGCAAGTATGACCAGAGGCTTTGTGACCTCTTAATGCTTTGTTATGCTAGTGGAACACCCACTGGTTTCATTGCATTTTTGGTGGAAACATTATTTCCCCAAACTAGATGCATTTCTCTTATGTAGTTTCATAACTAATGAGTGCCTAGTATTTTTGCTTTGGGAATTTTTGTGCTAAACAAAAATGGGTATGCTTCTGTTTGTAAGTGGTTGTAATCATGTGTGGCTTGCTAGGAAAAATCCATCTTTGGAGTGTTGTTTGATTCCTCTAGTAATGCCCTTTTTATTGCCACTAGTATGTAGGAGTTGCCCTGCAAAGGGATATCTTGTTTTATTAAATGGGATATTTTTGTTATAGAAAGTATAGATGTTTTTCACTCCTGTTTTTATGACATGGACCCTCTGGTTGTATTTCAATTACTTTATTGAAATACATCCATTGATTCTTCATGTGTGAGTAGTACTAGTTTCCTTAGCAGTTTTTGTATTGAATTATTTTTCTGCCAACTTGTGTTTGGTAGATATTTGTGTATCCTTGCATGAGGACATGTTTTCATTCCCATTATGATAACATGGTTCCTTGTTTGCATGTTATTACTTTACTTATTATGCATGCTTGCATAGCAAACTTTTAGTAGAAACATGTCTATAGGATTCCTCCTTTTTAGCCATTGTTTCTATTGTTCTCACTATGAGAAATTGTGTGTTTTGTGATGAGTCTATTACATTGTTACACTTGTGTAGGCCCACTGATTTGTACAAGTAACCTTTGCAAATCATGTGCCTAAATTGTTCTTGATGTGAATTTAGACTCAGTAGGATAGCTACCTTTTTCTTTTTGTGGCGTGGTTGATAGACCCATTGCCCTGATTATTTTTGTGCATGTTTTGTACACTCTTAGTAGTCTCACCATTGTGAAACTAAGTTTATTTTGGGTTTATTAATATCTTGGTATGAGAGTGGCACACCCACTGAATCCATGATATTAAGGTTGTGAGATATGTTCCTCCAACTTTGAGCTGTCTTATTAGATGGCATTTCTGCCAAGTGTGTTTGTTGATTGTTTGCCTAAGTTAATAATTGTGTGATAGGTTATTATTAGATTTCCTTGCTGTATGTATTGTTACATATGGTTGCTTGCCTTGATTGGTTCTGAATGTGTGTCCTTTATTATTTTTACGACGTTAGAAAACGAAGAGGAAGGAAGTGTCGGGAAGCTGTGGTTCAAGTTCCAGTCACTCCAAAAACCAGGGACACAAAGAGATACCAGGCAAGCCATCCTGATGCTTGCTGATACAATACTTATCATTATCTATCATGCATGTTTTACCTCTGAAGTTTTACAAAAACTTGATTATCAAAATTATTTTTGATGTGGAATTTACTACTATACTATATTATAGGTTACTATCATGCCAGTAGTTAAACTTGGTAATACCAAGCCCATAAGACACCATATGGTATTTATTACCATCAAATACACTAGTCCCTAAGTGGACACCCTAAAATTGTGATTCTACAAAACAAAGGCTTTACGGAAAAACCCGGAGAAAAGGCGGATCCTTGTTCTCCGGAGGAATGTGGAAGTGGTCATTTTTTAGAAAGTGGTGTTTTCAAAAATGACACATAACCTAGTCTTCGCCGGACAACCTTTACCGTACTGCCACCCTACCCCAACATGGGCACGGGGATTAACTTGAAGTTTGTTCTTATTAGTGTGTGCTATCTCACTTGCTATAAGGGGCGTCGTACCCTCGAACCGAATGTCGTCAAAACTCCCAATGTTGAGGCATATAAAGTGTGGGATTAATTTTCCCTCCGGATGCATTCATTGAGGCTCCTGGCTAGGCAGGGTGGGACTTGATGCCGGGGAGAACAACCTCAATCGAGAGATAGGCATATACTAGCTTGAACATAGTGGATGGTTATGATCAGATACCTGATGTTTTACATACTGTTGTTACAGTCCGTGATTGTTCACGGGAGGTGTACTGGATCTAGTGGATGTGTACACCTCTGCAGAGTATAACTTTTTCGAAGAAGCCGCGTCCTCGGATATGGACGGTTGAATGGCCATGTAGCTAGCATTGTGTCAATGTTTTCAAAAAGGAAGTTTTTGAAAAGGGAATTTTGGAAAGGAAGTGTTGAACTTGTGAAGTTCGGAAAGGAATGGAAACTTATACCGTGGAGGTATCGTCGATGATGAAAAGCCAGATGATGTTATACAAAACAAAATGTTTTGCAAACAAAACCTTTTCTACTCTAAGCAAGAATTCTGGAAACTGATTCCAAGAAGTTTTGCAAAGAGAAAATACTCTTTAACAAAACCTTACAAAACCTCTTGTACATGTGATATCTACAAGAGAAATAAAACTATATTATTTTATTTTCTTCTGAAGTATCTTCTTCAACGAAGATACAGATAAACTTGACTGCAACTGTGGTGTCATCATATATGAACACCATTGATAGTGAACCCTATTTATAGCCTACCTATTCCACCATATAAGCATATTTGCATGTTGGTAAGTGAAATGATGGATGTCTTGCTGAGTACATTCAAATGTACTCATTATGGTTTCGCCCCTGGTATCTACTTGCTAGACTTTGAGAAGGAGCCTCCGAAGGATATCTATGAAGAGAAGTACGGAGTTGACGGCTTTGCGAACTAGGATCGTCTCCGGGTCAGCAGCCTGTAGGTTAAGGCGTGACTTGGGCTCAACTACGTTGTGTTTTAATTGTCTTCCGCTGTGTTTGATAAGTTGCCTGCCCCATGTGGCAGTTGCGTTAAACTTGATCATGTGATATTTGTGTAATACCTTTATGTATTCGTGTAATGGATGATGTATTTCTGTGTGCCAACTTTGTATGTTGTTCACGACTGATCTTTCTGGGATCGTGAATGTATGCATACGTAGGGTTTCAGACTGCCGGTCTAGGGTCCTTACAGAGTTGGTATCAGAGCCATCCTGACCTTAGGAGACCTTAGTTATCATGGACGTCAGATAGGAAAGAAAAGTATTTTTGAGTAAAAACCTATTTACTATCGACATTATTTTTATCTAAGGGAATTTTAGTATATTTTCCCTCCTTCTGATCTTTTCAAAAGATTCTAAATGCATATCAAGGGCGTCCTTGAACAGTGGTTCGAAGGGCGGGCCTTACAGAGTTAGTATCTCTCTCGGTTAAGAGTTTATTTCTTACTTGTTTACAACTGCTCCGCTCTGTTTTTGAAACATCTCTCGTCGTTGAAGTTTTCTGTCCAGAAAATAGTTGGGGTTTCAAAAACAGATTGTTGCATAGTCTTACCTCTCTCAGTTAAAAGTTTTATCAAAACTTTACTTCTAGTATCTTGTTTCTATCCAAAAAAATTTATACTTGCCGATGTCCCGAGAAGACCAAAATAATCGCATAGCTCTAAAGTGATGATGGTCAGACGTAGATATAGTTCTTCAGCCACTTCTAGGATTTTTGGATCATCCCCCAACGTAGCTCCAATGGAGTCTTGCTTGTGTGTTTTGGCTTGCTTATGTGTGTCCGTAAGGACTTTGTGCTATTGTGTGGTGTACAAATTGGTTCATATAGGCTTCTATATGTTTGTGGGGTGCTCAAAATTTGCAGATTTGTGCTTGCCCCGCTCTTGTTTTTGAATCGCCTCCTGTTAAATTTTTGCAAGCAAAAATGTTTGTATAGCATTCAAAAACAAGAATTTGTTTCTTAGGCTTATACTTATTTTCGCTTCATAATGCCACCCGTCGTGAACCACCACCATTTCCCCACCATCAATGAAAGCACCGTTGGGCCTAATAATAGAGGACCATCAAGCCACACGAGCTGATAGCATTGCTGCCAGTGCTGCACTCCAACAGATAAAGCTCCAACAACGACATCCTTCAAAGAAGAAAAGGTGTGGATGCACCAACAACTACTGACCAAAACCTCTATGTTTGTCTGTTTGCAAAAGACTCTTTTTAACCGGTTGGCTAAATGTCGCACCTTTTTATGTTCCCTTTTAAAAGACCAAACAAGAGAAATCCCCTTTTAAAATTTATATACCTCCCTCCTATGGAGAAAAGTGCAAAAGAAGATTTCACCTGCCATGATGCGCAACCCCCTCAAAAGCCAATCCAAAGAGCACAATTCAATATTCGACGTACGATGACGCTAGTCGTATCTTGTCGGACAAACATAATTAAATAGGAAACTAACAAGACTAACATGTTTTGCCTAATCTTAGGTTGACACCTAACCAAAGCATGCGAACTACTGACAACTCTTTCTAAACCAAGAATTAAGTGACTTACGACACCTTTTACTCTAGTTGGTAAAAAGGAGAAGTCATGAGAAAATAAAATGATGACCTATTCGTTTACTAGTCAATAGGATATCATGTGTATCTACTTTGGAAACCAAATAGTAGTAGACATTGTAGGTACTATGAAATTCGAGGTTTAGAAATTAAGTGAACGATGGAACGGTTGTGATAGATATAGGAAACAACAGTTTTCCTGTTTTAGTCTCTTTGTGTGCTCTTGATTGAAATAAATTTGTGTTTTATTCAATCTTGCTTCCTAACTTATATGGACTTGTTAGGACTCGTAATTATATTGTTTTATTACAATAAATCTACCCTAGAAAGTGTGTGCATGAATGGAAACTCGAATAAAAATGAAATAGCATTTGTTACCTTCTAGTTTATTAATTGGAAGTATTGTGAGAACTAGATCTGTGTATACTTTCTTAGTAGATTTTGTGCTATGTTTTCTTTGAGTCCAGTACCATATAGGTACTGTTATTTTGATGCTTTTACCTATGTTAGCTTGCATGTCTTTTAATAGTAAATCATGTGTAAGCATTGCTATCAATATGCACTAGTATTGCTTCACTAGATTAAATAGCCTTATATTTTTATCTTGTATGCAAAGTTTTTCATGAGTAACCAGCGGCTTAGTACCTATCTTTACTTGGTATTAGTGGGCCATAGCCCACTGGTCCCATTGTATTTTGGCTTGAGGATGAAAAATCCCCAACCATACACATGTGTAAAAATAGCATGTTTCACTATGTGATTGATTTCTATTTTCCACCATGGAAAATATAATTGTTTCTTTTCACCTATGAAAGTGAGAAGTTTATTTCTTATTAGTAAATACTAATATGTTTAGGTGTGATCCTTTTGTTAGCATAATATTCCTTAGGGGTATCATGTTGAGAAATGTTTCACTATCGTGTGCTAAAATTAAATTGTTCACAAAATAAAATAAATTCCTCTTGATTGGTAGATTGTTGGTGAATAATTTTAAATTGAGTGTACGGATTTTTGAAAAGGTTTAGATAACTTTTCATTAATTTCATAGCTACTGGTTGTGTGAGTTATACCTTGCTTGTTTGCTAGTAATTGTTTAAGAAAAACAGAAATTGCTAGAAGAAATTTCTGCATGTTTAATAGTTGTATCATGGGATTGTTTTGATGTTGTGCTTACTAACATGAGTAAGTTTTGGGTACTGTTATTAGGTACATTTATATTCATGACTCTCTTGTTTAGTTTTAAAACCTCATGATAGCATTGTTTGCTTCTCTAGAGTGAAGCTAGTTTCACCACTAGAAAATGGTGATTTTTGCTCTAGTATTACCCTCTTTCTATTTTATGAGTATATGTGTTGATATAGCATGTTTAGGAAGTTATTACTTCTGTTATCATGCCATGAATTATTTAGTTTCATGTTCTATGGTTATAGGATATGAGTATCTCTTATAGCATGCTGGTGTAGATTTTTCATACTAGTGTGTTATTTGTGCAGTCCTGTTTATTTTTATGCCTGTGTAATAGGAGTTTTATCTCGTGTGAATATGGTGTTTTAGGGTACCTTTATGATTGGATTCATTGGTTTTTAGCTACTGGTTGTTTGCTAATTTTTCATGATTGATGGTTTCCAAAACCTCTAATAAACAATAACCTAGTGAATAAATAGTCTATTCATCTGCGGTGTTGTTTGCTTGCTTATTGGATTTTGTTGAAATGTTTTACCTTAGCATGAGTTTCTACTGGTGTTATGATTGGGCTTAAGAGTATCTTGTGAAACTAAAACATCCAACTAAAATCATGAACGTGTTAAGTGATAGTTGCTTGTGGTGAGTAATAACCACTGCCATGGGTATTTGTTCTGTCTGTTTGTTTTACCTTAGCAACCTAACCTCTTGCACCCACAAGCTATATTTTTAACTTCTTATATACCTTGTTATGAGAGTGGTAGACCACTCCATATGTGGTATGTAATATGTGGGATTTAGCTAGAAACTCATGAAATAATTGACGGTACATTTCCAGGTAATTCTACACTAACCTTAATTTTTGTTCAAACTAGGAAACAAAAGTTTTGGACCTAACACAGTGCTGGTGTACTTTTAAAAATGAATTTGCTAATTTAGGGATGTGCCCCACCTCCCAAGAAAAGTCAAAGGGGGGAAGCACCTGCACTCCAACACTAACATTGTGTTTGTTGGCCCTCCCTTAGTCCTCGCTTGCGAATCTCGGGGACGAGATTCTTTTTAAGGGGGGAAGACCTGTCACATCCCAATTTTGGAATACCTGTTAACACAGTTGTTTTGCTAATTGCTTGACTAATAAACCTTTGTTGTGTTTGTTTGTGTTTGTTTAAGTGCAACTAAACAAACTTAAAAAGGATAGCAAAGCAGTAAACTAAAAATATTCAACATATTGTTCCAATGACCTTGGAAATATTTTCTAAAGTAAATATTGATCAAAGAGTTTTCCAAAAAGATCTTATGAATCCAATACTTGTTGAATATTATTACAAGGTCTAAATGAAGAAAGAGGAAACGCTAAATAAATTTTTCCTAAAAGATTATCAGAAAAAGAGGCATTCTTAGATGCTTCACCAAAATATTATCAAATGTTTTTCCAACCTTGCAAGATTAAAAAACAAAAGTATTTGAGAGCATTTACTTGCTATCCCTAGTCACATAAATATTTTGGCAAAGCATTGTTAAAGAAAAGCCTAGTGCTTTATTAAATAGAAATTCCAATATTTCCAGAAACAGAAAACTAAAACAAGTTACTATTGGAAACTTTCTTAAAATGATTTGAAATTCATACCATTACTTCCTTATATCAAATAAGGAACACACACAAGAGGAGACCAAAAATTGAATCCATTAAAGTCCTGAAAACATGGTTTTTCTCCACAGCAACATTTGGGATTTTGAACACGTTTGTTCTACAAACTTCTTCCAAATGCCATGACATAAATGCCACATGCTCTATATCATAAATAAGGATGAAAACCAAAAGGGCACAAGTTTTTGAATAAATTAAGTTGCCAAAAAACCCTGTTTTCTTGACAGCACCTTTTTGAAATTTGAACAAGTTTGTTCTATGAATTAACTCAAAATGACTTGAATTTTCTACAACATAAGTAACACATCAAATAAAGAATGTGTGCCAAAAATTATCATTTTTGGAAGCTCCTAAGTAGGTTAATAAATTCAATGTCCATTTATGTAAGAATTCAAATTTGAACAACTTTGAATTATAAAGTTTATTCATTTGAGCCAATTTTCATATATGTTGTACATCTCAACTAATTAGAATTTTGGGCAAAAGTAATTTAAATTTTGATGTTG
The DNA here is from genome assembly GCA_028641055.1 of Alopecurus myosuroides. NCBI lineage: Eukaryota > Viridiplantae > Streptophyta > Magnoliopsida > Poales > Poaceae > Alopecurus > Alopecurus myosuroides. The sequence continues at coordinate 486,868,909 of CM054058.1, forward strand.
GTTGCTTGGTGAAAACATCCTTTTTCAGAGAGGACAGGGACCTTCTTGTAAATACCCAGGGACCAAAATGTTATCCTAGTCACACATGTCCTTCTTCTTCCTGTAGATGATGCAATGGAGGACATGGCTGCCCATGCTTCCATTGCTTCGAAGGTAAGCCATCTAGGTGTTTAAAACCCCTCCCATGTGCTGCTACCTGCCCCCTCTCTCTCCCCCTCGGACTAGCTCTCTCTCTCTCTAATTTTTTTGCTACCGAAACCCTAGCTCGAGACCTCGCCGTCGTTCCGGCCGATGCAGAGCACGCCGCAGGTAGCCGTTAGCATCATCGGCTCCGCCTCGTCATGGTGATACTCCCTGCGAAAGGAATCGTGGAGATACGAACCGTAGAGCCCGCACCATCCAATCCCTTCCCCGAGCCCGACGGAGCTCCGGCGAGCTATCGCCGCCGGCTCGCGTCCTCTCCGACCTCACCGACTCCTCCTCTGCATTCGTGGTGAGCAGGGGAACCACCCCGTCGCTTTTCCCCCTCCCTAAACCCCTTAATCGTCCCCGTGCCGTGCGTGCTGTCCGGCCGCCGCCGGTCTCCGGCGCCTTCCCTGGAAACGACGCAGCGACTAGGAGGTTCCCCTCGTCGAGTGCAACGCGTAGCTGTTTTTATTTTGAGATTTGGTGGCCGAAATCGCTAGTTATGCCTCGCCGGAGATGCTCCCGCCGGCGAGTGACGCAGAGGTGACGTCGTGCTCGCGTCACCGTCTCCTTGACCCCGCGCAGAGAGTCAAACTGGCGCGTGGGCCTCGCCTCTGCCGCGTGGCTGCCCGCGTGGACGGCTGGCCCGCGAGTCAGCGACTCGGGCTAGATCTGGCCGCGGTGCTACTAGATCTGGCCGGCCCTTTAGCAGATCTGGCCCATGTGATGTTCTTTTTCCATTTTTATTTTTACAGATTGTTGTATGTTTACTTTAGGGTCTAAAAGGCAACCTAAAAGGTGAATTTGACCAAAAGAAAATTCACAGTGGTACATAAACTAAATCTAAACCACCTCCAACTTGTAGATCTACATTTGAATGAATAGATTTGAAATGAAAAATGATTTGGCAACAGGTACCAGAAACACCAAAATGAGCACCATTTTTATTTCACAACTCAGAATGAAGTGAGGCAAATTGCATTGGAAATACCTTGGAATTTCCTAACAGAAGCAATTGACCTTGCTTCCAAATTCCAAGTATTTTTGAAATGGAATGCAATTTGGTAAAACACCAGAGAGCACTTTGGTGATTTTTATAAATTAATTAAAGATGAATTTTGATGCAAACAAAATTGGATGGTCTTGTATATGTTTAGGACTATCCAAACCTAGCTGGGTTTAATTTTTAGAGCATCCTAGAAAATTTGGTGGACAGATCTTTATTTTGCATGAATCTGCCATTTTGGCATTTTTAGGTAATTAATTTGTGTGAGTTATTTTTGTGTTGCAATATTGTTTTCTAGCATGTATAAGTTGTGTGAACTTGTTTTATAAGTGTTACTTAACTATTTTAGCATGTTAGGTTGTGTGGACTTGAGTGGAGAAGAAATATGATTTATGTTGTTAGCATATGTTTTATCTCTAGTTAATATTTTGCATAGTATTTTTGAGTGATAAATTATGTGCAAGCACTTGGATTGTTGTGTTGAGATTTTTAGATACAGCACCTTGTTGATACTTATATTTGGTTAGTATCACCTCTGCTAGGTTTCATTTGAGTTGGTAGAAAAGCATGAGTAGCTTTGTGATGACTATGAAATTGTTATGGAAAAATTCCCTCATGTGTGGAATTTTTGACATGAACATTTGTGATTGTGTAGCCACATAATTTTGTGTTGTATCCATAGGACCAGTAGAATTTTGATTTTGTTATTATGAGTACTTGACCCCTAGAGTTTTCACTTGTGTGAAAACAATAGCATGAGTAGCATTACCTTGCTTATTTTTGCACCCTATTATTTTCTACTAGTATGGTTAATGCACTAGATGCTAGTTTAGCATTTTGTCAATTTTTAGCAAGTATGACCAGAGGCTTTGTTACCTCTTAATGCTTTGTTATGCTAGTGGAACACCCACTGGTTTCATTGCATTTTTGGTGGAAACATTGTTTCCCCAAACTAGATGCATTTCTCTTATGTAGTTTCATAACTAATGAGTGCCTAGTATTTTTGCTTTGGGAATTTTTGTGCTAAACAAAAATGGGTATGCTTCTGTTTGTAAGTGGTTGTAATCATGTGTGGCTTGCTAGGAAAAATCCATCTTTGGAGTGTTGTTTGATTCCTCTAGTAATGCCCTTTTTATTGCCACTAGTATGTAGGAGTTGCCCTGCAAAGGGATATCTTGTTTTATTAAATGGGATATTTTTGTTATAGAAAGTATAGATGTTTTTCACTCCTGTTTTTATTACATGGACCCTCTGGTTGTATTTCAATTACTTTATTGAAATACATCCATTGATTCTTCATGTGTGAGTAGTACTAGTTTCCTTAGCAGTTTTTGTATTGAATTATTTTTCTGCCAACTTGTGTTTGGTAGATATTTGTGTATCCTTGCATGAGGACATGTTTTCATTCCCATTATGATAACATGGTTCCTTGTTTGCATGTTATTACTTTACTTATTATGCATGCTTGCATAGCAAACTTTTAGTAGAAACATGTCTATAGGATTCCTCCTTTTTAGCCATTGTTTCTATTGTTCTCACTATGAGAAATTGTGTGTTTTGTGATGAGTCTATTACATTGTTACACTTGTGTAGGCCCACTGATTTGTACAAGTAACCTTTGCAAATCATGTGCCTAAATTGTTCTTGATGTGAATTTAGACTCAGTAGGATAGCTACCTTTTTCTTTTTGTGGCGTGGTTGATAGACCCATTGCCCTGATTATTTTTGTGCATGTTTTGTACACTCTTAGTAGTCTCACCATTGTGAAACTAAGTTTATTTTGGGTTTATTAATATCTTGGTATGAGAGTGGCACACCCACTGAATCCATGATATTAAGGTTGTGAGATATGTTCCTCCAACTTTGAGCTGTCTTATTAGATGGCATTTCTGCCAAGTGTGTTTGTTGATTGTTTGCCTAAGTTAATAATTGTGTGATAGGTTATTATTAGATTTCCTTGCTGTATGTATTTTTACATATGGTTGCTTGCCTTGATTGGTTCTGAATGTGTGTCCTTTATTATTTTTACGACGTTAGAAAACGAAGAGGAAGGAAGTGTCGGGAAGCTGTGGTTCAAGTTCCAGTCACTCCAAAAACCAGGGACACAAAGAGATACCAGGCAAGCCATCCTGATGCTTGCTGATACAATACTTATCATTATCTATCATGCATGTTTTACCTCTGAAGTTTTACAAAAACTTGATTATCAAAATTATTTTTGATGTGGAATTTACTACTATACTATATTATAGGTTACTATCATGCCAGTAGTTAAACTTGGTAATACCAAGCCCATAAGCCACCATATGGTATTTATTACCATCAAATACACTAGTCCCTAAGTGGACACCCTAAAATTGTGATTCTACAAAACAAAGGCTTTACGGAAAAACCCGGATTAAAGGCGGATCCTTGTTCTCCGGAGGAATGTGGAAGTGGTCATTTTTGAGAAAGTGGTGTTTTCAAAAATGACACATAACCTAGTCTTCGCCGGACAACCTTTACCGTACTGCCACCCTACCCCAACATGGGCACGGGGCTTAACTTGAAGTTTGTTCTTATTAGTGTGTGCTATCTCACTTGCTATAAGGGGCGTCGTACCCTCGAACTGAATGTCGTCAAAACTCCCAATGTTGAGGCATATAAAGTGTGGGATTAATTTTCCCTCCGGATGCATTCATTGAGGCTCCTGGCTAGGCAGGGTGGGACTTGATGCCGGGGAGAACAACCTCAATCGAGAGATAGGCATATACTAGCTTGAACATAGTGGATGGTTATGATCAGATACCTGATGTTTTACATACTGTTGTTACAGTCCGTGATTGTTCACGGGAGGTGTACTGGATCTGGTGGATGTGTACACCTCTGCAGGGTATAACTTTTTTGAAGAAGCCGTGTCCTCGGATATGGACAGTTGAATGGCCATGTAGCTAGCATTGTGTCAATGTTTTCAAAAAGGAAGTTTTTGAAAAGGGAATTTTGGAAAGGAAGTGTTGAACTTGTGAAGTTCGGAAAGGAATGGAAACTTATACCGTGGAGGTATCGTCGATGATGAAAAGCCAGATGATGTTATACAAAACAAAATGTTTTGCAAACAAAACCTTTTCTACTCTAAGCAAGAATTCTGGAAACTGATTCCAAGAAGTTTTGCAAAGAGAAAATACTCTTTAACAAAACCTTACAAAACCTCTTGTACATGTGATATCTACAAGAGAAATAAAACTATATTATTTTATTTTCTTCTGAAGTATCTTCTTCAACGAAGATACAGATAAACTTGACTGCAACTGTGGTGTCATCATATATGAACACCATTGATAGTGAACCCTATTTATAGCCTACCTATTCCACCATATAAGCATATTTGCATGTTGGTAAGTGAAATGATGGATGTCTTGCTGAGTACATTCAAATGTACTCATTATGGTTTCGCCCCTGGTATCTACTTGCCAGACTTTGAGAAGGAGCCTCCAAAGGATATCTATGAAGAGAAGTACGGAGTTGACGGCTTTGCGAACTAGGATCGTCTCCGGGTCAGCAGCCTGTAGGTTAAGGCGTGACTTGGGCTCAACTACGTTGTGTTTTAATTGTCTTCCGCTGTGTTTGATAAGTTGCCTGCCCCATGTGGCAGTTGCGTTAAACTTGATCATGTGATATTTGTGTAATACCTTTATGTATTCGTGTAATGGATGATGTATTTCTGTGTGCCAACTTTGTATGTTGTTCACGACTGATCTTTCTGGGATCGTGAATGTATGCATACGTAGGGTTTCAGACTGCCGGTCTGGGGTCCTTACAGCTCAACTGGTATCGGACCAGGACAACGAAAGGCTGTGTCGCACTTTCACGGAACTAGAACTAGAAGCTCTGGTCAAAGAGATGAAATCCAATACCTCCCCGGGACCGGACGGCTTCCCAGTCCTCTTCTTTAAGAGGTACTGGCACCTGGTGAAGAACGGGGTTCTACACATCTTAAACGACTTCATGCTCGGCCGGGTGGACATTGCTAGACTTAACTTTGGGGTTTTGTCTCTGATCCCGAAGTGTCCGGGAGCTGAAAAATTACTCTGTTCCGCCCTATCTCTCTCATCAATGTAATCTTCAAAATCATAGCCAAAGCCTACGCTTCTAAGCTGGATCCAGTGGCTCACAAGGTGATCAGCCATAACCAAACCGCTTTCATCAAAGGCCGCTTCATCCTTGACGGTGCACTGTCTCTACACGAGATCACGCACGAGTTGAGCAGAAAAAAGCTAGGGGGCATCTTGCTCAAACTCGATTTTGAAAAAGCTTACGATCGGGTGAATTGGGACTTCCTGAAGGAGGTGCTACGTCGGAAGGGTTTTGACACCGGCTATGTACACAGGATTTCCCAACTAGTTGAGGGCGGACAGACCGCGATTTCCATTAATGGGGAAATGGGCCCTTTCTTTTGAAATAAAAGGGGAGTGCGTCAGGGTGACCCCCTCTCCCCGCTTCTTTTTAATTTTGTCGCCGAGGGGCTCTCGGCGATACTCCACAAAGCAAAGTCGGCAGGCCACATCCATGGGGTGGTTCCCCATCTCTACCCGGGTGGGATAACCCACCTCCAATACGCGGACGACACTATCATCCTCATCCAGTTTGAGGACCGGGCGATTGCAAACCTAAAGTTCTCCTTATGTGTTTCGAGAACATGTCAGGGTTAAAAATTAACTACCACAAAAGCGAAGTCATTGTCTTGAACCAACCAGTTGAGGTTCAACTGCGGGTGGCAAGACAATTAAACTGTAAACTCGGAAAATTCCCCTTCACGTACCTTGGCCTTGCAATCTCGGACCGAAAGCTAACCAAAGAACAATGGGAGTTCTTGGTTCAGAAGCTGGCTGCTAGGGTCGAGCCCTGGACAGGCCGTCTACTTTCCTCGGGTGGACGCCTTATCCTTTCCAACGCTTGCCTCGATAAACTCATCACTTATGCCCTTGGACTGTTCCTGCTGCAGAAAGGGGTGCATGGAAATTTTGACTCTCATCGAGCAAGATTCTTTTGGGAAGGGTCAGGACCAAACAGAAAATACCATATGGTCAACTGGCCATTAGTCTGTCGCCCGAAGGAGCTCGGTGGTCTAGGGCTGATCAACTCGCTCGAGATGAACAAAGCCTTAATGCTCAAATGGATATGGCGACTTTATCAGGTGGATGACGCCATTTGGGCGGTGCTCATCCGCAACAAGTACACGGGCAGCAGTGATATCTTTGCTAATAGCGAGAGAGGGGGGTCGCAGTTATGGAAAAGTTTACACAAGATCAAACATCTCTTCAAAGCGGGAACCAGACACCACGTCAACAACGGACTGCGCATCACAACTTTTAGATCTCTCCAATATCCTACATCCAACTGTTAGTTTACAATGCTTGGTTGAGCCTTTTACTACAGAGGAGATTACTTCAGTTATGAAATCCCTCAAGACTGACAGAGCACCAGGCCCTGATGGTTTCAATGGACTCTTTGTTAAAAAATGCTGGGAGGTGTTAAAGGAAGATTTCACAAAGCTCTGCCATGATTTCCATTCAGGGAATTTGTCTTTACAAAGTATTAATGACTCCTATATCACTCTTATCCCAAAATCAAACTCTCCTGAAACTGTCAATGATTTCAGGCCTATCTCCCTGACTAATACTTGTCTCAAATTTGTCACCAAGCTTATTGCTAATAGGTTGCAAAATGTGATTTGTGATACAATTCATGATAACCAATATGGTTTTATTAAGGGAAGAACCATCCAGGATTGCCTTGCTTGGTCTTTTGAGTTTCTGCATCAGTGTCAACAGTCCAAAAGAAAAATTGTGGTTCTCAAGATTGACTTTGAAAAAGCCTTTGACACTTTGGACCATGATGCCATTATACAAGTCCTAAAATTTAAGGGGTTTCCAGTTTTATTCCTTAATTGGGTAAGAGAAATTTTAGCATCAGGTTTTTCTTCTGTTCTACTCAATGGAATACCTGGGAAGAAATTTCATTGCAAAAGAGGAGTTAGACAGGGAGATCCTTTGTCTCCACTTCTTTTTGTTGAAGGAGCTGATTTATTACAGAGTTTAGTAAACAAAGCATACTCTGATGGTCTACTTTCCTCTCCTATCCCAGTCCGTAAAGATTTTCCTATAATTCAGTATGCTGATGATACTATTGTGGTGCTTCCAGCATGTGCCAAAGACCTGGATGTTTTCAAGGATATTCTCACCACCTATGCTGCTTTTACAGGCCTGAAAATCAATTTTCACAAATCATCTTTAATTCCTATCAACTTAATTGATGAGGAAGCTAATGCCCTGGCTGAAATTTTCCAATGCAAAATTGGGTCTATGCCTTTCACTTACCTAGGCTTGCCTATGGGTACCACTAAACCCTCTATCAAGGATTTCTCTCCTTTGATTGATAGAGTTGAAAGGAGACTTTCTGCCACCTCCTCTTTTTTGTCATATGGAGATAGACTGGTGCTAGTGAATTCTGTGTTATCATCCTTGCCAACTTATTATATGCTTTCTCTTGTTATTCCTACTGGTGTCATTGAGGTTATTGACAGAGCAAGAAGACATTGCTTGTGGAGTAAAAGAGGAAAGGAAAAAGCTCAATCACTTGCAGCTTGGCATATGGTGTGCAAACCAAAGAAAAAGGGAGGGTTGGGAGTAATTAACTTGAAAATCCAGAACTCTGCCCTTTTATTAAAACATCTTGATAAACTCTATAATCAGGAAGCCTTGCCTTGGGTGCAACTTGTTACTGATGCTTACTATTATAAGGCTGTTCCTCATGCTGTGGTTGAGTCTGGTTCTTTCTGGTGGAAAAATATATTGGCATTATCTGGGAGTTACAGGAACTACACTACATGCTGTGTGGGCAATGGTTTCACAATATTGTTTTGGGAAGACAAATGGCAGCCTCAACCTCTTAAGATAACCTTCCCAAGACTTTTTTCTTTTGCCAAAGACAAATTTCAGTCTGTAAATGAATTCTTGCTTGGCACAGATTGTCTCCAGAACTTTGCTTTACCCCTGTCAGTTCAAGCAAATGAAGAGCTTAGGCTATTGAAAGGCATGATTGGTCATTTTACATTGCAACTTGGTATTAAAGATCAATGGAAGAGCCCACATTCTAGTGGCAGATTACGTCCTAGCTCATTTTATAAACACCAGTTTTCTGATGTCCCTGATGATCCAATTTCTTTTTCAATTTGGAGGAGCAAGTGTCAATCTAAGCATAGATTTTTTGCTTGGCTTATCCTGCATGATAGAATTAATACCAGGGACATGTTAATTCGACGACATTGGAACATTAATTCCTCATCTGATTGTGTCCTGTGCCCTGACCATGTTCTTGAGGATTGGAGACATTTATTTTTCAATTGTACATTCAGTACAAGGATTTGGAATTACCTGCAGATTCCTTGGATACCTGGCACACCATCTTATGCTATCATGTATGCCAGAAAGCATTTTGCTGGTTCTTGTTTTGTGGAGATTGTGATCCTAGCTTGCTGGTGCATCTGGAAGCAAAGGAATGGATGGATCTTCAAGAACACCAAGCCAACTTTCAGAGGTTGGAAGGCCCTGTTTACACAGGAAGTCACTCTGCTTAAGTACAGGGTGAAGAGTGCTGACTCTGTTTTTTTGACATCATGGATTAATTCACTCCCATAACTTTCTTGTACATATTGTACATTTGTAAATAACTTTTCTTTATTTATTTAATAAATGGGGGGCTGTGGGGGTTTCCCCCACAGTAATGGTGTCAAAAAAAAAAAAAAAAAACAACGGACTGCGCATTAGATTCTGGGTTGACTGGTGGTGTGGGGAGGGCCCCTTAAACCGCCAATTCTCGGTACTCTTTAGTATTTGCTACAATCAGGAGATCTCAGTTGCCCAAGCGTTAGGAGGGGACCTACGTTTTAGGAGATCCCATGACCCTGGAGGCATAACGCAGTGGCAGGAGCTACGGTCCTTGGTGCAGGAGACCTCCTTAACCCTGGACCACGACAGGATCTCCTGGGCCCTGGAACACTCTGGCCTGTTCTCGGTCCGGTCTATGTATTCCTACCTGGTTCAGGGACCCTCGAATGCCTATCATAAGTTCATCTGGGAAGCAAAACTCCCTCTTAAAATAAAAGTCTTTGCATGGCATCTCATGCTTGATAAACTTCCGACAGGGGAGCAGCTAGCCATTAGACAGGGCCCCTCGACTGGGCGGTGTTCCCTGTGTGGCGCCATCGAGAATGCAGACCATGTTTTCTTTACGTGCTCACTTGCCATTTTCTCGTGGAGTGTCCTAAGATTGGTCCTAGGGAGGACTTGGAACCCAAGCACTAGAGCCCAATGGTTATTTTTGTTCAACCAAGTCGAGCCTAGGGAGGCAAGGCTGATCTGGGCGCTTTTCCTTTGGAATGTTAGAAACAAGCACGCGATTGAGGGAAAAATCAGTCGTCACCCTGCTGACATTTTGTTCAAAACGCTCTTATTCTTGCAGCTTTGGATCCCCACGCTTAGGGAGGAGGACCGAGAGGACGCTAGAAGATTTGCAGACAAGCTCAAAAATCTTCACCGCACATGCCTTCACCCCCAGACGTAGATGCTGGCTGTTCCCCTTGTTGTCTGGCGTTTCCTGACGTCCTTTAGTTATTACTCCCTCCGTATCAAAATATAAGATGTTTTAGCATTTTTTGTAGATATAATGTATCTATACATGTTTTAGTGTGTAGATTCATATGCATCTTACACTAAAACATGTCTAGGTACATATTGTCTAGGAAATGCTAAAACATCTTATATTTTGGTATGGAGGGAGTATTTCTCTTGTTTTTTTTCCTGCTATTCTTATGTGAGTTGGCCTAAGCTGTATGCCCAGCAGTTGTTTGGCTCGGACCCTTCGCTGGTCCTGTTTTAGAGCGGTTTCTTTGTGTTGTTTTCAGGCTAAGCTGTACGCCCAGCATGTGTAATAACTTATGTTGAACCTGTTTGGCTTTGTTAATTCAAAGTTGTGCATAAGGCCTTTTATCTAAGGGAGAGAGATGGAGAGGGAGAAGAGAGAGAGATGGGAGAGAGATAGAGAGAGAGGAGGCGATCAAAAAAAGATCTAGATTTTTTCATGCCGTGGGCCTTGAAGGCGCGGTGAACATGACCCTCACTGGTGGGAGAGTTTTTATTAATGTTTTCTTTTTGGAGTTTCAATGTTTTCTTCAATAATCTTCGGAATAATGAGGTGGTGGCGTTATCCTGAAATAAGATAAGGTTCTACTCGCCCTATCCCTTCTCTTGTGGTGCACCTAGCGCCAAGGGGGGGTGCATAGAACTGTGTGTCCGGAAGATCTCATGGGATCTAGTCGGTTTTCGTTTTTTTTTGTCTGTGGTTGTAGGTCACTACTAGGGAAAAGCTTACCCCAGGCGAACAGAAAATCCCTACCACAGGCGCATTTCGGTTCGCCTGGGACCGTATCGCCAGCGGTAATGGCTTACCCCAGGCGAATACCACAATGCGCCTGTGGTAAGTTCGCATACCCCAGGCGAATACTCCTTGTGCGCCTGGGGTAAAACTCTTACCTGTGGCGAACAAGCGCTGTGCGCCTGGGGTACAGATGCGCCTGGGGTACTGTCTACTGTTCGCCTGGGGTATGGTTTTGCTGTATCAAAAAATAAAAGAAAACCAAAATAACAGAATTACAGGAAAATGACAGAAATAAGTATCAAGCTGACAGAATAACAGCAAAATGACACAATTAAGTTTTATAACAGAAATATTTTCGATCATCAACACATAGTTTCGATCATCACCACATAGTTTAACAAAATTACATAGTCTCGAAAAGAACCATGCTACTAATAAATCCAGGAGTTAGCTAGTGAGATGGAAATAATTATTTGTTCTAATTTGAACAAACTCGTCATCTATCGATCTAGCGGGCTGATGTAGTGGATGACCATCATCATGTCCAAGTTGGGGATGTCAGTATCCCTCATGGTGATCAGAATAGCTCGGCCAGCCTCCATACCAACTCTTGCGGAATGGAACTGCCTCCATGCTGGAGAGTTGAGGATGACGCGACCATCAGCATTATCCCTGGTGATCGGAACTGTGGTGACATCTCCTGATTCTCCACGGCGTACTCCAATGGTACCTTTATGCTCCATGCCAGCACTGTCCGCTACCGCCATAGGTATTTTCTAGAACACACAATTCCAAGAAAGAATAAAAGCACAATGTCACATACCGGCCACATTATAACATAAGCAACTATAGGAATAAGAAAATGTTAAAAAACATACCATGAGATGTCCATTGGAGATGTTAGTGTTAGTGATGCGATGCACGAAAGGGGACCCGATGTAGCTATCTATCTGGGCAAGTCTCTGAAGGACACGGTCCTTCTCAAGCTCGCTAAGATTCGCTCTTTGAGCAACCACCACATGTTTCCATGGGTCCTCCTCGTCCATATCATCCTCAATGTCCATATCATCCTCAGTGTTCCCGATATCCTCCTCACTCCCGCCATTCTCGCTCGCAATCCCGCCCATATACAGAATTTTGATACGAGGTTGCGGTCCTTCCATAGAGAAGTGCATGTAATCACCTCCGCTTAAATTGTACGTGGCGATGATAGCCTGCAATTGTTCCCCGCAGAAGTATGTCTTCGTTCTTTCTTTTTTCACTCGAAGAATGTAGGTGGTCCCGTGAACATTGAAATCCACATTATTGCCAACTAACTCGTTGAACTCTTGGCGAATATTGCATGGTAGAATCTAAAAAAGAAATATAAAGAATAAACACAAGTCTCAAACTAGATAGTAAAACGAAAGAACAAGTTAACATAAAAAGAATTGTTAATTACCAACGAATCAACGTCACCGTCGTGGAGCTGAAGCATAAAAGAAGTCCCACTGAATCGTTCTTGGGCACATCGGGACCGACATACTTCGCAAGCCATGTTCTATTAAATTAAGAAAGTACACATAGAGGTTAGAGGAGCATAGCTATCACAAAACAAAGACAAATGGCAGCACCTACCTTTAGTAATGTAATAAGGCAATTGACAGCAGTACAAACGAAATGGAACCCGTCGGAGAGTTTAGGTGATACTTCCAACAGTACACTTTCTTCAAGTACAATTGGTTATGTTGTTATTGTGCGTGTTTTTACTCCTATTTAATCTCACATTTCACATTCCTTTTTACTAGTGAAACCTGACTCTATGGTATTCATCTAAACGGAAATACGCATTATTGAAAATTACATGTTGGAGATATAATGCACTACAAAGATCCGATAAGAGCACTGAATCCTGGAGATATAATGCACATTCCTCTGGATCCACGACGTCGGGAGCACCGCGGCCACCAGGAGCAGGCGCACATCCTCCACAACGACGACGGGAGGGCCGGAGTGGGCTGGGATGGAGGGGGCCGGGATGGGAGGGTGGGGGGATGGGAGGGAGAGGGGCTGACCTGGATCAACAACGACGACGACGACGGAGTGGGCGACGACGGAGTGGGCGACGACCTGCTCTGCTCCTCTCGACACTGGCGACGGCGGCGGCGTGTGGGTGCGTGTGGGTGCGGGTGCGGGTGAGATCTGGTCACTTAGAATACTAAAGCATTGAGCTAAGCACATTGGCACCGGTTTCTAATACAAACCGGTTCTAAAAGGATCTGTCCACTGGGCCCCCCACCCTGCCGCAAATGGCCTCATGGCCTTTAGGACCGGTTTGTGATACAAACCGGTTCTAAAGGATCTGTCCCCTGGGCCCCCCTCCGCGCAGCAAATGGCCGCAAGGCCTTTAGCACCGATTCTTGATACAAATCGGTGCTAAAGTCCTTGCGGCCATTTGCTGCGCGGAGTGGGGCCCAGAGGACAGATCCTTTAGAACCGGTTTTTATCACAAACCGGTCCTAAAGGTTTTCTCATTTTTGTGCGGCAACAGCGAGGACTTACCCCAGGCGCAGATGTACGTTTTTCGCCTGGGGTATGTTTTATACCGGAGGCGAACATGTGCTCTATTCGCCTGGGGTAAACGAAGAGAGCCACGGGGTGGTGTTGGGTGGCCCTGCCACACTTTACCCCAGTCGCTTCCTTAGTTGGTTCGCCTGGGGTAAGGGACTTACCGCAGGCGCGTAGTTCTTCTATTCGCCTGCGCTAAGTAGCCCAGGCGCGTCAACTTTCCTGTTCGCCTGTGGTAGGATATGCTGCTATAAGCAAATCTCTAGTAGTGGGTCTAGCTCTTTCGATGTAAGGTTTCTGTTATTGGAAATGGTTTCTGCTCCATCGCGTCTACTATATTAAGTTTTGCCCCCCTCCGCTGATGGAGGAGAGATAACGGCGCACATTGGGGGCGACAATGCACCTTCCCCTTGCTCCAGTGTTTGTAGTCGCCGCTAGGTGGTCCAAGGAAATCACGGGCAGCTAGCGCAATTCCTATCCAAAAACAAAAAAATTATAAGTTATTAGCATTCACGAGGAATAAAAATAGGGAGATATTATTCCATGTCACACATGACCATCTACAGAACATTAAAGTAGAAATGATTATTTCATCGGTGCATACATTTTAGAGTTATCCACCTTGGCTTGCTCTGGCGGTGCTGGAATGCTGGCCATGGAGTCGTGCCGGATCCCTCCAGGTGCTGCACATGGTGAGCACGCCGGACCGCTCATCGCCCACGGCCGCGTTGACCTCGCCAGCCCACTCGCCGTCCTCCACGGCCTCCTCGATCCCGCCGGCCCACTCGCCAGCATCTATAGCCCCGCATGCCTACGCCCCGGCCTCGCCCGACAGCGGCCCTGCATGTGGTGCTGATCTCGATAATGTGGCCTCTGGCGCTGTGTCTCCTGCATCGAGCTCGTCTGCGCCTTCGTCGACTCCGCCATCACCCCCGTCCCCAGTTCCTTCTGTTGACGCATCGCATGGTCACTCCCCGACAGGCAGGCAAGATCATCGGACCACGCGAGCACCTCCATGCAGTACCAGTGACCGATCCTGTTGTCGCCCCACGGTCGTCCCATCGCCGGTTCCCAAGTCTGTTCATGGTGCTCTCAAAGACCCGTACTTGCTTGCGGCTATGACAGACGAGTACAATGATCTTCTTGCCACACATGGGTTCTTGTGCGTCCTCCCACCAACGCCATCCTCGTTCCAGGGAAGTGGGTGTTTCATCACAAGTTCAAACCCGACAGCAGTCTCGACCACTACAAAGCACATTGGGTCCTCCACGGTTTCTCTCAGGAGCACGCCATCGACTTCTACGAGACCTTCAACCCGATGGTTAAACCGGCTACCATCTGGGTCATCCTCTCATTTGCTCTCTCCTCCAACTGGAAGATTCGCTAGCTCTACGTCAAGAACACCTTTCTCCATGGCGTCTTAACGAGGTGGTATTTTGTCACTAGGCAACTAGCTTCGTTGACACCTCTCACCCTGACCATGTGTGACGCTGCAATCGCACACTCTATTGTCTGAAGCAAGCACCTCGTGCGTGTTATCACCTCTTTGCCAACTTGATCACCTCCTTCGGCTTCATCTGATCCAAGTAAGATACATCTCTATTCACCCTGCACGGTTCCTTATCTTCTCCTCTACGTCGACGACATCATCCTCACGACTTCTAAATCGACCCTGCTTGGGCGCGTCATTACCGCTCTTGGTGCCGAGTTTGCCATGACTGACTTGGACGAGCTACACCACTTTCTCGTCCTTGCTGTTCGTCGCGACTCTAGTGGGATGTTCCTCTCGCATACCCATTATGCTCTCGAGATTCTCAAGCGTGCTGTGAGCTCCTGCCACCCTGCCTCAACACCTATGGACACATCGCCAAAGATGGCAGCTGCCGCCGGCTCACATGTTGCTGATCCTTTGGAGTATCGGAGTCTTGCCGGTGCTCTTCAGTACCTGACGTTCACACGTCCTGACATCGCATATGTTGTCTAGCAGATTTTCCTTCACATGCATGATCCCCGTGACCAGCACTTGACCTTGGTCAAGCGTCTTCTCTGCTACGCCAAGGGTACCCTGCACCACGACCTTCTGCTCATACCCTCCTCTACGACCGCCTTTTGCTTACACCGATGCAGACTAGGCACTCGCCGTTCGACATCTGGCTATTGTGTGTTCTTTCACGACAGCCTGGTCTCATGGTCCTCCAAGTACCAGCACACCGTCTCCCGCTCTAGCGCTGAGGCAGAGTATCGAGCTGTCGCTAATGCCGTCGCTGAAGCAAGTTGACTTTGCCAACTCCTCCATGAGCTTTTCACCGACCACTCCCTGATTCCACCATCGTTTTTTGCGACAATGTCAGTGTCGTCTACATGTCCACGAACCCCGTTCAACATCAGGGCACCAAGTACATCGAGATCATGTTGGGCTTGGGCACATTCGAGTTCTTCATGTGCCCTCTTCTCGGAAGTTAGCGAACATCTTCACCAACGTCTTTACATTTCCATTGTTCTTGGATTTTCGATCTAGTCTCGTCGTCCGAGAATCTCCCGTTGTGACTGCAGGAGGTTGTTAGGCAATCCGATTTAGTTGTACCCTGTCATATTTAGTGCTCCTATATTTGCATATAAATTGGGCCATTATGGTTAGGGATTGTATTGATTTATTTCCATGATTATTTTGTAAACTATACATAAATCTACACTTCTTATAAAGCAAAACCCTACTAACATGCATTAATGATTTTTCTATCCCAACATGCAAGTTATCCGCATCATCCATTTTCCTAGCTAATCAAATGTCCATGTCATCTCTATACTTCTTATAAAGCAAAACTCCATTAACATGTATTAATGATTTTTCTATCTCAACATGCAAGCTATCCACATCGTCCATTCTCCTAGCCAATCAAATGTCCATGTCATCTCTACCAATATTTTTTAATCACTACATGCAAGCTATACATCATCCTTTTCTAAACCATCCAATTATTCATATTAACAATTTTAAACATATATACTATGACCAATTGAATTTCGTATATTACATAGAAATCATAATGTACAATATCTCTTATAAAATTTTGTTTACAATATACTTTCTAGAGCAGTCCCCGCAACAACGCGCGGGGTATTATTCTAGTATGAGGTAACACGAAACCCACAACGTGTGGTTAATCATCCTCTCTTTCTAGTTATATCATGGGCGCCTGCACGGAAAGGTGGTGTCTTTGGGGACGGGGAGGCATCGTTGGTGGCGGGGAAGGGACGGGAGGAGGGGCTAGAGAAGGAGTGTGGAGGAGGCGACGGGGTGCCGGAGAGGGAGGCGTGGGGCTTGCTTAGGGAGGGGACCAGAGGCAGGCCGCAGCAACGGAAGGAATTTTCTCTAAACATCATCATGCTCTGTTTCTCAACTTGGACTGAACTGAAGATATGTTCCATTCGTGGATGCTACTCCATAATACGCGCATGAGCTAATTAATTCATTCATCCAGAAAATGCCAGCATCCAACCATTTTTCTGCATTATTGTACGTAGATGAACTCTACGGCAAAAGAAAAAACGACTTTCTGGAGACAGGGAACACAAGTTCCACTTCAGTAGAGAGAAAGCTCCTGCATTATTGTATGCACCTTCCAGCTTCGTGCCACAGGTTCGCGTCCTGCAACACGCCAACACCTGCTCCCTTGGAGCAAACATAGTGTAAGCGCGGCCCTGGAAATGCGAGGGTTGCGAACATGATGTTCTATTACAGCCAAGAACAGGAGCAACGACATCTACGAAGTTCTAAAAGGGGGCCGTCTTCAACGGATAATGTGCTTGTGTAAAAAACACACACGCGGCTACCTACACAACAGAGCCGTGACTATGCGAAACCACTCAATTTTGTCATGTGTCCCTTAGGTTACTTGTTGCGACAGTGGTCTCAGTGCCTCATATTAACTCGTGTTATCCTTTTTTTGGATCTTGCCTTGTCTTCTCCATGGTATGCATATGTGTATATCACATATTTGATCTATATATGTGCTACTGCTCTAAACATGATGAATTGAGTTGGACGAAAGAAGCTCCCTAAATAGTTGGATGAAGGTCGAGTGGTATATATGTAAGGAGTAAACCATTATTCACACATGTGGAAGTAGGTAGAAAATTTATATATTTTCATGAATAGGCGTGGTTGCATACTTAATTTTAGGTAAATATTATTTTATTTTCATTTAACTCCTACATAGACATTATTACTCAAATCTTGTTGGACGATATTATGGCGTAAAAGCGAAATGTCTGGACAAAATGCGCAATGCAAAAATAGTCATGCATGCACAGGTGACACAAGCAATGTCATTGTCAGCTTTAATCCTATTTGAAAAATCAAAATATTTTGATCCCAAAACATAACCTTGATTTAGGGTATGTTTTCGTTCTCAGCCTTATTTTCATGAGAGTTTCAAAATTAGATCCCGCATTGGCATGTTCCTATAACATTGTATTTGTAATAATGTTACGACATGGTAACTTGCTACTAACTATATTGACAACTAAGAATTACTTTC
The DNA here is from genome assembly GCA_028641055.1 of Alopecurus myosuroides. Classification (NCBI taxonomy): domain Eukaryota; kingdom Viridiplantae; phylum Streptophyta; class Magnoliopsida; order Poales; family Poaceae; genus Alopecurus; species Alopecurus myosuroides. Next base: position 486,886,603 of record CM054058.1, read on the forward strand.
TTGTAACACAAGGGACACAAAAAATTTCGATACATACTCGAATATGATATGGCTATGAATACCTCATAGATTTGAATCCATCAAATAAGAAGCATTATTAGTAGAGGAAATGGTTTGAGATTAAACAAATCTTTCTATTTGCAAAGTTAACTTTCAAGTTGCTGACATAATTGATATGTCCTTTTCATGTGGAGTTTGCATTGATTTTCCGAAAGTGCCTAGCGTACGAAGTTTGAGTACGATTCACGTACGACACTCCATCGATCTTACCAGATTAAAACGTGAGGCCCATCGAAGGCCCGTCATTTGACATCATACGTGAATCGTACGTATAACACTTCTTTGTATTTTCCATGCAGATACTTTGTCCCACCAGAAACAATCAAGGTGACAAACCAGTCAAGTCCTAATCAAGGACAGAAATGACTAAACATCAATAATATGCACACTACACTTGACTTGATACTTGGGTTTTGAAGTTATCATATAAATGTGGTTGTTGTCCAATTTTTCATAAGGTTTTGATTCATTGCAAAAATTAATAATGCAATTGAAAGACCACTCTTTTCCTGTTTAAAAGTCTGAAAACAAATACTCACATGTATATATGAGAGTGGACTATTGTACGACAAAATTCTGTATAAGAAAGGTGCGACGTTAGAAAGTAAAACTAGCCTCCTATTTTTTGTTTCACATACTTTCAAAGTTTGTACTCAATGGGTCATAGCTAAAAGAATGAACACGACACTAACATAAAATTGGGTGGAAGTATGGAACTATAAGTGGAGGGATGAAATGGTTCATAGACTCAAGAGCAACATTTAAGGAACAATGAGAGCTACATGAGTTCGAGCAGAAAATGACATCTTTAGTAAGTTTTCCTAGAACGAGAGAGGACAATGGCAACAATATAGATCCAGCCATTTTCCATTGCGAACAAGAACGACCGCAGCCGCTCGTTAAAACTAAGGAACATATTGGACGAGTACTATATGTGCGTAAAGAACATACACAATGCCAGATACTCAACAAAGTCTTAGCTTTGCAATATTCCTGTAGAGTAGACGGAACTCAATTGAGTCATGTAACCATCCAGTTACTCGCCGTGAAACTAATCCCGGTGCCTCATATACCCTCTTCTTACCGTTTTTGTGTCTTCTATTGTATTTCAATGATATGAATATGTTTCTATCACCTATTCGATTTATATATGTTATTCCTCTAAACATATTGAATAAAATTGTTACAACGAAACTTGCCAAATAGAAGGCTGAGTGGTATATGTAAGGAGCAAGACACTATTTTCACATGTGAGAGTAGGTGTCAATTTCTTTCCATGAAATGATTGCCCATGATTACGTGTGGTTGACACTTAATTTTTGCTAAATCTTACTCCCTATTTTCCTTTTTTTATAAATGTATATTTTTATGAAAATTCAAATTTGACGATCTTTTACCAAGATTTAGGAAAATCTAACATCTAAAATTACAAGGAAATAATATATGCAAATTTATTTTAAAATGAATCTAATGATATAGATTTGATATTGTAGTTGCTGACAATATTTTATACGAATTTGGTCAAAGATAGTCATATTTTATATGAAGGAAACTCGGAAGAAGGACGGTGTGCACACAATGTCGACACTTGTTTGTATTTGGCTGTATCCGGCTGGGCACCGAGTATATAAGGTGCCCTGCCCCCTCCTGCGCGAGGGATGCTGACCTAGAGCGCTCACTACGTAGAGTTTCTTGACCTAGTTCATCCCGTAGAGAGAAGAGTGGCTACTCGGTAGCAAGAACCATTGTATTGTGGCTACTCGGTGAGACATCAGAATACAGAGAGAAAGGCAGGAGTAGGGGTTTTACCTCCTCACGAGGGCCCTGAACCTGGGTAGATCGTGTTGTTTGCAGTGCTTGTTTCATCCTTCACGCGTCTACTCGTCGCGTGATCCCTCCCCGAGCGCCTCCAGCGTCCTTCGTCCCCACATCTTTAGCCATCCTATGGCATCTGCCGTGACACCACCACGACAGGGACCTTCTCGGTACCACTGCCCCTAGACATTGCAGCCTCGCCATCGATACCTGGGCTGGGGCTCAACTGGTATCGGACCAGGACAACGAAAGGCTGTGTCGCACTTTCACGGAACTAGAACTAGAAGCTCTGGTCAAAGAGATGAAATCCAATACCTCCCCGGGACCGGACGGCTTCCCAATCCTCTTCTTTAAGAGGTACTGGCACCTGGTGAAGAACGGGGTTCTACACATCTTAAACGACTTCATGCTCGGCCGGGTGGACATTGCTAGACTTAACTTTGGGGTTTTGTCTCTGATCCCGAAGTGTCCGGGAGCTGAAAAATTACTCTGTTCCGCCCTATCTCTCTCATCAATGTAATCTTCAAAATCATAGCCAAAGCCTACGCTTCTAAGCTGGATCCAGTGGCTCACAAGGTGATCAGCCATAACCAAACCGCTTTCATCAAAGGCCGCTTCATCCTTGACGGTGCACTTGCTCTACACGAGATCACGCACGAGTTGAGCAGAAAAAAGCTAGGGGGGCATCTTGCTCAACTCGATTTTGAAAAAGCTTACGATCGGGTGAATTGGGACTTCCTGACGGAGGTGCTACGTCGGAAGGGTTTTGACGCCGGCTATGTACACAGGATTTCCCAACTAGTTGAGGGCGGACAGACCGCGATTTCCATTAATGGGGAAATGGGCCCTTTCTTCCGAAATAAAAGGGGAGTGCGTCAGGGTGACCCCCTCTCCCCGCTTCTTTTTAATTTTGTCGCCGAGGGGCTCTCGGCGATACTCCACAAAGCAAAGTCGGCAGGCCACATCCATGGGGTGGTTCCCCATCTCTACCCGGGTGGGATAACCCACCTCCAATACGCGGACGACACTATCATCCTCATCCAGTTTGAGGACCGGGCGATTGCAAACCTAAAGTTTCTCCTTATGTGTTTCGAGAACATGTCAGGGTTAAAAATTAACTACCACAAAAGCGAAGTCATTGTCTTGAACAAACCAGTTGAGGTTCAACTGCGGGTGGCAAGACAATTAAACTGTAAACTCGGAAAATTCCCCTTCACGTACCTTGGCCTTGCAATCTCGGACCGAAAGCTAACCAAAGAACAATGGGAGTTCTTGGTTCAGAAGCTGGCTGCTAGGGTCGAGCCCTGGACAGGCCGTCTACTTTCCTCGGGTGGACGCCTTATCCTTTCCAACGCTTGCCTCGATAACCTCATCACTTACGCCCTTGGACTGTTCCTGCTGCAGAAAGGGGTGCACGGAAATTTTGACTCTCATCGAGCAAGATTCTTTTGGGAAGGGTCAGGACCAAACAGAAAATACCATATGGTCAACTGGCCATTAGTCTGTCGCCCGAAGGAGCTCGGTGGCCTAGGGCTGATCAACTCGCTCGAGATGAACAAAGCCTTAATGCTCAAATGGATATGGCGACTTTATCAGGTGGATGACGCCATTTGGGCGGTGCTCATCCGCAACAAGTACACGGGCAACAGTGATATCTTTGCTAATAGCGAGAGAGGGGGGTCGCAGTTATGGAAAAGTTTACACAAGATCAAACATCTCTTCAAAGCGGGAGCCAGACACCACGTCAACAACGGACTGCGCATTAGATTCTAGGTTGACTGGTGGTGTGGGGAGGGCCCCTTAAACCGCCAATTCTCGGTACTCTTTAGTATTTGCTACAATCAGGAGATCTCAGTTGCCCAAGCGTTAGGAGGGGACCTACGTTTTAGGAGATCCCTTGACCCTGGAGGCATAGCGCAGTGGCAGGAGCTACTGTCCTTGGTGCAGGAGACCTCCTTAACCCTGGACCACGACAGGATCTCCTGGGCCCTGGAACACTCTGGCCTGTTCTCGGTCCGGTCTATGTATTCCTACCTGGTTCAGGGACCCTCGAATGCCTATCATAAGTTCATCTGGGAAGCAAAACTCCCTCTTAAAATAAAAGTCTTTGCATGGCATCTCATGCTTGATAAACTTCCGACAGGGGAGCAGCTAGCCATTAGACAGGGCCCCTCGACTGGGCGGTGTTCCCTGTGTGGCGCCATCGAGAATGCAGACCATGTTTTCTTTACGTGCTCACTTGCCATTTTCTCGTGGAGTGTCCTAAGATTGGTCCTAGGGAGGACTTGGAACCCAAGCACTAGAGCCCAATGGTTATTTTTGTTCAACCAAGTCGAGCCTAGGGAGGCAAGGCTGATCTGGGCGCTTTTCCTTTGGAATGTTAGAAACAAGCACGCGATTGAGGGAAAAATCAGTCGTCACCCTGCTGACATTTTGTTCAAAACGCTCTTATTCTTGCAGCTTTGGATCCCCACGCTTAGGGAGGAGGACCGAGAGGACGCTAGAAGATTTGCAGACGAGCTCAAAAATCTTCACCGCACATGCCTTCACCCCCAGACGTAGATGCTGGCTGTTCCCCTTGTTGTCTGGCGTTTCCTGACGTCCTTTAGTTATTACTCCCTCCGTATCAAAATATAAGATGTTTTAGCATTTTTTGTAGATATAATGTATCTAGACATGTTTTAGTGTGTAGATTCATATGCATCTTACACTAAAACATGTCTAGGTTCATATTGTCTAGGAAATGCTAAAACATCTTATATTTTGGTATGGAGGGAGTATTTCTCTTGTTTTTTTTCCTGCTATTCTTATGTGAGTTGGCCTAAGCTGTATGCCCAGCAGTTGTTTGGCTCGGACCCTTCGTTGGTCCTGTTTTAGAGCGGTTTCTTTGTGTTGTTTTCAGGCTAAGCTGTACGCCCAGCATGTGTAATAACTTATGTTGAACCTGTTTGGCTTTGTTAATTCAAAGTTGGGCATAAGGCCTTTTATCTAAGGGAGATAGATGGAGAGAGAGAAGAGAGAGAGATGGGAGAGAGATAGAGAGAGAGGAGGCGATCAAAAAAAAGATCTAGATTTTTTCATGCCGTGGGCCTTGAAGGCGCGGTGAACATGACCCTCACTGGTGGGAGAGTTTTTATTAATGTTTTCTTTTTGGAGTTTCAATGTTTTCTTCAATAATCTTCGGAATAATGAGGTGGTGGCATTATCCTGAAATAAGATAAGGTTCTACTCGCCCTATCCCTTCTCTTGTGGTGCACCTAGCGCCAAGGGGGGGTGCATAGAACTGTGTGTCCGGAAGATCTCATGGGATCTAGTCGGTTTTCGTTTTTTTTGTCTGTGGTTGTAGGTCACTACTAGGGAAAAGCTTACCCCAGGCGAACAGAAAATGCCTACCACAGGCGCATTTCGGTTCGCCTGGGACCGTATCGCCAGCAGTAATGGCTTACCCCAGGCGAATACCACAATGCGCCTGTGGTAAGTTCGCATACCCCAGGCGAATACTCCTTGTGCGCCTGGGGTAAAACTCTTACCTGTGGCGAACAAGCGCTGTGCGCCTGGGGTACAGATGCGCCTGGGGTACTGTCTACTGTTCGCCTGGGGTATGGTTTTGCTGTATCAAAAAATAAAAGAAAACCAAAATAACAGAATTACAGGAAAATGACAGAAATAAGTATCAAGCTGACAGAATAACAGCAAAATGACACAATTAAGTTTTATAACAGAAATATTTTCGATCATCAACACATAGTCTCGATCATCACCACATAGTTTAACAAAATTACATAGTCTCGAAAAGAACCATGCTACTAATAAATCCAGGAGTTAGCTAGTGAGATGGAAATAATTATTTGTTCTAATTTGAACAAACTCGTCATCTATCGATCTAGCGGGCTGATGTAGTGGATGACCATCATCATGTCCAAGTTGGGGATGTCAGTATCCCTCATGGTGATCAGAATAGCTCGGCCAGCCTCCATACCAACTCTTGCGGAATGGAACTGCCTCCATGCTTGAGAGTTGAGGATGACGCGACCATCAGCATTATCCCTGGTGATCGGAACTGTGGTGACATCTCCTGATTCTCCACGGCGTACTCCAATGGTACCTTTATGCTCCATGCCAGCACTGTCCGCTACCGCCATAGGTATTTTCTAGAACACACAATTCCAAGAAAGAATAAAAGCACAATGTCACATACCGGCCACATTATAACATAAGCAACTATAGGAATAAGAAAATGTTAAAAACATACCATGAGATGTCCATTGGAGATGTTAGTGTTAGTGATGCGATGCACGAAAGGGGACCCGATGTAGCTATCTATCTGGGCAAGTCTCTGAAGGACACGGTCCTTCTCAAGCTCGCTAAGATTCGCTCTTTGAGCAACCACCACATGTTTCCATGGGTCCTCCTCGTCCATATCATCCTCAGTGTCCATATCATCCTCAGTGTTCCCAATATCCTCCTCACTCCCGCCATTCTCGCTCGCAATCCCGCCCATATACAGAATTTTGATACGAGGTTGCGGTCCTTCCATAGAGAAGTGCATGTAATCACCTCCGCTTAAATTGTACGTGGCGATGATAGCCTGCAATTGTTCCCCGCGGAAGTATGTCTTCGTTCTTTCTTTTTTCACTCAAAGAATGTAGGTGGTCCCGTGAACATTGAAATCCACATTATTGCCAACTAACTCGTTGAACTCTTGGCGAATATTGCATGGTAGAATCTAAAAAAGAAATATAAAGAATAAACACAAGTCTCAAACTAGATAGTAAAACGAAAGAACAAGTTAACATAAAAAGAATTGTTAATTACCAACGAATCAACGTCACCGTCGTGGAGCTGAAGCATAAAAGAAGTCCCACTGAATCGTCCTTGGGCACATCGGGACCGACATACTTCGCAAGCCATGTTCTATTAAATTAAGAAAGTACACATAGAGGTTAGAGGAGCATAGCTATCACAAAACAAAGACAAATGGCAGCACCTACCTCTAGTAATGTAATAAGGCAATTGACAGCAGTACAAACGAAATGGAACCTGTCGGAGAGTTTAGGTGATACTTCCAACAGTACACTTTCTTCAAGTACAATTGGTTATGTTGTTATTGTGCGTGTTTTTACTCCTATTTAATCTCACATTTCACATTCCTTTTTACTAGTGAAACCTGACTCTATGGTATTCATCTAAACGGAAATACGCATTATTGAAAATTACATGTTGGAGATATAATGCACTACAAATATCCGATAAGAGCACTGAATCCTGGAGATATAATGCACATTCCTCTGGATCCACGACGTCGGGAGCACCGCGGCCACCAGGAGCAGGCGCACATCCTCCACAACGACGACGGGAGGGCCGGAGTGGGCTGGGATGGAGGGGGCCGGGATGGGAGGGTGGGGGGATGGGAGGGAGAGGGGCTGACCTGGATCAGCAACGACGACGACGACGGAGTGGGCGACGACGGAGTGGGCGACGACCTGCTCTGCTCCTCTCGACACTGGCGACGGCGGCGGCGTGTGGGTGCGGGTGCGGGTGAGATCTGGTCACTTAGAATACTAAAGCATTGAGCTAAGCACATTGGCACCGGTTTCTAATACAAACCGGTTCTAAAAGGATCTGTCTGGGCCCCCCTCCGCGCAGCAAATGGCCGCAAGGCCTTTAGCACCGATTCTTGATACAAATCGGTGCTAAAGTCCTTGCGGCCATTTGCTGCGCGGAGTGGGGCCCAGAGGACAGATCCTTTAGAACCGGTTTTTATCACAAACCGTTCCTAAAGGTTTTCTCATTTTTGTGCGGCAACAGCGAGGACTTACCCCAGGCGCAGATGTACGTTTTTCGCCTGGGGTATGTTTTATACCGGAGGCGAACATGTGCTCTATTCGCCTGGGGTAAACGAAGAGAGCCACGGGGTGGTGTTGGGTGGCCCTGCCACACTTTACCCCAGTCGCTTCCTTAGTTGGTTCGCCTGGGGTAAGGGACTTACCGCAGGCGCGTAGTTCTTCTGTTCGCCTGCGCTAAGTAGCCCAGGCGCGTCAACTTTCTTGTTCGCCTGTGGTAGGATATGCTGCTATAAGCAAATCTCTAGTAGTGGGTCTAGCTCTTTCGATATAAGGTTTCTGTTATTGGAAATGGTTTCTGCTCCATCGCGTCTACTATATTAAGTTTTGCCCCCCTCCGCTGATGGAGGAGAGATAACGGCGCACATTGGGGCGACAATGCACCTTCCCCTTGCTCCAGTGTTTGTAGTCGCCGCTAGGTGGTCCAAGGAAATCACGGGCAGCTAGCGCAATTCCTATCCAAAAACAAAAAAATTATAAGTTATTAGCATTCACGAGGAATAAAAATAGGGAGATATTATTCCATGTCACACATGACCATCTACAGAACATTAAAGTAGAAATGATTATTTCATCGGTGCATACATTTTAGAGTTATCCACCTTGGCTTGCTCTGGCGGTGCTGGAATGCTGGCCATGGAGTCGTGCCGGATCCCTCCAGGTGCTGCACATGGTGAGCACGCCGGACCGCTCATCGTCCACGGCCGCGTTGACCTCGCCAGCCCACTCGCCGTCCTCCACGGCCTCCTCGATCCCGCCGGCCCACTCGCCAGCATCTATAGCCCCGCATGCCTACGCCCCGGCCTCGCCCGACAGCGGCCCTGCATGTGGTGCTGATCTCGATAATGTGGCCTCTGGCGCTGTGTCTCCTGCATCGAGCTCGTCTGCGCCTTCGTCGACTCCGCCATCACCCCCGTCCCCAGTTCCTTCTGTTGACGCATCGCATGGTCACTCCCCGACAGGCAGGCAAGATCATCGGACCACGCGAGCACCTCCATGCAGTACCAGTGACCGATCCTGTTGTCGCCCCACGGTCGTCCCATCGCCGGTTCCCAAGTCTGTTCATGGTGCTCTCAAAGACCCGTACTTGCTTGCGGCTATGACAGACGAGTACAATGCTCTTCTTGCCACACATGGGTTCTTGTGCGTCCTCCCACCAACGCCATCCTCGTTCCAGGGAAGTGGGTGTTTCATCACAAGTTCAAACCCGACAGCAGTCTCGACCACTACAAAGCACATTGGGTCCTCCACGGTTTCTCTCAGGAGCACGCAATCGACTTCTACGAGACCTTCAACCCGATGGTTAAACCGGCTAACATCTGGGTCATCCTCTCATTTGCTCTCTCCTCCAACTGGAAGATTCGCTAGCTCTACGTCAAGAACACCTTTCTCCATGGCGTCTTAACGAGGTGGTATTTTGTCACTAGGAAACTAGCTTCGTTGACTCCTCTCACCCTGACCATGTGTGCCGCCGCAATCGCACACTCTATTGTCTGAAGCAAGCACCTCGTGCGTGTTATCACCTCTTTGCCAACTTGATCACCTCCTTCGGCTTCATCTGATCCAAGTAAGATACATCTCTATTCACCCTGCACGGTTCCTTATCTTCTTCTCTACGTCGACGACATCATCCTCATGACTTCTAAATCGACCCTGCTTGGGCGCGTCATTACCGCTCTTGGTGCCGAGTTTGCCATGACTGACTTGGACGAGCTACACCACTTTCTCGTCCTTGCTGTTCGTCGCGACTCTAGTGGGATGTTCCTCTCGCATACCCATTATGCTCTCGAGATTCTCAAGCGTGCTGTGAGCTCCTGCCACCCTGCCTCAACACCTATGGACACATCGCCAAAGATGGCAGCTGCCGCCGGCTCACATGTTGCTGATCCTTTGGAGTATCGGAGTCTTTCCGGTGCTCTTCAGTACCTGACGTTCACACGTCCTGACATCGCATATGTTGTCTAGCAGATTTTCCTTCACATGCATGATCCCCGTGACCAGCACTTGACCTTGGTCAAGCGTCTTCTCTGCTATGCCAAGGGTACCCTGCACCACGACCTTCTGCTCATACCCTCCTCTACGACCGCCTTTTGCTTACACCGATGCAGACTAGGCACTCGCCGTTCGACATCTGGCTATTGTGTGTTCTTTCGCGACAGCCTGGTCTCATGGTCCTCCAAGTACCAGCACACCGTCTCCCGCTCTAGCGCTGAGGCAGAGTATCGAGTTGTCGCTAATGCCGTCGCTGAAGCAAGTTGACTTTGCCAACTCCTCCATGAGCTTTTCACCGACCACTCCCTGATGCCACCATCGTTTTTTGCGACAATGTCAGTGTCGTCTACATGTCCACGAACCCCGTTCAACATCAGGGCACCAAGTACATCGAGATCATGTTGGGCTTGGGCACATTCGAGTTCTTCATGTGCCCTCTTCTCGGAAGTTCGCGAACATCTTCACCAACGTCTTTACATTTCCATTGTTCTTGGATTTTCGATCTAGTCTCGTCGTCCGAGAATCTCCCGTTGTGACTGCAGGAGGTTGTTAGGCAATCCGATTTAGTTGTACCCTGTCATATTTAGTGCTCCTATATTTGCATATAAATTGGGCCATTATGGTTAGGATTGTATTGATTTATTTCCATGATTATTTTGTAAACTATACATAAATCTACACTTCTTATAAAGCAAAACCCCACTAACATGCATTAATGATTTTTCTATCCCAACATGCAAGTTATCCGCATCATCCATTTTCCTAGCTAATCAAATGTCCATGTCATCTCTATACTTCTTATAAAGCAAAACTCCATTAACATGTATTAATGATTTTTCTATCTCAACATGCAAGCTATCCACATCATCCATTCTCCTAGCCAATCAAATGTCCATGTCATCTCTACCAATATTTTTTAATCACTACATGCAAGCTATACATCATCCTTTTCTAAACCATCCAATTATTCATATTAACAATTTTAAACATATATACTATGACCAATTGAATTTCGTATATTACATAGAAATCATAATGTACAATATCTCTTATAAAATTTTGTTTACAATATACTTTCTAGAGCAGTCCCCGCAACAACGCGCGGGGTATTATTCTAGTATGAGGTAACACGAAACCGACAACGTGTGGTTAATCATCCTCTCTTTCTAGTTATATCATGGGCGCCTGCACGGAAAGGTGGTGGCTTTGGGGACGGGGAGGCATCGTTGGTGGCGGGGAAGGGACGGGAGGAGGGGCTAGAGAAGGAGTGTGGAGGAGGCGACGGGGTGCCGGAGAGGGAGGCGTGGGGCTTGCTTAGGGAGGGGGCCAGAGGCGGCCGCAGCAACGGAAGGAATTTTCTCTAAACATCATCATGCTCTGTTTCTCAACTTGGACTGAACTGAAGATATGTTCCATTCGTGGATGCTACTCCATAATACGCGCATGAGCTAATTAATTCATTCATCCAGAAAAATGCCAGCATCCAACCATTTTTCTGCATTATTGTACGTAGATGAACTCTACGGCAAAAGAAAAAACGACTTTCTGGAGACAGGGAACACAAGTTCCACTTCAGTAGAGAGAAAGCTCCTGCATTATTGTATGCACCTTCCAGCTTCGTGCCACAGGTTCGCGTCCTGCAACACGCCAACACCTGCTCCCTTGGAGCAAACATAGTGTAAGCGCGGCCCTGGAAATGCGAGGGTTGCGAACATGATGTTCTATTACAGCCAAGAACAGGAGCAACGACATCTACGAAGTTCTAAAAGGGGGCCGTCTTCAACGGATAATGTGCTTGTGTAAAAAACACACACGCGGCTACCTACACAACAGAGCCGTGACTATGCGAAACCACTCAATTTTGTCATGTGTCCCTTAGGTTACTTGTTGCGACAGTGGTCTCAGTGCCTCATATTAACTCGTGTTATCCTTTTTTTTGGATCTTGCCTTGTCTTCTCCATGGTATGCATATGTGTATATCACATATTTGATCTATATATGTGCTACTGCTCTAAACATGATGAATTGAGTTGGACGAAAGAAGCTCCCTAAATAGTCGGATGAAGGTCGAGTGGTATATATGTAAGGAGCAAACCATTATTCGCAGATGTGGGAGTAGGTAGAAAATTAATTTATTTTCATGAATAGGCGTGGTTGCTACTTAATTTTAGGTAAATATTATTTTATTTTTATTTAACTCCTACATAGACATTATTACTCAAATCTTGTTGGACGATATTATGGAGTAAAAGTGCACTGTCTGGACAAAATGCGCAATGCAAAAATAGTCATGGATGTATAGGTGACACAAGCAATGTCATTGTCAGCTTTAATCCTATTTTGAAAAATCAAAATATTTTGATCCCAAAACATAACCTTGATTTAGGGTATGTTTTCGTTGTCGGCCTTATTTTCATCAGAGTTTAAAATTAGATCCCGCATTGGCATGTTCCTATAACATTGTATTTGTAATAATGTTACAACATGGTAACTTGCTACTAACTATATTGACAACTAAGAATTACTTTGTTGTAGCACAAGGACACAAAAATCTCGATACATACTCGAATATGATATGGCCATGAATACCTCATAGATTTCAATCCATCAAAAAAGAAGATTATTAGTAGATGAAATGGTTTGAGATTACAAAAATCTTTCTATTTGCAAAGTTAGCTTTCAAGTTGCTGACATAATTGATGTGTCCTTTTTATGTGGAGTTTGCATTGATTTTCCGAAAGGGCCTAGCGTACGATGTTTTGAGTACGATTCACGTACGACACTCCATCGATCTTACCATATTAAAACGTGAGGCCCATCAGAGGCCCACCATTTTACATCGTACGTGAATCGTACGAAAAATATTCGTACGTATAGCACTTCTCTTGATTTTCCATGCAGATACTTCGTCCCACCCAAAAAATCAATGTTACAACCTGTCGGGTCCTAATCAAGGACACAAATGACTAAACATCAATAATATGCACACTACACTTGCCTTGATACTTGGGTTTTGAAGTTATCATATAAATGTGGTTGTTGTGCAATTTTTCATAAGGTTTTGATTCATTGCAAAAGTTAATAATGCAATTGAAAGACCAATTTTTTCCTGTTTAAAAGTCTGAAAAAAAATACTCACATGTATATATGAGAGTGGACTATCGTACGACAAAATTTTGTATAAGAAAGGTGCTACGTTAGAGAGTCAAACTAGCCTCCTAATTTTTGGTTCACATACTTTCAAAGTTTGTACTCAATGGGTCATAGCCAGAAGAATGAACATGATACTAAAATAAAATTGGGTGGAAGTATGGAACAATAAGTGGAGAGAGGAAATGGTCCATAGACTCAAGAGCAACATTTAAGGAACAACGAGAGCTACATCAGTTCGAGCAGAAAATGACATCTTTAGTAAGTTTTCCTAGAATGAGAGAGGACAAAGACAACAATATATATCCAACCATTTTCCATTGCGAACAAGAACGTCCGCAACCGCTCGTTAAAACGAAGGAACATATTCGATGAGTACTATATGTGCGTAAAAAACACACACAATGCTAGATACTCAACGAAGTCTTAGATTTGCAATATTCATGTAGAGTAGAAGACGGAACTCAATTGAGTCATGTAACCATCCAGTTACTCGCCGTGAAACTAATCCCGGCGCCTCATATACCCTCTTCTTACCGTTTTTGTGTCTTCTATTGTATTTCAATGATATGAATATGTTTCTATCACCTATTCGATTTATATATGTTATTCCTCTAAACATATTGAATAAAATTGTTACAACGAAACTTGTCAAATAGAAGGCTGAGTGGTATATGTAAGGAGCAAGACACTATTTTCACATGTGAGAGTAGGTGTCAATTTCTTTCCATGAAATGATTGCCCATGATTACGTGTGGTTGACACTTAATTTTTGCTAAATCTTACTCCCTATTTTCCTTTTTTTTTTAATGTATATTTTTATGAAAATTCAAATTTGACGATCTTTTACCAAGATTTAGGAAAATCTAACATCTAAAATTACAAGGAAATAATATATGCAAATTTATTTTAAAATGAATCTAATGATATAGATTTGATATTGTAGTTGCTGACAATATTTTATACGAATTTGGTCAAAGATAGTCATATTTTATATGAAGGAAACACTTACTGATTTGGTATTGTAGTTGCTAATAATATTTTATAAAAAACTATACGAACAAGGAGTATTTTATTTTATTTAGCTGTTACATAGAGACTATACTCAAATATTGTTAAACAATCATATGGTGAATGCAACATGTCACCATGCATATGGGACACAAGCAATGGCATTGTCTGTTTGCTACTTTTAAAAAACCCGAATTATTTTGACTCTCAAAACACAGAACTCGATTTAGGATTTTCTTCGGTGTCGAATTTATTTCGACGGGAGCTTGGAAATTTGGTCTCGTTTTGGTATGTTCCTACAATTACTTCCTCCAAAATTACACCGAGTGTTTAAGATGTCGGCGTTGTATTTGTACTAATATAAATTAATGATAGCTTATTCCAAAATAAGTTGACAACTAATGTGTTACTTTCTTGTAACAAAATATATAAAATTTCTCGAAACATACCCTGATAGGATTAGGGAGAGCCTGTCTTTTTGAAGCTAACATGGAAAGCATATTATTAAGAGGGTAAATGGTTAGATACAAAAAAAATATTTATGAAGTTAACTTTCAAGTTGCTGACATAATCAATGTTTTCCTTTTTATGTGAATTTTGCACTGATTTTCTAGACACAACTGTGTCGTTCACAAAAACAAATACTGCCTGTAACCCGTGGGATCCTAATCACATGATTAAATATACATCACATGCACAATACACTTGACTTGATACTTGGATTTTGATGTTCTCAAAGAAGTGTCGTCGTTGTACATTTTTTTTGCGTAATTTTTGATTCATTGCAGACATTATCATGTTGTTCATGAAGAGCCAATTTGTATCCAAATTATTTTCTTGTAACTGCAAGATAATCATCTGCCTGTTGAAAATTATGAAAAATATATTCACGTGTATATATGGGAATGGACTATGGTACTGAAAATTCTCATGCATAAAAGGTGAGATGTTAGTAAGTCATGGAACTCTGGACTCACAAACAAATTGTACTAAGTGGGTGGTAGCCAAAAGTAGGAACATGACACTGAAAATAAGTTGGGTGGAAGCATGAACTAAGAAAAAGACACACTATAGACTCAAGAGAAACATTAAAGGACAAGGAGAGACACATTGAGTTTGAGTCAATTAGTTTTTCCAATACGTCAGAATATATATCCCGTGATCGATCAACACATGCACTTAATCTATGAAGTTAGGTCCTACATTCTTGGAAACAAGACGCATGTGTGTCTTGATCCATTCTTGGGGTAGACCATCGTCGATAAGCAATATGCATGTGCCAGCATTACATACGCTGCCAGCTAGACAAAAATGGCTCAAATTGCACAACTTCACTCTTCACGGGATGAACCAATTCGGTTTTTTCATATGTGTTCGGGGTTGCTAGATGTGCCACTACTCCCAGTGCCTCATGTTCCCTCGTGTTCTTCTTTGTTTTTTCTCTCATCTTCTACATGATATGCGTATGTCATATCACATGTTTTGATGTATACAAACTAGTCCTCTAACAAGGGAACTAGCCTTGCGACCTTGTCGATGAATGATGAGTATATTATAGAGTGAGCCTTTGTTTGCAGATGAGTGTGGGTAGAGAATATAATTTTCTATGGATGTGTATGAGTTACAATATGTGTGGCATACTTAATATTTGGTAAATTGTATTCTTGATTTCTTACGTTTGCTTCGTTCTAGAAGATTGCAGATGTTGTCCTTAGCATTTGGTTATGGCCCATGTTTACATTCACCCCATATATTAGAATTTATTCATGATTATGAGCTCGGTACTTACTAGCGTCGGACACTGAGCTTGAGGCGAACGCTCGTGGCCTTATGAATGCCATCGCCAACTCGGTGCAAGATAACTCGTGCTTCGGTCGTTGCGCCTCAGGACGTCTCCTCCTTCAGTCGCCGCGCCTCATGATGTCTCCTCCTCCACTACCTTCTCCTTGCTGATGACGGCTTCGACTTTGATGACTACATGGCCTGGATTAGTTAGAGTTTTATTAGTTCGAAATTTCGTTTAAATTATTATAGAATATGAACAAATATGAATGAACTTTCGAATTGTATTCAATTTTGAATGCAACTCCTTTTAGGCCAACATTTTCGATCGGGCAAATCATCAAAAATCCCCCACGTTTACTGCTTCCTCCCTCGTCCCCCGCTCGTCTCAGGGTAGCTGAATCCCATGTTGCCTTGTCGTCGAACACCACTGCCTTCTGCTTTCATTTTCTCGTGATCACTTCATTTGCGCGCCAAATTCCCAAACCACAGCCGAAGCAGCGCCCCGCCTCCAAACCCTAGAACCGCGCCGCCGCGCGATTTTGGGGCGCGATTCACCGGAGAAATGCCACCAGTGGGGATCTACCAAGAGGCGCCGGGGCCGGGTGACTGAGGCCGCTGCGGCGGAGGCGGACGCCCTGATCTCCCTACCCCAGACGTCCTCGACGAGATCCTCACCCGCCTCGGCATCCGGCGACGCCGTCCGCACGTCGGCGCTCTCCCGAGCCTGGCGACACCGGTGGGAGGCCCTCCCCTCCCTCGACCTCTGCTTTCCTCGCCCCGGAGACGGCGAGGGCGCGCAGGAGGGGCTGGGGGTCGTCGACGGTATCCTCCTCCGCTTCCGGGCCGCGTCCGGCGCTTAAGCGCGCACCTCGACGCTACCTACGCGGGCCGCATCCACGACTGGCTCCGCATCCTCTCTCGCCGGGGTGTTGAGATCCTGGACCTCAGCTTCAGCGGCAGCTTCCCCGCCCTTCCCTCTTCCGTGTTCTCCTGCGGCCGGCTCACCTCGCTCAGTCTCAGAGACTGCGCCATCCCGCTCCTACCCCCAGGCTTCGTGGCCTTCCCTGAGCTAAGGACACTAGTTCTCATAAACGTTCGGTTACAAGAAAACGGGGAGTACCAACTTGAGGAGATCATTGATACATCCCCGTTGCTCGAGTATCTACATCTTACTGCAATTCTCATCGGTGGCGGTGGTGCTTGTGTTAGAAAATGGGTGATTCGGGCCCCCAATCTTAGGCACTTAACGACTTGTTTAGAAACATGTGATGTCTGTATCCTTAAGGACTTGACATCCCTGTGCTTGGCTGAAATCTTCTTGCAGCACTTTCTAGTTCACCACAACTTTGCCAAGTTTCTTTTGGGGCTTGTTCAAATTGCAAAGCTTATAATCACCCTGCCCAATGTACCGGTAAATGTCTACTTTATCTTTCTCTAGTTTGGCTCAATCAGTTAAAAGCTATAGTTAAAATTCTTTGCATTGGAAAATGAGGAGCTTTTTTCCTACCAAAAATCAAGGTTGTCGCAGCTCTGCTGATTCTATTACTCAACCGTCTTAGTACAGATAATATAATAAAAATAAATTGCTTCTATAGCGGAACCCAATTTATGTCCTCATATATCCACTTTTCCTCCAAAATTTCAGCCAATTACTATGATGCCCGAGAGACCTCTATGCACCTTTCACAACTTGAAGAGCTTGGAATTGTTATTGAGTTTCTGCAGACAGCCTCATATTATGTTGATGCTATGCTTACTAAAGAGTGCCCCTAATCTTGAAAAACTCAAAATAGAGGTAATTATGAATGTTCCCATACAGATTTTTATGTTTGCATCAATTGAAGGTCGTTTTTCTGCTTCCAGTTAATTGCTTTTTTTTACTTGTATACTTAAAGATACTTGATGAGGAGGAGCTGGAATTTGAGGCAAATGCAGAGTTTCTGAATGCATTATGGACTGATGGCATGTGTGCCAGCCTTCAGGTTGTGAAGATGAACTATATTAATTGGTGTCCAAATGAAATGTATTTTATAGAGCTCATTCTCTCTAAAGCAAGGCTTCTTCATACACTGTCGATTAGTCATGGTGAGAAAATTGTGATGTCTACTGAGGCTGCTCTAAATGAATTACTAACATACAACAGAGCTTAAGCTGAAGCTCGGGTCCTATTTAAAGGTAGAGAAACTTAATTTCACACAGTAAATTTCATCTGATACATTCATTCCCTTTGTCTATTTGAAACTATGGATTAAATGCATGGATTGTTTTCATTTTTAAATTACTCTGCATTTCACATTGAATTTCTATATAGTTTTTGTGTTTGATTTTGAGCTATGCAGTCATACTTTGCTGAAGTTTTCTGTTGCTTTGTTAAGTTCCGGACCTGCTGTATACTCAGACATCCATGGTCTGCCCCAGATATAATCTATTATCCAAACTTCCAAAGTAATCACAATTTAATAGTTGAACATTCCATTTCCATTCCAATTTATTACACTTACTTATGATTAGGTTTGATGTTGTTTTAATCTAATAATAGAGGGGATTGGATTACCAAGGGTTCAAGAATCATGACATGATTGGGAAAAAATATGGCATGACAACGGGGGGAGGGGGCGTTATATTTAGGTTCAGATCTAGATGTCATATCATCCATACCATTAATATTTAGTTATATCGAAAATTGGCATTAGTGCTAGTTTGCTCTTTTCATTAGCTTGGTCAATGTATTAGCGGGGATGCAAATGCCATCATGTTCATGCATGCTTCAACATAGCAATCTGCAATCCTGTTATTTTTTTAAAAAAATACAAGCGCACAATCTCAGCGGCTCAGCCACATTTCATTAATATGCATAAGATAATGCAAACACAAACCAAAAATCGGCGAGGCACCTCAAGAACTGAAAAGTAAAAAATACATACTAACACTGCAAGCAGCTTAAATCATCGGATCCTGGATTTTCCTTTTTAGTAAAATTGAGATGGTTGCCTTAAATGTGTGGCCTTTCAAGTGGGGCATCTGATATTTTGTGGGTCATCTATGCCTCTGCTGCATTTTAAGCTAGTTTCTGCTAAATGGTGATCTGTTTGAATGTATGCAACATTACAATTTGTTTTTGTTACATCTGCTTTCTGTGTATTGTGTTGAACTGCATAAAGATTGTTTTGTTGTCACGCAGGTAAAGCTGAAGACTACTAGGTCAGAGACGGACTTGTGGGCATTGCGGGAGAAGTGTGGAGTGAGTTCGCCTTTTATCATCTGATGCGGTGTTTTGTTTTAGAAATGCAGCACGCAGAGAATGGCTTCTCAAGGAACTTATTATTGAGATTACGTTGCTCCTGTTAGTACTATTACTGTTATCAGACATGTGTCATGCCGCGCAGGTAGTTTCATGACTTCGATTTGCCAACTTTGTTGTTTGTCTTGGTAGTTGGTATGGTATTCAGTAGAAGTGAAAAGGAATGCGAAGAAAAACGAGAATTATATGAAAGAAAATAAAAAAAAAGAGGAAAAAACGAGACCAACTGTGGTATTACATTGAGGAGGTGGGGCTCCAACTCACATCCACAGGGCAGCTACCAACTGGGTGCCTCCCAGTTCCCTAGAAAGAAAAGAAGGTAACACCTGTTTTATTTTGAGGTGTTGCAGTGAGATAACATGTTAGGTATAGACCTAAGAATTATATGAAAAGCATCCCTTCTATATTAATCAGCGGTATCACTTGTTCAGGCGTACAAAATCAGTCACCAGCTAATTTCATGGATTACTAAAAGGTTAAGAACACTGAAATGCAAATTACAAAATCAGTCACCAAACACTTTACATTACAGATATTTCATGGTAGCTAACCCAAACTGAACTGCATATTGCAAGAGGTAAAGAACACTGAAGCAAAAACTGTTTTACTAGCTTAGTACAAAATGAGCGACACTTTTTATGGATCAGAGGGAGTAGCATCTTTAGGAACATAGGGTAGTGTGGCACTAAGCCTACAAATGCTAACAGCATTCTAAACTGGACATTAATCACATGAGCCACACAGTCTGGACAACAATTCGTCGCTGGGAGTCCACTCCATTGTTTAGTGAATGCCAGAACTCCTGGCTTAAGCAAAAATAAATGATCATCGTGCACATTGAAAGGGCTTTCACACCTGATATGCCCGCAGACCTGAACTGTCCAATGTAATGACACGATTGAGGTAGACCGAAACATAAATGTAACTTAGTTGCATCCATCACATCATGATTGCATCAGTTGCAAGGGCAAATGCGATATGCTTTACAAAGACCTTTCTAATTGACAAAAATGATTGTCTGGAGCCTCTACCACACGCCTTCCTCTATTTACATCAGGTAAGAACATCAAGAAGTGGATCCTTTGCTGACTGTAGTCGTGAACGATTCACCACACCCACACTCTCCTTTGGAATTCGGGTTTGTGAACACAAACTCGGACCTGCAAACACAAGGCACCGTTCCGACCAAAGGCGGTAAATGAATGGAAGTGGGCAACCGGAACATTATGCACAGAATTAGAGACTATGCTTCAGTGGATCATTGATCGTAATCCATCTTGGTGCCGATCGCGTACATCAGGGCCTTCAGGGTCAATTAGTACTTTCACTCCTTTCTCTTCCACAAGCTCATCAAATTTCCCTTTTTCATCTGAATAAGGATGAATCTTATTTAGCACAGACAAAATAACACATGAAACATAAGAAGCAGATAGTTTCAATCTTCGTAATAACACGATGATGCTACATTTGATATCTATTCTTGGTCTGGGAAACTAGGCTCAACAGATCGATCTATCTGGGAAGAAAAATAGAAGCATGCTAGGAACACCTTATTAATTTGTAACAACATCAGGCTAATGCAGTGTTACGCTTGGAAGCCATGCCTTTGTAGTTGTACAAAAGGGCAAAGGTATTATGACATTGGCCGATGTTTGACACTATCAAACAAAAACATCAGATCGCCAACTATTCATAATTGGAGAAACTGTTCAGGCAGATGATACTGAGAATATTAAACATGATGCATACTGAACAACATGCCAGCCTAACCATCAACTGGATGCTAGAATACTAGCCTCAGTGTGTAAACCATTAAGCATTTTAGCAACAACATACATAGTATGAATTCGTGCGTAATACATGTTAGGGTGTGGAGGCAGTGTTAAGCCATGTAACTGAATGAGTTTTGCTCATTTTCTATCCTCTTACAAGAACCTCACGAAATGGCATATGATGTCGAGATTGCCTGATCAATAAATTCAATAGGTTTGGTGAGATTATCTGGCGAGTTAGATTCTTAGGTTTACTGCATATATCCCAAGCTGTAACATTGCAGGGTTCTGTGATTAATATCTTCCACGAGGCAGAGAATGGTACCAAAACGTCTTATTGTTAGCCCAGCAGAAAATGACATGTTGTGCATGTTTTTCTTGGAACGACAGGGCAAAGGAGCAAGGACACCTATGCAACCAGTTTTCTTAGGTTTCTGGAAAAAGGATTAACGGCCTGTACTCGTTCTAAAAAAGGGCCATCTTTGACTAGGAATGCATATGTGTCTTAGAAAAAACACACATCGCTAGCTACTCAAACCAAGACTGTACACTCATGTTCACTCCAAGATGAAGCAACCCTATTTTGTCCTGTAACCCTCTAGTTGCTTGTTGTGACACTAGTCCTGGTGCCTCATATTCCCTCGTATTATCGCACCTTTCGGGTTCTTCTCTTGTCTTCTCGATGGTATGAATATCTGTATATCACCTAACCTATCTGATGTATATATGCTCGTGCTCTAAACATGTTGGACCGAGTTAGGACATCAAAGCTTGCTAAATAGTCTGGATGAAGGCCGAGTGGTATATGTAAGGAGCAAACCATTATTTGCACATGTGACACTGGGTAGAAAACTATTTATTTTCATGAAATGAATGCCCATGAGTAGGTGTGCTTGATACTTAATGTTTGGTAATTTTTTTTTTACTTTATTTAACTCTTACGTAGACCTTATTACTGAAATCTTGTTATACAACCATATGTCGTAAAAGTGTGCTCCCTGGATAGAATGCATGCTGCAAAATGTCATGGATGCATAGGTGACACAAGCAATGGAATTGTCAGTTTAATACTGTTTAAAAAAAATTGATTTTTTTTTGAGTTCCAACTATGATGATTTACGATTTGTTTTTGTGGGCAACAAGAGCTAGACCCCATGTTGGTATTTATCTTTAACCTTTTCTCTTCAAAAGTTAGCACCAAGTGTTTTAAGTTGTTGCCTTTGTATTTGTCGGCAAGGGTATTATGACACTGGTCGATTTTGACACTATTGAACAAAAACATCAGACCACCAAATACCCGTAATTGGATAAATTGTTTGACCAGATGATACTAAGAATATTAGACATGATACATTTGAACAGCATGCCTAACCATCAACCGGATGCTAAGAACACTAGCCTCAATGTAAACCAGTAAGCATATTAGCAACAAAATACATAGTATGAATGAAATCGTGCATATTATATGTCAGGGTGTAGGGGCAGTGTTAAGCCATATACCAGCAATTTCACACTGTAAAATACTGAATAGTTTCTGTTAATTTTCTCTCCTCTGAACATTTTTTTTGACCGTAACTACAGCGAGCTCTTGGAGTCAGCCTGAACTTTGAATTAATATGGCCAACAAGGGCTGCTGGAAGGAATAGAGTTTACATGATCAGAGCGCGAAAGAAAAAAAAAATACAACCAAAGGAGGAGGTTTCACGGGGGCTCAAACTGAATACACCAATTATTCATAAGGTGGGCAGCCGATGTAGATGTACAGCGAAGAGCCCAAAGGCGCAGGTCTTCAAGGCAGCGTCGTCGAACAGTCGAGAGGGGCTCGTCCGTGTTGTTGAAGGAGACAGCGTTCCGCCGCTTCCAAATGCTCCAAGAAATAGCAGTGCAGATAGTGGACTCGACATAGTTGCGGTTCCTAGCATCCCACATCTCCTGGATGCTACTCAGCAACGGAGGATCTTCTGTCGGGAAGAAGGATTCCCAAACTTCCCGCGCTCGAGGGCAGAGAACAAAGAGGTGGTCAGTGTCTTCCACCTGGCCACATGTAAGGCAATGGGGGGACGCAGCCAGCTGGTGTCGGTGTCGTCGCTTGTTTGTTGGAAGGCGGCTGCGGCGGGTGAGCCAATTGAAGATCTTGCATTTTAGGGGCACTGCGCTTCTCCACACCTTCCCAGCCTGTTCATCCAATTGGAGCTGCCTGAAAGAGTTAGCATCGAATATACGATTCGAGAGAGGTTTCTTAGAGTATCGACATAGTCGAGTATCCGGTGCCTCCTGGTTCAGTCTGACAGAAGCAAGTTCCACTTCCAGCCTTGCAAGCTCATCGGCAACAGCGGAGGTGAGACGAGGGACGAGAGAGAGGCCAGTCGTCATAGCAGAGAGGGTTTGCGCATGAGGGCGGGTGGAGTGCGAATAAAAGGCAGGGAACCTGCCCCGTAGAGGAGCATGACCCAACCAACAGTCAAGCCAGAAGGCAGTGGAGGTGCCATTGCGTATCAAGGTTAAGATTACCTGACAAAATAATTGACTAGGTTTGATGAGATTATTTAGCCAGCTAGTTCACTAGCTTTATTGTGTATATCTTGAGCTGCAACATTGCAGAGTTCTCCGAACAACAATTTTGCAAGATGCAGGGAATGTTAGTTTCATCCCTCCTACATGCTGAAAAAATCTGCTTGAAGGTGACATGAACAAATATTCGAAACAGATCGTACCAGCGTAATTGAGCGTGTAAGACAGGCCATTGCAGCCACGCGCTTTCACAGACAGGTGTAGGTAGGGCTGTTGCCTGAGAACAAGGAGCCGATGCACCCTAGCCGCCGAGGCCTCCGTCAAGGTGTGAGCGCGTGCTTCCGGGCAGCAGGACCTGTCTTCTGTGAAGAATAGCAATGAATGATAGATTGTATTGCTCAGGTTCGGTACAGAGTACATATAGCGATCGATACAGCTGTGCACACGCAGAGGCGCAACGCAGGCGCATGCTGTGGCTAGTGGGTCTCACGATCCTAAAGACTAGGAGCAGCAAGTACACAAGATAACGGTTCAACACCCCCCCGCAGTCGGAACTGTGCCTGGAAGCACATTCAGACTGGAACGAAATTCCTGGAACAATGATGTCGGGAGCCCTTTAGTGAAAATATCCGCATATTGGGAGCTGGTGGGAACGTGTAGAACCCGAGCCTCGCCGAGTTGCACCCGATCACGAACAAAATGAAGATCGATCTCCACATGTTTGATGCGCTGGTGCTGGACTGGGTTGGAGGAGAGGTACACGGCGGAGACGTTGTCGCAGTAGACGACCGTGGCTCGAGTGGGCGGCTGATGAAGCTCAACGAGGAGCTGGCGTAGCCAGACGGATTCCGCCACACTGTTGGCGACCGCTCTATACTCAGCCTCCGCGCTGGAGCGTGACACCGTGTTCTGGCGTTTAGATGACCAGGAGACAAGGTTGTTGCCAAGGAACACGCCGAAGCCAGATGTGGACTTGCGCGTGTCGGGGCAACCGGCCCAGTCGGCGTCAGAGTACACTGTGAGGTCGAAAGAGGAGTCCCGGTGCAGCTGGAGTCCAAAATGAATGGTACCGCGAATGTAGCGCAGAATGCGCTTGATGAGCTGGAAATGAGCGTCTGAGGGCGCATGCATGAAGAGGCACACCTGCTGAACGGCATAGGAGAGATCGGGCCTGGTGAGGGTGAGATACTGGAGGGCTCCGGCTAGGCTGCGGTATAGTGATGGATTATCGAATGCGGCACCGCTGTGTAGGGAGAGTTTGGAGGTGGTGTCAATGGGAGTGGAGACGGGGTGGCAGTTGAGCATCCCTGCACGGTCAAGGATCTCAAGAGCAAACTGCTGCTGGCTAAGGAAGAGACCGCGAGGGGTGCGCTGAACATTGACACCTAGAAAGTGGTGTATATCCCCTAAATCGGTCATGGAGAACTCACGGTGGAGAGACTGAATGGTGGTGGTGAGAAGTGACGGTGTGTTTGCGGTGAGAATGATGTCGTCCACGTAAAGGAGGAGGTAGGCAAGCTGCGTCCCCCGGCGAAATATGAAGAGAGAGGTGTCACATTTCGAAGTGGTGAAACCGAGGGAGTGAAGGAAAGTGGTGAAGCGTACGAACCAGGTCCGGGGAGCCTGTTTGAGGCCGTAGAGAGATTTGTTGAGGCGACAAACATGGGTGGGAAGGGTGGAATCGACAAAACCGGATGGTTGCTGACAATAGACGGTTTCGGCGAGGTGACCGTGCAAGAAAGCATTCTTGACATCCATTTGATGGATAGGCCAAGAGTGGGTGGTGGCGATGCTGAGGACGACGCGAATGGTGGATGGTTTGACAACCGGGCTGAACGTCTCGCCGTAGTCCACGCCAGGCTGCTGTGTAAAGCCACGAACAACCCAACGAGCCTTGTACCGTGCCAGCGTGCCGTCGGAGTTGAGCTTGTGGCGAAAGATCCACTTCCCGGTCACCAAGTTTACACCTGCAGGACAAGGCACAAGAGACCAAGTGTCATTCCGTACGAGAGCATTAAATTCTTCTAACATTGCGGCGTGCCAATGTGCATCTTTGAGTGCTACACGGTAAGAGGATGGTATGGGTGAGGGGGAGGTGGAAACGTGCAAGTCAAATGGTAGCTTGGGCTGGGCGAAGCCGTGTTTGCCACGGGTGAGCATGTGGTGTTCGTTTTGGGGTGGAGCTATCGTGGTAGCGTTTGCGGGAATCGAGAGCGGAGGTGGCGAGTTGCGGTTGGTGGGAGGGGATTCGGTGGGGCTGGCAGGTGCTGGCGGGTCGGGGGCGGGCGGTGAATACGAGGTGGATACGGGAGTTGGTTGGGCGGGAGCGGCAGACTCGGTCGGGGCGGGAGTGAAAGCGGCGGGTGCGCGTGGGGTGGGGACAGGGGTGGGGCTGGCTGTCGGTTGGATGGCGCGGGGGTCACGCGCGGGTGAGATTGGCGGCGGGGTCGGGTGGGGATGCTGCGGATGGTTGGTGGGCACGGAAAGTGAGGCAGGTGAGGTGGCATGGGCACGGTAGTCGGGGGGGATTTGGTGGGGACAGGTGGGTGGATCGGCTGTGGCTGGTGGCAGTGTGGGAGGCGGTGTGGGGTGCGCGAATGGGAACTGGTTTTCCTCAAAAATCACGTGACGGGAGATGATAATTCTGCGCGTTTGGAGGTCGAAGCACCGATAGCCTTTGTGCTCACGAGGATACCCCATGAAGACACAGCGAACGGAGCGAGGAGAAAGTTTGTGGAGGGATGTGGGAGTGACATTAGGATAGCACAAACAACCGAACACGCGGAGATGGTCGTAGGAGGGATGGGCACCGTAGAGGTAGAAGTAGGGGGTGGCATGGGCATTGACACGAGTAGGGCGTATGTTGAGTAGGTGATTGGCAGTGTGAAGGGCTTCGACCCAAAAATGGGAAGGTAGGGTGGCTTGGAAGAGGAGGGTGCGTACTATGTCATTGTGAGTCCTAATGAGACGTTCGGCGCGGCCATTTTGTGGCGAGGTGTACGGGCATGAGAGGCGAAACGAGACACCGTTGTTAGAGAAGAACGTGCGGAGGGACGCGTTGAGAAATTCGCCGCCGTTGTCGCATTGGAGACAGCGGATGGTGCGATTAAATTGGGTTTGGACAAATGTAAAGAAGTTGATGAGTGTGGCACATGTGTCGTGTTTGTTTCGAAGTGGAAAAACCCAAGAAAAATGAGAGTAATCGTCAAGAATAACTAAGTAAAATTTATAACCGGAGCAACTGATTACAGGGGATGTCCACAGATCACAATGCACTAAATCAAAGGGAGACATGGCACGAGAGTGAGAGATCGAAAACGGTAGACGAGTTTGTTTTCCTAGTTGACAAGCATCGCAAAAGGAAATGGTGGAAGAGGCATTATTACATGTTGAAAGAAAATCTAGGGGTAGATGCGAGAGGGCGGTGGGGTTTGGGTGGCCCAGCCGACGATGCCAGATGTCGCCGGAGACGGTGAGGGCCGCAGATGGTGTTAGGGGCTGGTCACCGAAGAAGG
Organism: Alopecurus myosuroides; assembly: GCA_028641055.1. Taxonomy (NCBI): domain Eukaryota; kingdom Viridiplantae; phylum Streptophyta; class Magnoliopsida; order Poales; family Poaceae; genus Alopecurus; species Alopecurus myosuroides. The sequence continues at coordinate 486,913,358 of CM054058.1, forward strand.
GGTATAGATCACCGTGGCTGTTGGAACGCATGAGGAGTGTCTTGGTGGTGAGGTCCTTCACAGAAAAACCAAACGGATCAAATTCAACAGAACACCAATTATCACGAACGAATTTACGCGTGCCAATGAGGTTTTTAACAACAGCAGGACAGACAAGCACACCATGGAGGTAGAAGGGACGGGACGTGAGTGTGGAGGTACCGGTAGCGACGACAGGGAGATGTGTACCATTGCCAACGACTAAATGCTGAGAATTATGCTCTTGAGGGGAATGAGACGAGTCTAAGGTACCTGAGCTGCTAGTGACATGGGTGGTGGCACCGGAATCCATGATCCAGGTGCCGGAGTGCGCGGGGAAGGCGGATCCGTAGCTCGAGGACTGCTGCATCAGGGCCTGTTGATCCCAAGAGGGAGGCTGTGAGGCGACGGCAGCGGTGTAGGCCTGCTGGGAGGCCGGCGCGACGAAGTAGGCTTGCTGCGGTGGCGGCGTGGCAGGGGCGGGCATGACGGGGTACACCTGCTGCGGGGGCGTCGTGGCAGGGGCGGGGACGACGGTGTAGACCTGCTGGGCGGCGCCGGGACGAGGGCCAAGAACGCCGGCGGAGTTCGGCGGGATCCAGGGCGCGCGGGCTGGGGGAAACGGCAGGTGCATGGGGGCGAAGTAACCTAGCCAAGGTTGTTGGCCAGCGTTGGAGGCGCCCGATTGCCAGGAGGGGCGACCGCGCCCGCCGTCGTGCGAGGGCGCGTTCTGGATGTTGTCGCGTTGCGCGGAGCCGCATCCGCCGCCGTGCTGAAAACCAGGGATAGGGTTGCGCCCCCGATAGTTTGGACTGACCCCTGGGGTCACGGGGCGGGGAGTGCTGCTGCTGGACGGCCCGCCGCGAGGACCGCCGTGGACGGCGAGGGCATGAGCGCTCTCATGAATTTGCTGTTTATCGTAGCCGATCTCGGTGCGCTGGAGATGGGAAACGGCGTCGGAGAAGGCGATCAGGGGCTTGGTTGTCTTGAGGATCTCCGCCTGTAGGGCGAATTTGCCACCGAGCCCGTCCAAGAATTGGAAGGTGAGATCGTCATCGCCTAGAGGGCGCCCGATGGCGGCCAGATCGTCGGCGATTTGCTGGAGCTTGCTGGCGTAGTCCGCGACGGTCATGTCCCCGCGCGGCGTCTTGCGGAAGGAGGTGCTGAGGAAGTGGTAGCGGGAGGCGTCGCGGTCGAGGAAGAACCGAGTGAGCCGCGCCCAGGTGGAGCACGCGCGGCCGTCGGCACCTTGAACCAGTCGGAAGAGGTCATCCGAGAGTGTGGCCATGAACCATAGGGAGAGATGGATGTCGACGGCGAGCCAGCTGTCGTCGGGGTTCGGAGGTGCGGCGCCCTCGGTCACGTGGTCAAGGGCTTTGTACATGGTGAGGAGCCAGAGGATGATCTGCCGCCACTTGGTGAAGTTGTCGCCGGCGGTGTTGACAGAGAACTTGATGTAGTTTTGGATGTGGACGCTGAGAAGGGGGTGGGGAGCAGGTTGGGGCGAGGAGATCATGAGAGGTTGGGGTTGGAGAGTTTGCATGTGGGTTTGGAGTTGAGTTTGGGGGATCGGTTGGAAGGAGACAGAGGTGGAGGAGAAGGGGTAGGGTTCGGTGGAGCCACCGGAGATGGGATCGGAGATGGGTGGGGTGGGAGGCGCGCGAGGCATGTTCGAGGGCTGAGGGAGGGGGGTTTGCGGATCGGAGTCCAGTGGAGTAATGGAGGGAATCGGGAGGTTGAAGGAGACAGGGAGGGTTTCGGTGGGTAGGGAAGAGGAAGCCATTAGAGCCTGTGCTCTGATACCATGAAGAATAGCAATGAATGATAGATTGTATTGCTCAGGTTCGGTACAGAGTACATATAGCGATCGATACAGCTGTGCACACGCAGAGGCGCAACGCAGGCGCATGCCGTGGCTAGTGGGTCTCACGATCCTAAAGACTAGGAGCAGCAGGTACACAAGATAACGGTTCAACATTTTGCGCCGCAGCCCTCAACGCAGACGACGACATGATTTGCCAGCACCATGAGAGGCATGTTGGCTTAAACCCTGTCTCCCTCTGAATCTCTGTAGTTAGGTGTCTTTGTTCGTTTCATTTTTTCTTCAGTTATTCAGTTAGCGTCAGTTCTGTTAGCTGTCAGGAATAACTCGTAGCTTCAGGTTGTTAGGAGTTGGACGCGGTCTGTGCGCCACTCGCAAGTTTCTAGGGCCTCGACGCCACGATCGGTTATGGGATGGCATGACCCGGTAAGATCGAGCGATCGGTACGGCATCCGTTTGTTTTCAGTTGAATAAAAGGAAAACAGAAAACGCTGCAGTAAGTACGCGGCACAAAACCAACTCTCTCCCTTGTGTTCATCTTCACTGCAAGAGCTAGCGAGCACACGAGGAAACAATTGGTATCAGAGCACTGCGATCAGGCGACCATGACTGGTGATGCTCAGAAAGGGAAGGCCGGCGAGCTCGGAGAGAAAGATGGTTCCTCCGATGTGCTCCCCCTCTCCCCCTCGGGCAAGACAACGACTCCCCCGCCCGCCCAGCGACGGCGTTCGCTGAGCCGCGGCCGGAGTCTGTCACGCCGCGGCGGCAGCAGCGGTGGTGGCGAGATGGTCGTGCGCCAGGTGGTGCGCGAGTCGGGCGGGAGCACGGCGAACTTGGCGTTCCCGATGCTGACGCGCTCCAACTACAACCACTGGGCGATGGTGATGGAAGTGAACCTACAGGCGGCGTCCCTGTGGGATGCAATCGAGGACGACGATGTCCCTCGCCGTGAGGACAAGCAGACCATGGCGGCTCTGCTCCGATCCACTCCCACGGACATGCACTGTATGCTGATAGGCAAGGGGTCCTCCAAGGCCGCGTGGGAGGCGATCCGCATGCAGTCCCAGGGCAGTGATCGGGTGCGGGAGACGCACCTGCGCAGGCTCCGTGCTGAGTTCGAGACGGTGGCCTTCAAGGATGCAGAGAAGATCGACGAGTTCGCGATGAGGATCGGCAACATCGCGGCGTCACTGCGCTCCTACGGCGACACCATCAGCGAGGAGAAGGTCGTCAGAAAATTCCTCGCCGTCGTGCCGTCTCGGTTCGTCCAGATCGCGTTCTCAATTGAGACGTTGATGGATCCAGCCACCCTGACGGTCGAGGAAGTGACCGGCCACCTGCGCGCGTGCGAGGCACGCCTCGACGAGGACCGCGGCGGCAGCGGCAGCGGGGGCGGACAGCTCCTCCTCACCGAGCAGCAGTGGGAAGCTCGCAAGAAACAACCGCGTGGCGGCGGTGGTGCGGCAAAGGGGGACGCACGAGGCGGCGGCCGGAGTGACGGAGGCAAGCAAACGCAACCGCGACAGCAAGCTCCACCGGCGCGCGGACCCAACGGCGAGGTGATCGACCGTGAGAAGTGCAAGTACTGTGGCAAGAAGGGCCACTGGGCTCGCGAATGCCACAAACGGCAACGCGACGAGGCCGCGGCCGCCGCGAACACTGCTACCGGCGCGGCGCATCTCGTTCAGGCGGAGGAAGACGACGACCCACGACTGAACATGGCGAGAGTCGTGGAGGTCCACCAACGCGAGCCAGGCGCCATCGTGCCTGAAGCCGCGGTGATGATGGCCGCGCAGGACACGCTGGTGCACACGGGAGGACGCATCTTCCTCAACGAGCAGAGAGCGGTGATCACGCCGGCTCTCGACAAGGAAGACGAAGGTGAGACGTGGTACCTCGATACGGGGGCCACGAATCACATGACGGGCTCGCTGGCCGCGTTCGCTGAGCTGGATCGCTCCGTGGCCGGCACAGTGCGATTCGCGGACGGATCAGTCGTGGAGATCCAAGGGCGCGGTACCGTCGTGTTCGCCATCGACGGAGGAGACCATCGCTCATTCAGCGACGTCTTCTACATACCTGCGCTGCAGAGCAGCGTGGTGAGCCTGGGCCAGCTGGACGAGAGCTGGTACGATATTCAGATTCACCGCGGCGTGCTCACCGTGCGCGATCGCCGCCGGAGACTCATCGCCAAGGTGAGGCGCTCATCGAATCGGCTGTACAGGCTCACGTTCCGGCCCGTCCTCCCTGTCTGCCTCGCCGTGGGAGCCCTGTCTGATGCCTGGAGGTGGCACGCACGCCTAGGCCATCTCCACTTCGATGGCCTGCAAAAGATGTCACGCGGCGGACTGGTCCACGGCATGCCCGCGGTGGAGCACGCAGATGAGCTCTGCGACGCGTGCCTTGCTGGCAAGCAACGGCGCCTCCCGTTCCCGCAGAAAGCTCGCTTCAGGGCTCAACGCCCCCTCGAGCTGGTCCATGGCGATCTCTGCGGGCCGATCACGCCGCCTACGCCAAGGGGCCGCCGGTACATCCTGTTACTCATCGATGATCGCAGCCGGTACATGTGGGTGGAGCTTCTCACCTCGAAGGACGAAGCTGCAAGAGCCATCGTCAAGATCCAGGCTGCAGCAGAGGTCGAGTGCGGGCACAAGCTGCACGTGTTGCGCACTGACCGCGGCGGCGAGTTCACGTCGGCCACGTTCTATCGGCATTGCGAAGAGAAGGGAGTTCAGCGGCACCTGACCGCGCCGTACTCGCCTCAACAGAATGGCGTGGTGGAACGGCGTAATCAAACGGTGCTGGGCATGGCGAGATCGATGCTGAAGGCCAAGCGCGTCCCCAACAAGTTCTGGGGGGAGGCGGTGCTCACCGCGGCGTTCATCTTGAACCGCGCGTACACGAGCACCGTCAGTGGCATGACCCCCTACGAAGCCTGGCATGGAGTGAAGCCTGACGTACGGTTCCTCCGTGTCTTTGGGTGTGTAGGCCATGTCAAAACGGCGAAGCCACACCTGCAGAAGCTCGACGATCGCAGCTCGCCCATGGTCTTCATCGGCTACGACTCGGGCTCGAAGGCGTACCGCATGTATGACCCTGCATCTGAGCGCGTGCACGTCTCTAGGGACGTCATCTTCGACGAGGAGGCACGCTGGAATTGGGAGGCGCCGGGGGAGACACCGGCGAGCAGCGAGTTCGTCGTGGCGTACCCGGACTACGCGGAAGTTCCTGCCGCGGCAGAGAAAACCGCGAATTTCCCTACCGCGGTACACTCACCTGACGCGATGCAAGATGGGAAGGAGAACACGGCAGGCCACGGCGGCGGTGGGTCCGAGCTCAACAACGACAACAGCTCGCCTGCATCCCCGCTGCTGCAGACGCCAGTCTCACGGCCCGTGGCGTTCGTGTCACCGCCGCCAGTGCACACGGAGATGCTGGACGCTGACGACAGCTCCAGCAGGCCACATCGCTTCAGGCTTGTGAGTGATATCGCAGGTGGCGAGGGCGGTGTTCCACAGAGGGCACCTAGGCCAGTGGTTCCTTCCTCCGACGACGAGGAGGAGCTGCAACTTATGGCCGGGGAGGAACCGGCATCGTTCGCGGAGGCTGAGCGAGAGGACTGCTGGCGCCACGCGATGCTGGATGAACTTCAGTCCATTGATGAGAATGGCACTTGGACGCTCACCACTCTACCACCTGGACATCGAGCAATTGGACTTAAATGGGTGTTCAAGCTGAAGCGGGACGAGCACGGCAACATTGTGAAGCACAAGGCGAGGCTCGTCGCAAAGGGTTACGTTCAGAGGGCTGGCGTGGACTTTGAAGAAGTGTTTGCGCCAGTAGCAAGGCTGGAGTCAGTACGGCTGATCCTCGCACTTGCAGCTCACCGTGGATGGGAAGTGCATCATATGGATGTCAAATCTGCGTTTCTGAACGGTGATCTCGAGGAAGTGGTGTTCGTGTCGCAGCCGCCAGGGTTCACTGCAGATGGACAAGAACATGGCGTCTACAGGCTCCACAAAGCATTGTATGGCCTGCGTCAAGCCCCCCGAGCCTGGAACGCGAAATTGGATTCGAGTCTCACATCACTTGGATTCACTCGAAGCGCAACCGAGCATGGCGTGTACTCACGGGGGAGCAAGGATACACTACTCATCGTAGGTGTCTACGTGGATGATCTTGTCATCACGGGTGCTCAACAGATGGAGGTTCAGAAGTTCAAGAACGAGATGCAGACGCTCTTCAGTATGAGCGATCTCGGCCTGCTCAGGTACTACCTCGGCCTGGAGGTCAAGCAAGGACACGGTCGCACCACAATTGTGCAGACAGCATATGCGACCAAGCTCATTGAGAAGGCAGGCATGGCTGGATGCAATGCAGCTCGGACACCGCTGGAGAACAGGTGTCAGTTGAGCAAGGAAAGCAAGGAGGCCACCGTGGATGTCACCCTCTATCGCAGCATCATTGGAAGCCTGCGGTATCTGGTACACACGCGCCCTGACATTGCATTTGCAGTTGGATTTCTGAGCAGATTCATGGAAGCACCTGCAGCTGATCACCTCGCAGCCGTGAAGCACTTGCTACGCTACATCTCAGGCACACTGAAGCATGGATGCGTGTACAGGCGTGGTGATCAAGAGACACTCATTGGATTCAGTGATTCAGATCACGCAGGAGATGTGGATACCAGGAAGAGTACGACAGGTATGCTGTATTTTCTTGGCTCGAGCCCTGTCAGCTGGCAGTCACAGAAGCAGCAGGTCGTTGCAACATCATCTTGCGAAGCAGAATACATTGCGGCGGCCACCGCGGCGCGCCAGGGCGTGTGGCTGGCACGATTGCTTGGAGAGCTGCTCAGTTTGGACGCTGCTCCCACTGTCCTCTACATCGACAACAAATCAGCCATTTCACTTTGCAAGAACCCGGTACTCCATGATCGCAGCAAGCACATCGATCTACGCTATCATTACATTCGAGACTGCGTCGAGAAAGGCATGGTAGTTGTGGAATTCATCGGGACAGAAGAACAGAAAGCCGACATCCTGACAAAAGCACTTGGTCGTGTTCGCTTCGAGGAGCTACGCGGAAAGGTTGGGATCGTCGACGTGAGCCAGGGTTGAGGGGGAGATTGTTGGCTTAAACCCTGTCTCCCTCTGAATCTCTGTAGTTAGGTGTCTTTGTTCGTTTCATTTTTTCTTCAGTTATTCAGTTAGCGTCAGTTCTGTTAGCTGTCAGGAATAACTCGTAGCTTCAGGTTGTTAGGAGTTGGACGCGGTCTGTGCGCCACTCGCAAGTTTCTAGGGCCTCGACGCCACGATCGGTTATGGGATGGCATGACCCGGTAAGATCGAGCGATCGGTACGGCATCCGTTTGTTTTCAGTTGAATAAAAGGAAAACAGAAAACGCTGCAGTAAGTACGCGGCACAAAACCAACTCTCTCCCTTGTGTTCATCTTCACTGCAAGAGCTAGCGAGCACACGAGGAAACAAGGCACATGTTGCAGTGAAAAGAAGAGCCTGCACTGTAAAAGTTTGAGGAAGTGCGCACCGCAGAATGATGCATCGCATGGACAGGGCTGGCATGCCAGATGCCATGACAATGACATCATCTGCAGCAAGGCCGTGGCTAGCCTACAATTCGACGGGCATCTGGCAAAGCAAGATGCATAGAGCATATCATCCGGAGGGATTTCTAACGGATCTCCCGTAAGCCGTAATCGCCTTCCCGTCTCTCTAGGCTCTCTAGGCTCTCTAGGCTCGATGCTATAGGGAGGAAGAATTGTCTAAAAACTGCGGAGGCTATGTCACAGCATTTGTTTATGGGCCGTCTTGGCATTCAGCCCATATCTTGGACGGAATGGTTCACCCTGATCATGGGTAGTAGTAGTACAACATAGAGGGCCTTTTTAAATAGAGGGCCTAATTACGTGGGCCAAGCATACAATCATTTGTGCCAACATCCATGTAAGTACAAGTCGCTCATATTACTTGTTCAAGAGATTACTGGAAACAACAACTTTCTTCCGCACAACTTCAAAAAAAGGACAATCTTTTACGAGGAATGCTACTATCTTAGGAAAACACACGTTGCTAGCGACTCGGTGAAAGAAAAGAAGCGCAACCTTGCTCTAATTGACACAGACCAACTCAATTTTGTCCTATCGCGCTCATGCTCCTCGTTGCGACGCTCATCCTGGTGCCTCATATTCCCATGTGCTATCGCATTTTTTTCAGTTTCTCCCTTGTTTGTGTGTATATCACCTCTTTGCTAGCTGTATATATGGTTGTGCTCTAAAGCGGATACTTAAAATATTATAACAGAAATAAATATTACAAAATATACAGCGATATGTTTACGATTATATATATATAAGTTAATATATCAAATATATATAAAGCTGATTTTAATTTTAAAACTTGGATTATTATAATATTATCGCTTACGTAATATCTTTTGCAGGATCTTTGGAGGCTGGCGAGGCCAACGAGCTACCGACGGTGTTCGCAGTGGTGTAAAAGTCCTACTCAGTACTCACCGTATGTCTAATTATATTGCTTCAGGAGTAGCTAAGTTTATTTCTCTTGATGTTTCTAAACAGGTTTATATGGGGCGTTTTACTTATCGTCTTCCCAGGCAGTTCCACCCAGAGGGAACACTTCTCTACGGATACAAGGTTCTCGTTTACGCGCCAAACGGCTCAACAGAGAACTACACGCAGAGGTTTCTCCTATAGGATCCCTAGCATAAGAACCCAACCCGTATAAACATGCTTAAAAAGACCAAGAGAAAAACAGAACTACTTCATTTCCACAATATAAATTCCATACAGCTTTCCCTTTCGGGAACCCCCGAAGGGTTTACACAGGGACGGTGGAAATTACCTTACAATTGGCTGCACTCGTACAGCTCCTTATTTCAGTGGTTTATATTACAGTGGAGGGAAGGTGGTACTACTACTAGTACTACTACTACTGAGCAGCGACTTTGCTGGCTGAGTCGTACTGGCTCTCTGCTCTGCTGGTGGATGAATGCTTGTGTGTTTTGCTTCGCTGCGGGAGTCTCCTTTTATAGCCGGGAGATCAGCCTTCACGAGAGCATACCTTGCTAATCTTGCTCTTATCTTCTTCATCTCAATAATGTGCCTATCTCATAGGTCCATAATGTGGCTATATCATAGCTCCATAATGTGCCTATGTCATAGACTTTATAGGCTTCCTTTGTAGCTTGTAGTATTCCTTTATAGCTTCATGATCACATGTTTGGAATCTCCTTTTATGTGCATGCTTGGCTGGCTGCACACACTTATCTCCAACATGTTGATCTTGTCCCACTTCAATAGTGTATCTTGGACCAACTTTTCTTAATTAAGATAGGGTGGCCTTCTCTTCTCGACAAATTGGCTTCTCCATGCTTAGGAAAAACTGCATCAAAGGAGATGATGCATGGCTGCCTATAGGCATGCCAATGGATAAATGTCGCTGCGTATATATACGCGCACATGCTGATTTTTTTTTTTTTTTTTTTTTTTTTTTTATATATATATATATCTCCTCCGCGCCCGAATTATTGATATATGTATATCAATATGCTGGTACACTATTCCTTCTTGGTAAATATTCTGGGATTCTGGCACGGGTCCTCCGCGCCCAAATTATTGATAGCAATATCAATTAATATTCACTACTATTTGTAGGCAATATTCGTGATTTATTCCGGTTTCTGCCCATGTCCTGCAATATCCATATGATCGTCATCCGAAAGATTAAAATCATATTTTGCTTCATATTCTTTCTTTATTTGATCAAATCTGACATCAAATTCTATTCTTAATTCTCGTAAAATCTCTTCTTTTAATTCTTCTTTTAACGACTTCTTAGATTCTTCAGATTTTTCATTTATCTTTAGATCTATATATGCCGTGTCTATGGGATCCATTCCTTTAACTAGGCAATCTTTATAGGTTTCATATTTCGGAGAGTCTTCTTCCTTTATTATTTTTAAATTGGATCCTTCACCTTTTGCATATTTTGTTGGTGAAGGAGTATCTTTATCTATTCCTTTATTCTTCTGGATGTACTCCTTTGCTTTAGGCTCTATATGGAAATTCTCACCTATCATGCTCCTTGCTCTGGTCAAGGCTTCATCAATATGTAAGTATTTTCTCCATGATATGTCTTCTTTTTTCTTTCTTGCATCAAGCTTTTCTTTAAGTATTTCTTCAAATGTAACATATATGCCTGGCTTTCTTCCATCAAATAGGACATATAGGGGCTTAATTTCTTGTACTTCAATATTCTTTGATATTGGTGAATTTTTGTTTAGCATATTGAAGTATTCTGCGAGACTATTCAGAATGGATAACAAATATCCTGTGCTTTCTCTACTATTGGCATGTTGAATTTCTCTACTATTAACATGCTGGTGCCAAAAGTTATCAAGTATGCATTGTTGGACCTCGTCCAAGGTGATATGATTCTTAGGTTTGAAATTAAATGTATTCGGTTTAAATATTCTTAGGCTATTCTCGGTTCCAAAGGTGAACACTTCCGACCCATCGGGGAGCAGTCCCCTCTTCATTCCTGTAAAATTGGTGATCGAGAGAATATGTCAGGTAAACAGTTATCCTTTCCTTTAATATGCTCAAAAATGACTTTATATCCATTTCCAGTTATAATATCTTCGAATAAAACCCATCTTCTAGTTGAACTTTTCTTACTATTTATCTGATTATAATATCTACATATAGCTTCACAATCTGTTCGTACTGTAAATTCCTTAAATCCTAAGTATAGTCTAAATGCATTTATGGCATGGACTATTGCGAGAATCTCTCTGTCTATGTTATTCACTGTTTTCAATTTATAACTTCCAGAGGCATATCTGCAGATTTTTTCTTCTGTCTTAGAAGAGTATTTATTTGGCTTCTGTTTTAATATAGCACCCCATCCTATTTTGGATGCATCTGTTTCAATTATGAAATAGTTATCTTCTAATGGTAATTCTAGAGGTTTCAAATTCTTGACTTTTTCTTTTATGGCTTGGACTAGCTTTATATCTTCTGAATTAAAATATTTTTGACCATTTTTCCTTAGTTTTGCATATAGTGGCCCAGCGAGTTTTGCTAGGTTATCAATATAGTTTCTTGCATAATTTACAATTCCTAAGAATTGTTGTAGAACCTTTTTATCATTCATGGAATCGGGAAATTGTAATATTTTCTTAGCAATATGCTCTTGTAAGTATATTTTTCCTTCTCCTATTTCATGTCCTAAAAAATTAATTTTTTCTTTGCAAATTTCCATCTTCTTTTTTGATAGTATTAACCCATTTTGCTCTACCTTCCTAAAAAATACTTCAAGGTGAGCAATATGTTCTTTATAAGATTTTGAGAAAACTAATAAATCATCTACATACACTAGTATGAATGATTGATTTTCATTAAATATATTTTGCATTTTTCTTTGAAATAATGCAGGGGCATTCTTTAAACCCAAAGGCATAACAAGCCATTCATAATGACCCTGTGGGCATGTAAATGCTGTCCAGGGTATCGATTCTTCTGCCATTTTTACTTGCCAAAATCCAGCCTTTAAGTCAAATTTAGAGAAGAATTTACTTCCTTGTATTCTATTGATCCACTCTTGCTTATTGGGTATATTATAAGCATCGTCTATGGTGTTATCATTTAGTCTTTTATAATTAATTACCATCCTAGATTTTCCTCTAACTTCTTCAGCATGATTTCTAACTATAAATGCTGCAGATCTATGAGGACTCCTACTTTCTCTAATGGCTTTTAACTTTAGTAATTCTTCAATGTGCATTTTAAATTCTTCTATGTCTTTTGGAGTAGCTTCTATTGGTCCTGACTTTATTATATAATCTGAGTTTATAATGTTTATTTTGCAGACTATGGAATTCTTATCCCAATGCTTCATAGGTATTTCTCCGATTATTTGCAAATCTTCTAATCTTTGCACAATCTTATCTATGTCCTTTTTGGATTTTATATCTCTGTACCAATTCGGTGCGAATGATTGTAAACCTATACACTCTGTGCATGTATTCTCTATATGATATTCTTCTATGGTGTCACTAAGTTCTTCTTCTATGCAGGTTTCATAAGATTCTTCTTTTGTCCTATATTCATCGTGTAGACTAGATATTTCTACATTTTGTAGAGATTTTCTTTGTTTTCTTACTTCGGATATGTAAGGAACATTATCTTGATAAGGGATAAATGTAACGCCTTCTTCATGTATAATAGTGGTTTGTAAGGACTGCTGTAAAAATCTTAATCCTAGTATCATGTCATCATTTATTACTGATAAGTCTCTGATTGTAATTTCATCAATTATATATCTGGTACCATTTATGTAGGTTTCAATATTATATGCCAACTGGTTATGTATTTTCTTTATTCCTGACATATCTGTGGATACTTCGGCTTTATTATCATCGATAGTTTTTACTATATCGGGGCATCTCATAAAATATTTATCATGAATGATGTTCTTTGTACAACCCGTGTCTAATAGTGCCAGTATTTTATAGGAAATATTGGGTTTTAAAATTATTTTAACTGGAATCCTTATTCCTAAAACTTCTTTGAATGGTAATCTCACTATGTATTTATTTCCAAAGCTTGTTATGGCGTCTTTTAATTGGATTAGTCTGTCTCCTTTGTTTTCTCTTATGGTTACCATTTGATCTTTAAATTCAGTTATTTTGTCCGTACTACCTTCTTGTTCCTTCATATTGTTATCTAAATTATATTTTAGCTCTTCTAACTCCACTTCTAGTTTGTTTATCCTATTTTCTAGGATTCTAACCCTACTAGATAGAATTCGGTTTTCTGGCTCAATTTCTACTTCTTGTCTCCAAGCTTGGTTTTTAGCCTTTAAACACGAAGTGCACGCTTGTTTTAAGCATAGGTTACATGTAAATCTATTATCCTGGCTTGGGTAATATATGCAAAAAGCGCATTTAATGTTATAATCACCTTTACCTCTAACCCAGTCGTGCTCACAATCTAATTGATTCATCATTTCAATTTTTAAACCAGCTATTTGGTCTATAAAATCTAATTCATCTTCGCTTGAATCTTCTTCTAAAATATCTTTATCTAATTCATCAGTTTCTATGATCGAATATATTGATTCATCATCCTTTATTTCCTCATCACAAACCAATATATTTTCGTTAATGCTATCAATAATTAGAACTCTTTCCTGTTCTTCATATTTACTAGAATACCTTTTTTGATCTTTGTTAGGACAAGTTTTACTTAGGTGATCAGGCGAGTTGCATATAAAACACCTACATGTCTTATCATAATTTTTCCTAGAATTATATCTTCTAACATTCCTTTTATGCAAATAAGGAGCTCTATTATCCGACCTTCTTAGAAAATATCTTTTCTTTGTTCTAAAATTCCTATTATCTCTATTTTGGGGTTTGTGATATTTTCGGTTTCTATGTCTTTCTTCTCCATATGTTAATGGTATTTGAATAATATTATTGCAAAAATTATAATCGGATTTTTTCATAGATCTTTGTGCCTGTATATTTGTACATACCTTCCTTAAATGTTTAAATACAAATGTTATAGCTTGAGAAATATTCACTATGTTTCCATTTGATTCTTTCTTGTAATCTTCAAATATTATAGAACCTAGAGGGTCAGGCAATTTATTAAAGTATCTTTCAATTACTCCTTTATTGTATCCTTGCTTAGCTGTGGTAGCATTATATAAATAATGTTGAGAGAATTCTTTTATACCTCTCCAGTTGGTTAGAGTTAATTTTTCTATTTCTCTCAGCCTTTCATTTTGTAATGTTGTATACCCTATTTCTGGGTCTTCGGCTATAACCATATTTGATATTACATTAGCAAAATTATTAGGATTACTTCCAGCCCTTTTTAAATTTTCATACATATCCGGATAGCATTCTACCCAATTTTCCCATAAAACCTTAACAGATTCTCCTAAAAAGGTTTCAAGATATGTTAACATATCTTCAACCTTAGTGCCTATATTATGCTGATTTTGTATATATTTTTGAACTATTAGACCTTTCCAAATGCTGAGTATATTTGGCCAATCTACTGGGTCATGAGCCGCTAAATTTAAAATTGCACCATCGTTCCTAAAATTTTGAAATTGCACCGGTTTTTCAAAATCCCTTCTCTTGCTACCCATGTACCTATATTGTCCTGGAATATACGTGGGTTGAAAATCATCAGTTTCTGGAGGTGGAGGCCAATCTCCAGCTCTTCTAGATGGTCTCTCTCTCTCTTCTCTTTTCATAGAGGTCTCGCCTCTTTTTCTTTTAGCATTGTTATCTATTTCCATAGCTTCCATCGCATTGTCTAAATTGTGCAAACCTACATCATCGAGTGAATCTATAAAATCATTATATTGGTCTGCATTATCATAGTTTTCTTCTTCATACAATATGTCTTTCATTAATTCTTCTTCCTCTTCATAGCTTTCTGTTAGTATTCTATTATTTATATCCCATTGCTCTTCTTCACATATGACTTTATTTTCATTGTCTTGGTTGATATGATTGTCTTTCTTATCTATAACATTTGTTGCAGTATTAGTATTTTGCATATTTGAACTACTAGCAACTGGGATTTTCTCGCTTTTAATCTTTTTTAATCTTGCAATCTCTCTAATGAAAAACAATTGTTTTTCTCTTATCTTAGGCCAGTCTTTAATCATTGAATTATTATATTCCCATTCTATATGCTTTAATTTTGTTTCGTACTGAATTATTTCATCTTCCAAGTTTGCCCTTTCCATACACTCAGTAGAACCCTTACTCTTATTATCACCAAATTCCGAGTCTGAAATAGAGGATTCTGTGTCCTCCAAAGGTGCGGATTTGTAATCTGTGAACCTAATGCTACTACATCCTTCATAATTTTTATAGCTTATATAGTTATTGGGCTGCTTTAGTTCTTTCTTTTCTATTAGCTCACTTATTTTCCATTCCTCTCCTGCTCTTTCTTCCGAGCTAATCTTAAGAGGACTCATAAACCTTATGCCTTTTGACTGCATACTTTCTATTACATCGTCTACATTTACTCTATATCTAGAGCTACTTTTGTTTGAGAGTCTTCCTATGAATTCTATACTTACCAACAAGTTTGTTCCTTTAAAATCTTCATATCCTTTGGACTGGAATCCAAAACTCATTTTTTCAATGAACTCTTTCACAGGCATCATTAAATCTGGGGCTATGTAAGTTATTAACCTATTCTCATTCATGTCTCCTTCCATAAATCCTAACGCTGCTTTATCTATCGATCCCCACCTTTTGTCTAATAATGTTATTAGAACTTTTGCTCCTAATTTCTTTCTTGTCATTCCTTTCACACCTATGATATACATACCTTGGTGAATATATTTATAACCACAATATTTTAACTCATTTTCAATGTTCTTACTCACTATTCTCAGTTCTACAGGATGTGTCAACACACTTAATTCTACTTCTCTGGATATTCTATATAACCCGCTCCTACTTTCAAACATTCCCATATGATATACTTGTTGCGGTTTTATTTTTCTTAGAGTATCCTTTTGGTATCTTTCTAGATCACTCTGCAAATCTATAACTTCTTCCAAACTATCAATATCATCAGATTTGCTGCATGACAATCTATGCCTTATTGTTAGGGGTCTCGAATCTTGCCTTATTAATTGGAGGGTTTTGTCTCTTCTATTTTTAGATATGTCCATTTTTCCGAACCGATATTTCTTGGTGATGCTACTATTCCAGATGAAGCTAACACAATATCTGTGTTACTTTGTGCACTCTTTAGTTTTTCTAAGATCTGAACCAATAATTGCAAAATAGTATTATTCTGCCTTATTATTATTTTGGAATCTTCTTTTGGTGAGTCGTGATTAGAGAATCCGACTGCCGGTGTTAGGTATTTCTCTACTTCTTTTAATGCTTGATTATATTCGGACATGCAATTATGCGAGTATCAAGGTTTTTATTTCTTGCACCAAAAACTTGATTTCTAGCAGATTTTGCCTTATTTCTGGGCTTGAAGACGATTCTTTGCTTTTATTTAGGTTATGGTTTATATGCTTCCCTATGGATAATACTTCTTCTTTGATGTAATCGTTATTCTTACAAACTATATTTTGTCTTGTCTTTGCTTCTTCTAGTTTATGCAAAGCTAGATCAATTTTATTATTCAACACTGAGTACTTCTCTGAGAGTTTTTGATATTCTCGAAATATGCTTTCAAATTTTTGGTCTAGTATGTCTTGCCTCTTCCCCCAAGATATAAAGGAATTATATGTCAGATCAACTATTGTATTTAGTTGGCTGTGATTGGTATGCCAATAATGCTCTTCCGAAGAATTTATTCTGCACCTTATATCAATATGGTCTTTAGTTTTTATTACTTTACCTTCGCTAACTTCTAAATTCAGGTACTTTAACCTTTCTATGATTAAACACTAGCTCTGATACCAATAATTTGCGGATACTTAAAATATTATAACAGAAATAAATATTACAAAATATACAGCGATATGTTTACGATTATATATATATAAGTTAATATATCAAATATATATAAAGCTGATTTTAATTTTAAAACTTGGATTATTATAATATTATCGCTTACGTAATATCTTTTGCAGGATCTTTGGAGGCTGGCGAGGCCAACGAGCTACCGACGGTGTTCGCAGTGGTGTAAAAGTCCTACTCAGTACTCACCGTATGTCTAATTATATTGCTTCAGGAGTAGCTAAGTTTATTTCTCTTGATGTTTCTAAACAGGTTTATATGGGGCGTTTTACTTATCGTCTTCCCAGGCAGTTCCACCCAGAGGGAACACTTCTCTACGGATACAAGGTTCTCGTTTACGCGCCAAACGGCTCAACAGAGAACTACACGCAGAGGTTTCTCCTATAGGATCCCTAGCATAAGAACCCAACCCGTATAAACATGCTTAAAAAGACCAAGAGAAAAACAGAACTACTTCATTTCCACAATATAAATTCCATACAGCTTTCCCTTTCGGGAACCCCCGAAGGGTTTACACAGGGACGGTGGAAATTACCTTACAATTGGCTGCACTCGTACAGCTCCTTATTTCAGTGGTTTATATTACAGTGGAGGGAAGGTGGTACTACTACTAGTACTACTACTACTGAGCAGCGAGTTTGCTGGCTGAGTCGTACTGGCTCTCTGCTCTGCTGGTGGATGAATGCTTGTGTGTTTTGCTTCGCTGCGGGAGTCTCCTTTTATAGCCGGGAGATCAGCCTTCACGAGAGCATACCTTGCTAATCTTGCTCTTATCTTCTTCATCTCAATAATGTGCCTATCTCATAGGTCCATAATGTGGCTATATCATAGCTCCATAATGTGCCTATGTCATAGACTTTATAGGCTTCCTTTGTAGCTTGTAGTATTCCTTTATAGCTTCATGATCACATGTTTGGAATCTCCTTTTATGTGCATGCTTGGCTGGCTGCACACACTTATCTCCAACATGTTGATCTTGTCCCACTTCAATAGTGTATCTTGGACCAACTTTTCTTAATTAAGATAGGGTGGCCTTCTCTTCTCGACAAATTGGCTTCTCCATGCTTAGGAAAAACTGCATCAAAGGAGATGATGCATGGCTGCCTATAGGCATGCCAATGGATAAATGTCGCTGCGTATATATACGCGCACATGCTGATTTTTTTTTTTTTTTTTTTTTTTTTTTTATATATATACCTCCTCCGCGCCCGAATTATTGATATATGTATATCAATATGCTGGTACACTATTCCTTCTTGGTAAATATTCTGGGATTCTGGCACGGGTCAGAGCCAGTGCGACTCAGCCAGCAAACTCGCTGCTCAGTAGTAGTAGTACTAGTAGTAGTACCACCTTCCCTCCACTGTAATATAAACCACTGAAATAAGGAGCTGTACGAGTGCAGCCAATTGTAAGGTAATTTCCACCGTCCCTGTGTAAACCCTTCGGGGGTTCCCGAAAGGGAAAGCTGTATGGAATTTATATTGTGGAAATGAAGTAGTTCTGTTTTTCTCTTGGTCTTTTTAAGCATGTTTATACGGGTTGGGTTCTTATGCTAGGGATCCTATAGGAGAAACCTCTGCGTGTAGTTCTCTGTTGAGCCGTTTGGCGCGTAAACGAGAACCTTGTATCCGTAGAGAAGTGTTCCCTCTGGGTGGAACTGCCTGGGAAGACGATAAGTAAAACGCCCCATATAAACCTGTTTAGAAACATCAAGAGAAATAAACTTAGCTACTCCTGAAGCAATATAATTAGACATACGGTGAGTACTGAGTAGGACTTTTACACCACTGCGAACACCGTCGGTAGCTCGTTGGCCTCGCCAGCCTCCAAAGATCCTGCAAAAGATATTACGTAAGCGATAATATTATAATAATCCAAGTTTTAAAATTAAAATCAGCTTTATATATATTTGATATATTAACTTATATATATATAATCGTAAACATATCGCTGTATATTTTGTAATATTTATTTCTGTTATAATATTTTAAGTAGAATATTTACCAAGAAGGAATAGTGTACCAGCATATTGATATACATATATCAATAATTCGGGCGCGGAGGAGATATATATATATAAAAAAAAAAAAAAAAAAAAAAAAAAAAATCAGCATGTGCGCGTATATATACGCAGCGACATTTATCCATTGGCATGCCTATAGGCAGCCATGCATCATCTCCTTTGATGCAGTTTTTCCTAAGCATGGAGAAGCCAATTTGTCGAGAAGAGAAGGCCACCCTATCTTAATTAAGAAAAGTTGGTCCAAGATACACTATTGAAGTGGGACAAGATCAACATGTTGGAGATAAGTGTGTGCAGCCAGCCAAGCATGCACATAAAAGGAGATTCCAAACATGTGATCATGAAGCTATAAAGGAATACTACAAGCTACAAAGGAAGCCTATAAAGTCTATGACATAGGCACATTATGGAGCTATGATATAGCCACATTATGGACCTATGAGATAGGCACATTATTGAGATGAAGAAGATAAGAGCAAGATTAGCAAGGTATGCTCTCGTGAAGGCTGATCTCCCGGCTATAAAAGGAGACTCCCGCAGCGAAGCAAAACACACAAGCATTCATCCACCAGCAGAGCAGAGAGCCAGTACGACTCAGCCAGCAAACTCGCTGCTCAGTAGTAGTAGTACTAGTAGTAGTACCACCTTCCCTCCACTGTAATATAAACCACTGAAATAAGGAGCTGTACGAGTGCAGCCAATTGTAAGGTAATTTCCACCGTCCCTGTGTAAACCCTTCGGGGGTTCCCGAAAGGGAAAGCTGTATGGAATTTATATTGTGGAAATGAAGTAGTTCTGTTTTTCTCTTGGTCTTTTTAAGCATGTTTATACGGGTTGGGTTCTTATGCTAGGGATCCTATAGGAGAAACCTCTGCGTGTAGTTCTCTGTTGAGCCGTTTGGCGCGTAAACGAGAACCTTGTATCCGTAGAGAAGTGTTCCCTCTGGGTGGAACTGCCTGGGAAGACGATAAGTAAAACGCCCCATATAAACCTGTTTAGAAACATCAAGAGAAATAAACTTAGCTACTCCTGAAGCAATATAATTAGACATACGGTGAGTACTGAGTAGGACTTTTACACCACTGCGAACACCGTCGGTAGCTCGTTGGCCTCGCCAGCCTCCAAAGATCCTGCAAAAGATATTACGTAAGCGATAATATTATAATAATCCAAGTTTTAAAATTAAAATCAGCTTTATATATATTTGATATATTAACTTATATATATATAATCGTAAACATATCGCTGTATATTTTGTAATATTTATTTCTGTTATAATATTTTAAGTATCCGCAAATTATTGGTATCAGAGCTAGTGTTTAATCATAGAAAGGTTAAAGTACCTGAATTTAGAAGTTAGCGAAGGTAAAGTAATAAAAACTAAAGACCATATTGATATAAGGTGCAGAATAAATTCTTCGGAAGAGCATTATTGGCATACCAATCACAGCCAACTAAATACAATAGTTGATCTGACATATAATTCCTTTATATCTTGGGGGAAGAGGCAAGACATACTAGACCAAAAATTTGAAAGCATATTTCGAGAATATCAAAAACTCTCAGAGAAGTACTCAGTGTTGAATAATAAAATTGATCTAGCTTTGCATAAACTAGAAGAAGCAAAGACAAGACAAAATATAGTTTGTAAGAATAACGATTACATCAAAGAGAAGTATTATCCATAGGGAAGCATATAAACCATAACCTAAATAAAAGCAAAGAATCGTCTTCAAGCCCAGAAATAAGGCAAAATCTGCTAGAAATCAAGTTTTTGGTGCAAGAAATAAAAAACCTTGATACTCGCATATTGCATGTCCGAATATAATCAAGCATTAAAAGAAGTAGAGAAATACCTAACACCGGCAGTCGGATTCTCTAATCACGACACACCAAAAGAAGATTCCAAAATAATAATAAGGCAGAATAATACTATTTTGCAATTATTGGTTCAGACTTAGAAAAACTAAAGAGTGCACAAAGTAACACAGATATTGTGTTAGCTTCATCTGGAATAGTAGCATCACCAAGAAATATCGGTTCGGAAAAATGGACATATCTAAAAATAGAAGAGACAAAACCCTCCAATTAATAAGGCAAGATTCGAGACCCCTAACAATAAGGCATAGATTGTCATGCAGCAAATCTGATGATATTGATAGTTTGGAAGAAGTTATAGATTTGCAGAGTGATCTAGAAAGATACCAAAAGGATACTCTAAGAAAAATAAAACCGCAACAAGTATATCATATGGGAATGTTTGAAAGTAGGAGCGGGTTATATAGAATATCCAGAAAAGTAGAATTAAGTGTGTTGACACATCCTGTAGAACTGAGAATAGTGAGTAAGAACATTGAAAATGAGTTAAAATATTGTGGTTATAAATATATTCACCAAGGTATGTATATCATAGGTGTGAAAGGAATGACAAGAAAGAAATTAGGAGCAAAAGTTCTAATAACATTATTAGACAAAGGTGGGGATCGATAGATAAAGCAGCGTTAGGATTTATGGAAGGAGACATGAATGAGAATAGGTTAATAACTTACATAGCCCCAGATTAATGATGCCTGTGAAAGAGTTCATTGAAAAAATGAGTTTTGGATTCCAGTCCAAAGGATATGAAGATTTTAAAGGAACAAACTTGTTGGTAAGTATAGAATTCATAGGAAGACTCTCAAACAAAAGTAGCTCTAGATATAGAGTAAATGTAGACGATGTAATAGAAAGTATGCAGTCAAAAGGCATAAGGTTTATGAGTCCTCTTAAGATTAGCTCGGAAGAAAGAGCAGGAGAGGAATGGAAAATAAGTGAGCTAATAGAAAAGAAAGAACTAAAGCAGCCCAATAACTATATAAGCTATAAAAATTATGAAGGATGTAGTAGCATTAGGTTCACAGATTACAAATCCGCACCTTTGGAGGACACATAATCCTCTATTTCAGACTCGGAATTTGGTGATAATAAGAGTAAGGGTTCTACTGAGTGTATGGAAAGGGCAAACTTGGAAGATGAAATAATTCAGTACGAAACAAAATTAAAGCATATAGAATGGGAATATAATAATTCAATGATTAAAGACTGGCCTAAGATAAGAGAAAAACAATTGTTTTTCATTAGAGAGATTGCAAGATTAAAAAAGATTAAAAGCGAGAAAATCCCAGTTGCTAGTAGTTCAAATATGCAAAATACTAATACTGCAACAAATGTTATAGATAAGAAAGACAATCATATCAACCAAGACAATGAAAATAAAGTCATATGTGAAGAAGAGCAATGGGATATAAATAATAGAATACTAACAGAAAGCTATGAAGAGGAAGAAGAATTAATGAAAGACATATTGTATGAAGAAGAAAACTATGATAATGCAGACCAATATAATGATTTTATAGATTCACTCGATGATGTAGGTTTGCACAATTTAGACAATGCGATGGAAGCTATGGAAATAGATAACAATGCTAAAAGAAAAAGAGGCGAGACCTCTATGAAAAGAGAAGAGAGAGAGAGACCATCTAGAAGAGCTGGAGATTGGCCTCCACCTCCAGAAACTGATGATTTTCAACCCACGTATATTCCAGGACAATATAGGTACATGGGTAGCAAGAGAAGGGATTTTGAAAAACCGGTGCAATTTCAAAATTTTAGGAACGATGGTGCAATTTTAAATTTAGCGGCTCATGACCCAGTAGATTGGCCAAATATACTCAGCATTTGGAAAGGTCTAATAGTTCAAAAATATATACAAAATCAGCATAATATAGGCACTAAGGTTGAAGATATGTTAACATATCTTGAAACCTTTTTAGGAGAATCTGTTAAGGTTTTATGGGAAAATTGGGTAGAATGCTATCCGGATATGTATGAAAATTTAAAAAGGGCTGGAAGTAATCCTAATAATTTTGCTAATGTAATATCAAATATGGTTATAGCCGAAGACCCAGAAATAGGGTATACAACATTACAAAATGAAAGGCTGAGAGAAATAGAAAAATTAACTCTAACCAACTGGAGAGGTATAAAAGAATTCTCTCAACATTATTTATATAATGCTACCACAGCTAAGCAAGGATACAATAAAGGAGTAATTGAAAGATACTTTAATAAATTGCCTGACCCTCTAGGTTCTATAATATTTGAAGATTACAAGAAAGAATCAAATGGAAACATAGTGAATATTTCTCAAGCTATAACATTTGTATTTAAACATTTAAGGAAGGTATGTACAAATATACAGGCACAAAGATCTATGAAAAAATCCGATTATAATTTTTGCAATAATATTATTCAAATACCATTAACATATGGAGAAGAAAGACATAGAAACCGAAAATATCACAAACCCCAAAATAGAGATAATAGGAATTTTAGAACAAAGAAAAGATATTTTCTAAGAAGGTCGGATAATAGAGCTCCTTATTTGCATAAAAGGAATGTTAGAAGATATAATTCTAGGAAAAATTATGATAAGACATGTAGGTGTTTTATATGCAACTCGCCTGATCACCTAAGTAAAACTTGTCCTAACAAAGATCAAAAAAGGTATTCTAGTAAATATGAAGAACAGGAAAGAGTTCTAATTATTGATAGCATTAACGAAAATATATTGGTTTGTGATGAGGAAATAAAGGATGATGAATCAATATATTCGATCATAGAAACTGATGAATTAGATAAAGATATTTTAGAAGAAGATTCAAGCGAAGATGAATTAGATTTTATAGACCAAATAGCTGGTTTAAAAATTGAAATGATGAATCAATTAGATTGTGAGCACGACTGGGTTAGAGGTAAAGGTGATTATAACATTAAATGCGCTTTTTGCATATATTACCCAAGCCAGGATAATAGATTTACATGTAACCTATGCTTAAAACAAGCGTGCACTTCGTGTTTAAAGGCTAAAAACCAAGCTTGGAGACAAGAAGTAGAAATTGAGCCAGAAAACCGAATTCTATCTAGTAGGGTTAGAATCCTAGAAAATAGGATAAACAAACTAGAAGTGGAGTTAGAAGAGCTAAAATATAATTTAGATAACAATATGAAGGAACAAGAAGGTAGTACGGACAAAATAACTGAATTTAAAGATCAAATGGTAACCATAAGAGAAAACAAAGGAGACAGACTAATCCAATTAAAAGACGCCATAACAAGCTTTGGAAATAAATACATAGTGAGATTACCATTCAAAGAAGTTTTAGGAATAAGGATTCCAGTTAAAATAATTTTAAAACCCAATATTTCCTATAAAATACTGGCACTATTAGACACGGGTTGTACAAAGAACATCATTCATGATAAATATTTTATGAGATGCCCCGATATAGTAAAAACTATCGATGATAATAAAGCCGAAGTATCCACAGATATGTCAGGAATAAAGAAAATACATAACCAGTTGGCATATAATATTGAAACCTACATAAATGGTACCAGATATATAATTGATGAAATTACAATCAGAGACTTATCAGTAATAAATGATGACATGATACTAGGATTAAGATTTTTACAGCAGTCCTTACAAACCACTATTATACATGAAGAAGGCGTTACATTTATCCCTTATCAAGATAATGTTCCTTACATATCCGAAGTAAGAAAACAAAGAAAATCTCTACAAAATGTAGAAATATCTAGTCTACACGATGAATATAGGACAAAAGAAGAATCTTATGAAACCTGCATAGAAGAAGAACTTAGTGACACCATAGAAGAATATCATATAGAGAATACATGCACAGAGTGTATAGGTTTACAATCATTCGCACCGAATTGGTACAGAGATATAAAATCCAAAAAGGACATAGATAAGATTGTGCAAAGATTAGAAGATTTGCAAATAATCGGAGAAATACCTATGAAGCATTGGGATAAGAATTCCATAGTCTGCAAAATAAACATTATAAACTCAGATTATATAATAAAGTCAGGACCAATAGAAGCTACTCCAAAAGACATAGAAGAATTTAAAATGCACATTGAAGAATTACTAAAGTTAAAAGCCATTAGAGAAAGTAGGAGTCCTCATAGATCTGCAGCATTTATAGTTAGAAATCATGCTGAAGAAGTTAGAGGAAAATCTAGGATGGTAATTAATTATAAAAGACTAAATGATAACACCATAGACGATGCTTATAATATACCCAATAAGCAAGAGTGGATCAATAGAATACAAGGAAGTAAATTCTTCTCTAAATTTGACTTAAAGGCTGGATTTTGGCAAGTAAAAATGGCAGAAGAATCGATACCCTGGACAGCATTTACATGCCCACAGGGTCATTATGAATGGCTTGTTATGCCTTTGGGTTTAAAGAATGCCCCTGCATTATTTCAAAGAAAAATGCAAAATATATTTAATGAAAATCAATCATTCATACTAGTGTATGTAGATGATTTATTAGTTTTCTCAAAATCTTATAAAGAACATATTGCTCACCTTGAAGTATTTTTTAGGAAGGTAGAGCAAAATGGGTTAATACTATCAAAAAAGAAGATGGAAATTTGCAAAGAAAAAATTAATTTTTTAGGACATGAAATAGGAGAAGGAAAAATATACTTACAAGAGCATATTGCTAAGAAAATATTACAATTTCCCGATTCCATGAATGATAAAAAGGTTCTACAACAATTCTTAGGAATTGTAAATTATGCAAGAAACTATATTGATAACCTAGCAAAACTCGCTGGGCCACTATATGCAAAACTAAGGAAAAATGGTCAAAAATATTTTAATTCAGAAGATATAAAGCTAGTCCAAGCCATAAAAGAAAAAGTCAAGAATTTGAAACCTCTAGAATTACCATTAGAAGATAACTATTTCATAATTGAAACAGATGCATCCAAAATAGGATAGGGTGCTATATTAAAACAGAAGCCAAATAAATACTCTTCTAAGACAGAAGAAAAAATCTGCAGATATGCCTCTGGAAGTTATAAATTGAAAACAGTGAATAACATAGACAGAGAGATTCTCGCAATAGTCCATGCCATAAATGCATTTAGACTATACTTAGGATTTAAGGAATTTACAGTACGAACAGATTGTGAAGCTATATGTAGATATTATAATCAGATAAATAGTAAGAAAAGTTCAACTAGAAGATGGGTTTTATTCGAAGATATTATAACTGGAAATGGATATAAAGTCATTTTTGAGCATATTAAAGGAAAGGATAACTGTTTACCTGACATATTCTCTCGATCACCAATTTTACAGGAATGAAGAGGGGACTGCTCCCCGATGGGTCGGAAGTGTTCACCTTTGGAACCGAGAATAGCCTAAGAATATTTAAACCGAATACATTTAATTTCAAACCTAAGAATCATATCACCTTGGACGAGGTCCAACAATGCATACTTGATAACTTTTGGCACCAGCATGTTAATAGTAGAGAAATTCAACATGCCAATAGTAGAGAAAGCACAGGATATTTGTTATCCATTCTGAATAGTCTCGCAGAATACTTCAATATGCTAAACAAAAATTCACCAATATCAAAGAATATTGAAGTACAAGAAATTAAGCCCCTATATGTCCTATTTGATGGAAGAAAGCCAGGCATATATGTTACATTTGAAGAAATACTTAAAGAAAAGCTTGATGCAAGAAAGAAAAAAGAAGACATATCATGGAGAAAATACTTACATATTGATGAAGCCTTGACCAGAGCAAGGAGCATGATAGGTGAGAATTTCCATATAGAGCCTAAAGCAAAGGAGTACATCCAGAAGAATAAAGGAATAGATAAAGATACTCCTTCACCAACAAAATATGCAAAAGGTGAAGGATCCAATTTAAAAATAATAAAGGAAGAAGACTCTCCGAAATATGAAACCTATAAAGATTGCCTAGTTAAAGGAATGGATCCCATAGACACGGCATATATAGATCTAAAGATAAATGAAAAATCTGAAGAATCTAAGAAGTCGTTAAAAGAAGAATTAAAAGAAGAGATTTTACGAGAATTAAGAATAGAATTTGATGTCAGATTTGATCAAATAAAGAAAGAATATGAAGCAAAATATGATTTTAATCTTTCGGATGACGATCATATGGATATTGCAGGACATGGGCAGAAACCGGAATAAATCACGAATATTGCCTACAAATAGTAGTGAATATTAATTGATATTGCTATCAATAATTTGGGCGCGGAGGACCCGTGCCAGAATCCCAGAATATTTACCAAGAAGGAATACCAATAATTTGCGGATACTTAAAATATTATAACAGAAATAAATATTACAAAATATACAGCGATATGTTTACGATTATATATATATAAGTTAATATATCAAATATATAAAGCTGATTTTAATTTTAAAACTTGGATTAAATAAATATTAAAATATACAGCGATATGTTTACGATTATATATATATAAGTTAATATATCAAATATATATAAAGCTGATTTTAATTTTAAAACTTGGATTATTATAATATTATCGCTTACGTAATATCTTTTGCAGGATCTTTGGAGGCTGGCGAGGCCAACGAGCTACCGACGGTGTTCGCAGTGGTGTAAAAGTCCTACTCAGTACTCACCGTATGTCTAATTATATTGCTTCAGGAGTAGCTAAGTTTATTTCTCTTGATGTTTCTAAACAGGTTTATATGGGGCGTTTTACTTATCGTCTTCCCAGGCAGTTCCACCCAGAGGGAACACTTCTCTACGGATACAAGGTTCTCGTTTACGCGCCAAACGGCTCAACAGAGAACTACACGCAGAGGTTTCTCCTATAGGATCCCTAGCATAAGAACCCAACCCGTATAAACATGCTTAAAAAGACCAAGAGAAAAACAGAACTACTTCATTTCCACAATATAAATTCCATACAGCTTTCCCTTTCGGGAACCCCCGAAGGGTTTACACAGGGACGGTGGAAATTACCTTACAATTGGCTGCACTCGTACAGCTCCTTATTTCAGTGGTTTATATTACAGTGGAGGGAAGGTGGTACTACTACTAGTACTACTACTACTGAGCAGCGAGTTTGCTGGCTGAGTCGTACTGGCTCTCTGCTCTGCTGGTGGATGAATGCTTGTGTGTTTTGCTTCGCTGCGGGAGTCTCCTTTTATAGCCGGGAGATCAGCCTTCACGAGAGCATACCTTGCTAATCTTGCTCTTATCTTCTTCATCTCAATAATGTGCCTATCTCATAGGTCCATAATGTGGCTATATCATAGCTCCATAATGTGCCTATGTCATAGACTTTATAGGCTTCCTTTGTAGCTTGTAGTATTCCTTTATAGCTTCATGATCACATGTTTGGAATCTCCTTTTATGTGCATGCTTGGCTGGCTGCACACACTTATCTCCAACATGTTGATCTTGTCCCACTTCAATAGTGTATCTTGGACCAACTTTTCTTAATTAAGATAGGGTGGCCTTCTCTTCTCGACAAATTGGCTTCTCCATGCTTAGGAAAAACTGCATCAAAGGAGATGATGCATGGCTGCCTATAGGCATGCCAATGGATAAATGTCGCTGCGTATATATACGCGCACATGCTGATTTTTTTTTTTTTTTTTTTTTTTTTTATATATATATATCTCCTCCGCGCCCGAATTATTGATATATGTATATCAATATGCTGGTACACTATTCCTTCTTGGTAAATATTCTGGGATTCTGGCACGGGTCCTCCGCGCCCAAATTATTGATAGCAATATCAATTAATATTCACTACTATTTGTAGGCAATATTCGTGATTTATTCCGGTTTCTGCCCATGTCCTGCAATATCCATATGATCGTCATCCGAAAGATTAAAATCATATTTTGCTTCATATTCTTTCTTTATTTGATCAAATCTGACATCAAATTCTATTCTTAATTCTCGTAAAATCTCTTCTTTTAATTCTTCTTTTAACGACTTCTTAGATTCTTCAGATTTTTCATTTATCTTTAGATCTATATATGCCGTGTCTATGGGATCCATTCCTTTAACTAGGCAATCTTTATAGGTTTCATATTTCGGAGAGTCTTCTTCCTTTATTATTTTTAAATTGGATCCTTCACCTTTTGCATATTTTGTTGGTGAAGGAGTATCTTTATCTATTCCTTTATTCTTCTGGATGTACTCCTTTGCTTTAGGCTCTATATGGAAATTCTCACCTATCATGCTCCTTGCTCTGGTCAAGGCTTCATCAATATGTAAGTATTTTCTCCATGATATGTCTTCTTTTTTCTTTCTTGCATCAAGCTTTTCTTTAAGTATTTCTTCAAATGTAACATATATGCCTGGCTTTCTTCCATCAAATAGGACATATAGGGGCTTAATTTCTTGTACTTCAATATTCTTTGATATTGGTGAATTTTTGTTTAGCATATTGAAGTATTCTGCGAGACTATTCAGAATGGATAACAAATATCCTGTGCTTTCTCTACTATTGGCATGTTGAATTTCTCTACTATTAACATGCTGGTGCCAAAAGTTATCAAGTATGCATTGTTGGACCTCGTCCAAGGTGATATGATTCTTAGGTTTGAAATTAAATGTATTCGGTTTAAATATTCTTAGGCTATTCTCGGTTCCAAAGGTGAACACTTCCGACCCATCGGGGAGCAGTCCCCTCTTCATTCCTGTAAAATTGGTGATCGAGAGAATATGTCAGGTAAACAGTTATCCTTTCCTTTAATATGCTCAAAAATGACTTTATATCCATTTCCAGTTATAATATCTTCGAATAAAACCCATCTTCTAGTTGAACTTTTCTTACTATTTATCTGATTATAATATCTACATATAGCTTCACAATCTGTTCGTACTGTAAATTCCTTAAATCCTAAGTATAGTCTAAATGCATTTATGGCATGGACTATTGCGAGAATCTCTCTGTCTATGTTATTCACTGTTTTCAATTTATAACTTCCAGAGGCATATCTGCAGATTTTTTCTTTAATTTGCGGATACTTAAAATATTATAACAGAAATAAATATTACAAAATATACAGCGATATGTTTACGATTATATATATATAAGTTAATATATCAAATATATATAAAGCTGATTTTAATTTTAAAACTTGGATTATTATAATATTATCGCTTACGTAATATCTTTTGCAGGATCTTTGGAGGCTGGCGAGGCCAACGAGCTACCGACGGTGTTCGCAGTGGTGTAAAAGTCCTACTCAGTACTCACCGTATGTCTAATTATATTGCTTCAGGAGTAGCTAAGTTTATTTCTCTTGATGTTTCTAAACAGGTTTATATGGGGCGTTTTACTTATCGTCTTCCCAGGCAGTTCCACCCAGAGGGAACACTTCTCTACGGATACAAGGTTCTCGTTTACGCGCCAAACGGCTCAACAGAGAACTACACGCAGAGGTTTCTCCTATAGGATCCCTAGCATAAGAACCCAACCCGTATAAACATGCTTAAAAAGACCAAGAGAAAAACAGAACTACTTCATTTCCACAATATAAATTCCATACAGCTTTCCCTTTCGGGAACCCCCGAAGGGTTTACACAGGGACGGTGGAAATTACCTTACAATTGGCTGCACTCGTACAGCTCCTTATTTCAGTGGTTTATATTACAGTGGAGGGAAGGTGGTACTACTACTAGTACTACTACTACTGAGCAGCGAGTTTGCTGGCTGAGTCGTACTGGCTCTCTGCTCTGCTGGTGGATGAATGCTTGTGTGTTTTGCTTCGCTGCGGGAGTCTCCTTTTATAGCCGGGAGATCAGCCTTCACGAGAGCATACCTTGCTAATCTTGCTCTTATCTTCTTCATCTCAATAATGTGCCTATCTCATAGGTCCATAATGTGGCTATATCATAGCTCCATAATGTGCCTATGTCATAGACTTTATAGGCTTCCTTTGTAGCTTGTAGTATTCCTTTATAGCTTCATGATCACATGTTTGGAATCTCCTTTTATGTGCATGCTTGGCTGGCTGCACACACTTATCTCCAACATGTTGATCTTGTCCCACTTCAATAGTGTATCTTGGACCAACTTTTCTTAATTAAGATAGGGTGGCCTTCTCTTCTCGACAAATTGGCTTCTCCATGCTTAGGAAAAACTGCATCAAAGGAGATGATGCATGGCTGCCTATAGGCATGCCAATGGATAAATGTCGCTGCGTATATATACGCGCACATGCTGATTTTTTTTTTTTTTTTTTTTTTTATATATATATATCTCCTCCGCGCCCGAATTATTGATATATGTATATCAATATGCTGGTACACTATTCCTTCTTGGTAAATATTCTGGGATTCTGGCACGGGTCCTCCGCGCCCAAATTATTGATAGCAATATCAATTAATATTCACTACTATTTGTAGGCAATATTCGTGATTTATTCCGGTTTCTGCCCATGTCCTGCAATATCCATATGATCGTCATCCGAAAGATTAAAATCATATTTTGCTTCATATTCTTTCTTTATTTGATCAAATCTGACATCAAATTCTATTCTTAATTCTCGTAAAATCTCTTCTTTTAATTCTTCTTTTAACGACTTCTTAGATTCTTCAGATTTTTCATTTATCTTTAGATCTATATATGCCGTGTCTATGGGATCCATTCCTTTAACTAGGCAATCTTTATAGGTTTCATATTTCGGAGAGTCTTCTTCCTTTATTATTTTTAAATTGGATCCTTCACCTTTTGCATATTTTGTTGGTGAAGGAGTATCTTTATCTATTCCTTTATTCTTCTGGATGTACTCCTTTGCTTTAGGCTCTATATGGAAATTCTCACCTATCATGCTCCTTGCTCTGGTCAAGGCTTCATCAATATGTAAGTATTTTCTCCATGATATGTCTTCTTTTTTCTTTCTTGCATCAAGCTTTTCTTTAAGTATTTCTTCAAATGTAACATATATGCCTGGCTTTCTTCCATCAAATAGGACATATAGTGGCTTAATTTCTTGTACTTCAATATTCTTTGATATTGGTGAATTTTTGTTTAGCATATTGAAGTATTCTGGCTGGCTGCACACACTTATCTCCAACATGTTGATCTTGTCCCACTTCAATAGTGTATCTTGGACCAACTTTTCTTAATTAAGATAGGGTGGCCTTCTCTTCTCGACAAATTGGCTTCTCCATGCTTAGGAAAAACTGCATCAAAGGAGATGATGCATGGCTGCCTATAGGCATGCCAATGGATAAATGTCGCTGCGTATATATACGCGCACATGCTGATTTTTTTTTTTTTTTTTTTTTTTTTTTTTACAGCGATATGTTTACGATTATATATATATAAGTTAATATATCAAATATATATAAAGCTGATTTTAATTTTAAAACTTGGATTATTATAATATTATCGCTTACGTAATATCTTTTGCAGGATCTTTGGAGGCTGGCGAGGCCAACGAGCTACCGACGGTGTTCGCAGTGGTGTAAAAGTCCTACTCAGTACTCACCGTATGTCTAATTATATTGCTTCAGGAGTAGCTAAGTTTATTTCTCTTGATGTTTCTAAACAGGTTTATATGGGGCGTTTTACTTATCGTCTTCCCAGGCAGTTCCACACAGAGGGAACACTTCTCTACGGATACAAGGTTCTCGTTTACGCGCCAAACGGCTCAACAGAGAACTACACGCAGAGGTTTCTCCTATAGGATCCCTAGCATAAGAACCCAACCCGTATAAACATGCTTAAAAAGACCAAGAGAAAAACAGAACTACTTCATTTCCACAATATAAATTCCATACAGCTTTCCCTTTCGGGAACCCCCGAAGGGTTTACACAGGGACGGTGGAAATTACCTTACAATTGGCTGCACTCGTACAGCTCCTTATTTCAGTGGTTTATATTACAGTGGAGGGAAGGTGGTACTACTACTAGTACTACTACTACTGAGCAGCGAGTTTGCTGGCTGAGTCGCACTGGCTCTCTGCTCTGCTGGTGGATGAATGCTTGTGTGTTTTGCTTCGCTGCGGGAGTCTCCTTTTATAGCCGGGAGATCAGCCTTCACGAGAGCATACCTTGCTAATCTTGCTCTTATCTTCTTCATCTCAATAATGTGCCTATCTCATAGGTCCATAATGTGGCTATATCATAGCTCCATAATGTGCCTATGTCATAGACTTTATAGGCTTCCTTTGTAGCTTGTAGTATTCCTTTATAGCTTCATGATCACATGTTTGGAATCTCCTTTTATGTGCATGCTTGGCTGGCTGCACACACTTATCTCCAACATGTTGATCTTGTCCCACTTCAATAGTGTATCTTGGACCAACTTTTCTTAATTAAGATAGGGTGGCCTTCTCTTCTCGACAAATTGGCTTCTCCATGCTTAGGAAAAACTGCATCAAAGGAGATGATGCATGGCTGCCTATAGGCATGCCAATGGATAAATGTCGCTGCGTATATATACGCGCACATGCTGATTTTTTTTTTTTTTTTTTTTTATATATATATATATCTCCTCCGCGCCCGAATTATTGATATATGTATATCAATATGCTGGTACACTATTCCTTCTTGGTAAATATTCTGGGATTCTGGCACGGGTCCTCCGCGCCCAAATTATTGATAGCAATATCAATTAATATTCACTACTATTTGTAGGCAATATTCGTGATTTATTCCGGTTTCTGCCCATGTCCTGCAATATCCATATGATCGTCATCCGAAAGATTAAAATCATATTTTGCTTCATATTCTTTCTTTATTTGATCAAATCTGACATCAAATTCTATTCTTAATTCTCGTAAAATCTCTTCTTTTAATTCTTCTTTTAACGACTTCTTAGATTCTTCAGATTTTTCATTTATCTTTAGATCTATATATGCCGTGTCTATGGGATCCATTCCTTTAACTAGGCAATCTTTATAGGTTTCATATTTCGGAGAGTCTTCTTCCTTTATTATTTTTAAATTGGATCCTTCACCTTTTGCATATTTTGTTGGTGAAGGAGTATCTTTATCTATTCCTTTATTCTTCTGGATGTACTCCTTTGCTTTAGGCTCTATATGGAAATTCTCACCTATCATGCTCCTTGCTCTGGTCAAGGCTTCATCAATATGTAAGTATTTTCTCCATGATATGTCTTCTTTTTTCTTTCTTGCATCAAGCTTTTCTTTAAGTATTTCTTCAAATGTAACATATATGCCTGGCTTTCTTCCATCAAATAGGACATATAGGGGCTTAATTTCTTGTACTTCAATATTCTTTGATATTGGTGAATTTTTGTTTAGCATATTGAAGTATTCTGCGAGACTATTCAGAATGGATAACAAATATCCTGTGCTTTCTCTACTATTGGCATGTTGAATTTCTCTACTATTAACATGCTGGTGCCAAAAGTTATCAAGTATGCATTGTTGGACCTCGTCCAAGGTGATATGATTCTTAGGTTTGAAATTAAATGTATTCGGTTTAAATATTCTTAGGCTATTCTCGGTTCCAAAGGTGAACACTTCCGACCCATCGGGGAGCAGTCCCC
This sequence comes from Alopecurus myosuroides, assembly GCA_028641055.1. Lineage (NCBI taxonomy): Eukaryota > Viridiplantae > Streptophyta > Magnoliopsida > Poales > Poaceae > Alopecurus > Alopecurus myosuroides. The sequence goes on from CM054058.1 coordinate 486,947,210, forward strand.
TCTTCATTCCTGTAAAATTGGTGATCGAGAGAATATGTCAGGTAAACAGTTATTCTTTCCTTTAATATGCTCAAAAATGACTTTATATCCATTTCCAGTTATAATATCTTCGAATAAAACCCATCTTCTAGTTGAACTTTTCTTACTATTTATCTGATTATAATATCTACATATAGCTTCACAATCTGTTCGTACTGTAAATTCCTTAAATCCTAAGTATAGTCTAAATGCATTTATGGCATGGACTATTGCGAGAATCTCTCTGTCTATGTTATTCACTGTTTTCAATTTATAACTTCCAGAGGCATATCTGCAGATTTTTTCTTCTGTCTTAGAAGAGTATTTATTTGGCTTCTGTTTTAATATAGCACCCTATCCTATTTTGGATGCATCTGTTTCAATTATGAAATAGTTATCTTCTAATGGTAATTCTAGAGGTTTCAAATTCTTGACTTTTTCTTTTATGGCTTGGACTAGCTTTATATCTTCTGAATTAAAATATTTTTGACCATTTTTCCTTAGTTTTGCATATAGTGGCCCAGCGAGTTTTGCTAGGTTATCAATATAGTTTCTTGCATAATTTACAATTCCTAAGAATTGTTGTAGAACCTTTTTATCATTCATGGAATCGGGAAATTGTAATATTTTCTTAGCAATATGCTCTTGTAAGTATATTTTTCCTTCTCCTATTTCATGTCCTAAAAAATTAATTTTTTCTTTGCAAATTTCCATCTTCTTTTTTGATAGTATTAACCCATTTTGCTCTACCTTCCTAAAAAATACTTCAAGGTGAGCAATATGTTCTTTATAAGATTTTGAGAAAACTAATAAATCATCTACATACACTAGTATGAATGATTGATTTTCATTAAATATATTTTGCATTTTTCTTTGAAATAATGCAGGGGCATTCTTTAAACCCAAAGGCATAACAAGCCATTCATAATGACCCTGTGGGCATGTAAATGCTGTCCAGGGTATCGATTCTTCTGCCATTTTTACTTGCCAAAATCCAGCCTTTAAGTCAAATTTAGAGAAGAATTTACTTCCTTGTATTCTATTGATCCACTCTTGCTTATTGGGTATATTATAAGCATCGTCTATGGTGTTATCATTTAGTCTTTTATAATTAATTACCATCCTAGATTTTCCTCTAACTTCTTCAGCATGATTTCTAACTATAAATGCTGCAGATCTATGAGGACTCCTACTTTCTCTAATGGCTTTTAACTTTAGTAATTCTTCAATGTGCATTTTAAATTCTTCTATGTCTTTTGGAGTAGCTTCTATTGGTCCTGACTTTATTATATAATCTGAGTTTATAATGTTTATTTTGCAGACTATGGAATTCTTATCCCAATGCTTCATAGGTATTTCTCCGATTATTTGCAAATCTTCTAATCTTTGCACAATCTTATCTATGTCCTTTTTGGATTTTATATCTCTGTACCAATTCGGTGCGAATGATTGTAAACCTATACACTCTGTGCATGTATTCTCTATATGATATTCTTCTATGGTGTCACTAAGTTCTTCTTCTATGCAGGTTTCATAAGATTCTTCTTTTGTCCTATATTCATCGTGTAGACTAGATATTTCTACATTTTGTAGAGATTTTCTTTGTTTTCTTACTTCGGATATGTAAGGAACATTATCTTGATAAGGGATAAATGTAACGCCTTCTTCATGTATAATAGTGGTTTGTAAGGACTGCTGTAAAAATCTTAATCCTAGTATCATGTCATCATTTATTACTGATAAGTCTCTGATTGTAATTTCATCAATTATATATCTGGTACCATTTATGTAGGTTTCAATATTATATGCCAACTGGTTATGTATTTTCTTTATTCCTGACATATCTGTGGATACTTCGGCTTTATTATCATCGATAGTTTTTACTATATCGGGGCATCTCATAAAATATTTATCATGAATGATGTTCTTTGTACAACCCGTGTCTAATAGTGCCAGTATTTTATAGGAAATATTGGGTTTTAAAATTATTTTAACTGGAATCCTTATTCCTAAAACTTCTTTGAATGGTAATCTCACTATGTATTTATTTCCAAAGCTTGTTATGGCGTCTTTTAATTGGATTAGTCTGTCTCCTTTGTTTTCTCTTATGGTTACCATTTGATCTTTAAATTCAGTTATTTTGTCCGTACTACCTTCTTGTTCCTTCATATTGTTATCTAAATTATATTTTAGCTCTTCTAACTCCACTTCTAGTTTGTTTATCCTATTTTCTAGGATTCTAACCCTACTAGATAGAATTCGGTTTTCTGGCTCAATTTCTACTTCTTGTCTCCAAGCTTGGTTTTTAGCCTTTAAACACGAAGTGCACGCTTGTTTTAAGCATAGGTTACATGTAAATCTATTATCCTGGCTTGGGTAATATATGCAAAAAGCGCATTTAATGTTATAATCACCTTTACCTCTAACCCAGTCGTGCTCACAATCTAATTGATTCATCATTTCAATTTTTAAACCAGCTATTTGGTCTATAAAATCTAATTCATCTTCGCTTGAATCTTCTTCTAAAATATCTTTATCTAATTCATCAGTTTCTATGATCGAATATATTGATTCATCATCCTTTATTTCCTCATCACAAACCAATATATTTTCGTTAATGCTATCAATAATTAGAACTCTTTCCTGTTCTTCATATTTACTAGAATACCTTTTTTGATCTTTGTTAGGACAAGTTTTACTTAGGTGATCAGGCGAGTTGCATATAAAACACCTACATGTCTTATCATAATTTTTCCTAGAATTATATCTTCTAACATTCCTTTTATGCAAATAAGGAGCTCTATTATCCGACCTTCTTAGAAAATATCTTTTCTTTGTTCTAAAATTCCTATTATCTCTATTTTGGGGTTTGTGATATTTTCGGTTTCTATGTCTTTCTTCTCCATATGTTAATGGTATTTGAATAATATTATTACAAAAATTATAATCGGATTTTTTCATAGATCTTTGTGCCTGTATATTTGTACATACCTTCCTTAAATGTTTAAATACAAATGTTATAGCTTGAGAAATATTCACTATGTTTCCATTTGATTCTTTCTTGTAATCTTCAAATATTATAGAACCTAGAGGGTCAGGCAATTTATTAAAGTATCTTTCAATTACTCCTTTATTGTATCCTTGCTTAGCTGTGGTAGCATTATATAAATATGTTGAGAGAATTCTTTTATACCTCTCCAGTTGGTTAGAGTTAATTTTTCTATTTCTCTCAGCCTTTCATTTTGTAATGTTGTATACCCTATTTCTGGGTCTTCGGCTATAACCATATTTGATATTACATTAGCAAAATTATTAGGATTACTTCCAGCCCTTTTTAAATTTTCATACATATCCGGATAGCATTCTACCCAATTTTCCCATAAAACCTTAACAGATTCTCCTAAAAAGGTTTCAAGATATGTTAACATATCTTCAACCTTAGTGCCTATATTATGCTGATTTTGTATATATTTTTGAACTATTAGACCTTTCCAAATGCTGAGTATATTTGGCCAATCTACTGGGTCATGAGCCGCTAAATTTAAAATTGCACCATCGTTCCTAAAATTTTGAAATTGCACCGGTTTTTCAAAATCCCTTCTCTTGCTACCCATGTACCTATATTGTCCTGGAATATACGTGGGTTGAAAATCATCAGTTTCTGGAGGTGGAGGCCAATCTCCAGCTCTTCTAGATGGTCTCTCTCTCTCTTCTCTTTTCATAGAGGTCTCGCCTCTTTTTCTTTTAGCATTGTTATCTATTTCCATAGCTTCCATCGCATTGTCTAAATTGTGCAAACCTACATCATCGAGTGAATCTATAAAATCATTATATTGGTCTGCATTATCATAGTTTTCTTCTTCATACAATATGTCTTTCATTAATTCTTCTTCCTCTTCATAGCTTTCTGTTAGTATTCTATTATTTATATCCCATTGCTCTTCTTCACATATGACTTTATTTTCATTGTCTTGGTTGATATGATTGTCTTTCTTATCTATAACATTTGTTGCAGTATTAGTATTTTGCATATTTGAACTACTAGCAACTGGGATTTTCTCGCTTTTAATCTTTTTTAATCTTGCAATCTCTCTAATGAAAAACAATTGTTTTTCTCTTATCTTAGGCCAGTCTTTAATCATTGAATTATTATATTCCCATTCTATATGCTTTAATTTTGTTTCGTACTGAATTATTTCATCTTCCAAGTTTGCCCTTTCCATACACTCAGTAGAACCCTTACTCTTATTATCACCAAATTCCGAGTCTGAAATAGAGGATTCTGTGTCCTCCAAAGGTGCGGATTTGTAATCTGTGAACCTAATGCTACTACATCCTTCATAATTTTTATAGCTTATATAGTTATTGGGCTGCTTTAGTTCTTTCTTTTCTATTAGCTCACTTATTTTCCATTCCTCTCCTGCTCTTTCTTCCGAGCTAATCTTAAGAGGACTCATAAACCTTATGCCTTTTGACTGCATACTTTCTATTACATCGTCTACATTTACTCTATATCTAGAGCTACTTTTGTTTGAGAGTCTTCCTATGAATTCTATACTTACCAACAAGTTTGTTCCTTTAAAATCTTCATATCCTTTGGACTGGAATCCAAAACTCATTTTTTCAATGAACTCTTTCACAGGCATCATTAAATCTGGGGCTATGTAAGTTATTAACCTATTCTCATTCATGTCTCCTTCCATAAATCCTAACGCTGCTTTATCTATCGATCCCCACCTTTTGTCTAATAATGTTATTAGAACTTTTGCTCCTAATTTCTTTCTTGTCATTCCTTTCACACCTATGATATACATACCTTGGTGAATATATTTATAACCACAATATTTTAACTCATTTTCAATGTTCTTACTCACTATTCTCAGTTCTACAGGATGTGTCAACACACTTAATTCTACTTCTCTGGATATTCTATATAACCCGCTCCTACTTTCAAACATTCCCATATGATATACTTGTTGCGGTTTTATTTTTCTTAGAGTATCCTTTTGGTATCTTTCTAGATCACTCTGCAAATCTATAACTTCTTCCAAACTATCAATATCATCAGATTTGCTGCATGACAATCTATGCCTTATTGTTAGGGGTCTCGAATCTTGCCTTATTAATTGGAGGGTTTTGTCTCTTCTATTTTTAGATATGTCCATTTTTCCGAACCGATATTTCTTGGTGATGCTACTATTCCAGATGAAGCTAACACAATATCTGTGTTACTTTGTGCACTCTTTAGTTTTTCTAAGATCTGAACCAATAATTGCAAAATAGTATTATTCTGCCTTATTATTATTTTGGAATCTTCTTTTGGTGAGTCGTGATTAGAGAATCCGACTGCCGGTGTTAGGTATTTCTCTACTTCTTTTAATGCTTGATTATATTCGGACATGAAATTATGCGAGTATCAAGGTTTTTATTTCTTGCACCAAAAACTTGATTTCTAGCAGATTTTGCCTTATTTCTGGGCTTGAAGACGATTCTTTGCTTTTATTTAGGTTATGGTTTATATGCTTCCCTATGGATAATACTTCTTCTTTGATGTAATCGTTATTCTTACAAACTATATTTTGTCTTGTCTTTGCTTCTTCTAGTTTATGCAAAGCTAGATCAATTTTATTATTCAACACTGAGTACTTCTCTGAGAGTTTTTGATATTCTCGAAATATGCTTTCAAATTTTTGGTCTAGTATGTCTTGCCTCTTCCCCCAAGATATAAAGGAATTATATGTCAGATCAACTATTGTATTTAGTTGGCTGTGATTGGTATGCCAATAATGCTCTTCCGAAGAATTTATTCTGCACCTTATATCAATATGGTCTTTAGTTTTTATTACTTTACCTTCGCTAACTTCTAAATTCAGGTACTTTAACCTTTCTATGATTAAACACTAGCTCTGATACCAATAATTTGCGGATACTTAAAATATTATAACAGAAATAAATATTACAAAATATACAGCGATATGTTTACGATTATATATATATAAGTTAATATATCAAATATATATAAAGCTGATTTTAATTTTAAAACTTGGATTATTATAATATTATCGCTTACGTAATATCTTTTGCAGGATCTTTGGAGGCTGGCGAGGCCAACGAGCTACCGACGGTGTTCGCAGTGGTGTAAAAGTCCTACTCAGTACTCACCGTATGTCTAATTATATTGCTTCAGGAGTAGCTAAGTTTATTTCTCTTGATGTTTCTAAACAGGTTTATATGGGGCGTTATACTTATCGTCTTCCCAGGCAGTTCCACCCAGAGGGAACACTTCTCTACGGATACAAGGTTCTCGTTTACGCGCCAAACGGCTCAACAGAGAACTACACGCAGAGGTTTCTCCTATAGGATCCCTAGCATAAGAACCCAACCCGTATAAACATGCTTAAAAAGACCAAGAGAAAAACAGAACTACTTCATTTCCACAATATAAATTCCATACAGCTTTCCCTTTCGGGAACCCCCGAAGGGTTTACACAGGGACGGTGGAAATTACCTTACAATTGGCTGCACTCGTACAGCTCCTTATTTCAGTGGTTTATATTACAGTGGAGGGAAGGTGGTACTACTACTAGTACTACTACTACTGAGCAGCGAGTTTGCTGGCTGAGTCGTACTGGCTCTCTGCTCTGCTGATACCAATAATTTGCGGATACTTAAAATATTATAACAGAAATAAATATTACAAAATATACAGCGATATGTTTACGATTATATATATATAAGTTAATATATCAAATATATATAAAGCTGATTTTAATTTTAAAACTTGGATTATTATAATATTATCGCTTACGTAATATCTTTTGCAGGATCTTTGGAGGCTGGCGAGGCCAACGAGCTACCGACGGTGTTCGCAGTGGTGTAAAAGTCCTACTCAGTACTCACCGTATGTCTAATTATATTGCTTCAGGAGTAGCTAAGTTTATTTCTCTTGATGTTTCTAAACAGGTTTATATGGGGCGTTTTACTTATCGTCTTCCCAGGCAGTTCCACCCAGAGGGAACACTTCTCTACGGATACAAGGTTCTCGTTTACGCGCCAAACGGCTCAACAGAGAACTACACGCAGAGGTTTCTCCTATAGGATCCCTAGCATAAGAACCCAACCCGTATAAACATGCTTAAAAAGACCAAGAGAAAAACAGAACTACTTCATTTCCACAATATAAATTCCATACAGCTTTCCCTTTCGGGAACCCCCGAAGGGTTTACACAGGGACGGTGGAAATTACCTTACAATTGGCTGCACTCGTACAGCTCCTTATTTCAGTGGTTTATATTACAGTGGAGGGAAGGTGGTACTACTACTAGTACTACTACTACTGAGCAGCGAGTTTGCTGGCTGAGTCGCACTGGCTCTCTGCTCTGCTGGTGGATGAATGCTTGTGTGTTTTGCTTCGCTGCGGGAGTCTCCTTTTATAGCCGGGAGATCAGCCTTCACGAGAGCATACCTTGCTAATCTTGCTCTTATCTTCTTCATCTCAATAATGTGCCTATCTCATAGGTCCATAATGTGGCTATATCATAGCTCCATAATGTGCCTATGTCATAGACTTTATAGGCTTCCTTTGTAGCTTGTAGTATTCCTTTATAGCTTCATGATCACATGTTTGGAATCTCCTTTTATGTGCATGCTTGGCTGGCTGCACACACTTATCTCCAACATGTTGATCTTGTCCCACTTCAATAGTGTATCTTGGACCAACTTTTCTTAATTAAGATAGGGTGGCCTTCTCTTCTCGACAAATTGGCTTCTCCATGCTTAGGAAAAACTGCATCAAAGGAGATGATGCATGGCTGCCTATAGGCATGCCAATGGATAAATGTCGCTGCGTATATATACGCGCACATGCTGATTTTTTTTTTTTTTTTTTTTTTTATATATATATATATCTCCTCCGCGCCCGAATTATTGATATATGTATATCAATATGCTGGTACACTATTCCTTCTTGGTAAATATTCTGGGATTCTGGCACGGGTCCTCCGCGCCCAAATTATTGATAGCAATATCAATTAATATTCACTACTATTTGTAGGCAATATTCGTGATTTATTCCGGTTTCTGCCCATGTCCTGCAATATCCATATGATCGTCATCCGAAAGATTAAAATCATATTTTGCTTCATATTCTTTCTTTATTTGATCAAATCTGACATCAAATTCTATTCTTAATTCTCGTAAAATCTCTTCTTTTAATTCTTCTTTTAACGACTTCTTAGATTCTTCAGATTTTTCATTTATCTTTAGATCTATATATGCCGTGTCTATGGGATCCATTCCTTTAACTAGGCAATCTTTATAGGTTTCATATTTCGGAGAGTCTTCTTCCTTTATTATTTTTAAATTGGATCCTTCACCTTTTGCATATTTTGTTGGTGAAGGAGTATCTTTATCTATTCCTTTATTCTTCTGGATGTACTCCTTTGCTTTAGGCTCTATATGGAAATTCTCACCTATCATGCTCCTTGCTCTGGTCAAGGCTTCATCAATATGTAAGTATTTTCTCCATGATATGTCTTCTTTTTTCTTTCTTGCATCAAGCTTTTCTTTAAGTATTTCTTCAAATGTAACATATATGCCTGGCTTTCTTCCATCAAATAGGACATATAGGGGCTTAATTTCTTGTACTTCAATATTCTTTGATATTGGTGAATTTTTGTTTAGCATATTGAAGTATTCTGCGAGACTATTCAGAATGGATAACAAATATCCTGTGCTTTCTCTACTATTGGCATGTTGAATTTCTCTACTATTAACATGCTGGTGCCAAAAGTTATCAAGTATGCATTGTTGGACCTCGTCCAAGGTGATATGATTCTTAGGTTTGAAATTAAATGTATTCGGTTTAAATATTCTTAGGCTATTCTCGGTTCCAAAGGTGAACACTTCCGACCCATCGGGGAGCAGTCCCCTCTTCATTCCTGTAAAATTGGTGATCGAGAGAATATGTCAGGTAAACAGTTATCCTTTCCTTTAATATGCTCAAAAATGACTTTATATCCATTTCCAGTTATAATATCTTCGAATAAAACCCATCTTCTAGTTGAACTTTTCTTACTATTTATCTGATTATAATATCTACATATAGCTTCACAATCTGTTCGTACTGTAAATTCCTTAAATCCTAAGTATAGTCTAAATGCATTTATGGCATGGACTATTGCGAGAATCTCTCTGTCTATGTTATTCACTGTTTTCAATTTATAACTTCCAGAGGCATATCTGCAGATTTTTTCTTCTGTCTTAGAAGAGTATTTATTTGGCTTCTGTTTTAATATAGCACCCCATCCTATTTTGGATGCATCTGTTTCAATTATGAAATAGTTATCTTCTAATGGTAATTCTAGAGGTTTCAAATTCTTGACTTTTTCTTTTATGGCTTGGACTAGCTTTATATCTTCTGAATTAAAATATTTTTGACCATTTTTCCTTAGTTTTGCATATAGTGGCCCAGCGAGTTTTGCTAGGTTATCAATATAGTTTCTTGCATAATTTACAATTCCTAAGAATTGTTGTAGAACCTTTTTATCATTCATGGAATCGGGAAATTGTAATATTTTCTTAGCAATATGCTCTTGTAAGTATATTTTTCCTTCTCCTATTTCATGTCCTAAAAAATTAATTTTTTCTTTGCAAATTTCCATCTTCTTTTTTGATAGTATTAACCCATTTTGCTCTACCTTCCTAAAAAATACTTCAAGGTGAGCAATATGTTCTTTATAAGATTTTGAGAAAACTAATAAATCATCTACATACACTAGTATGAATGATTGATTTTCATTAAATATATTTTGCATTTTTCTTTGAAATAATGCAGGGGCATTCTTTAAACCCAAAGGCATAACAAGCCATTCATAATGACCCTGTGGGCATGTAAATGCTGTCCAGGGTATCGATTCTTCTGCCATTTTTACTTGCCAAAATCCAGCCTTTAAGTCAAATTTAGAGAAGAATTTACTTCCTTGTATTCTATTGATCCACTCTTGCTTATTGGGTATATTATAAGCATCGTCTATGGTGTTATCATTTAGTCTTTTATAATTAATTACCATCCTAGATTTTCCTCTAACTTCTTCAGCATGATTTCTAACTATAAATGCTGCAGATCTATGAGGACTCCTACTTTCTCTAATGGCTTTTAACTTTAGTAATTCTTCAATGTGCATTTTAAATTCTTCTATGTCTTTTGGAGTAGCTTCTATTGGTCCTGACTTTATTATATAATCTGAGTTTATAATGTTTATTTTGCAGACTATGGAATTCTTATCCCAATGCTTCATAGGTATTTCTCCGATTATTTGCAAATCTTCTAATCTTTGCACAATCTTATCTATGTCCTTTTTGGATTTTATATCTCTGTACCAATTCGGTGCGAATGATTGTAAACCTATACACTCTGTGCATGTATTCTCTATATGATATTCTTCTATGGTGTCACTAAGTTCTTCTTCTATGCAGGTTTCATAAGATTCTTCTTTTGTCCTATATTCATCGTGTAGACTAGATATTTCTACATTTTGTAGAGATTTTCTTTGTTTTCTTACTTCGGATATGTAAGGAACATTATCTTGATAAGGGATAAATGTAACGCCTTCTTCATGTATAATAGTGGTTTGTAAGGACTGCTGTAAAAATCTTAATCCTAGTATCATGTCATCATTTATTACTGATAAGTCTCTGATTGTAATTTCATCAATTATATATCTGGTACCATTTATGTAGGTTTCAATATTATATGCCAACTGGTTATGTATTTTCTTTATTCCTGACATATCTGTGGATACTTCGGCTTTATTATCATCGATAGTTTTTACTATATCGGGGCATCTCATAAAATATTTATCATGAATGATGTTCTTTGTACAACCCGTGTCTAATAGTGCCAGTATTTTATAGGAAATATTGGGTTTTAAAATTATTTTAACTGGAATCCTTATTCCTAAAACTTCTTTGAATGGTAATCTCACTATGTATTTATTTCCAAAGCTTGTTATGGCGTCTTTTAATTGGATTAGTCTGTCTCCTTTGTTTTCTCTTATGGTTACCATTTGATCTTTAAATTCAGTTATTTTGTCCGTACTACCTTCTTGTTCCTTCATATTGTTATCTAAATTATATTTTAGCTCTTCTAACTCCACTTCTAGTTTGTTTATCCTATTTTCTAGGATTCTAACCCTACTAGATAGAATTCGGTTTTCTGGCTCAATTTCTACTTCTTGTCTCCAAGCTTGGTTTTTAGCCTTTAAACACGAAGTGCACGCTTGTTTTAAGCATAGGTTACATGTAAATCTATTATCCTGGCTTGGGTAATATATGCAAAAAGCGCATTTAATGTTATAATCACCTTTACCTCTAACCCAGTCGTGCTCACAATCTAATTGATTCATCATTTCAATTTTTAAACCAGCTATTTGGTCTATAAAATCTAATTCATCTTCGCTTGAATCTTCTTCTAAAATATCTTTATCTAATTCATCAGTTTCTATGATCGAATATATTGATTCATCATCCTTTATTTCCTCATCACAAACCAATATATTTTCGTTAATGCTATCAATAATTAGAACTCTTTCCTGTTCTTCATATTTACTAGAATACCTTTTTTGATCTTTGTTAGGACAAGTTTTACTTAGGTGATCAGGCGAGTTGCATATAAAACACCTACATGTCTTATCATAATTTTTCCTAGAATTATATCTTCTAACATTCCTTTTATGCAAATAAGGAGCTCTATTATCCGACCTTCTTAGAAAATATCTTTTCTTTGTTCTAAAATTCCTATTATCTCTATTTTGGGGTTTGTGATATTTTCGGTTTCTATGTCTTTCTTCTCCATATGTTAATGGTATTTGAATAATATTATTGCAAAAATTATAATCGGATTTTTTCATAGATCTTTGTGCCTGTATATTTGTACATACCTTCCTTAAATGTTTAAATACAAATGTTATAGCTTGAGAAATATTCACTATGTTTCCATTTGATTCTTTCTTGTAATCTTCAAATATTATAGAACCTAGAGGGTCAGGCAATTTATTAAAGTATCTTTCAATTACTCCTTTATTGTATCCTTGCTTAGCTGTGGTAGCATTATATAAATAATGTTGAGAGAATTCTTTTATACCTCTCCAGTTGGTTAGAGTTAATTTTTCTATTTCTCTCAGCCTTTCATTTTGTAATGTTGTATACCCTATTTCTGGGTCTTCGGCTATAACCATATTTGATATTACATTAGCAAAATTATTAGGATTACTTCCAGCCCTTTTTAAATTTTCATACATATCCGGATAGCATTCTACCCAATTTTCCCATAAAACCTTAACAGATTCTCCTAAAAAGGTTTCAAGATATGTTAACATATCTTCAACCTTAGTGCCTATATTATGCTGATTTTGTATATATTTTTGAACTATTAGACCTTTCCAAATGCTGAGTATATTTGGCCAATCTACTGGGTCATGAGCCGCTAAATTTAAAATTGCACCATCGTTCCTAAAATTTTGAAATTGCACCGGTTTTTCAAAATCCCTTCTCTTGCTACCCATGTACCTATATTGTCCTGGAATATACGTGGGTTGAAAATCATCAGTTTCTGGAGGTGGAGGCCAATCTCCAGCTCTTCTAGATGGTCTCTCTCTCTCTTCTCTTTTCATAGAGGTCTCGCCTCTTTTTCTTTTAGCATTGTTATCTATTTCCATAGCTTCCATCGCATTGTCTAAATTGTGCAAACCTACATCATCGAGTGAATCTATAAAATCATTATATTGGTCTGCATTATCATAGTTTTCTTCTTCATACAATATGTCTTTCATTAATTCTTCTTCCTCTTCATAGCTTTCTGTTAGTATTCTATTATTTATATCCCATTGCTCTTCTTCACATATGACTTTATTTTCATTGTCTTGGTTGATATGATTGTCTTTCTTATCTATAACATTTGTTGCAGTATTAGTATTTTGCATATTTGAACTACTAGCAACTGGGATTTTCTCGCTTTTAATCTTTTTTAATCTTGCAATCTCTCTAATGAAAAACAATTGTTTTTCTCTTATCTTAGGCCAGTCTTTAATCATTGAATTATTATATTCCCATTCTATATGCTTTAATTTTGTTTCGTACTGAATTATTTCATCTTCCAAGTTTGCCCTTTCCATACACTCAGTAGAACCCTTACTCTTATTATCACCAAATTCCGAGTCTGAAATAGAGGATTCTGTGTCCTCCAAAGGTGCGGATTTGTAATCTGTGAACCTAATGCTACTACATCCTTCATAATTTTTATAGCTTATATAGTTATTGGGCTGCTTTAGTTCTTTCTTTTCTATTAGCTCACTTATTTTCCATTCCTCTCCTGCTCTTTCTTCCGAGCTAATCTTAAGAGGACTCATAAACCTTATGCCTTTTGACTGCATACTTTCTATTACATCGTCTACATTTACTCTATATCTAGAGCTACTTTTGTTTGAGAGTCTTCCTATGAATTCTATACTTACCAACAAGTTTGTTCCTTTAAAATCTTCATATCCTTTGGACTGGAATCCAAAACTCATTTTTTCAATGAACTCTTTTACAGGCATCATTAAATCTGGGGCTATGTAAGTTATTAACCTATTCTCATTCATGTCTCCTTCCATAAATCCTAACGCTGCTTTATCTATCGATCCCCACCTTTTGTCTAATAATGTTATTAGAACTTTTGCTCCTAATTTCTTTCTTGTCATTCCTTTCACACCTATGATATACATACCTTGGTGAATATATTTATAACCACAATATTTTAACTCATTTTCAATGTTCTTACTCACTATTCTCAGTTCTACAGGATGTGTCAACACACTTAATTCTACTTCTCTGGATATTCTATATAACCCGCTCCTACTTTCAAACATTCCCATATGATATACTTGTTGCGGTTTTATTTTTCTTAGAGTATCCTTTTGGTATCTTTCTAGATCACTCTGCAAATCTATAACTTCTTCCAAACTATCAATATCATCAGATTTGCTGCATGACAATCTATGCCTTATTGTTAGGGGTCTCGAATCTTGCCTTATTAATTGGAGGGTTTTGTCTCTTCTATTTTTAGATATGTCCATTTTTCCGAACCGATATTTCTTGGTGATGCTACTATTCCAGATGAAGCTAACACAATATCTGTGTTACTTTGTGCACTCTTTAGTTTTTCTAAGATCTGAACCAATAATTGCAAAATAGTATTATTCTGCCTTATTATTATTTTGGAATCTTCTTTTGGTGAGTCGTGATTAGAGAATCCGACTGCCGGTGTTAGGTATTTCTCTACTTCTTTTAATGCTTGATTATATTCGGACATGCAATTATGCGAGTATCAAGGTTTTTATTTCTTGCACCAAAAACTTGATTTCTAGCAGATTTTGCCTTATTTCTGGGCTTGAAGACGATTCTTTGCTTTTATTTAGGTTATGGTTTATATGCTTCCCTATGGATAATACTTCTTCTTTGATGTAATCGTTATTCTTACAAACTATATTTTGTCTTGTCTTTGCTTCTTCTAGTTTATGCAAAGCTAGATCAATTTTATTATTCAACACTGAGTACTTCTCTGAGAGTTTTTGATATTCTCGAAATATGCTTTCAAATTTTTGGTCTAGTATGTCTTGCCTCTTCCCCCAAGATATAAAGGAATTATATGTCAGATCAACTATTGTATTTAGTTGGCTGTGATTGGTATGCCAATAATGCTCTTCCGAAGAATTTATTCTGCACCTTATATCAATATGGTCTTTAGTTTTTATTACTTTACCTTCGCTAACTTCTAAATTCAGGTACTTTAACCTTTCTATGATTAAACACTAGCTCTGATACCAATAATTTGCGGATACTTAAAATATTATAACAGAAATAAATATTACAAAATATACAGCGATATGTTTACGATTATATATATATAAGTTAATATATCAAATATATATAAAGCTGATTTTAATTTTAAAACTTGGATTATTATAATATTATCGCTTACGTAATATCTTTTGCAGGATCTTTGGAGGCTGGCGAGGCCAACGAGCTACCGACGGTGTTCGCAGTGGTGTAAAAGTCCTACTCAGTACTCACCGTATGTCTAATTATATTGCTTCAGGAGTAGCTAAGTTTATTTCTCTTGATGTTTCTAAACAGGTTTATATGGGGCGTTTTGCTTATCGTCTTCCCAGGCAGTTCCACCCAGAGGGAACACTTCTCTACGGATACAAGGTTCTCGTTTACGCGCCAAACGGCTCAACAGAGAACTACACGCAGAGGTTTCTCCTATAGGATCCCTAGCATAAGAACCCAACCCGTATAAACATGCTTAAAAAGACCAAGAGAAAAACAGAACTACTTCATTTCCACAATATAAATTCCATACAGCTTTCCCTTTCGGGAACCCCCGAAGGGTTTACACAGGGACGGTGGAAATTACCTTACAATTGGCTGCACTCGTACAGCTCCTTATTTCAGTGGTTTATATTACAGTGGAGGGAAGGTGGTACTACTACTAGTACTACTACTACTGAGCAGCGAGTTTGCTGGCTGAGTCGTACTGGCTCTCTGCTCTGCTGGTGGATGAATGCTTGTGTGTTTTGCTTCGCTGCGGGAGTCTCCTTTTATAGCCGGGAGATCAGCCTTCACGAGAGCATACCTTGCTAATCTTGCTCTTATCTTCTTCATCTCAATAATGTGCCTATCTCATAGGTCCATAATGTGGCTATATCATAGCTCCATAATGTGCCTATGTCATAGACTTTATAGGCTTCCTTTGTAGCTTGTAGTATTCCTTTATAGCTTCATGATCACATGTTTGGAATCTCCTTTTATGTGCATGCTTGGCTGGCTGCACACACTTATCTCCAACATGTTGATCTTGTCCCACTTCAATAGTGTATCTTGGACCAACTTTTCTTAATTAAGATAGGGTGGCCTTCTCTTCTCGACAAATTGGCTTCTCCATGCTTAGGAAAAACTGCATCAAAGGAGATGATGCATGGCTGCCTATAGGCATGCCAATGGATAAATGTCGCTGCGTATATATACGCGCACATGCTGATTTTTTTTTTTTTTTTTTTTTTTTTATATATATATATCTCCTCCGCGCCCGAATTATTGATATATGTATATCAATATGCTGGTACACTATTCCTTCTTGGTAAATATTCTGGGATTCTGGCACGGGTCCTCCGCGCCCAAATTATTTATATAGGACGCAGATTTGCTACCATGGGTGTTAGGTGTGCATATCCTGAGAACCGTCGGATATAGAGAGTATCCAATCTGATTGCTTTTGGATGTATCATATAGTGTTCGTTGAGTTTGACGGTGTCATGTCCATCCGTTACATGCATGCCGTGCTGGTTAGTTTGAAAAAATCCTCACAACGAGTGTGTCAGTCTGTGCTCCGCGCAGTGTTGACAGAAACATTTTTTTTTTGAATCTTTTGGGATAGTGCGTAGTGGTTTTGCCTCGAGCTAGAAACAACAAAAGAGTAATTTTCTTTTTATTATCCAAGCTAATAGAAGTAGCCGTGTGATTTTTCTTCCGTCGGCATATTACTAATGTCGTTTTTGGTTTTCCCTACATATTACTAATGTCTTTTTTCTTCCGTGTCAAAAGTGTCTTCCGTCCGTCCGAGTGCTGAAATCTTAAGCGAGCTAGCCCATGTTGCATCCAATCCAGCACTTACTTTTTTCCATCAAACGAGCACCATTGTTTTTTGGTACGCATCCAATTCGGCACTTACTTTTTTGCATCAAACGAGCACCATTATTTTTTGCTACTAGTATCTTCTGCGGCGCCAAGGACGTGCGCAGGAAAAGAACATGTGGCTAGGTTTAAAAAGTCAGGCTGCGAGTAAAATAAAGACAACATTGAAAAAAAATGTTCAAAGCGGTGGACTAGGTTGCTTGATTACATCATATCGTTTTGGCGCCAAGAACCATAATTTATTTGTTCTCCCGTCTTTTCCTTCTCATTTTTTCTTGTCATTTGGCTACCCATCGATCACCATAATCAATGAGGCAGAGGCGTGTTGGTGGGGGGAAAAGACATATGAGCCTCAATTCTCTACGGTAATAAGCTTCAATCTCTAGGGTAATACATGCACGGATGGAAAAGAATAAAAAGGATGAGGGTCGTGTTTCGCATGAGCTAGCTATACAGAAAAATCAATGAGGCAGAGGGGTATTGGTGAGGGAAAAAACATATGAGCCTCAATTCTCTACGGTAATGAGATTCAATCTCTAGGGTAATGCATGCACGGATGACAGAGAATAAAAAGGATGAGGGTGGTGTTTCGCATGCAGCTAGCTATACAAAAAAATCAATGAGGCAGAGGGGTGTTGGTGAGGGAAAAATCATATGAGCCTCAATTCTCTACGGCAATGAGTTTCAATCTCTATGGTAATGCATGCATGGATGGCAGAGAATAAAAAAGATGAGGGTGGTGTTTCGCATGCAGCTAGCTATAAAAAAAATCAATGAGTTTGTGCTCTCGGTGTGACGCCGTGAGGTTCTGTCGTTAGGAAAATGTGCTCTCGCTATGCTCTCTATATATCATCTAATGGCCAGATGTGCATGCAGAGCTACCACCCATGGTAGCCAGCTATTTTGCTATATATATATATATATATATATATATATATATATATATATATATGTGTGTGTGTGTGTGTATGTATGTATATATATATATATATATATGTGTGTGTATGTATGTATGTATGTATGTATGTAATATATGTAAGGCGCAGATCATTATTTGCACATGTGAGAGCTGGTGGATTTTTGTATGAGATAAATTCTCATGAGTAGTATGGTTGGTATTTAATTTTTTGGTTAATCTTATTTTTTTTATTTTTTTAACTCTTATACAGAAATTATTATACAAATATTGTTGGACAATCATATGGCATGAAAGTGTGCTCCCTCAGAAGAATGCCCGGTGTAAAAGGCCGCACATGCATAGGTGACCCAAGCAATGACATGTCAGTTTTACGTTTTAAAATTTTCAAAATATTTTTCTTGTGTAAACCCACAAGGCTGAGACGACCCATAGACCCAAGATGGCACTGTTAGCGTTTTTCATGCATACGTACCCCGACTCGGACTCCTTTTGTACCCTGCCACGTCTAGCGCTTTTCTAGGCATTATAACACGTAACCGAACCCTCTAACGAGGTTATCATTCCCACAAACTCCAACATGGTATCAAGAGCAAACCCTCTTCTCATCTAGTGCCGCCGCCGCCCTTCAAGCCGCCGCCGCCCTTCAAGCCGCCGCCACCGCACACGATCAAACACCGCCACCGCTGTATCGCTGCCGCGGGTTAACGACCAAGGAATTTTGCTTGATCTTCGCATCAGGCTCACGACCTTCCTTCCCTCCCAAGGATTCGATGGCATCCTCGTCGTATGTGCCGGGCTCCGTTGGCGCGCCCTCGGCTACGAATCTCACTCGAGAACTTCCTCTATTGGAAGGCTCAAGTTCTGCCCACCCTACGCGGTGCACGGGTCATGGGACTTCTTGAAGCTTCGGATCCGCCTGAGCAATTGGAGGTTGAAGAAGATGGCAAGAAAAAGATGACCCAAAATCCAGCCTATGAGGCATGGGTCACTCGAGATCAACACGTTCTGAGCTTCCTTGTTAACTCCCTGTCCGAAGATGTCCTCTCCCAAATCTTCGGGCTCGAGCATGCCTCCGAGGTGTGGACTGCTCTCAATGACCTCCGCTCCACGAAGTCAAAGGCTCGGGTCTCCACTCTCCGGGGTGCCCTCATTAACACCAAGAAACTCGACATGTCCGCGCAAGTGTTCATATCCAAGATGAAGGGCTTCGCTTCGAGGCTCGCAGCCGCTGGAAAAAAAGTAGATGATGATGAATTGAAAGACTACATCCTCAATGGGTTAGATGGCACTTTCAACCCCCTTGTGGCCTCTGTCAATGCCGTACCAACTACATCCCTCAACGACATGTGCTCGCACCTACTGGCATACTAATATCGTGAAAATATGTTCGCTGCGTCTGGACAAGCTGCTGGCACGTTTACCTCCTCGGTGAACACTGTCGCACATCGCAAAAACCCTCCCTATGGGGGTGCTCGCTATGGTGGACAACATGCATACGATGGATAACAGCAGTACGGCGGACAACAATAGTACGATGGACAACATTACGGTGGACAGCAGCACGGTGGACAGCATCACTATGGGCACGGTGGAAAGCAGCATTTCCGTCCTCCTACACAACCTCAAAATCAGCAGCCTCGTCTACGGGTTTCTCCACGTCGCAATGATGCTCCCAACCGAGGTCCACCGCCCAAAGAACAACCGCAACAAGAAGCTCCTCGCAGGCCAAAGGGTAACCGTGGCAAGACCCCTTCCAAACCTGAGCGCACCACCACTCCCTGGTTGGAGGGGGTGATTTCCCAGATACGTAAAAAGGAAGGACATTCAGCTAACCAATGTTGGTGGCGTTATGGTGATGATGACTCCGATGATGATGATGATACACCGGCTCCTCGGGGCAAGGGTGCATATGGTGCTGACACAAACTGGTATATGGACACTGGCACCAGAAACCACCTCATAGGACAACTCAATAAGCTCACCACCCATGGTACTTACCGTGGTCATGATCAAGTTCACAATGCTAGTGGACAAGGTATGTCTATTGCTAACATTGGTCATTCAGTTGTGCACACTACTAGTATCTCTCTTCAACTTCGCAATGTTTTGCATGTTCCTAGCTCATCTATGAATCTAGTTTCCGTTCATAAACTTTCCTTAGACAATAATGCCTTTATTGAGATTCACCCCTTCTTTTTCTTAATTAAGGACCAGGACACCAAGCAAACCATGTTTAGAGGTCCGTGTCATGGTGGGCTCTATCCTCTTGTTCATGTCTCCATGGGGTCTTCCAAGCATGCATTTGTTACCATCAAGCCTTCATACGTGGCATCGCCGTTTAGGACATCCGTCTTCGTCTATTGTTCAACAGGTTATTAGGAAAAATAAACTCTCGCATGTGCCAGAAATAAATCCTTATGTTTGTGATGCTTGCCAACAAGCAAAGAGTCATCAGTTGCCCTATCCTATCTCTACTAGTGTTTCCACTGTTCCTTTGGAGCAAATTTTTTCTGATGTGTGGGGTCCTGCACCTCTTTCTATAGGCAAACATTCATACTATGTAAGTTTCATTGATGATTACAGTAAGTTCACATGGATTTATTTTCTTAAGAAACGTTCTGATGTTTATCAAGTGTTTCTCAATTTTCAACAATTTGTTGAATGCAAGTTTGAGCGAAAAATTATCACCATGCGAACTTGCTGGGGTGGAGAATATGAGAAACTGAATGCATTCTTTCAGAAAGTAGTAATTACACATCATGTATCATGTCCCATGCTCACGAACAAAATGGTTCTGCTGAACGCAAACATCGTCATATTGTTGAAGTAGGTCTTGCCTTACTTGCAAATTCTTCCATGCCATTGAAATATTGGGATGGTGCCTTTCTCACTGCAACCTTTTTGATAAATTTATTGCCCTCCAAAGTTCTTCAATTTGATACCCCCACACAAAAACTTCTTGGCATTACACCTAATTATGACCCTCTTCGTGTTTTTGGGTGCGCGTGTTGGCCCAACCTACGCCCATACAACAAACACAAACTCTCCTTTAGATCAAAACAATGTGTATTTCTTGGCTATAGTCCCCTTCATACAGGAGTAAAATGTCTTGACTTGTCCACATGCCATGTCTATGTATCTCGGGATGTTGTTTTTAATGAAAACACATTTCCTTTTGCCTCCCTTAATCCTAACGCTGGACGTCGTCTTCGTGAAGAAATTCTTCTTCTCCCACCACATCCAAAAAATTCGGATATGGATAATAGGGGTGTGCATACTCATGACAATGTTTTGCCTATTGTGCCTGTTGTTACTCCTCCACCAGGTTGATGTCCATGACCATGCCACTGCTTCGGATACATCCTCACAAGAAAATTTGGATGATATTGGTGAAAACAGCACATCACATAATGATTCCAGGGGAGAGAATAATGACAGAGGAGACAGAACTGATCCCGAGGTGGATTCTTCCGAAATCCAGCGTGATTCTCCCTCGGATCACCCGCCGTCAGCGCATGTGTTGCGCAGTCCCGCACATACAGCTGATGGCCCCTCACCGCCTGACACGTTTGATGGCCCCTCCCCACCTGCCGACAGCTTTCTGTCTTCACGTGTGGAGCCGCATGCGGGCAGTCCGTCCTCGCATGCCACGCCTTCTGACCAGGCCCTGACTCCGGTTGCCAATGATGATGAAAGGGACCACGACGTCCACTCCACGCCTGTCACATCGCTGACCAGGGAGAACCTAGTCTCCTCAGATTCCGCTGGATCATCTGTGCAGCCCCCTCCAATGTCATTGATTGTTGCACCACGCACACGACTTCAACAAGGCATTCAACGACCAAAGAAAGTTGCGGATGGTACTATTTCCTATGGTAAGAAACCAAATATTTACCGTGGTAATATTGTCAAGTATGGTTTATTAACATGTACAGGAGAGCCCAAGAATTTAAATGAAGCCCTCAATGACCCCAAACGGAAACAAGCTATGGATGAAGAGTATGACGCACTCATTCAAAACAAAACTTGGCACCTAGTTCCTTCCACTTAATTTCAACAAGAATATTATTGATTGCAAGTGGGTCTATCGTGTTAACAAACATGCTGATGGTACAATTGACAGGTATAAAGCTCGTCTTGTTTCCAAAGGTTTCAAACAACGATATGATATTGATTATGAAGATACATTCAGTCCTATTGTCAAGATTGCTACTATTCATCTTGTTCTTGCCATATCAGTTTTTCAGGGCTCGAGTTTGAGGCAGCTAGATGTCAAGAACGCGTTTTTACATGGTGTTCTGGAAGAGGACGTTTATATGAGACAACCACCTGGGTTTGAATCTTCCGTTGTTCCAAATTTTGTTTGCAAACTTGAGAAGCTCTTTATGGATTAAAACAGGCCCCTCGTGCATGGTATTCTCGTCTTAGCTCCAAACTTCATGACCTTGGATTTGTTCCATCTAAGGCAGATACATCACTGTTTCTTTTTCACAAGGCTGGCGTCGCTATTTTCATATTGATTTATGTTGATAATATCATTGTTACAAGTTCATCTAACACAACTATATCTTCCTTGCTGCTGAATTTGCCATCAAGGATCTAGGTGAATTACATTATTTGTTGGGTATTGAGGTTCACAAAACATCACAAGGATTGGTTCTGACACAAGAAAAGTATGCTCATGATTTACTCTCACGTGTTGGTATGAGTACATGCACGTCTTTTCCTACTCCACTTTCATCTACTGAGTCATTATCTTTGACTGATGGGTCTCCCCTATCTTCTGAGGATAGCACACGGTACAGGAGCATAGTTAGTGCTCTTCAGTATTTGACATTAACACGTCCAGATTTGTCCTTTTCAGTCAACAAAGTCTGTCAATATCTTCATGCACCAACAACTACTCATTGAACTGTAGTAAAAAGGATATTACGTTATATTCATGGCACTATTCAGCTTGGTCTTGATTTTCAAAAGTCGCCTTCTACACTGCTTAGTGCTTTTTCAGACGCTGATTGGGCAGGTGACATTGATGATCGTCGATCTACAGGTGGCTTTGCTATCTTTTTTTGGTTCCAGATATTGTGGAGTGCACGTAAACATGCTACAGTCTCTCGTTTTAGTACTGAAGCTGAAAATAAGGCTCTTGCTAATACTACTACTGAGTTGATTTGGGTTGAAGCTTTGCTCCAAGAACATGAAGTCTCTCTAACACAACCACCTTGTTTGTGGTGTGGCAATATTGTTGCCACATATCTCTCGGCTAATCCAGTCTTTCATGCCAGGACCAAACACATTGAGATAGATTTCTGCTTTGTTCACGAACGAGTTGCTCTCAAACAGCTTGATATTCGGTTTATTTCTAGCAAGGATCAGCTTGCTGATGGCTTCACCAAAACACTTTGTAACAAGAAATTAGATGAGTTTAAACGTAACCTAAACCTCTCCAAGGCTTAGATTAAGGGGGGGAGGGTTAGAGTTTTTGCACTAGCCAATTATCCCAAAAGTCCGAACTGATGGAAAGGGCTATGCAATATATTTATATTCTAACACTCCCCCTCATGTATAGGCTATTTTAGTCCTTAGCGTGGGATCGATGCGTGTCGCGGGATCTTTTTTTTAACTGTGTGAGCAGAGTCTTGATCTCAAGACCTCTTGGATCTGATACCACATTGAATTGTTGCACTAGCCAATTATGCCAAAAGTCTGAACTGATAGAAAGGGTTACGTAATATATTTATATTCTAAAAACTTTCAACCCCCTTGTGGCCTCTGTCAATGCCGTACCCACTACATCCCTCAATGACATGTGTTCGTAGCTACTAGCATACGAATATCGTGAAAATATGCTCGTTGCGTCTGGACAAGCTGCTGGCACGTTTACCTCCTCGGTGAACGCTGCCGCACGTCGCCAAAACCCTCCCTATGGGGGCGCTCTCTATGGTGGACAACAGGCATACGGTGGATAACAGCAGTAGGGCAGACAACAGCAGTACGGTGGACACATTACGGTGGACAGCAGTTTGGTGGACAGCAGCACTATGAGCAGAATTATGGCGGACACTCCAACAGGCACGTGTCTTACTTATGGACTCTTGCCTACGACGAATCCAGTGGAAGCTCATGTACAAGACTTGACGTCTAAGGAAAGGAAACCGACTAGGGTAAATTTGTAAACCTAAGACGGTCATGTATATAAGGCCGAACCTCAATAGTTAGGGACCAAACCTGGGCACATCGTGTTGTGCCAATCTTGTCCATGGAATTACCACATCGCTAACCTCCACCCCTCTTAGCCACCTGATGGTTGCTGCTACCAAGAAACCACGAGGATTGGCGCCGCCCTAAGTCGTGCTCCAGGTGGAATCCCTCCGCGCCATCGATGATCTTGCCTTCTGGCGAATCATCCACTTTGGATCCATGGGCTTCCTCGATGAATCCACATGGACACGGGCATCTTGCCCGCTAACCAGTGGTGAGAGCATGCCCTTGGCTGTATCGACGTATCCATCGGCTACATCGCCTCGTTCGATAGGGTCGGCTCCATCGACAACATCGTCGCCTGCAACGACGAATTTCAATGACGATGTCACCTAAGTCGATCAGGCCAGGTTCATCATACACAACCTCAACAATGGTGTGGATAACGAATCATACGGCTACCACAAATAGATCTCTAGTGGGAGCTCAGGGCCCGTGGGTAATCCAAATAGAAAATGACGACGATACCTCCAATGCCAACCCAAATCCTCTTCAAATGCCCATATCCATGGAAAACGTTGTAGCTCGAGTGGACAAGTTGCAAACCAATCGCAATGCACTGACGGTTGTACATGAGTGCATCACTCGTGAGGTAGAACACAACACATCGCCTAATACATGTAAAATGTATCCTGTCATTTCCATGCGCCTATATGCTTAAATGAAAGAGGTGCATGATACCGATCATCGGTCCCGGGTAGTGCCCTCTCAGAACGAGGTAAGAGTGCCCGTGGGATGATCAGTGGGGTTGATGCCATGTAATCATACATAGTCGAACTTGTGTGTGCCTTCTTTATTTTCCTGGGAGGAGAAGAGTGTGTTGAGGTTTGTTTATAGGACTTTTTCACTCTAAATTGGTCCAAATACACAGAATTTATAACTTGATTTATTCCTGGGAGGTACATTTTGGACCGATTGTAATTCTTCGTGTGAACAATAACTCAGATCTGATGTCGGATCGAAACACAAATCATGCTAATTTTATATCGTTGCTACAAGATTTAAAAAGGACTTTATCCTATGTCGCACTCCCAAACTCTTCTCTTGTTTTTGAAAGACTAGTTTCCTGTCGGTAGAAGAACAGCTGAAAAATACCCACATGCATGCATGTGAATGAACTAATATGTGGTCTTAGCAGAATGCACGAGGATGTGTCTTGATGCATTCTTGAAAGTGGTTATTTTCGGCACACGGTGCACATGCGCCGATAAAACACACGGAGCTAGCTAGTTTGATTGGTGAAATAGCCAAACAACGCTTCCTGTGACATCAGCACCTCCAGCGACTGGTTGCGCAACTGCTCCCGGTGCCTCACATTCCCTTGTGCTCTCACATTTCTGTGGTATTCTCTCATCTTCACCATGGTATATGCATATGTTACGCCACCTATTTGATATAAATAAGCTCTCTAAATATGGGTAACAAAGCTCATACCTACTTGGATGAAGGCCGATTGTATATTTAAAGAGCAAACTAGATTTGAACATGTGAGAGTGGACGGCAAATATATTTTTCCCATGAGATGAATGTCCATGAATAATAGTAGGTGAGATGATACTTAATATTTGTTAAATAATATTATTAGTTTATTTTTATTAAAAAATAGCCTTTATTTGGTATCAGATACAATCATACAATTACGTCGTTCGCCAGAGTTGTAAAAATTGGCGATGACAAGCCAAGGCTGGAGAGATACTTATCTTGCTTTATGTAAGTTTGACCATCAAATTTATCAACAAAACGTGAGTTATATGTCATAAAAAATATACCATTAGATGGAGTTCTCAACTTCATACATTTAGGAGCATATAGCTCACTTATTATTGGGCAGACTATAGTCAAAAGTTAGTCAAAACTAGGAAGTGACCTTGTATATCTCCACTACTAATAAAAGAGCAAACAAGAGTTCCGCTACAGCCACACGCCAAACTGCACACAGGTTAACCAGAGTCATCCGATCGGATCTGCCTGATGATATCCAAGAGCGTATATTGATTCAATGGTCTGCCGGATGATTAAACGGCTCAGATTCAATGTTTTGCCTCTGGCAGACTCCTCGCGCATGTTCGACCCACGATCTGTGCCCCCGGTTCCGCAACCACTGACCCGCTTGATAAGTTAGGCATCCCAAAATCACGGAACAACATGGATTTACATTGTGTCCGCTGACATCGCAGTCAGTTGCGCTCCCATCTTTCATCGATCCCCTCTCCTAGCCGACGTCGCCGCCTCCCTCATGACGATGGTCCCTGTTTCCGGGCGGTACGGGCTCCCCATGAGCAAGCGCCAGGACAGGTAGGCGATCTGGCAACGCCTCGGTCAAAACTTGCAATCCCACAGCGTGAGGACGCCTGGATGGTGGTTGGTGGCACGATTGAGCGCCCCGCCGGGATGAGTCGGCTGTCTTCAAAGTTCCAACACTGTCGATGTGGGCGCTGGCTCTCCACGATATAGCTAGACCTACTCCTCCCTCCATTCTGCCTGATCGGTAAGGGTCGATTTTTCGTCCCCACCCTAAACTTGCAGTATGCAGCTTACGTTGCAGAGTTTATTTGTCCTTATGTGATCTCACATTGATTGTCGGCCTGAGAATAGACCCCCTTCACTCATTAGACGATATTTCTTGCACTTCAACTGTGAAAATGTATAATATAATTCTCATGGAATTGTTTACTTATGTGATGACATATTCAGTGTAATATCTTATGCATTGGACGAACATAATCAGTGTCTAAGGCAGTGGTTAATCACAAACACATGTATTATGCCTGACAGCTCTTGTGCCCAATATATTACTAATACATATAAGGATGTTTTTCTATATATTGCACTTCCCTATATCTAGACTTCCCTTGATGCCTGACTGCTCTTACCAGTAAAATTTCGTTTCAATTTTTCAGGTATTGCATTTTTTTCTGCTCTATACTGTGCTTGCCAATAGCAATCCGTGGATTTGAGATCAGGTGCAAAATGAGTTGGCAGCCTTAACTTTGTCCAAACTATTAAGTTAATGCGTATTGACTCACTTGCATAGCTTGCAGATGGCACATCAATAAAACAATCAGCTTTGAGGTTGGAGAAACTCTCCACTATATGTAAACATCATTCTTTAGCATCAAGAGTGAACATTGTGGAACAAACATATATAAGTAGTTATTATACAGTGGTGGACGTACCATCATATGGTTCAGAAAGCTTGTACCTGTTATCATTTTTTGTTAACATTTTCAGGATCCTTTTGGTTCGATGGGCGGGAGGATGGACGAGATCTTGCTTGCAGAGAGTATTGTTAGGTAGAAGGCCAACATATTGCAGCTTAGTTCTCAATTTCATCGTCTGCAGGGGGATAGGACGGGGTTTCTTCTTCTTCTTCTTTATAATTGCTGAATTAGATGCTGGTACAGACTACCGATGTTGGAAATATATAGATATGAACAGGCTCCCCTCTTGTAGAAAGAAGTCGGTGGACTACATAATGTCAAAACAGAATAATTTTTACCAGTACGTATTGGTTCATGATGAAACATGAAAGATAAGCAGGTCTGGTATGCATCAAATTTAGTTTTTATTTCTGTTGAAATGTATGCTTCCAATGACTCACTAGATATACTGTCCTAATACTTAATTAATTGCATGTGGTGGTTGTTGGCTTTCCCCGGTTTATAGTTTCCACAGGGCATCCACTTGAACTTGAGAGTCCGGGTGAGTATCAGGGTTGAGATGTAGTTGTTCTCTTTGTTTCTTGGCTGGAGCTAAGCAATATGTTACTATGTAGCTCGCAAGATGATTACATGCAACTGTGATATACTTTTAAACCCAAGTTCAGTTGTATGTACAAACATAT
Source organism: Alopecurus myosuroides (assembly GCA_028641055.1). Classification (NCBI taxonomy): domain Eukaryota; kingdom Viridiplantae; phylum Streptophyta; class Magnoliopsida; order Poales; family Poaceae; genus Alopecurus; species Alopecurus myosuroides. The sequence continues at coordinate 486,974,986 of CM054058.1, forward strand.
GATTTCATTTTGTACTTATGTTTTTGTACTTTATTGAGCTTATTTTAGATAATTATTTTTTCCCTTGGTTACTGACCTAGAGAACCTACAACGGAAGAGTTAGGAATTTTCTAGAGTTCATTACGCGTTTACACTTCAATTTACGTGTGTAAATGAGGTATGGCAATTTTTTTTTCTAACCAATAAGGAGGTTGGTGCTTTACTTCAGGCTGGACCTCATGCTGAACCGGCCGGGTGCTGCTGGTGCAGGCCTGTAGCGAGTAATTGACCATCTTCAGGCTGAAGCTCAAGCCTTCTACAAGCAGCAAGTGGGGTACTTCAAATATGGGCGGTCAACATGTAATCTTATAGACTGACTTGAGAGAAGCAGGCCATCAGGTATGGAGAATGTGGTGTATCTGTGCTACGAGATATTTTTACAGAAATCAGATTTCATCTAGGTCTACATAAGTGATGTTGAAGTTGTAAATTGCCCAATGGCTTGTAATGTAATGTTGTTGTTTATAGTTGTGCATGTTGCATCATGAAGGTAGGCCATTCTGAAACTTGGTTTAGCCAATCTCCAAAAATTGTATCAAAAGCTTTAGACCCAGCCTGTTATTCTAATGGAATATTTGTGTGCTCCTCTAAAAAATGGTGAGCGGGCTTTTTATTTGAAATAAGAGATGGAAACATATGTGTTCAATACGAACTGATCAGCGAGTATGTATGTTTTTTTTTGAGAAAGAGTATGTATGTTTCTATGCATTCTTGAAATTCAGCGAAATAAATCTCATTAATAATTTGTATTTATTTAGTTGAGGCTTTGACTGACAAATTATTCTCGGCAAACATTCTATGGATCAACAATGAACAATAAGGTTTGTGAAACATGACAAACCAGGAGACAATTTTTTTGGACCAATAACAGAAAGATCGTGCACTGCACGTGCACGCTTACTAGTAAAATAAAAACAGAGGGAGTGTATGCGCAGCCAAATTAACTTCTCGGGGGCAATGAACAAAGTTGGTCATTAAAAAAAAACAGTTGCAAATGATAGCAATCAACTTCCGCCGCTGACCGTCTTGTATAATTCTCACTACCTTCCAACAGCCAGATCCCCTTGTACAAAAAAAAAACAGCCAGATCCCACAACGAGATAGCTGCATCTTGGTGGTGAACTCACGATCAATAATGCCTCTACTTGCTGCAACAAATCTGCCCTTTATATCTCGACCAACCGCTCGCATACTTCTCTCCAAGGTGTCAACAATGAAGCCATCGAAAATTTCTTGAGCCGAGTGAGTTGGACTCTGGACATATTCACTGTAAACAAAAAATTCTTAGTTTCTCAATTGTTGTCCGGTTCTAGTATATGTGACCGTCAAAATAGTACACATCCGTATCTTAAAACCAATGCAAATCGTTTTAGCTAATTGGAGATGCTACTGGGTTAGAAGATGACAGCGATATGTTGCTAGATTAGATAGAAGCAGCCACGAGGCAGAGGCAGTCCAGTCCCGAGATTAACCGCCGTGGAGTATTAGATCGGTACAAGGATGCAGAGAATTGATTCAATTCTCCCTCAAAATGTTTGGAGGAACAAGACAGGACAGACAGAGAATTGATTCAATTCTCCCTCAAAATGATCATGTCAACCCTTCATCAACAACCAGATGTACCCCAACCCTGCATTAACATCCGGCCATTGACTGGAACCATAAGATTATTCCTAGAACATCTCTTCAACATATGCATATGACACCAATAATCATATGGAGTTCAATCCAGTCAATCAAGCGTGGTCAGTTCAGCTCCCTTCGACAAATTAATGTGCCTACTCATTTCCATTCATGGAAGATCAATGTGAGAAAGCACTTGCACTGATACAATAAAGCAATGGCTTAGCAGAAAGCTTCTTAGGAGTAATTGGTAACCAAAGGCCCGGCCAGTCCCATCTTGATCATCAGTTCTTGAGCTCCGGGGGCACCAGGCCACCGGCGTGCATCTGCTTGTACATCCACTGCCAGTTCTCCGGCCTCACCTCCCCGCCGAGGGCCCTGATCACCGACCCGCCGCTGCACGCCCCAACCTTGCAGCACTCCTCCAGGGGGAGCCCTTTCACCAGCCCATACAGGAACCCGCTCGCGAACAGGTCCCCTGCGCCCGTGGCGTCCACCGCATTGCTCTCTCCGATGGCCGGCACCTGAACTACCTGCATGCACATAACTTTTTGCTCAATTCTGCGGGTTGAAACAGCATTTTAGATCAGCTACAGCTAGCAATATGCTGTCATTATTTTGCTTCTAGGAAATATAGCTAGCTTAGCTTCAGTACTGTAAGTCGAGCTGTCATTTATCGCAAGACAGAGAGAACATTGTCAATATTTTGACACACGTGACTGCGGTTGCCGCATCGATGCATGAGTCTCACCTGCTTGCCATGTTTAGCAAGGCATCCCTTTGATGCCAGAGTCACCACGGCCCATCTGCAGTACTTGGACAAGAATGCAAGTGCCTCCTCTGGGTCAAATGCTATCCCTCCCCTGCAGATACACACGCAATAGTTAAATTTCAGCCTCGGATATGATGAAGAAGGCATAACAATAAGGGAATGAAAGGAAGACCATGGACACTTTACTCAAGACCAAGAAAATAATGAAGAATGAAAATTTGGTTTCCGATTGGAATTACCCTATGTATGCTTCTTTCCTACTTAAGTACAACTAATTATGTAATAATATTAGAGAGAATCACCCTATGATCTCCCTAGCTTCATCCTCATTGGCGAAGCAAAGGTCAATGTTGCCTGTCTCCAAGAGGGCAATTAGTTGCGACCTATAGTCGCGAACCATCTGCATGAATGAGATAAAACCAAAGAAACTAAATCTGACTGTCTTTGCAAATCAAAATCAACTGAGCAATGAGCTTCTTAAAGCTGCAGTCAGACCTCAAAACTAGCCAAATCTAATGATACGGAGAGACCTTCTTGTTTTGCAACCCTGATAGCCTCAATAATCTGGCCGAGATTTTGTTGTGCATATCTCACAACCAGCCACTGCATTACATCAATACCCAATCATGAAAATGATATCCAGATCAGAGAAATATGTTATAGTATTTACTATCTGGGACAGCAATATATGCTGGAATATATGTGCACGTAATGAAGAGTGAAAGGAAAAAGAAGCCACCTTGGATCCTTGGAAGTCCTCCTTGGTGAACTCGTTGGCCTGTCAGATGGACAACTCGCGGATCAAGATTTAAGATTATTGAGAAAAAATACGTATATATCATTTAAGACTAAGTCAAACAATGGGTTACCTGGAGCTTGACAGCACTAGATAGGCATGGGCGCATGGTGCGATTGCCACTTGCATCAACCAAGCATGCACACTATATAATAGGTACTCTTTTCAGCCTTGTCCACTAAGAAGCAAAATAAGGAGAGAAAATTTTGCTTCGGATTTGAGACTACCTGTGCTGTGTGCCCTATTTTTGCCCTTAATCTTGTGAGATCTACACCACTAAAGCTCATGTTGTTGACAAACAAAACGCCCTGGTCATCGTCTCCACGAGCTCCAATTATTCCAGTTGATATCCCGAAACCCGCTGAGAGGCCCCGAATTGTATTAGCAACACTACCACCGGCCATAGTTCTCACTGGAGAGAGGTCGTCACTGGAAGGAAGGATTTGGGCATTCACTTCAGTGAGAATATGATTCAACTCCTCAAAAGAGACCTGTGGATCATAATACAATCAGCAAACAAATTCACAACACAAACAAATGAATATAACATTTAATATCCCCATTTTGTTATATCAGATCAGTTCCATTATATTTGTAAATCTTGTCACACACAGACAGTCCAGGATCCAAGAAAATAATGCATGATGTAGAGCAGTAGATGCAAAAGAGGTCTTCAACCTATTATTAGTAATAGCCTAATAGCTAGGGCCAAAGACGAAGTGAAAAAAATGTTTACTGCAAAGACTACATCTTCGCTTTTCACTGATAACTTTCTCGAAACTTTTTGGACTTGTAATACTACGACCTAACCCAATAGAACTTGCTATCGGACTTGTACTAAAACAACAAGGATTGACAAAGCTTGAGCAAGGTAAAAGAACCTCCTATCTCAGTCCCTCAGTAAGAGAGTAGGTAATTTGATAGATACAGTGAACTGCAGCCATAAAAATTACTCGTCTCAATTTAAAATCCCGGGCATCCGGTGTTAAAAGAACACAGTTTAGAGAAAAAAATATATCACAGAATTTAGAGGAAATACATATGCCAAATTTAGCAATATAAAGACGAAGATGGAATCTTACAATCCCCAGAGCATGGTCCCCGAATAAACAAGTACTACATTCTAGAGAAGACAACAGGACTCAGCAGCTTCTTCTTTTAAATGTTCTGAGTGTGCGCATCATATAATGATGTGTTACGGTCATCAAAAGTAGTTCTCCCTTAATTTCAGTCCAGACTTTTTGTCTGTGTCCCTAATGCACTGGAACTGAAGTTGAGCATCAGAATGACACTAACAATTTTGATAAGATCTTGAGCCTGCAACTACATGTCATCACTGGTGTCGTGTAAACAAAAAGTCAAGAACATCAGGTGATAGTGACAAGGAGCGGTTCTGTAGTTGTTTATTCTGGTTCACAATATGTACCAACTCCAGGACCTAAATACTTAACATAGTCGATGGACCAATCAGTTTGCGCGAAATAAAGCCTTGTTTGACGATTCCAGAAGTGTGCAGGCCAAAGATCTAGCAAGCTTTTCGTGAAAGCAACACATATCTGAATCTACCCAAAGTAGTGCTTTTAGCACTATTTTTATTTGAATTGAATGCAGAGAACAGTATTTCAGTACAGGACGGAATAAAAAAAAATCTGCATATGCTGGGGCACTATGAGATAACCACTCCCAGGACAAAAACAGGAACAAACGAGCCAAGCTCTTCAAAGAATACTGGGAGGGACATCATGAAGGGAAACCCGCTGCTAATTTGTAGGAACTGGAACTGTTGAGTGAAATATTACTTTTTATGTAGAAAAAAAGGGAATTCCAATGTTATTTTGTGGACAGGAGATCTGAATATCACATGGCCGGCAGCTAGGCAACACAATCATATGGCAACGGCGCAATTTCTTACTAGTGAGCGAGATTTTTTTTTTCCCCCTAAAGCTAAACCAAGGAGACTTGCAGGAACACATGGGATCCACCAGGAATAATGGCAGACAAAACGGGGAGAACAATTGTAGCAATCTCGGTGTCCTGATATGGTACCCGAGCGACGGTGGTGGGTAACCGTTGGAAGAGGGAAGGGTCAGGATAGGATGGACCTGCTGCGAGCCGCCGCGGTCGCCGGGAACGCGGTCGAGGAGGGACCAGTCGACGCGGGCGACATGGTCGATCAGGGCCGAGACCTGCAGCCCCAGCACCGCCGGCGGGTTCGCAGCCCCGCGGGCGGAGGGAGGATGCGGCAGCTCTGCCTCGGCGCCCATGGTTCCCTCTGTTTCTCCGGGCGCGGCCCTCCTCCCTCCGCGTACACCCACCGCTGCTGCAGTGGTGGTGTTGGGGCAGAGTAGGCGGAAAGGGTCGCCGCCGGCGTCTGAGTGGCGCTACGCGGTGGGGCGGCGGTCGGGGTCTGTTGGAATTGATGAGCGGCTCTCTATTTTATAGCAGAAGCAGAGGCGAGATATCTTCTTCGGCACTCTGCGTCACGAGTGCTCGGATATTTGCCACATGGGTAAAGAGTGAACAGTAAAACTGTAAACTACAGTATGTCTAACAATGTAAAAAAAAAATGTATATGTTAATTCCTCTGTCCCCTTTTGTAAGACTTCTTGCCAAAATATTAATTTGTGATTTGCAACGTTTATTCTCTTCATTTTCTTTATGGAGGCAAATGGTTTGAGCATTTAGTCCCGAGCGTAACACGACCCGGGACTAAATGCTCTCTGGCCAGATGAACGGTTGCCACAACGACCTTTAGTCCCGTACCGTGTTACGACCCGGAACTAAAAGTGTGTGAGGCGACGCGAACGGTTGTCAGATGACTTTTTTCTCCCACGCCGTGTTATGACGCGGGATTAAAGTGTTCGAGCGAGGCGAACGGTTGCCCCGGTAAGCTCATAGGGACTAGAGCCAAAAACATATAGGGATTTTTCTACTAATGGTTACTTTAACCATAAGCGATCAAGACCATGTTGCACAGGTAGGCGATATTTCCTGTCCACACCTGATATGTCTAAAACGTATCTATGATTTTCGATGATCCATATTGTTATTATATCAATTGACACATGTTTCGTTTACACTTTATAGCACTTTTATGCATTTTCTGTGACTAAGCTATTAATAGGATGTCACAGTGTCAGTTCCTATTTTCTGATGTTTTTCTCTATCAGAAAAGCTAGTCGCAAAATATCCTTGGAATTGGACGAAAATTGGCGTACACAAAGATTACAACAGAAGACTTCAGAAGCCCGAAGAGGAGGAGCAACCGACCCAGGAGGCGGTCACGCCACACCAGGGCGCGGCCCACCCCTGGCCGGCGTCCTCCTGTGGCGTGGGCCCCTCGGGTAGCCACCGACGCCGTTCTTTCGCCTATATATTTCTTCTGCCCCAAAAAATCTAATACTAGATCGAGAAACCACGAAACATCCAGACGCCGCCCCCGTCGTCAACCCTAGTTCGAGAGGGTTCTGGAGCTCTTCCCAGCACCCTGCCGGAGAGGGGAATCATCACCGGGGGCTCTACACCGCCATGCTTGCCTACGAAGTGATGCGTGAGTAGTTCATCCTTGGACTACGGGTCCATAGTAGTAGCTACATGGTAGTCTCTCCACTTTGTTCTATCATGTTTAGATCTTGTGAGCTTCCCTACATGATTAAGATCATCGTTATGTAATGCTACATGTTATGTTTGCTGAGATCCGATGAATTTTTGAAACTATGAGCAAGTTGTTTATTTATCCATATGACTATGTTGTTTATATCTTAAAGGCTCTCTGTTACTAGTAGATGCTTTGGCCAAGTAGATACTTGTGACTCCAAGAGGGAGTATATATGCTCGATAGTGGGTTCATGCCTCCAGAAATCAGCGTTCGAGTGACTGAAACATGCACGGTTGTGGATGTGCTGTTGTCACTAGGGATAAAATAATGATGCTTAGTCTACGTGTTTTTTGCGTTGTTTATATTACACACAAGTACACAATACTTCATGCAATAATCTGTTGTTTGCAACTTAATACTAGAAGTGATGCGGATGCTGACCCGAAGGTGGATTATTTAGGCATAGATGCGCTGGATTGCAAGTCTATGTACTTTGTTGTAATGCATGTTAAATCTCCTAGTGAACATCTTGTTATATATTGCATTGTCATGCTCTCATTATTTGTCAATTGCCCATATGTAATTTGTTTACCCAACATGCTAGAAATATTTATGGAGAGACACTACTAGTGAACAGTTGACCCCGGTCCATTTTCCTCATACTGATAAACCACCTACTGCAATCATATTGTTCTTTATTGTTTCCTGCAATCATGTCGTTCTCTACTGTTTCCTACAATCATCACTGTTTTCTGCACCATACGTTTAATCCCTTTCTTTTCAGCAAGATCGGAGAGATTGACAACCTCTCTGCTTTGTTGGGGCAAATTAGTGTGTTTGTTTGTGTGCTAGTTCCACGTCGGTTGCGCCACTAACAACTTTCTGAAGAACCTCTGTGTCCTCGTGAATTCGATAATATTGGTTAATTTTAAGGGAAAGCTTGTCGCTGTTCTACATCAAACTCTGCGCTTGGAGTAACCTAACGAACAACAGACCCCCCAATCCATCAAGATTTTTGGCGTCGTTGCTGACGATACTGAAATTTCCAGATAGGGGAGTCTCACACTTCCAAACACTTTATTTTGTGTTTGTCTTGCTTGTTTTATTTTTGTTTTACTTTGTTTGCTCTAAAACTCAAAAAACACACATAAAAATAGATTGATGCATTTATTTTATTTTCAGTTTTGTTTCCTGTTTTATCATCATGTTGTGCCTAAATTCACTAACAAAGAAATGAAGGTAGGAAGTGGATCTATTATTGGGAAAAATAATATTGTAATAATTCCTTAATTTTGTAAGAACATGATGACTTTGAAGATAGGTCTCTGGTGGAGCTAGCCCACAATTATGAAATTGCTATAGCTTCTTTGGTGCGAATGCTAGAATCTAGGTTTGTTAACCTTCACCCTGTTCTGCAACAAATGTTTCTTAAACTCCATGGTATGGATAATTGTGAAAAGAAAAAATTTGTGCTGGAAACTTTGTAAGCAATTAGATGATGTGGCTAAGGAGGCTAGAAAAAACTTTTCTAAAACAAAATATTCTCTTGCTATGCTGATATTAAAAGAATTCTTGAATCTGTGGAAAAGGATAGATCAAGTTTTCTAAAAAAAAATGTATTGAAAAAGAACTAGAGGTGCCTATTACTTTTAAACTTATAGCTATGCATGCAGCTTTAGAGAACAATTTTGGGTCGATTGTACCTGAAAATCCTTTTGATGAAAGTAGTGAACCTAGAAGAAGTGAAAAAAGAAGATTCAGAAATTTACATAGATAGCATACTTTGCATCATTGAAAAAACTTTAGAGCTTACTTTGGGAAATTCTAAACTTGATAATACTTGATTCCCTACTTGTACCTAGCTACAAGGCGTTAAAGAGAAGCGCTTATGGGAGGCAACCCATCGCATTTTTATTTTTATGTTATTTTTTTCTTGTTGAGTCAAGATGATTTGTTGCTTCTATAACAACATATTTATATCTTTTATTTTCTGTTTTGTTGTGCCAAGTCTCTAATGACTAGAAGGTACTTCTATTGGGATTACTTCACATGAATAGATTATTCACTAGAAAAATTCCACACGCTTATCAAAAAGTGATTTTGATCTGAAATTGTTTGTGTGTATTCCTGATATATGTAGCTATCTTTTGTTAGACTAAAGTTTCTCTATCTGAGCAATGTAAGTACCCCGAAACAATCATATTTACGGATTGTTCTGGTTTTCACAGATTCTTATAATAATATGACTAATTGAATATCAGTTAGTCATATTATTATAAAAATAACCCGAGGGATATTCAATTAGTCATATTAATATATAAATAGGATTCATGCTTTCTTTTGAAATCAGGTGATAGTATAATAGGTTTCTGCAAATAGTTCTTAACAATTATTCCAGCGGATATGGCAAGCAATAAATTTGCCTTGTGACTGAAAGTTAGTGGAGTCTGATACTAGATGTGACTCTTGACTTCCTGCTGCTACAAAGTATCATCATTGTTTGGTAAGGAAAATGGTTAAAAACCAATTGATGCTATTATGCATAATAATGACATGCACGCCTTTTCTTTCAATCTATTTTTTATTCATTTTAAATATTAGTTATTGAAACTAATGAATTTTATTTAGAATTTATGTTATTCTTTTAGTTATTTGGGTTCAAAGACTCCTTTTCTCCCACACCTGATCGATGGGCCAATCCGGGAGAGGGTTAGGTCGTAGCCACCCGGTTCGACCGAGAAAGACGCCACACATGCAACCCCTCGTCTATTCTCTCTCTCTCTCTCTCTCTCTCTCTCTCTCTCTCTCTCTCTCTCTCTTTCTCCCGCGACTTCGAATCGCCGGCATCATCACCCCTTCATATCGATCGTCCCCCATGCTCTCCATCACCGCGCTGGGGCACAAATGACTCGCCCAGCGGTCGTCTACAAGCTCATCTGCGTTGATTCGTGGCTCCCCTCCTATGGCGGCCCTGCCTCACCTAACTCTAGGGTTAGGGTTTCGGCATCCAGTGGCTCCGACATGGCTGGGCGTAGGGCTACGACCCCTGTTCCGCTGTGGTGGTGATGCCCGCGTTTACCTTGACCCTGCTGTAATGGCCACACGACACGGCCCCACCACCGTGGTGCATCTGTCACGGTTCCATGTGAGTTATCCTCCTCCTCATCTCTTCTCCTCTCTCCCTAGCCCTCGCGACATGCTCTCTGATGCAACTTGGGTCCTTTGTGCATGCCTTGTGATGCAACAGGCGGTGATAATTAGGTTTATTTGTTTAGTTCTTGAGCCCACATGTGGCTCATGTGATTCTGCTCTAGATTATGCACTAAGCTCCTATTGTGCTCGTTGTTAGTGGCTACTACTTTGATGTGGTGATGTTGTTTCTGTCAATTGTTTATAGCAGCAATCCTTTTCCCCGACCCCCATATGTGTGTGCTACTCTGAACCTTAAATTCGGAGATGTGCCACCCCGAACTAAATTTTTTTGGGTACTTCAAAATGGCCTTTATCCTTTTACTTCAGTTGTTCTTGATTGTGGTAATGCCAATTGATGTATTGGTTGTGCTTTAGGTGCTCAGTCCAGTAGGACTAGTGCCCAGCAACTTCTATGCTGAAGGTGCTTATGAACTTGGTAAACTTTGTTAATCCCTTTCTCCTAACTTATGCACATGTGCTGATGCAGCACCCCCCATTCCACCAATCCCTACATCGATACAAGACAAGGTGAACTCAATCCTCTCTCTCTATGCCTTCGATGACTTTGTGAATGGTGCGCTACCTCATGGAACCACCCTATGTGTGCCCAGGTTTGACCCCAACATGAACCCAGAAGACGATTACCATGATGCCAGACCAAGACGGTGGCCAAGAAGCTATGGAAGAAGTCCAAGGAAACGGCCTCGAGAAAGGAGAAGAGAAGAAGGAGGAAGAGGAAGACCAGAAAAACTGGCCTAGGCCGGCCTCTAGGCCGACCCCCTAACAGAGCCAGCCGGCCTCTGGCCCGGCCTAGGCCGACGACCTCACAGAGCAGCCCGGCCTCCTACCCGGCCTCGACCCATCCACCACCCCGTCCTCCAGCCCGGCCTAGGCTAGCTCCTCTTCTCGCCAGACCGGCGACCACACCGAAGCTGCCGGCCTCAGCCCGGCCAGGCCGGCTCCCGTGCGTGGGAAAGGGGCAAAACCCCCTTTTCTCCCCTCACCTACACACTTGGCTATATAAGGGACCCCTGGGACTAGAGCTAGGGTTAGAGATGAATTGAGACTTGTGAGCTTAGCTCCTTACCCCTCTTGTGAGGCTACTCCTATGGTTGTACCTAGGACCGTATCAAGGCTACTCCTATGATGTGTATCTAGGATCGTATCAAGACTACACTGGGTTACCTATCCTTTCCCCTTGGAAATCAGTTAGGACTTTCCAATCTATCTCAACTAGTCCTTGAGGTTCTATTGGCATGGTGGAACGGCCACGTAGTGTTGAAGCGGTTTCCGAATAGGTGAGTTCGGTTGGATCGATCGTCCCATAGGCGGCCGTTGCGGCTTAGTTGATGGGAGATTTGGGTTCTTCAGTTCTTGCTAGTTATCCCCCCTTTGTTTTCCCATTATTCCCCTCAATTTCTCCTTGATTCCCCTCTCGTGTTCATCGTTCGTTCTTCGTGTTCTTGGTTGATTCTTGAAGATAGGGTCACCCAAGAGGTTTACCCTCCATATAATCTGGTATAAGCAACTAGATTGACACGAATTCAACCCCCACAATCCCCCTTTCCACCCAAATTTTCTTTCCCCCACCTCAATTTCGAAAATTTTCATCAAAATAGCCTCAAAAGGGATTTCGACCGTTCCGTGGATTCGTTGAGTTTTTCGTGGATTTGTCCCGTGGATTTGTTGCCAAAGACCATTCCCCACCTTTATATTTAGCCAGTTTTCTCGAATTTGTCCAAAAAAATCTTGGATTTCAAGGAATTTCAAATTTGAGCAAAAAACATAGAAAATTTCATCTCTTCGATTTCTGGACAGATTTTCAAACGTGTTTTTCTTGTCGTTGTTGGTCCGATTTGAGTGATTCAAGTTTCCACGCGAAGCCTACAACATCATTTACACAACTACATCACCGGATCGACACGGCATGAACAACCACTAGCCGCAAGTCCGTGATCATCCACAAGATATGTATAACTCGCTTCCGCTTGAACTAACCCATTGTTTGTGTAGCTTGCCCATTCGGACTAGCTCTTTTACATCGCTTGGCATTGCGCTAGTGGAACCGAGAGTGCGTGTTTGGCACTTGTGAGAGAGTAGTTCGACTAGGCTTGGCATTTATATCCCCATATAGCAAAAAGTGAAAAGAGAAAATAAAAAAGAGAAAAGAAGAAAAAGATCGATGCCAAGTGCTATCCCTTGTAGGAACGTGTAGCTTCGCGTCGCAAAAGAGAAGAGAGTGACCGGTTGCCACAGTGCGAATCTTGTTGCCTCTTATAGTTTGCGGTTTAAGCTAGCCTCCTTCTTGTGTTGGTGTGGATTGATCTTAGTCTTCGATAGGTACATTTCGTCTCCGCTCGTCCATTAGACGCACTAACCCCATTAATCACTTGTGTGTGTGTGTTCCATTTTGTTTTCCTCCACTAGGATTTTTTTTCTTCTTCTAACATTTCATTGTGGTTCATTTCTACATTTGACAACAAACTTTTCTTCTGATTTTTTTTGGTTTTCCTTGTCGCTTTCCTCATCCATTTGCCTTCCACAAAAAGCGTATGTGTTATCGTTTGCGGTTTTCTTTCGACCTTTTTGGACTCACTTTGGACATACCGCCCTACACCTAGGATCGTCCACTAGCCTCAATACGACCAAAAAAAGGCAACGTTGGGTAAGTGAGACATCCATTTCTTCATACCCTTGTGTGTTTTAATATGGCTAGGGAAGGAGTGTTCACAAGTCCAAGCTCGGAAGGTGAAGGAAACCCTTTCTTCAACGACAACGCCTGCCACAACTTCATCAACCGCCCCGAACATTTTCATCTTTGCCAACTTCCTCGCGGCGAATTGGAGCGCTTGGACCATCAAATACAAGCTCATCCCACTCGATTCAATGATCATATGGCGCGTATCGACATCAACTTGGCAAAACTTGCCAATCGCCATGGATCATCATCATCCTCCAAGTCGAGACGTTCAAGCCACCAACCCCAACCTCGTCGCCATGATCATCACCTCCACATGGAAGAGGGTGGTAAACCTGGCTCTGATACCACATCACCACCTCCTACTCCACAAGCTCCTCGACGACATTGATTTGAGCATAGCTCGTCATCACGACCTCCTCGACACCGCCAAGGCCGTGGTGACCCTCTTCAAGATCACCCTCTACGACCGGATCTTCACCAACATCATCACCCACCTCCGCCAACCTCCACTCATGACTATGGTCTACATGACTTCGTGGATGGTACTCTCCTAGGTCCAATGCTTCCAAGGCAAAATGCGCGTCACCACCACAATGACCGCCAAGCCCAAGACCCTTATAAAGAAGGTGACCATGACAATGATGCTAGTGGATGCCGCAAAGAATGCCTCCAACAACTTCACCACAATGACCACTGGCGCCATCCTCCCTGGTACGTCATAAACGTATCCCTAATTTCTGATGTTCCATGTTGTTTCCCACATATTTCCTTACACTTTATGTCATTTTTACACGTTTTCCGGGACTAACCTATTAACAAGAGGCCACAGAGCCAGTTCCCTGTTTTCTGCTATTTTTTGTTTCAGAAAAGCTGTTCTGGAAATATTCTCGGAATTGGAAAATTCGAAAGCGAGAAGTCCTAAAAGTCCCGGAAGCTTCCAGAAGTCCCGAAAAGCCCCGGAGGGGGGCCACGGGGTGGCCACACAATGGGGTGGCGTGGGTCCCCCTGGCCACGCCACCTAGTGGTGTGGGGCCCCTGGCCACCTCCTGGCATCGACCTTTCGCCCATATATACTCCCTGATGCATAAACCCTAGGACATCGACCTTTTCCGCAAAATACATCCGTAGCTCCGCCGCTGCCACCGATAAATTTCGGAGGACAGATCTCTGTTCTGGCACCCTGCCGGGACGGGGAAGTGCCCCCGGAAGCCATCTCATTAGACTCCACCGCCATCTCCATCTCCGTTGCTTTCTCCTATGATGAGGAGGGAGTAGTTCTCCCCTGCGGCTGAGGGCTCTACCGGTAGCTATGTGGTTCATCTCTCTCTCCCATGGTGTGATCTTTATGTGATCATGAGCTTTGTAATATAGTTGAATACGTAGATTTGATCTTCATCTGTTATGCTACTCAAGTGGTTTTTTTATCTCCTTAAACAATTTGATCACGGTGTAAAGGTGATAGTGTGTGCTCCGTGTGGTTTAGCATGATATTTATATCTTGTGCTGGAAGATGAACCTATGAAATTGTGGCGTTTGTTTAGTACTAATTTATGGCGCTCATAGTGACATTAGGGTGCCCTAGAGAGGGAATATAGACTTGAGGAGTGGTGTTAAAGCCCTACGCAATGATTAGTGTTTGTTATTCGGCCGGAGAGTGGTTCAGAGTAGCATAGTGAAGAAATGATATTTATGCATTCAATTCCGTTTTCATTGTTGACAGTGTCCACTATCAAAAGTAGGACCCCTAGGCCTTATTTCCAAGCATTGAAACACCATTTTCCGCCTGTTCTGCTACATGTTTGCTTGCTGCCATTTTTTTCAGATTGTTATTATCACTTATAATCATCCATACTACTTGTATTTTACTCTCTCTTCGCTAAACTAGTGGACCTATATACCTGACAAGTATATTGGGTGTGTTGGGGACACAAGAGACTTCTTGTATCTTAAATGCAGGGTTGCTTGAGAGGGATATATTTTACCTCTACCTCGCTGAGTTCGATATACATTGGGTGATCCACTTAAGGGAAACTTGCTGCTATTCTGCAAACCTCTACACTTGGAGGCCCAACACTGTCTACAAGAATAGCAGCGTGCGTAGACATCAAGCTCTTTTCTGGCTCCGTTGCCGAGGAGGTAAGGTAAAAGGTACTCACATCCTCGGGTCTGAGTGCTTGAAGTTATTTCCTTTAGATTCTGCAATTATATCTTTTTGTTTCTTGTTTTCACTAGTTAGGCTTATTTTTACTCGCTTCTTGTTTTTATTTTTTACTTGTAGTCTTAATGGAAAACAACAAAAATATGAGAGAGCTTTATAATATTTATCTTGAGTTAGGACATGAAGTGTTTGAAGAGAAAATTAAAAAACCTATGGAACTTTATTTGCATGCTAGTAGCAATGTTATTAGCATTAATTTTTTGAATACCCTTATTGTTGATGCTATGGAAAAGTCTAAGCTTGGGGAAGCTAGTTTTGATGAATAAGATATTTTAGTCCCCCAAGTTTTAAGGAGAAAGTTTCCTTTGATGATACTTTGCCTCCAATATATGATGATTATAATGATTGTGGTATTCTAGTTCCACATGTTTACAATGATAAATATGATATTTTTAGTCCACCTACTATTGAGTAAAATATTAATTATAATTACAATATGCCTCCTATATTTAATGATTATGGTGATGAGAATAATAATGATATCTATTTTGTTGAATTTGCTCCCACTACTATTAATGAGAATGACTATGCTATGTGGAGAGTAATAATTATTTTATGCATGTGGCTCATGATAAGAATGTTTCTTGTGATCGTTATATTGTTAATTTCATTCATGATGCTACTAAAAGTTATTATGAGAGAGGGAAACATAGTCCTATGCATCTAAACAATATCAAGTTTCCCCTCTTTATGTTAAATTTTTTGAAGTTGCACTTATTTTGCTTTCCTATGCTTGTTGCTTTGTGTTTTCATGACTTGTTTTTCGACAAGATTATTTTTCATAGGAAGTGGGTTAGACTTAAATTTGTTTTACGTTTGCTTCTTGACGCTCTCTTTTTCTTCAAGTCATATTTCTCATATGAGCATCTTCTCAAATTGTCATGCCTACCTAAAAGGCTTTAAAGAAAAGCACTTCTTGGGAGATAACCCATTTTTTATTTTGCATTGTTTTTCTCTGTTTTCTTTGAGTAAAGGGGTTTTATAATTCTGTAGAAAATCGTTTTTATATTTATTTTCATGTTTTAGTAGTGCCAAGTAAAGTTTCTGACGAAAGTTGGTGTTGGTTTTCGGATTTCTGCGCAGAAAACAGATTTCTGCTGTCCCCCGTAAAACATCGTATAAACTCCTGGATGATCATAATGATCTAAAATGTTTTGTGCTTATTCCTCAGCTAATTCTGCAACTTTTTATAGTTTACAACTTTTTGATTTGAGCAACAGAGGAGTTTCGAAAAAAATCATCTTTACCTGATGTCCTATTTTGACAGATTTTTGCCAATAGTTGCATTTGCCTCTTAATCTCTTTCTTTTGGTGTTCTTTTGAGAGAAAGAGTTTTAAAAGAATTTGTTACAGTAGCTAATGTGTTTTTGAGTGCTAGTCTTGTGTTGAAACTGAACCATGTGAATTTATTATTTCGATTGCACTAACGTTGCCAATGAAGATTGTGAGAAGTTTGGTGTGAAGGAAGTTTTCAAGGGTCAAGAGAAGAGGATGATATGATGTGATCAAGATGAGTGAAGAGCCTAATCTTCGGGATTCCCCGGAGGTACATCCCAGAAAATTCGAAGAAGACTCAAACGTCTAAGCTTGGGGATGCCAAAGGCATCCCCTTCTTCATCAACAATTTATCATGTCACTTCTAGTGAAACTATATTTTTATTCGGTCACATCTTATGTGCTTTACTTGGAGTGTCTTTTATTTTTTTTGCTTTCAGTTTGTTTAGTTTTATTTGTTGTATTTTATGGATGGATCTTATCATACTTGTGTGGGAGAGAGACACGCTCCGTTTTCATTGCTTAGAAAATCCTTGTTTTCATTCTTATTGTTCTGTGAGTGTTCACTTTTTGCTAGTACTGCGTTTAGCCTTTGTTTTCATGCATCTCTTATTCAGAGATGTTAGTTTTAGTAGTGTTATTGAGTACTATCATGTTTTCTTGTTGTATCATAAAGAGTATTTTTTGTTAAAGCATGTTTTGTTTGGTGCTTGTTGGGAGAAAGAAAACTGCTGCTTGAAGTAGAATTTATAACAGTACTAGTAGAAGCTTGTATAGACTGTGGATAGAACTTTTTCACGCCATCCTAAATGTTATTTTAGTTTTAAAGCCTTGTGGCTATTGAGTAGCATGAATAGCCTTAAATAGCTAAGAGCGCTTAATATGTTTTTAAAGATTCACGAGTTATTCTTGTCATAGTAAAGCATCAATATATGGTATTCTCTTTCGAATGTTTTATTTGGTTGACTTGGCGCATGCTCACACCATGTTTATGACTACAAACCAGTCACTAATATCCTACATGAACACTTAGTTTTTGAACTTTTGATACCGCTTATGATTTAATTAATGATGCTTATGTCGCTATGCATGATTATGGATCTTATGCTCTCTTGATTTGTCGCTCCCAGTCCTTTGCTACCCTCCATCTGTATTGAGTATGAGCTCTACTCGTGCATCCAAACTCCTTAAACCAAAATTTTCCCATAGTGTCCACCATACCTACCTACTTATGGTATTTAACTGCCATTCCAAGTTAATTGTTCATGTGTTACCTTTTAAACCTTTAAAATTATTCCTGCTTTGTGTTCTTGTTTTTGCTCATGAGGACGTCAATAGAGAATCTTTATCTCACTTGTTGATTGGATTTCACACCCTGGACTAGTGGTTTCATCTGCTTATCCAAATTATAGAAGAGCTGGCAGCGGGGTGCCCAGCCCCAAATTAATTCAAACAAATTCTCTTCACTAATTTTGCCCCTGATTTATCAGTCAAAGCATAATTGTGTAAACAAAAGAGAAAGAGGGATGACATTCTACACCAGTTGTGTCCTTCACCATGGGATCCGCTCTTGTGAATCCAGTTGGCTTGTGACATACTGTATTGTTTGTTTACCATTCGTTGACACTAGCATACACCCTCCTAAAATATAGACACTCCTCCACGGTGTCAAACTTTTAATACCTCTGTTTAATAAAATAAAAAGCTCTAGCACATGAGTGATCCCTGCTTCCCTCTGCGAAGGGCCTTTGTTTTACTTTTATGTTGAGTCTCCATCTTCTAACTTTATGCATAGTTGAGAGAGCATTTTTTCATTCTGAGTTCTATGTGCATTTGTCCCATAAACATCAATAATTACTTCGATGTGATATCAATTGTTCTTAAATTATTTGTTCTAGTCTTCCTCTTGAACTTTGAAAGTGTCCCGACATTTATGTTTTTCCCCTCTCTTATGGACTATCGAAATATCACTTTTCCATGCTTTCTCTATGCTCGAAACAAACGTTTATCTTTATGTGCATTATAATCCATGATCCTTTATTTAAGATACTCTTCATGATGCAAAGTGATTGCTATGCTTTATTATTAAAGTTCTATTTATCATGTTTGTGTTTGAATTCTATGATCTCAGCGTACATATGCTTTTACATATAATGATCAAGTTTATGATAGTAGCATGTCACCTCAGAAATTATTTTGTTTTATAGTTTACCTACTCGAGGACGAGTAGGAACTAAGCTTGGGGATGCTTGATACGTCATAAACGTATCTCTAATTTCTGATGTTCCATGCTATTTTCATGTTTTTTCCTACATGTTTTCCTTACAATTTATGTCATTTTTACACGTTTTTTGGGACTAACCTATTAACAAGATGCCACAGAGCCAGTTCCCTGTTTTCTGCTGTTTTTAGTTTCAGAAAAGTTGTTCTAGAAATATTCTCGGAATCGGAAAATTCGAAAGCGAGAAGTCCTAAAAGTCCTGGAAGCTTCCAGAAGTCCCGAAGAGCCCCGGAGGGGGCCCACAGGGTGGCCACACCATGGGGTGGAGTGGGCCCCCCCTGGCCGGGCCACCTAGTGGTGTGGGGCCCCTGGCCACCTCCTGGCATCGCACTTTCGCCCATATATACTCCCTGATGCATAAACCCTAGGACATCGACCCTTTCCGCAAAATACATCCGTACCTCCGCCGCCGCCACCGACAAGTTTCGGGGGACAGATCTCTGTTCTGGCACCCTGCCGGGACGGGAAAGTGCCCCCTGAAGCCATCTCCTTCGACTCCATCGCCATCTCCATCACCGTTGCTGTCTCCTATGATGAGGAGGGAGTAGTTCTCCCCCGAGGCCGAGGGCTCTACCGGTAGCTATGTGGTTCATCTCTCTCTCCCATGGTGTGATCTTTATGTGATCATGAGCTTTGTAATCTAGTTGAATATGTAGATTTGATCTTCATCTGTTATGCTACTCAAGTGGTTTTGTTATCTCCGTAAACAATTTCATAACGGTGTAAAGGTGAGAGTGTGTGCTCCGTGTGCTTTAGCATGATATTTATATCTTGTGTTGGAAGATGAACCTATGAAATTGTGGCGTTTGTTTGGTACTAATTATGGCGCTCGTAGTGACATTGGGGTGCCCTAGAGAGGGAATATAGACTTGAGGAGTGTTGTTAAAGCCCTACGCAATGATTAGTGTTCGTTATTCGACCGGAGAGTGGTTTGGAGTAGCATAGTGAAGAAATGATGTTTATGCATTCAATTATGTTTTCATTGTTGAGAGTGTCCACTAGCGAAAGTAGGAGCCCTAGGCGTTACTTCCAAGCATTGAAACACCGTTTTCCGCCTGTCCTGCTACATGTTTGCGTGCTGCCATTTTTATTTTATATTGTTATTATCACTTATAATCATCCATACTACTTATATTTTACTATCTCTTCGCCGAACTAGTGCACCTATATACCTGACAAGTATATTGGGTGTGTTGGGTACACAAGAGACTTCTTGTATCTTAATTGCAGGGTTGCTTGAGAGGGATATATTTGACCTCTACCTCCCTGAGTTCGATATACCTTGGGTGATCCACTTAAGGGAAACTTGTTGCTGTTCTACAAACCTCTACACTTGGAGGCCCAACACTGTCTACAAGAATAGCATCGTGCGTAGACATCACTCCCCATCAGGACCGCCAACGCCAAGCCAGTGAGGATGACCCACATGACCTTCCACCTCCTCTCTTTGATGAAGACACCAATGAGCTCCCCCATCAACAACGACCAAGGGGGGATGCTCCACATGATATTTCACTCCCTATCTTTGAAGAAGACCCCAATGAGAACCCCCGTCGACAACAACCAAGTGGGGATGCACATGATATTTCACTCCCTATCTTTGATAAAGACCTCAATGAGAGCCCCCATCGAAAACAACCAAGTGGGGATGCTCCACATGATCTTTCACTTCCAATATTTGATGAGGACCCATATGAGCGACCCCATCAACAACAAGCAAGTCAGGATGCTCCTCATGATCTCTCACTTCCAATGTTTGATGAGGACCCACATGAGTGACCCCGTAAAAAGCAAGCAAGTGTGGATGCTTCCAGTGATCCTTCACCTCCTCTCCTCGATGAAGACCAACATGAGCGACCCCATCGACAACATGAAGACAACACTTTGAGCACCTATTTCCTCAATGTCCCAAGGTTCAAGGTCCATGAGCGTCATCATCCTCATGAGGAGTGGGAGCCTCCACCTCATCTCCACCAAGAATGTACTTTTTCGTCGCGCCCCACAATCAACAAGGATCAAGGCCAACATCGCCATGGACATTATGATACTACTCCTTCATCAAGGCAAGAGGAAAGAGGCACTTCACCACCAACAATGATGCACAACCTCCATGTGTGACATTCTTTGAGGAAGGACTATGGACTTCATGATCAAGCGCATGAGCAAGGCTTACCTTGCCATGGATGTCATGATCCTACTCCTTCATCAAGGCACAAGGCGAGATTCCCCCCACCACCAACTACGCCCCGCAACCTCCATGTGCGACATCCTTTGAGGAAAGACTATGGACTTCATGATCAAGAGCATGAGAATCCTTCATCACCACAAGAGCAACAACAACATCAAGGGTGCGAAGTTATTCCTCTAATTCCACAAGATAAAAATCGTCATGAGCATGAGGATGTAACTCCACCAATCTATGATGAAGCTCCACCAATCTATGATGAATACTTGGATGCATATAACCTTGTGGAAGATGTTCCTCCATTTTGAAACTTCTCAAGGCCATGTCCGCATCACTATTTTCACCAAGAATATCATATTCACCATCATCAACCACATGAGGATGCTACAAGGCATGGCGTACACTACCACATCACGGAGATGATCGAGCCTTCTTCAACAGAAGCCATAACACTACCGGCTCCTCCAAGCAATGCAACAACTTCGACCAACTCGCACACCTCAAGTGCAAAGAATTTGGAGCCTTCTATTGTTTCCTCTCAAGCTTCTAGTGAGATGAGTGGTGAGAGAGAGATCCACCATTTCGTGAGTGAGAGCCACAAGCCTATAATGAGTGGAAAAAACGTGAGTGTTCCTCGAGGCATAGCCTTGATTGCCACCAAAAGTGAGATGAGAGTTGAGAGCAAAATCCCATTTGTGCTTATTGACACTAACGGTTTACCAACTCTCTCTCCATATTTGTTGTCTCTTTTGAAGAAATTTGGTGACCCTGTCAAGCATGCTAGCCGTCATGGATTATTCACCATGCATGGATCTCCACACCGCATGAACATCAACAACGACTTAAAGACTTGGAAGGAGTACATCCCGCTCGTCAAGATCTACATGGAATTTGACAAGCGCATCCACGACAATGCATTCTCCGTCCACATCCCACAAGTAAAGATGTACAAGGAGTTTGCCAAGCACATCAACCACAACGAATTTTCCGTCTACATCCCACACGTTAAGATGTACATGGAGTTCGACAAGCGCATCAACCACAACACATTCTCCGTCTACATCCCACACGTCAAGATGTAGATGGACTTCGACAATCGCATCAATCACAACGCGTTCTCCGTCTACATCCCACATGTCCAGATGTACATGGAGTTCGACAAGCGCATCAACGACATCTCCTTCTCCGTCTACATCCCACACGTCAAGATGTACAAGGAATTCGACAAGTGCATCAACGACAATGCATTTCACGACCACATTCTACACGTCAAGATGTACATGGACTTCGACAAGAGAATCAACAACAACGCAAGCAATGGACTGAAGTGCGACCAATACGTCAAGTTCATCTACACGCAACTGTTTCCGCAAGCAATGGCGCAACCACCTCTTGAGCTAGTCGATGACTACTACACCGCCATTCGAGATCTTCATCAACCAACCAAAGAGGACCATTTCAAGATCGTCGTCGCATTTGGCCCACATCCACTACGAGCATACCTTTGCATGACCTTCGATAAGCGACTCAACTTCAACGACATCTTCGTCGTCAACATTCCTTCTCCCTCTCATGGTTACACACACGGAAGGATGGATCAAGAGTTGAGGACGACTCTTTTCCAGGGGGAGAGATGATGCAGCACCCCCCATTCCACCAAGCCCTACATAGATACAAGACAAGGTGAACTCAATCCTCTCTCTATGCCTTCGATGACTTGGTGAATGGTGCGCTACCTCATGGAACCACCATATGTGTGCTCAGGTTTGACCCCACCATGGACCCACAAGACGACGCCCAAGATGCCCAAGAACGTGCCCAAGACGATGGCCAACAAGCTATGAAACAAGTCCAAGGAGACAACGTCGAGAAAGGAGAAGAGAAGAAGGAGGAAGAGGAAGAGCAGGAAACAGGCCTAAGACAGCCCAAGCCAGCCTCTAGGCCGACCCCCTAAAGAGCCAGTGGGCCTCTGGCCCGGCCTAGGACGGCGACCTCACAGAGCAGCTCGACCTCCTGCCCGGCCTCGACCTGGCCACCACCACGGCCTCCAGCCCGGCCTAGGCCGGCTCCTCTGCTCGCCAGGTCGGCGACCACACCGAAGCTGCCGGCCTCAAGGCCGGCTCCCCTCACCTACCCCCTTGGTTATATAAGGGACCCCTTGGACTAGAGCTAGGGTTAGAGATGAATTGAGACTTGTGAGCTTAGCTCCTTACCCCTCTTGTGAGGCTACTCCTATGGTTGTACCTAGGACCGTATCAAGGCTACTCCTGTGATGTGTATCTAGGATCGTATCAAGACTACACTGGGTTACCTATCCTTTCCCCTTGGAAATCAGTTAGGGACTTTCCAATCTATCTCAACTAATCTTTGAGGTTCTATTGGCGTGGTGGACCGGCCACGTGGTGTTGAAGCGGTTTCTGAAAAGGTGAGTTCGGTTGGATCGATCGTCCCGTAGGCGGCCGTTGCGGCTTACTTGACGGTAGATTTGGGTTCTTCGATTCTTGCTAGTATCCCCCCTTTTCTGCCCATGATTCCTCTCTCGTGTTCATTGTGTTCATCGTTCGTTCTTCCTGTTCTTGGTCGATTTGTGAAGATCGGTCCACCCAAGAGGTTTACCCTCCATATCATGTGCTTGCTTGACTGGCATGATTTATTCATATGGTGCCCCTTGATGGTGGAGATCTTGCACTCGTTGGGAAACCCCAAGAGGAAGGTCTGAAGAGCACAACAACAAGTTTTCCCTCAGAAACAAACCAAGGTTGAATCGACCAGTAGGAGAAAGAAATCACTTTCAAAGGTTGATGCAGCTAATGTGGCAGGTCGCACTACCAGTTCAGAAAAAACATGGAACCTACACAACAAAATCAAATAACTTTGCCCCAATGAAGCAGTGAGGTTGTCAATCTCACCGGTTTTGCTGAAAACAAAGAGGTTAAACGTATGGTGTGGAAAACAGTAGGAAAACTGTAGCAACAGTATGAAAATAGTGATGGAAGTGGTTGTATTATTAGTATGAGTAAAATGGACCGGGGTCCATAGTTCACTAGTGGTGTCTCTCCATAAAAGATAGATAGCAAGTTAGTAAAAAAAATATGGCTGGGTAATTGACAGATATAAAAGATGCACCGTAGTGCATATGCATGACATGATGATTACTATGTGATTCATCCGGGCATTACAACAAGATTCATAGACCGTTATCCAACTGCATCTATGACTAATAATCCACCCTCAGAATTTCATCCGAGCAAACCTTGGGTATTAAGTCGCAAGCTACAGATAATTGCATTAAGAAAAGTGTGTAATGTAAACAATGTAAACATCGTTGTTTTCTCCCTAATGGCAACAACACATCCCCCATCTGTCACGTTTCTCTCACTCGAGCACAGATGCAAAGGAGGCATGAACCCAGTATCGAGCATAAATACTCCCTCTTGGAGTTACTAGCATCTACTTGGCCAGAGCATCTACTAACAACGGAGAGCATGCAAGATCGTAAATAACATACACATGAATAAAACATGATAGATTGATAATCATTGGACACATAATTCAATATTCATTAGATACCAGCAAATAAAACATTTATCATTACATAAGATGATCTTGATCTTGAGGGTAGCTCACAAGATCTAAACATGAGGCATAAAGAGGAGAAAACAACCATCTAGCTACTGCTATGGACTCGTAGTCCATCACACATCATTTCAGAGGCGGGCATGGTGATGTAGAGCCCTCCGGTGATGAATTCCCCCCGACAGGGTGCCGGGGAGAGCTCCAGAACCCTCCCGAACTAGGGTTGACGATGGCGGCGACTGCGGATGTTTTTGGTGGAAAAGGCTCTTTTATTTAGGGTTAACCTCCCGAGAGGTATAAATAGGAGAGAGGGCAACGTCGGCGGGCGTCCAGGGGGCCCACTCGACCCCTGGGCGCGGCCAAGGGAGGGCTCCGCCTCATGGTGTGGGTCCCTAGTGGCCCCCCTCCGAGTCCCCTCCAGACTCCGTGTGCGCGACAGATTTCTAAAAGACTTCCGGGATTCGAATCGTCCAATTCCGAGAATATTTCCAGAACAACTTTTTTGAAACTAAAAACAGCAGAAAACAGGAAATGGCTCTGTGGCATCTTGTCAATAGGTTAGTCCCAGAAAATCGATAAAAATGACAGAAAGTGTCTAGCAAACATGTAACATATAGCATGAATACAACATGGAACATCAGAAATTACGGATACGTTTATGACGTATCACCCCTATTTAGATGTGCCCAGTTGTGCTTCCTACTTAGCATGCTTAGTGCTACTAGTGTGATTTAAGATGTGCTAATCTGCCTGTTTTAGCCATTTAAATTGATAAGAGCAGATGAGCACATGATTTAATGGCCTAGCCTGTGATGGAAAAGGCGGAGGCAAAATTCCCTTTAAATAGGAACATATATTTGCTTGATTTATTTTCCCTGTGATGACTCTAGCATATCATCTCTATGCTTAGCCGAGGGAAATAATCCCCACCCCACTTCCTTTTCATATATGGCAATTTTCTTTGTTAGAAAATGTGAATGAATTAACCTCGAAGTGAGTTGGTCCTGGAGCTGTGTGATATTCTTGTGGATCTTGTCTTCTTGATCCCTTTTTACTTCTGGTGCTCTTCCTGCTCTACTTGTTGGCTCACTCATGTTGCTCCATGCCTATTCTTACTTCTGTCCTAGCCTATCCCATATTGATTTGGGATTTCCTCAAGGATTTGGAAATGCTGGTGGATGGATTGGAAGTGGTTTTGGTTGTGGTCCTGTGAGCTGACCTCACGCTGGGAAGTTTGAGAAGTGAATCGGTACTTTGCACCCTTGCCCTACGGCTCCTTTATCTACTTTGTATGTGTTGTTGACAACACAGGAAGATGCATGTGTGTGTTTCACTGGATCTTTTTCCCATGGAGCTTGGCTTCGGATGGTGATACGTCCATTTTGCATCACTACTTATATCGTTATTTTCTTTTATTCATCGATATATTTCATGTTATGATAAATTACTTATGTTATTTCATCTTATTTTACATGTTTAATAATTTTTGGAGAATAAACACCGGAACCAGAAAGTTCTTAGAAGTCCCTAGGAGGAAGCTAGCCAGGAGGGCAGCCAGAGGGGGCCACCATGGGGTGGCGCCCCCTGGCCGCACCGCTAGGTGGTGTGGCCACCCTGGCCCACCTCTGGTTGCCCAGTTTCGCGTACTTGACCCCCAGGGAACCCTAAGCCCCAATACATCATCGAGGAAATATTCCGCCGCCGCCTCGGGGCGGAAAACAACAGAGAGAGAAAATCTCTCCGACAGGGAGAAATATGTCGGGGAAATTCCTCCCCGGAGAGGGGAAATCATCTCCATCGTCACCATCATCACTCTGGGCTTCATCAAGATCATCATCATCATTATCCTCACCAACAACACCATCACCCTCACCGTCCACCTTCACCCCGCTATAACAATTAGGGTTCTTTATCGTTGTTTTCCACTAGATCTCTCCCCCGGTGTGGATTACTTGTTAGTAGTTGATACTTGTGAGATTTATCGGTGTTTGCACTTTATGACCAGATTGTTATTTACCATTATATCACCCTTGATTATGATCCATATGATGTCTGCTGAGTAGTTCGTTTAGTTCTTGATGACATGAGAGAAGTCATGATGTTAGTAGTGGAATGATGTTGAAGTAATATCTATATGGTTTGATATTTAAGTCGTGGTGTTATTCTTCTAGTGGTGTCATGTGAACGTCAACTACATGATACTTCACCTTTATGGGCCTAGGAGGATGCATTGTGTATTTGGCAATAATTTTGAGGTTGCCGGAGTGACAGAAACCTAAACCTCTGTTAGGAAACCTATGCACGAGGGAGTGTAGGATCCCAGAGTTTAAGGTTGTGGTTAGATATATCTTAATTACTTCTTGTATTTGCGGATGCTTGCAGGGGGTTTAATCACAAGTATGTATTAGTCCTAATTGGGCGGTGCATTAGCATAGGTTCACCCACACAACACCTATCAGAACAATAAATATTAATCAATTATATGAAGCGAAAACACTTGAAGAGATTCCCATGTGTCCTTGAGAACGTTTAGTCGCCATAAGTAAAACAACCGGCTTGTCCTTTTCTCTCAAAGGATTGGGACACTCGCTTCAATTATTATTACTGCTATTTATTTACTCGCACTTTATTTATCTTCTATATCAAAAACCATTAAAAAAAAATATTTGCTAGTGTTTACAGTGAATTCTCTATCCAACCTGCTTGTCAACACATTCTGCTCCTCGTTGGGTTCGACACTCTTATTTATCGAAAGTACTACGAGACACTCCCTATACTTGTGGGTCATCAGATGGGTTGATATTATCCCTAGGAATTGGTTTCTTTTTCACTTGCCATATGGATTTGCTGATGCCTGCCAATGATGTTATACTGAGGCCAAATACATGACGGATACAAATGCTACACTTGTTCAAATACTAAAGTCGATGATAAGATTAACAGAGCATCACTCTGCTAATATGAGAGTTCACTAACACTAACCCATTTTAGTTTTTGTTTCCTGTTTCTTTTATTTTGTTTTTGCGGGATTCTAACGTGAAGATGGAAACACTTGAAGAACAAAATAATACAAGAATTTTAGTTTAGGATCATAGTTGTATTTTTTTTGTATAATTCCTTCTTTGTAAATACATTTGCAAAGACATTGTATTATTGTATTAAACCAATAAAGGTATTATTTTTGTTTTACGAATTCCATGATTGTATTCTATTTAATAAAGACCGGTATTAATAATTGACTATAATTTATTTATTAAGTCTTATTTCTATACTTTAATATTTGATTTGAATTCCTTTTCAAATTCAATGTTATTTAAATTTCAATTATGAATTCAACACTCTCAAACTAATAAATACCTAGAGGTCATGTCCAAATTCATCCACCATCACCTATTTGATCTAAACCTTAAGTAATGAAGATGAATAAACTTCAACCACTCCAGGGTTTTGATTTGCGAAAAATTTGTTCATTTTCTTCGGATGCATGCATGCATATACACAAATACTTATTTCTACTATTCATTAGTTCCTAAACGTTGGGATGTTACACAAACAATGGACCCTACCTGATAATATCTTTGTAATCACGATACACTGCTCTATGACGGACTAAGATCATCTGGGCCTGAATCACTTCAATGAGTGATGCTGCTTAAACGATCAGCTGCAGCCAGCGGTCCTAAAATGATAGGACGCGTAAGTAACACGCATATCTACTTATCAGTGCTAGTCTTAGTGGAGAATGGTGGTTACCTCGATGGAGAAAAGGGCAGGATGACTTTACCGACGAGGTGAATGGTCCTTGCCATCGGTACCTCTGAAGAACTCACCGCGTAGTAGATGCAAGCCCCCGCCGTCCGCTCCGTCGCCTCCTCCTTTTTGGCGACTTAGATCTAAATCGCCTCTGACGCCGTAGCCTCCTCTTTCGGTGGCAAAATAATTAAGAATTTCCTCCCGCGCCAGGTGGCCGGCTAATGAGGGGGTGAGGCTAGCATTCACGCCATACGCCGACAACTATTTTTCGTCTCACGCCATCTCCATAGATGCATCCCAGCGTATCTACGTGCACGCAACCCCACTCAATTTTCCTAATTCTACATGTCTGAGGGGAAACGACCGAAATCGGTCGTTACCCTTGGGTCTAGCTGAGGTGTGCTTTAAGATTCGTGCGGGCTCGGCCCAATTCGTTTTGTGAGCAACCAAATTTGGACTTTTTTGCGCCCACGACGGCTGATTGGACCCCATGTGGGCTACCAAACACGCCCTAAATTAAAAAAAGGCAACGTTAGTACAATAATGCATTTTTCTAGCCGGTCACACGTCGACCTTTAGTGGTCCCTCGCTGTTCCTGTGTGGTCCCTGTGGTAATTCTAAATAAAAACATGATTTTTTTACGACCCATAATAATTATCTTAAATTTTATTAAAAATAATGAAATAATGCAAATATGTGTTGGATTCGTACAAAACGTAACAATATGTCATTATGATTTGATTTAAATTGGATATGTTATAAAGATATACTATTTCAATATGAAACAAGTCAAACGTGACGAGGGGGAGCTAGCACGGATCACGAAAGATCAATGACCCTAGATGCTTGACCGGAAGCTAGGATCGTATTTTCGGTTAGGGCATGTGCAATGGTTGATAAGGTTGTTTTATCTTAACTCTGCCACGTGATATAGATAAGGCAAAAAAACATGTTATACAATGTGTTATATTTTAGTCCTATCGCTAACAACCAGATATTCTAAATATGTGGTGAGACAGTTATACTAAGAGGTGATCTCTTAGTTAAGAGAAGGCAAATGCCATTTTTCTATTTCTCTCCGTCAATTAAGCAATTATTCTACGTGTCATTGTTAAGAGAGAACCACTATACATGCAATTGTCACATCTGATATGACAGCCACCCTTGCCCTTTGTCATAAGTCCTACTCCCTCCGTTCAATAATAGATAACTTTCACATATCTATATATGGATGTATCTAGACACTAAAATATGTCTAGATACATCTATATCTACATATATGGAAGTCATCTATTGTTGAAGGAAGGACTACGTACCGGCACAAACATAGAGGCGTTATCAATTTGCATGATATCATAATCATCCTTGTCCACTTGGTATCATAATCATCCTTGTCCACCCCACTCCACGTCTCCACGAGAATATTAGCAAAGGTGCAATCCTACAAATTGCAATGAGTCTGTCCCAGAATTCCTTTTCATCGGTGGCAGTGCGGTTTCAGCAAGTTGATTCGAAAAGCTTTTTTAGCGGCGGAAAATGGGAAAAGAAAAAGCAGCGGCTGCATACGTGCGCATCTCTTTAGTAAAGTTGACCCGAGCAGCCGTGAAATTTCCTATTCAGCAGAAAAGTAAGCTGACCACTGACTCGCGAGTCACTCACTGAGTCACTGCCACACATACGGAATTACGGATCGTATCAGCTTCGGCTATGGCTGCATAGCTGGGAGATTCAGAGCAGCTTCCGATGAAGGCGATCTTTGATTAATTAACTGAAATTTCACCCTGATTACGCGTTGGCGCAGTCCCTTCCATGGTGGAAACTTCACTGACGACCTAGATTTACAAAAGCCACGGTCTTAATCAGTAGTACTCGCGGCGCTCAATCATCTGCAACTGCCAAAAACAGGCAAGATAAGAAGAAAATTTGGGGAGGGGGCCCTGAAAAGTGCAATTTGCATCACAAGAAGACAGAGCAAGAATCTGGTCAGGGATCTATCCAATGGTGGGACGACAGCTTAGGTACCCACCTGCCCCCGTAGCATCACATGGCGCTCCACAGGACGGCGACACGCTACCCCGCCTCGGCCTACGTACATAGAGACCACCAGCAAAAGTATCATACTACCACGGTCCACAGCAGTCAGTGAGTCAGATGAGTCAGCAGGAATCGCATATGTACTCCCTCCGTCTCAAAATAATTGTCTCAAAGTTGGACAAAAGTGAGTGTATCTAACACTAGAATATGTCTAGATACATCCACTTTTGTCTAAGTTTGAGACAATTATTTTAAGACGGAGGGAGTACCTTTAGCTACAACGAGATGCAAATCCATGTGAACTCTGTTATAGAGCATCTCCAGCCGGCCCCAAAGGTTTTTCGGTTTGGGAGCGACGGTTTCCAGCCGCGGCAAATTTAACAGAAACAACTGGAACTTGACGAATTTCACCCAAATTTAACAAATATGGACGATTCTACTAATGTTTTATCGAATATAGGCGGATACATAGATGATTTAAACAGTAACATAAAAATTTGAATTCGTTAATGCCGAGGAGGTTGAGGAAGACGGCAGCGGCGACTTCTAGAACGGGTGTAGCAGTGCCCGCTTTGAGTATACCGGATCGGTTAGCACTCCCGACCTGCCATTGGACGTTTGGGTTGAGACTTGAGACCTTCGGTTATAGGTGATGTGCGTTGGTGTGGGATCCGGATATACCGTTTTAACCATTTTTACCCTCTTTATCGAGTCGGTAGGTGCAGCATCACATATTTCCCGGAAGGTGGCTTCGGATTGTGTGCATCGTTTCGATACATTCGGTGGGTCTCAACCTTTGTTTCGAAAAAAAACTACAACACGGAGGTGCGAATTTAAAACATTTTACATATTACAAACTAGGTAAAATGGAGGATATCAATTTGACTTTGAACATAGGAGTTGACCGAAAAGTGGAAAAAATAATTAAACTGTACATGAAGTGACCGGGTGAAAATTAACAAAAATAACCCTAGGAATAAACTTGAGCAGAAAATAGACCTTCTGGCAAACTATTTTCGAGTTTGACCCAAGAGCATAGCGGCCAACACCGCGGCGCGGTGGTCTGAAGGGTAGCGCCCCAGCACCGGGCGCGGTGCACCCTGCCACGTCAGCCAGGTACGAATATGTAGCGCCGGGTGCGACGGCGCGGTGCTCCAAACGGTAGCGCCTCCCGCTGAGGCGCGGTGCCCCCAGGCAGGGAAAAAGGCCCTCGGCGCGGTGCCCCTCTTCTTCACGCCATACTCCACAACCAAGTCAACGAACTGAAGAACAGAAGGCCGGCGGCTCCACTCTCTCCCCCTCCTAAATCTCCCTCGAATCCGACTAGATTGGTGGATTTCTCCGTAGATTTCTCTCCCCCATCCTTCCTCAAGGTATTCTCCTCCGATTCCCTCAAATTTGTCCAATAAATCTCTCTTATTTGCCCAAATTTTCCAACCCTAGGTGAAACCCTAGTTCATGATTTATTTCGAAATTTGTGGATGTAGGATGTGTGAGTTGTGTATGTTAGATGAGATGTTAGATGTGTATGTTAGATGAGATGTGTATGTTAGATGTGTGAGATGTGTATGTTAGATGTGTGAGATGTGTAGGTTGTGAGAGCTAATTTGTGTAGGTTGTGAGAGCTAATTAGATGTGTAGGTTGTGAGAGCTAATTAGATGTGTAGGTTGGTAATTTTTGATTTAACATGTGAGAGATAATTTGTTTGCTTCTCTAATATGGTTGCTAATTATTGCCATGTGAGAGATGTGAGAGTTGTTGTTTGGTATATATATGACTTGTAAGTTGACACATAAATTTTAGGTTGTCTATGAGATATATATGACTTGTATATGAGATATGTGTGAAATATATTAGGTTGTCTATGTCTATGACACATAAATTTTAGTGCTCTCCGGTGTAATGTCTATGTGTGGATGACGGGTATATTTCTGTTATTAGTTTGTCTCTTCTAATGTGTATATGAGCAAGTTGTCAAATTAATTAGCATCCTCCATGTCTCTTATTAATTTGTCTATTTTGCAAAATTATAGGATGGATGACGAGTGTCTTATCGAGGATAAATATGATGTCAATCATCGTGGAATGTTTATGGCGGAGAAAAAGAAGGTAATCCATATTCACTATGTTTGTTCATATGTATGTAGTTTCCATTTTATTGTTGTAATTTGTATTTCTTCATGTAGGTCTGTGTCCCTCTTCGTTTGCGTTCCCATGAGGCCTCACACAAGGACATGCCATACGACGAGCGGTATACGGATTACATCGAGACACTTGGACTACTGCCATATATCTCATTTGTCACTCGGTCCAAGGTGCACATGAATCCTGCTGCCATCACCGCTCTTGTTGACAGATGGAGGCCGGAGACGCACTCTTTTCACCTCCGTACCGGGGAGATGACCGTTACTCTCCAGGATGTGTCCATGATAACGGCACTCCCCATCCGTGGAGATCCTGTTTGTTTCAGCACCGATTCCAAGAACTGGCGTGAGGGTATGTTCAGTCTCATTGGTAAGGTTCCACCTGAGAAGACTGACCCAAGCAAGGATAGGCTCTCAGCCGGCGCTACATTTATTTGGATAAAGAAAGAATTTGAAAAATGCCCCGAGGATGCTGATGTGGAGACCATTGATCAGTATGCACGCGCATACACGTGGTATGTCATCTCGAGGACTCTATTTGCTGACGGTGGTGGTAGGACCGCGCCTTGGATGTGGCTGAAGGCGTTATCTGTGAAAAATCTCAGCTGGGGTTCAGCCGCGCTTGCGTACTTGTATCGCCAGGTAATCCAAATAACTCTCATTTTCTAAATTAGATGTCTGTTTCGGAAACTTGTGAACTTAATAGCGTGTCTCTATGTGCAGTTGGACGAGGCTTGCCGTAGGACATTACCGAATGCCGGCATTGGTGGTCCACTAGTACTACTCTCTGTTTGGATGTGGGAACACTTTTCGGTGGGACGGCCTCAAAGGATGAAATCTGCTCCTTGGGATGATCATGACAACCCGCTGCGAAGGGCTACATGGGCGTATTGGTGGAACAAGGTCGCGGAGTTCAAAGGTGACACAAAGAGGGAGTACGTGCGGTACACGAACGAGTTTGATGAGCTGACCCCTGACCAGGTAATATTGGTCATATCATGTTTTGTCATTATGTTGTAGGTAATAGTTGTTGAGTTATATTCCAATTTTAAAATCTTGTATACTGTTGTAGGTGACATGGGAGATCTATGGCAGTCACGAATATTTCGGACAGACAAACGGTCAGTTCGACCTGAACCCAAAGTGCCGAGAGGAAGAGTATCTTTGGTTGTTGAAGGCCCCGCTGATATGTCTCTGGGCAGTTGAGCTCCATTTGCCACATCGAGTCATGACGCAATTTGGTTTACTCCAAACTACACCGCCGCAATGGAAGGACACAAAGTTTGCCTTACACGAGTAAGAATATAACATTTCCTCTCTTCCATTCTAAAGCATGCATTTCATAGCACTAATGCTTAATATCTTCTTATATGAAGGTTGGACCGTAAAAGGCAGAAGAAGGTGACGAAATGGGATCAACACCATAGTGATTACGTCTCCAAGTGGAAGGTTAGGGTGGCAAGGGCTAGGAAGGACAAGAAATTTCTACGTCATCACGACCAGTTCGAGTTAGCTGCATTCAATGCCTATCTCGCTTGGTTTCATCCACGGACTCGTCTGGCCCTATGTCCTCCGGCTTTCGAGGATATAGTCTTTGATGATGCTGAACTTCCAGCTGTCGCGCCTCAGTTCAACTATAACATTGCAGTGAGAGAGGGCCGCGGGACCGAGTTTGCACCTATGATCAACTATATGGTAATTTGAACCATTTTTTCCGTGTTCATAATTATTAGATTCGGAGATCTAAATTTCTTATTTTCACAGCGCAATGCGATAGAGAACCAAGCCGCGGAAGCCGAGGAAGCAGCCGCTTTCCCTCGTACTAAGAAGGGTGACAGCGCCCTTAGAGCTTATGTGAAAGTAAGTTATAAATCTTCTCGAGACCACTTATGATTTCTTTGCAGAATCACTAAGATGTTTCTTCTTAATCTCACAGCGTAGCGCCGCTCGGTTACGAGGATTGGCTCATATGCTTGGTTGTCGTACCAACGACGCCGCGGAGCCGAGCAATGATTCGTCGGGTTCTCGAGGACATGAGGCCCCTTTCTTTGGCGGTGCTTCCTCCTCCAATCCACCAGATGTTGAGGTAGTAAAATTCAAAGAAAGCATGGGCTCTCGAGTACACTAGATAATTGGCTCATATGCTTGGTTTCTTTTTGTTTTAGGTTGACGATGAATTGGAAGAGAACTTGGGTGCATATGTACGTTCTTTTGGATTACGGTCCAAGAATAAGGCCAAAATGGTTGTCGAGGAAAATGAGAATGAGATCGAGGAGGAGGAAGAAGAAGCTGAGGCTGAGGAGGAGGATGTTCAGGCTGAGGAGGAGGAGGAGATTGAGGTCCCTCCGCCCCAGAGGAGGAAGAAGCTATCATGCAGGAGGAAGAATGCCGACGCGCCATCCTCGCCGGCGAGGAAGTTGACTCGGCGCTGCAAGGAAAGGACTTAGGGACTATTTGCGGACTTGGTGCCGTTGTGGACTTTTATGTCGTCGTCGTTATGGATTTGTGTAGAAGAATTATGGTTTGGAGAGTATTTGTGGACTATTGATGTTTGTGGATGTTCTGAACCTTGATGATGTTTGTGGAGCATTTGAGAGTATTTGTGGCCTGTTTCTAGTTGTTTTCATTTAATTGTGCACTGCTAAACTGTTAAATTGTGTTTCAAATTTGTTGAACTGATGTTCTGTGAAATATCCAATTGGCAGCAACAAAGTACAGACCACCGCGCCGCGGCGCGCGGCGCTGAACTCACAAGCACCGCGCCGAGTTACACGGCGCTGCACAGCCACCGCGCCGCGTGCCACGGAGTTACCCAGTAAACCCACCGCACCTTCCCACGGGGCGCTACCCTCCCTCACTTAGCCATTTTGGCCACGCGGGGGGTAGCACCCCTCTGGTTGCTCTCTGTTAGAGCGTGGCAAAAACATCCTGGGAGCACCGCGCCACGCTACGCGGCGCTACCCTCAAACGCACCGCGCCTCGTCGCCCGGCGCTACCTTACCGCACCTGGGCCCGCCCTGGCCTACGTGGCAGGTGCACCGCGCCGGACCAGGGGGCGCTGCCCTTCCTAGCACCGCGCCGTGGTGTTGGGCGCTACCCGAAAGGGTCAGATTCGGAATTAGTTTGGCTTTGAGTCCATTTTGTGCTCAAGTTTACCCCCAGGGTCATTTTTGTTAATTTTCACAAGTGACCGGAGTCTGAACCACTGCATGCACAATTTATTTGGCAGAGAATCAAGCAGAGCGTATAGCTAGTAGCTAGGCAGAGGCTGCCTGGCTAGATACTCCCAAGGCAATCATGAATGCTGCAGCCTGTTGATGATATCATGTGGCCTGCAGCCGTATATGCATGGAATATAAAACTCGTCGACCACGTGTGACGGGGATTGGACGGCCAGGAGCGTCGACCAATGATTTCTCAGCCGAAAGATAAAGTGACCTTGTTTTTCATCATGTATGCATCCTGCTGCATTTTTTTTTTTTTAGTAATGAGAGCGTTTGCCATTGTGCTACCTGATCTCTCTCGCTTGGCTTATCCGAAGAAATCTTTTTTTTTATAGGACCCTGGAAATCATATGATTTGTGCTGCTCGCAATTCTGTGCAAATGGGTAGCAGCGAGATGACGGGGTGGAATCATCGCGTGAGCTCCAGCCCGACCCACCTCGTTTTCTCGGCCAGACAGGCCCAGTAGATCGGACCATCAACCATGGTCCATGGACTGAAGCAGCCCCAGCCTCGAGGCCTCTAGATATTTTTTTTAAAAAAAAACTGTCTTATATGAACTTCTAAATTTATGTTCAAAACGTAGTCGTATTTTAAGGACCACAAAAATAACAAAATCTAGACTCTAAATAGGTACTTAAAAATCGATTTTATTATTTAAATTCGTCATTTTGGTGTACGTTGTGTACTCCCTCGGTTTTTATATACAAGGACACTGTCCTACTCTTTCCGTCCGAAATTAAGTGTCACAACGTTTGACAAAAGTGGATGTATCTAACACTAAATTATGTCTAGATACATCCACTTTTGTCAAACTTTGTGACATTTAATTCCTGACGGAGGGAGTATTTTTTTAGATATTAAGAAAACAAACCAACTAATAAATAACATCAATAATCTCAGAAATACCAATAACTAGCACTATTAATTGTGCGAAAATCTCTTGTGTTTCAGGCTAAGGCTTGTGCCAGTGCATTGTTTCTAAACATGTTACCATAGGTATAATAAAAATTTAAGAGACAACTATGTCAATGCATTGTTTCTTATGGATAGTATCTAAATTAATGATTTTGGTTACATGCATGCATATGTTAGGCCTAGGAGCTATTTTTGCCTATGGCTGCGTGCAAACGTTGTACTTGCAGGATTTTCTTCGTGTTGTA
Source organism: Alopecurus myosuroides (assembly GCA_028641055.1). Classification (NCBI taxonomy): domain Eukaryota; kingdom Viridiplantae; phylum Streptophyta; class Magnoliopsida; order Poales; family Poaceae; genus Alopecurus; species Alopecurus myosuroides. The sequence goes on from CM054058.1 coordinate 487,011,559, forward strand.
TTAGACTTGTGCCAATGGAGCTTTCTTAGCGTTGTATCACCCGTTGTATTTAAAAACAGGGGGTATAGGACATTTATGTGTTACAGTTTTTAAAATTTATTATAGAAAATAAGAAGAAGAGTTTGAATTTACAGAATTTTGGCTCCGTGGAGCTTGACCTCCTTTTGGAGTTTACGTTTATCCATGATTCGCTTGAGAAATAAATGTGCTATTATAAATTACACTAGTACAAAAAACATAAACACCGATAGACTTTTACAATTTATTCAACTATGATTCATGCGCCCATTATTAATCTAGCTAGATGGCAAGGCACATGCATGAGAAACAGCACAGTCGTACCACTCTTTCTCAAGATCCTTGTGAATGGTAGAAAAGCAAATCTCACGTGTTGGTCCAACTCACTAGCATAATGAGACTAAATTTAGTCCTACATTTTTGTCATGTTTTTTAATGTTATTTGGTTCCTTTTGGATGCATGCATTTAGAGGCTTGGCATCACATTGACTTGAGTACCAATATCACATGATAATAATATTGAGATTAAATGTCAATATTTCTGTTGGAATGTTTAACAATTTCAAAATACAGACTTGATATTGACAATGAGTGCCAAATGTTTTTTAGATGGTCAACATGAGAATTTGTGGTTGTATGAGACTATGATCCTTATATATTTTTTTGATGTTTTTGTTTAACATCTAGATGTATTTAAATAAATAATTATAAATCACATACAAATATAAGGGGGGCATATCTACACTGAAACACAACATTTGAGATTTTGAATAATTTATTTTCTTCATGTGCCTAAGACTCATAAGGGCATATCCAGCGCCCCCTGCTGCTATGGATGGCGACCGTTGCGGGAGGAAGTCTTCTTATATATGTTTGTTTGGTCCCCGGCAACGGCGCCAGAAATTCTTTGCTATGCTTTGATGGTGCCTTGACGGGGAGACTTCTTGATGATGATGAATTTTAAGTCCCCGACAACAGCGCCGGAAATTCTTGATGTTCGCACTCGGTTATATGATGGCGCCAGGAAATCTTGCTACTGGAAATGACGTGTTGGGAACCCCAAGAGGAGGGTGTGATGAGTACAGCGGTAAGAATTTCCCTCAGTTAAGAACCAAGGTTATCAATCCAGTAGGATAAATAAGATCTTCGGAAGGTTGATGCCACTGATGGTGGTGATGGCGCCTCACCGGTGTCAGCAATAACGCGGAACCTACGCACAACACAACCAAAATACTTTGTCCCAACGGTACAGTGAGGTTGTCAATCTCACCGGTCTTGATGAAAACAAAGATTAGACGTATAGTGTGGAAAATGGTGTATGCTTTCAGTAAGTAAAGAAAGGAGCGAATTGTAGTGATTTGTTTAACAGTGTAGGAAAATGGACCGGGGTTCAAATAGGTTCAATAGTGGTGTCTCTCCATAAAAGATAGCATGTTGGGTGAACAAATTACAGCTGGGCAATTGACAAATAGAGGTTGCACCATAGTGCAAATTCATGACATGATGACTATTATGATATTTAGTGCGGGCATTACAACAATATACATAGACCATAATCCAACTGCGTCTATGACTAATAATCCACCCTCAGGTTATCATCCAAACCCCCTTAGGTATTAAGTTGCAAGCAACAGATAATCACATTAAGCAATGTGTGTAATGTAAGCAATGATTGTGCACGCGGGCACTCACACCGCTGTTTTCTCCCTAGTGGCAACAACACATCCTCCCCCGTGACGTTTCTGTCATTCGAGCACAGGCGAAAAGGAGGCATGAACCGAACTATCGAGCATAAATACTCCCTCTTGGAGTCACTAGCAACTACTTGGCCACAACAACCATTAGCAACGGAAAGCATGCAAGATCACAAATAACATATGCATTAAAGACTATAATCAACTTGGCATAAGTTTAATATTCATCGGATCCCAGCAAACACAACACATAGAATTACATAAGAACAATCTCGATCATGTTAGGCAGCTCACGAGATCTAAACATTGAGGCATAGGAGGAGAAGACAACCATCTAGCTACTGTTATGGACCCTTAGTCCAAGGATGAACTAGTCACGCATCACTCCGGAGGCAGGCATGGTGATGAAGAAGCCTCCGGTGATGATCTCTTCTCCGGCAGGGTGCCGGGAGACAGCTTCAGAACCCCCTGATCTAGGGTTGACGACGACGGCAGCTGCGGAACTTTTCGGGGATTTTTGATCAGGTATCTAGAGTTTTCCTTCGGAGGGGAATAAATAGGCGAAAGAGCGACGTCGATGGGCGACCAGGGGGTCCTCACCACCCCCAGGCGCGACCTAGGGTGGGGCTGCGCCTGGCTATGGTGAGCCCACCCTGGCGCCCGTCTTCGACTCATGTTTGGACATCTGAATGCTCCCGGGGAAAATAGGAACTTCGGGATTCGTGGGGTCCAATTCCGAGAATATTTCCAGAACAACTTTTCTGAAATAAAAAACAGCAGAAAATATGGAATTGGCACTTGGCATCTTGTTAATAGGTTAGTCCCGGAAAACGTGTAAAAATGCTATAAAGAAGAGAGAAAACATGTAGCAATTGCCGTAATATCAACATGGAACATCCCAAATTATAGATACGTTGGAGACGTATCAAGCATCCCTAAGCTTAGTTCCTACTCGTCGTCGAGTAGGTAAACGATAAAACAACATAATTTCTGAGGTGATATGCTACCACACAATCTTGATCATAATATGTAAATCAGAGCATGTAAACTGGGATCAAATGAACTAAAGATGTGATCTATATTTGATATCAACAAGTAAGGCATAAAAAATAAGAAGAAAGAAGCAAATTTTTAATGAATTAATACTAAAAGACTATCAACCGTGCAAAGTTTATTAGAGATGATTTAAGCTTTCATGAACAACAATATCATGCACGTCAAACGATCTTCACAACCCCTGTTAGGATCAAGTAAAGCTTTCCACACGATGCAATGCTTTGGTCCCTGGCACTATAAACAAGCAAGTGTTCTGCGTTGGTCCCTGGCACCGGGATGTTATGGCAAAGAGAACTGTCGGGGGGTTACCCCCGAGTAGGGTAAAGGCAAGTGCTAAAGGCAAGATCAGAAGGGGTGTTTGGCCGAGTAGCCGGCTACCTGGTACTCGCTACCCGGTCGACTGCTACCCGGTCTCACACCTAGACAGCCAGAAGAATGAATCAAGAGAGTTGTGCTCCTCCGAACAGAAGAGCTGGACCGAGTAGAAATGGCGGGAATCTACTCGGGCCAGAAGTCAAAGGAGCCGTTCTGACACCGAATCCCGCGTATCCCGGGTCCGTACTTGGCACTATTCACAGCACTGTTCATCTGGGGACGGCGTGCCTGACAGCGACAGTGTGTCAGCAGGGCGTCGCAGGATAGGGGGGACCTACTCTGTGTTCGCACAGTGATAACAGACTGGTTACTTGGTTTTGCCCAACGACTTTCCGCATTAGGACAAGCTTAGAAGCCAAAGCTGTCAGCGGGAACTCGGAAGAAGGACGGTGTGCACACAATGTCGACACTTGTTCGTATTTGGCTGTATCCGGCTGGGCACCGAGTATATATAAGGTGCCCCGCCGCCTCCTACGCGAGGGACGATGCTTGGGTTGGATCCTGCGTAGAGATTCTTGACCTAGTTCTACCCGGAGAGAGAAGAGTGGCTACTCGGTAGCAAGAACCATTGTACTGTGGCTACTCGGTGAGACATCAGAATACATAGAGAAAGGCAGGAGTAGGGGTTTTACCTCCTCACGAGGGCCCTAAACCTGGGTAGATCGTGTTGTTTGCAGTGCTAGTTTCATCCTTCACACGTCTACTCGTCGCGTGATCCCTCCCCGAGCGCCTCCAGCGTCCTTCGTCCCCACATCTTTAGCCATCCTATGGCATCTGCCGTGACACCACCACGACAGTTGGCGCCCACCGTGGGGAAACCAGCGGCGCTGGCTGGAGTTTCTGTTCGGACGGGATCGATTTCTGCTACCGGAGAGCGCGTGGTCTGTGGCCTTGTCCACAGATTCGGCTCCTTCGACTTCGTCACCGACAACGCCGGCGATTTCGGCGGCAGGGCCATGCCGGAAGGCGGCACGGTGCTCTCTTTCGGCGCGCACCTCGTCTACATCGCCACCGTCGTCGACCGCGACTACCCCGAGCTGGTGCATGACGCGGAGGATCCACCCGCCGTTATCGCCGCGCGCGGGAGGCCGCTGGGCCGCTCGGCGAACGTTGCGGAGGTGATGGTAGCTGGCCTGGCTGCGGACACCGGGAAGGGCGCAGCTGCTACCGGTGCCGCTGTTGTCGAGGATCTTGCTGGCTCTAGTGCTGGCGGGAAGACGCACAAGCCTTACGAGAAGGAGTGCATCCTTCCGCTCTCCACTACTCCGACGATCCCTGCGTCTGCTGCGCGGACGGGTATGCCGCCTCCCACCAACCTCCAGCTCCTGACCATGAAGGCGCAGCTCGACCGGCAGCGCCAGGAGCTGCTCGCCGAGCAGGCGGAGTTGGAGAAGATCAGGCTAGAGCTTAGCTTAGATCAGCTTGAGTACAACAAGGCTCACGGTTTCACACCAGTTGTTAGGAGAGCTAGCAAAGTAGGTGCTACGCGTCACAACTTAGGCGCCGAGATGGCGACTGTTGTAGAGGCTCCCAGTCAGTCCGCCACCGCAAACACCTCCACTAGACCCAGATACAGCACACCCGCCAAGACACTTAGAGCTGCTGAGGCTGTAGCTGCCGAGTTGCCGCACCTAGTTGGCGACGCGCGCGTTAGGCAGCAGGAAAGGCTGAACGAGTTGGTGCTAGAGGCGGCTAGGCAGAACGAGGAGTTCCGGAAAGCCAACCCGGGTGCTGGAGCTTCTCAGGTGGTGCACTCGCACGTGGCCAGATCTAACGATCAGGCTTCATCTCCGCATCCTAGCCGTGAGAAAAGCCGGAGTGGGCATTCCGGCAAGGACAGGCAAATGCAGGTGTACGACCCGGTTGTCGCCGCGAAACAGCTCGCTGTGCCGCGACAGTCTGGTCAGAAACACAACGCTGCAGGAGCAGGCTTTCAAGCCCATAAAGCTCAAAGTCAGGCCCGAGATGGAGAGCGCCCAGGTCCTTCTCAGCATCCCGTCGCTCAGCCTACTCGGCATAGGCAGCAGCCGCGTGCAGTGGCGCCAGTCACCAACCCGGTGGAGCAGCCTGCAGCTGTGCAGGTGGACATATATGATGACGGCTACTCGGCCATGGAGATGGCCGGCTATGACATTCTGGATCGTGTTGGCGAGCGCGTGTTGGCGCCTGGAGATGCAAGGCACCAGCTGGACCGGATCAGCTTGTCGGCACGGCTGGAGAACACGGGTCCTCCTGGCCCCGAGTGTTTTGGCCCGCGCATCATGAACGAGCCGTCCGTGAAGAATTTCCAGCTTGCAAGGGGCACCAAGAGCTACAATGGCAGCACCAAGCCGGAAGACTGGCTCAATGACTATGTCACCACAGTCCACATCGCGGGCGGCAACAGGAGATGGGCAGTGCGGTATGTTCCGCAGATGCTAGAGGGTCCAGCTCGCACTTGGCTCAACAACTTGCCCAAGCACAGCATAAATTGCTGGCTGGACTTCTCGGATGCCTTCGTCAGCAACTTCACCAGCACTTACAAGAGGCCGAATAGGCCACAGCAGCTGTCCGCTTGCAGGCAGCGAGAAGACGAGACGGACCGCGAGTACCTTACTCGGTGGAGCACGTTGCGAAACACCTGTGAAGGTGTGAACGAGGCCCAAGCCATAACTTGGTTTGCGCAGGGTTGCAGACACGGCAGTATGCTGTGGCAAAGGTTGCAGAGGGAGATGCCAAACACTCTGGCGGAGACCATCAAGATTGCAGATCAGTATGCACTCGGTGATCCTACTCAGCCTCTGATGGATTCCTCCGAGCCGAGAAGAAACTTCAACAGCAACAAGCGCAACGAGTTCCGCAACAAGCGCATGGGTGACCGAATAGATGTTCGGTACGACCCTGAGGAGGTGAACGCAGTGGCTGTTGGAGCTGGGGGTAGCCAAAGGCAGAAACCTGCTGGAGCCTACGGGCAGAACCAGAACCAGGGCCAAGGCAACAAGAAACCATTCCGTGCTCCTCAGTCGTGTAGCGGCAACTCGGAGCAGCCGAGGAAGTTCGTCTTTGACGACATGAAGGATGGCCCATGCAGTTTCCACATGCAGCACCCCTCAAGGCCTGCTAATCACACTACCCGACAGTGCGAATGGTGGGATCTGATCAGGAATGAAGGCCTGCCTCCTCCTCCTCCTCTCCCAGCTGCAAATGCCAATGTGCAGCCTGCTCGCGCACCCGCAGCTCGGCCGCCAGTGTTCCCGAGAAGAGAAAACGTGAATCAAGTGGCTTTAGGAGCCAACCGTCACTTCAACAATGAGGGCTACCGCAACAACAACAACAACTACAACCGCAACAACAACAGAAGCAACAACAACTACCAAAGCAACAACAACGGCAACAATGAGGGCGGAGGCCGCAACCAGTACCAAGAGCACCATGAGAGCTACATGATCTTCACTTCTGAGACAGTCGACAAGCAGTCACAGCACAGGCGTGCCATGGAGGTCAATGCCGTGATCTCTGCGGTTCCTCACTATATTCATTGGTGCAACCAAGAGATCAAGTGGTCCCGAGTAGATCATCCCAAGGTGATGCCCAACCCGGGTAGCTATGCTTTGGTGGTGGATCCTACCTTCTTGGGTCCCGAGAAGAATGTGAGGTTCAGCAAAGTGCTAATCGACAACGGCAGCAGCATCAACATTGTGTACAAAGACACAATCGAGAAGCTTGGGCTGGCCGAGAACATGCTGCTACCCAGCAAGACCACCTTCCATGGCATTGTGCCGGGAGTCTCGTGCAACCCGATTGGTCGAGTGTGGATAGATGTGCTATTCGGCACAAGGGAGAACTGCCGCACAGAGCGCCTGCAGTTTGAGGTGGTTGATCATCAGAGCCCCTATCACGCTCTACTCGGCAGTCCTGCTCTGAGCAAGTTCATGGCCTCTACCCACACGGCATATCTGAAGATGAAGATCCCTGGTCCCAATGGCGTGATTACCATCTCTGGTGATTACAAGAAGTCCATGGAGTGTGCCTCTGCTGGTTCTCAGTTGGCGGAGTCCATGGTGATTGCTGCCGAGAAGAAAAAGATGTACGAGGTGGTGGCTATGGCGCAATCTGCGCAAGCTGGTGCGCAGGGCGTGCCGAGTACGCAACACGGGACGACGTTCCAGGCATCCCAAGAGACCAAGAAGGTCCAGGTCGACCCCGAGTTCCCCGACCGCGTAGCCATTATTGGCTCCGGGTTGGCGGAGAAATAGGAAAGCGAGCTCATCCACTTCCTCCGTGAGAATCGGGACGTGTTCGCCTGGTCCAATGAAGATTTACCAGGAGTCCCGAGGGAGTTGGTTGAGCACTCGTTACATGTGCGTCCTGACGCCAAGCCGGTGAAGCAGGCTATGCGCCGCTTCGGAGATGAGAGAAGGAAGGCCATTGGCGACCAAATCACCAAGTTGCTGATAAGCAATTTCATCATGGAGGTGCTGCATCCGGATTGGCTAGCTAACCCGGTCATGGTCGAGAAGAAGAAGGAGGACCCCAAGGCTGCTACTGCATGGCGCATGTGTGTCGACTACACCGACTTGAACAAGGCATGCCCCAAGGATCCCTTCCCGCTACCTCGCATCGATCAGGTGATCGATTCCACCGCTGGTTGTGAACTGTTGTCTTTCATAGATGCCTACTCTGGTTTCCACCAGATAGCTCTCAATCCTGCTGATCAAATAAAGACTGCTTTCATTACCCCGTACGGGGCTTATTGCTATCGTGTCATGTGTTTCGGGTTGCGGAATGCGGGTGCTACTTATCAGCGGTGCATGCAGAAATGCTTGCACGATCAGCTCGGCAAGAATGTGCAGGTGTACGTAGATGACATTGTCATCAAAACGAATAAAACACATACTCTGCTTGCCGACCTGGAGGAAACCTTTGCCAACTTGCGCAAGTATAAAATGAAGCTGAACCCGAGTAAATGCACCTTTGGTGTCCCGGCTGGCAAGCTACTCGGCTTCCTGGTGTCTAGTCGGGGCATGGAAGCCAATCCTTCAAAGATAAAAGCTATTGAGAGCATGTCTTTGCCGAGATCCTTGAAGGATGTGCAAAAATTTACTGGTTGCTTGGCATCTCTGAGCCGTTTCCTGGGCCGAATGGGCGAGAAGGCCCTGCCTCTGTATCAGCTGATGAAGAAAAGCGACAAGTTTGTCTGGACTCCGCAAGCGGACGTGGCATTCAACGAGCTGAAGGCAATGCTGGCTAGCGCTCCTATCCTGGCTAGTCCGCTACCCAAGGAGCCAATGCTGCTGTACATAGCTGCTACCAGCCGAGTAGTCAGTGTGGTGATTGTGGTGGAGCGAGAAGAAGAAGGCAAGAGTGTGCAGCGTCCAGTGTACTACCTCAGCGAAGTGCTGTCCAGCTCCAAGCAGAACTACCCGCATTACCAGAAGATGACCTACGGCGTGTATCTGGGTGCCAAGAAGCTAAAGCATTACTTCCAAGAGCATCCTATCACGGTGGTGAGCTCTGCTCCCATCTCGGATATCATGGGCAACAAGGAGGCGAGTGGTCGAGTAGCCAAGTGGGCAATCGAGCTGGCCGCGTACGCCCCCGCGTATGCGAGAAGAGAAGCTATCAAGTCTCAGATTCTGGCGGAGTTTCTGGTGGATTGGGCTGAGGTGCAGTATGAACCTCCTGCTCCAGTTTCCAATTACTGGAAGATGCACTTTGATGGCTCGAAGGTGAAGGAAGGCCTTGGTGCTGGCGTAGTGCTTACGTCACCCAAGCGAGATCAACTCAATTACGTGCTGCAAATTCATTTCAAGGCGTCCAACAACGTAGCAGAGTACGAGGCAGTGGTGCACGGCTTGCGAGTAGCCAAGGAGGTTGGCGTGCATCGCATTATATGCTATGGCGATTCAGATCTGGTGGTGCAGCAAGTCTCTGGCACTTGGGATGCTCTAGATGCCAACATGGCGTCATATCGCTTCCTGGTACAGTCTATGACTGGATTCTTCGAAGGCTGCGAGTTCCAGCACATTCACCGAGCAGAGAACGAAGCGGCAGACGAGCTGTCCAAGTTGGGATCTTCTCGGCAATCCATCCCGGCGGGGGTTGCCTTGGAGCACTTGAGGAAGCCATCCATCAAGCCATCTCCCAACTCGGAATCCATTTTCGTTCCTTCTCTGCCAAGTGAAGAATCCGTTCCAATGGAGATTGACTGGGAGAATGCAACAGAGAACCCGGGGACTGCCGCTCCCTACTCGGGGACTGCCACTCCCTACTCGGGGACTGCCGCTCCACACTCGGGGACTGCTGTCCTTAACCCGGGGACTGTCGCATTCATTGAGGAGGTCCTTGCCAATCGTTCAGGGCTCCAGAGAAGTGCTCCCAACCCTAAAGAGCAGCCAGAGATGCCTGTCCCAATGAAAGTGGACGAACCAGTGTTTCCCACACGGGAGACACCGAGTTGGGCCATGCCCATATTATCCTTTCTAAAGGACGGTACTCTGCCAGAAGATGAGGTGGCCGCAAGGCAGATTCAGAGAAGATCCAAGGGCTACACTATATTCAGAGATGTGCTGCACAAAAGAAGTGCCACCGGCGTGCTGCAACGTTGTGTGGACCCAGAAGAAGGAGGAGAAATTCTATTGGAAATACACCAAGGAGAGTGCGGGCACCACGCCTCTTCTCGGGCATTGGTCAAGAAAGCTTTTCGGCATGGCTTCTACTGTCTCACAGCTCTGCAGCAAGCTGAAGACATCGTGAGGAAGTGCAATGGCTGCCAGATGTTCGCAAGTAAGATTCACATGCCTGCTTCCGAGTTGAAAACAATTCCTATCACATGGCCGTTTGCCGTATGGTGCCTGGATATGGTTGGCCCCTTCAAGCCGGCTAAAGGCAACATGACACACATCTTGGTCATGGTGGACAAGTTCACCAAGTGGATTGAAGTGAAGCCTATTCGGAAGTGCGATGGAGCTACAGCCGTGAGATTCTTAAAGGATGTGATCCTGAGATACGGCTACCCGCACAGCATCATCACTGACAACGGCACAAATTTCGCAGAGGGGGCAATGGTGCGGTTCTGCCGAGATAAGCACATTCGACTAGATGTTGCATCTATTGCGCATCCCGCCTCCAATGGGCAAGTGGAAAGAGCAAACGGCATGGTGCTGGCAGGCATAAAGCCAAGGCTGATTGAGCCGCTGCTAAAAACACCTGGGTGTTGGCTAGACGAGTTGCCAGCGGTGTTGTGGAGTCTAAGGACTACCCCTAACCGGTCAACCGGCTACACGCCATTCTTCTTGGTATACGGGGCTGAGGCCGTGTTGCCAATAGACTTAGAGCATGACTCCCCTCGAGTAACCCTCTACACTGAGGTAGAGGCGAGAGAAGCTCGAGAAGACGACGTTGACCTGCTCGAAGAAGCAAGAGAGCTTACTCTGTCACGTTCGGCTATCTACCAGCAAAACCTGCGGCGTTATCATAGCCGAAAGGTGAACCCAAGGGTTTTCCGAGAAGGAGACATGGTCCTCAGGCTTGTGCAACGCACAGCCGGGATGCACAAATTGTCTCCTCCATGGGAAGGGCCCTTCATTGTGAGCAAAGCGCTGCACAATGATGCCTATTATCTCGTCGACATGCGTCCATCACAGGCGAACAGGGCAGATAAAGCTGGAGAGGAATCCAAGCGCCCTTGGAATGTAGCTCTACTTCGTCGCTTTCATTCGTGAGCAAAGATGTGTATGTACCCTCTTATCCGAGTTGAAATTCTACTCTGCAATCTAAAATTCAACTCGGGGACTGCCCTCGCCTAAAACTTGCTCTGTGTGTTTCTACCCGGCTTTACTTTTGTCCACTCGGTTACTCTGCTTAAAAATTTCACGAGTACATCTAGTACTGTGTTTAAACCTACATGCCAACTCTTCGACTGAGCTGCTGTCTGAAACCCGGCTTCATGGCAAGCAAGAGAACAAGCAAAAGGTCAATGAGCACAAGAAAAATTACTAAGGGAAGAAAAAGTGCAGGAACCGAGTAGGATGTCTTTCACTGTTGTTTCTTGTTAACTCCTTCTCGGCTAAGTGGTGGGCTGCGTTACTATGAGAATTTCTAAGTGGCTAAGTATTTGCAACTCCAACTTTGAATTCTTGTGACTCGAATACCAAAAAAGCAACAAGTTGCGGGTAAGAGCTGAGATAAAAAAGGAAGAGCGAATAAGAAATGCAACTCGGGGACTCGCATGATAATGCAACTCGGCATTCGAGCCAAAGTTGCTCAAATTGACTAAGTTAAATGTCAAATGTGAATAAAACTGAGTAGCAAACGACAAGGATAATTGTTTCGATACATCTGCACCCGGCATCCCGGGGATCTGATAAAAGTTTCGAGGATAAAGTTGCAGGAAGTAGTCAGGTGGAAGCAGCAGTGTTCTCGGCGCTGGCCTTGGCGGCTTCATCGTCAGCATTGGCCTTGGTGGCTTCGTCGTCAGCATTGGCCTTGGTGGCTTCATCATCAGCATTGGCCTTGTCGGTTTCAGCTTCAGCGTTGGACTTAGCAGCATCAGCCTCCGAGCTGGCGGCGTCAGTCTTCGCGGCATCAGTATCCGGCTCAGTAGCAGCTTGCTCGGAAGTAGCAGTGACCACCGAGGTGGAGGCCGCAGTCTGAGCGAGGAGTCGCGCCGTGTCGTCGAGAGCCGCACCTGAGGAGGTGCCGAACTCGAGGGCCGCGGTGTCGATCACCATATCCACGCTCTCGGCATCCTCCTCGCTGTCCGCGACAACCGCGGCCTTCCCCTTCCCGGCCTTGTAGCGATCACTCTCGAAGCTGCCCAGGTTAGACTCGGTGGAGTCCTCATCTTCATCATCGTCGCCTTCGTCCACCTCGGTGTCAGGCTCGGTGAGACCGTCGATGAAGCGCGCGGTGCTTGCGTACTGGGCGACCTCGTACGCGACGGCCTGGCGGAGAGCCACGCAGTCGGAATCCATCTCCCACTTGGAGTCCTCACGCATCTCGCGGACAACCTGCAAGTTGAGGTTCTCATACCAGCTGGTGATGAACAGCAGCATCATATCAGCGCCTGCCCGAGCTCCAGACGCCCTCCACTTCTTCAGCTCGGCCTTCACGCCATTCAGCTTCGCGGCAAGTCCGCGGATAGTTTTTGGCGCGGAGTCCTTAGGCCAGAACACCTCATGAAGCTTGAAGGCAGTGCGCACCAGATCGGTGCCCACGCCACTTAGGCGCTGAAGCTGCCCCTGCGTGACAGTCATGCTATCTTCGATCTCTGCCTTGGTGTCCATGGGTTCGCCCTTCTCAATGCGAGCTGCTCGGGCCTTCGCCAAGGCAGGCTTACAAGATGACTCGAGGTCGGGGAAGATTTCTGAAAAAGCTATTGAGAAGATCAGAAACAGAAGCCGAGTACAGAAATAAACCGAGCAGCGGAGAAGCGCAAGAAACAAGAGAAGGGCGGAGAAGCGAGCACTTACTGTTCAGGTCGAAGAGTAGCGCCTGCAGCTTTTTCTTCCATGATTCGTCATCAGCAACATGCTTCTCCTCTACCTTCCGGAACTGCGCCAGCTGGAGCAGAAGATCCGCGTTGCTCTCCTTCAACGTCTTGCATTCCAGCTCGAGAGCCTTTCGCTTGGATGTGGCTGCCGCTTCGGCCTTTTTCTTCTCGGCCACCGCGTTGTCTCTCTCGGTAGCTAGATCAGTGGCTTTCTTGAGAGCAGTTCGCACCTGGTCCTGCAGTGGTTTCAACTCGGCGAGATGCCTTTTCTTGAATTCCGCCTCAAGGGTTGCAATCTGCGCCTGCACCTCAGCGGGCTTGAGGCAGTCGAGATGCTCTTCGACAAACTTCTTATGATCTTCTGTGAAAAGCAAAGCACGGTCAGCAGAGTAGCAAAGATGAAAGCAAGAAAACAAGCCGAGAAGAACACCAACTCACCTTCCAGCCTCTTGATTGTGGTTTGGCCGCTCTCGACGAAGGCGCGGCAGTTGGAGTGCTCCTCGGCCAGGGTCTTAAATTTGCCTGCAGAAAGGAGTTGGTCAGAGCAGAAAGCAACAGCGGGCGTAAACATAAAACGCGGGAACCGCGTAGCTAAAAGCTCACTCTCGATCTCGGAAAGCTTGAGGGCGCTGTCCATGACCTCCTTATCCGATGCCTCAGCGGACTTGAGCTCCTTTTCCAGGGCCTCGAGGCGCCTCCTAGTGATGTTGTGGTTCCACAGCAGCCGCCGGTACAGGTTGGTTCTTTTCAGAAGGCAATTCTGAGAAGAAGAAAGAAAAAGAATCAGAAAAAGTCGTGAAGATTCAACCCGAGAAGGCGACAACTCGGTGGAGTACCCGTCTACTCGGCCAGAATCTCGGGGACTGGGGGATGGATAAAAAGAAGCAAAAGAATAGAAGAAAAGGAAAATGCAACTCGGAACGGATGAGCAAGGCTTACCGCGTAAGTCTGTTCAATGTCCTCCGCGCGCGGCCTTGCGATGGACGAAGAGCTTGGCGGCGAGTGTGCTGGTGTTGGACGCAATAGTCATGGGTTTATAACCCATGTCTGCCTTGTTCCAGTCGACGCGCATGTGGTCCAGATCGCCCAAAGATGTGCCATGCCAGTTCGTGTTGCCGAGGACGTCGCTGTTCCACTCAGCATCGATAAATCCAACCCGGTCGAATATCTGCTTGAGGCCCGTGGATGTCACCTCGGTTTCCGCAACCTCGCGCGAGTGGATCGAGACGGATCGGTCCTTGTTCCTGGCTGGAGGCTTGGAGTCCACCGGCGTAGCCTGTTTGCCCCTCCGGATAGCGAGCTTCTTCTCGACTGGGGTCAGCGGGATGCTGTGCTGCTGGCTCACTTTCACCATATAAGGTGGGAAGGTGGGTGGATCCGGGAAGTCGGACCCTGCGGCGGTATCAGCAGCCGCTTCAGGTTCACGGATGGTGAGCTGGCCGGGCTAGGCAGTCGGTCTTGGCGGCGGCATCGTGGCAGCACCACGCGTACCGCTACGCGAAGGATTCCTGCGGACTGCGCCCTCAGACTGGCCAGCTGGCTTCTCGGCGGCCTGGCTCCCAGAGGTCTGCTTCTCGGCAGTCTTCTTCTCGGCGGCCTGCTTGTCAACGGCTTCCTGCTTGATCTTCTTGATAAGTTGCTGGGCTGGAGGGCTGGATGTTGTCTTGGTTTTCTTCGTGGATGGGGAGTTTGGTGCGCTGGAGGAAGCACCCTGCTGGGTAGGCGGCGCCAAGGGCGCGCTATCCGGCGGGACATCCGGCTGAGCGCTACCCGGCGCGGCGTCTGGTTGCGCGTCGCTCAGAGGATATTGCTCCGTCTCATCAATTGCCTCAACCCGCTGCCCGGCAGCGGGGTCCTGCTGTGTGGCATCTTGTCCTTCTACCCACGGCTGGGCCGCGGGGTCGTCTTGCTCAGCAGCCCTTGTCGCTGGCTGCTCTTGGTCCTCTTCTCGCCGCTCAAGGGCGGCATCATCATCATGCTTCTCGGGGCCTAGATCTAGGTTCTCCTCGGCCGTGGCGGCCGGAGGAGAAGGTGGCCTTGCGTCGCGATCTGTGTCCCGCGCTTCTTGATCTGCGTGGGCCTGCTTCTCCTTCTCGGCGTCGCTGTCCATGTATCGAGCGTCGTCGGAGTCGTCCCCTTTCAGGGGAGAGGACGCACGCGCTCCGGCCTGCGCTGCGGCTTCAGTCTCGTCGTCGAGGTTGATGAGGTTATCGACGTCAATGGCGGATTTCTTCTTAGTCTTGGTGGGCGCGAGAGCGGCGTCAGCGTTCAAGGGAGCTCTGAAGAAAGAAACATGTTCAGAAAAAAGAGAAGAACGGAGGAAACCGAGAAGAAGCAACGAAGTAAAAGAATTGGGAATTCGCGGCAGCAGAGGCACATAACTAAGGAGAAAGTTCTTACCCTTTACGGGTAGGGATTGTTCGTCCTCCTCTCGTCATGGTCTTCTTGGTCGTCTTTCCTGCCGCCTTCTTCTTCTTGGCGGGGGGCTCCTGAGCACTGCTACCCGTCCGTTTGCGGGTAAGAGGAGCAGCGATGGAGAGCGGCTTGACGACAAGGGCTTCCTCATTTTCCTCCTTGTCCTCCTCTTCGGCATCAACGCCGCCTGTGAAGTTCCGAAGAAGAAAAACGGCTCAGAAGCAAGAGGAAATTGGCTAGCGCGGCTTGCGACCAGACAAGATGAGCTCAATTACCTTCGTCTTCGTCCTCGGACCAATCACGGACGGACGCATCTACGTGATGCTTCTCCGTCTGAGCATGGGGGAGGTTGAGCCTGTCCGCGGTCTTGAAGGAGACCTCGTCGTCCTCCTCCCGGTCCTCCGACCAGTTGTCCTCGAAGCGCTCCATGCTCTCAGCGAGCTGGCGATCAAGGACCTGAAGAATAGAGAGACATCACAAGTTAGTCGAGTAAGCATAAAGGCACCCTACCCGACTAGGCGTGCAAACACAAAGCACACTAAGCCTAGGGAAACTGGCTAAGTGTCCTATTCGGCAAGGCGTGCAAACACCAAGCACATGAAGCCTAAGCAATTCTCCTAAGTTTCCTACTCGGCAAGGCGTGCAAACACCAAGCACATTAAGCCTAAGCAATTCTCCTAAGTGTGCTACCCGACAAGGCGTGCAAACACCAAGCACACTAAGCCTGAGCAGTTCCGTTAAGCGCCCTATTCGGCGCAGAGTGCAAATGCTAGTCGCAGCAAGGAGGGAAGGCTATCTACTCGGGTTACGTATGCAAGAAGCAGAGTAAGAGGTACATACCCGTTCAATCGGCTTCGTACGGCTGTATGGGATGAAGCCGTACTGCCAATTGTCTCTGAGGCCGGTGGTCAGGATGGACCGCATATGAGCGGCGACGTCCGCGTTGCTGAGCTCGAACATGGTTGTCCGAGTACAATCGCGGGGGCCGCCCATGTAGCACGTGGGGTGGGCGCGTTGCTGGAGCGGCAGCACCCGCTTAGAGATCCAGCAGGCAACGGGATCGTCGCTCTTGAGCCCCTCTCCGATCAGATGGGCAAGGCGCTCCTCCATCTGCGTCAGGTTACTGTCGACGGACGGCTTGGTCTTCCAGTTCTGCCCGGTAGGAGCTCGGTTGCTCCACGGGGGCAGATTGATTCTGTCCTCCACCTTGGCTCCCTTCTTGGCGGGTATGTTCTTGACGTATAGGAACGTCCTCTGCCACTTGCGGACGGAGTCCAGTCCCTTTATGCGCGGATGATTGGTTCCGGGACGCTGCACCATCATGGCGCTGCCGGTCTCCGTTATCCGGGTGCTAGTGTCCGCGCCGTCCTTCTTGCCTTTGCTCTGTTGGCGAAAGAAAAAGTACCTGGACCACGTCTCCGTCGTGGGGCGAACACCGAGGACTGCTTCGCACACCACAGTGTGGTAGGAGAGGAAGACGACAGCGTTGGGAGGAAGGTGGTGCATCTGAAGGCCGTAGTGGTCGAGGAACGAGCGGAGGAAGTTCGATGCTGGAAGCCCGAATCCTCGCACAAAGTGCGCGAGGAAGACGACGTGCTCTCCCTCTTCCGGAGCCGTAACGAGCTCGCCGTCAGGCTGCCGGCAGCGAACACCGGGAGGAACCCTCCGGGTGTTCACGAGCCACTGGCAGTCTTCGGTGGTGACCTCGGAGCCGGCCCAGCCGGCGCGAGCGTTGTCATCGCGAGCCATGGCGGAGAGGAAGAAATTGGGAAAAGATTGAAGGATTCGGTGGGTGGAAAGGCTCGCGGCGGCGCAGTGAGTTGCGCGGCGGCGAGGAACTCAGCGGCGGCGGAGAAACGAGAATGCAGAGGGGAATTGCGAGCGGAAGAAGAAGAAGGAGTTACCGAGGGGGTATTTATACCGCTCCTCGAGTTACCGTTACGAGTTGAGGAAGTGGGATCGATCGTGGCAGTAATCCTGTGGCGTGGGGTCTATGGGCCGGTTAGAAACGCACACAGCGCAGAACGCGCGCGTAACGGCCGCATTAGATCCCACGACGAGATCGTGGGCGATTACTGCGCGTGATGGGACGTTACGAGATGGTGGGCCCACCCCGTGAAAACTGGGCGCGTGGCCTGTCAGTTACCAGGCACCGAGACGTCGAAGTCGTGTCCGCACGACACGTGCCCAGTTGCAGCGCGGAAAGCCGGATTGTGCTCTGTCCTGCAGAGATTCTGTTTCAAGATTTCACCAAGTCATTTTACTCGGCACAGAGAAGAGAAGTGGCTCTACTCGGAAGAGAGGAAACAAGACCAAGGGCTACTCGGAGGTTTTCACTCGGTATCTCAAAGTTCAAGGGCAAGACTGTCAAGGTTGGTTTTTAAGCTGGCAGGGCCCAGTGAACGAGTTCGCAGGGCTCTACCAGCTTCGGGGACTGCTGTCGGGGGGTTACCCCCGAGTAGGGTAAAGGCAAGTGCTAAAGGCAAGATCAGAAGGGGTGTTTGGCCGAGTAGCCGGCTACCTGGTACTCGCTACCCGGTCGACTGCTACCCGGTCTCACACCTAGATAGCCAGAAGAATGAATCAAGAGAGTTGTGCTCCTCCGAACAGAAGAGCTGTACCGAGTAGAAATGGCGGGAATCTACTCGGGCCAGAAGTCAAAGGAGCCGTTCTGACACCGAATCCCGCGTATCCCGGGTCCGTACTTGGCACTATTCACAGCACTGTTCATCTGGGGACGGCGTGCCTGACAGCGACAGTGTGTCAGCAGGGCGTCGCAGGATAGGGGGGACCTACTCTGTGTTCGCACAGTGATAACAGACTGGTTACTTGGTTTTGCCCAACGACTTTCCGCATCAGGACAAGCTTAGAAGCCAAAGCTGTCAGCGGGAACTCGGAAGAAGGACGGTGTGCACACAATGTCGACACTTGTTCGTATTTGGCTGTATCCGGCTGGGCACCGAGTATATAAGATGCCCCGCCGCCTCCTGCGCGAGGGACGATGCTTGGGCTGGATCCTGCGTAGAGATTCTTGACCTAGTTCTACCCGGAGAGAGAAGAGTGGCTACTCGGTAGCAAGAACCATTGTACTGTGGCTACTCGGTGAGACATCAGAATACATAGAGAAAGGCAGGAGTAGGGGTTTTACCTCCTCAGGAGGGCCCTGAACCTGGGTAGATCGTGTTGTTTGCAGTGCTAGTTTCATCCTTCACGCGTCTACTCGTCGCGTGATCCCTCCCCGAGCGCCTCCAGCGTCCTTCGTCCCCACATCTTTAGCCATCCTATGGCATTTGCCGTGACACCACCACGACAAGAATATTATGGGGGATTTGGAAGGTCAATAAGAAAGCCTCACAAAGTTGAAAGTGGTCATTAGACAAGAGAAAGTCTTACAACCGGAGCTATGCAAGGAGTAGGGATTGCCACACAACGGATGCACATATAGCTATAAGTGTGTGAAAGCTCTCCAATGGAACTAGTGGGGTTGCATCCAACTTGCTTTCTCATCGAAGACCTATAGCTCATTTGAGGAGGCTCATCATTGGAATATACAAGCCAAGTTCTATAATGTAAAATTCCCCACATAGTTATGAATGAATGATAATATGAAAACTTTCTCCAAACTGAAGTATTGGTGCTAAACATGATGCACAAGTGTGGTATAAAGGATAGTGATGCACCCCCTCTCTCTTTATTCTCTCTTTGGCCCCTGTTTTTTCTTTTTGGGATTTTTCATTTTTTTTATTTTATATTTTATATATCCTCATCGGTAGGGACAACATCCTATATTACAATGAATCATCACACTTTTAGTACTCATAACTCATAATGGAATATCTCTGATGTATCCAACTGCATGCTCCTGCCAGTGTAGTAGTATGCATAAATAACCATGAAGCTCACCATCAAGTAACATAATGGAGGTGGATGTTGTGCAACAATATATCTCGGAATGGCTATAGAAATGCCATGATAGGTAGGTATGGTGGCTGTTTTGAGGATGAATATATGGGCTTATGTGTAGGAGAACAAAGTCCTCCCATGGGATTTGGATGCACTGGCAAAGTTTGCACCAGCTCTCAATGTGAGAAAGGGCAATACACAGTACCGAAGAGGCTAGCAAAGTGCCAAGAATCGCAACATAGACTCACGAGTTAAAAGGTTGCAGCAAGCAAATCATCTTTACAAGGCACAATGCAAATCACTCCAAGAGGGTCCGTGGCAGTGACAAGTTGATGTTAGCTACCCCGACCGTAGCGCGTAACAAAAGGCCGATCAGAAATGTATCACTCGTAGCAATCATATACCATTGTTTCTATCAGCTGGTAATTTAAGTGTGGCACAGTTTCAAGTTTCTTAGACCAACCATTAAAAGTTTCTACTTACTAGTCCTTCCCGTTTATCTATTAAGCAAATTAATATCTCAAAACAACAGCAGTGATTCAAGTGAAGCGGTTTAGTGATCTACAAGACCATGCGAATTTTTCCACTATACCAACTATCACATAAGCATTTCTATTCCTAACCAAGAACATATATGAGACAACAAAAACTCTCTCTAAGCATATATCAATGAAAACTAGAGAGTACTAACATCTCTAAATAAGAGATGAATGCAAAACATGAGCTAAATAAATGCAGCAGCCAGACAAAGATTAAGAATGAAAAAGAGGAGTGTGTCACTCTCAAATAAAAGAATGCTGGGGTCCAACCAAGATTATTGCAAAAAAATAAAAACAAACTGAAAGCAAAAATAAAAGACTCACCAAGTTAAGCACATAAGATGTGACCGATAAAAATATAGTTTCATTAGAAGTGACTTGATAATTTGTCGATGAAGAAGGGGATGCCTTGGGTATCCCCAAGCTTAGAAGTTTGAGTCTTCTTGGAATTTGCTGGGATGTACCTTCGGGGCATCCCAATCTTAGTCTATTCACTCTTCTTGATCACGTCATCTCATCCTCTTCTCTTGACCCTTGAAAACTTCCTCCACACAAAACCTCTCACAATCTTCATTAGCACCGTTAGTGCAATCGAAATAATAAATTCACATGGTTCAGTTTAAACACAAGCCTAACACTCATAAACACATTCTCTAATGTCACAATTACTTTTAAAACTTTTTTTCTAAAATGAACACCAAAAGAAAGAGATTAAGATGCAAATGCAATCATTGGCAGAAATCTGTCAAAACACGACAGTAGGAAAAGATGGTTTTTTTTCGAAAATCTTATCTTGCTCAAATCAAAAAGTGTTCGACTAAGAGAAGTTTCTTATATATCCCAGTATTACGCACAAAAAAAACTCGGGTCATTTTGAATTTTCTGTGATTTTATACGAATTTAACAGTGGAGAGCAGAAATATGTTTCCTACGCAGCAATCCGAAATATAGTCTCAACTTTCCACTAGAGGATTTAGTTGGCTCAACAAAGATAAAAAATAAAAGATACAGAGGGGTTGCTAAGGAAATAGACAACACCCATGTGCAAAGCACACAAAATAAACGACGGAAAACGGGTTGAAAACGGAGAAAGAAAACGGGTTGTCTCCCGGTAGCGCTTTTCTTTAACGCCTTTCAGCTAGGCATAGAAAACAACTCAAGTATTTTAAAATGAAGAAGGATAAAAATCATAACTTGCTCAAATAATAGAGTCAAAAGTTAGCTTCATTCTCTTTCTAGGAAAGTGTTCCATACCTTTCTTGAGTGGGAATTGATACTTAATACTCCCCTCTTTTGCATCAATAACATCACCAACAGTTCTAAGAAAAGGTCTTCCCAAAACAATAGGACAAGAAGCATTGCATTCAATGTTCATAACAACAAAATCAACAGGGACAAGGTTATTGTTCACAATAATAATAACATCATCAATTTACCAAAAGGTTTGTTCTTAGCATTATCGGCAAGATGAAATCCAAATAACATTGTTCCAACGGTGGTAGATCAAGCATATCATAAAGCTTTTGAGGCATAACAGAGATACTAGCACCAAGATCACACAAAGCATTGCAATAAAAATCATTTAATTTTATCTTAATGATAGGCTCCCAACCATCATCTAATTTCCTAGGGATAGATGTTTCAAGTTTCATCTTTTCTTCTCTTAACTTTCATGAGAGCATTGGTAATATGTTTAGTAATGTCATATTCATGTCACTAGCATTGGGACTTCTAGCAAGATTTTTTGTAGAAACATAATAACTTCAGAGATATTGCAATCATCAAAAGTAATGGGACCATTATCTCCCACATCTCTAAAAATTTCAGCACTTTTATCACAAGCAATTTCAGCAATTTGAGGCAATTTAGCACGTTTCACCGAAGGGGTGGAGACTTTGTTAACAACAACTACCTTACCATTGATAGTAGGAGTTTTACTAGTACTTGGAGCTTCAGTTTTACTAGTGGTGGTGTTAGTGCAAACTCTAGCAATATTATTCTTTCTAGCAAATTCATCTTCTCTTTCCCACCTAGCACATAATTCAGCCATCAACCTAACATTATTATCAATTCGAACTTGGATGGCATTCAAAGTTTTACTTTCTTTAACATCATGTGGCAAAACCTTCAGCTTTATAAAATCAACATCAATAGCTAGGCTATCTACTTTAGAGGCAAGAACATCTAATTTACCAAGCTTTTCCTTAACCGATTTATTAAAAGCACTTTGTGTGCTAATAAATTCTCTAAGCATGTTTTGAAGATCAGAGGTAGATCTTTTATTATTATTGTAGGAATTTCCATAAGAATTACCATAACCATTATTAGGAGAATAGGGCTTATAATTGTTTCCACCAAAAATATTTCAATAAGCATTGTTGTTAACAATATTATATCTAATAAAGTTCACATCAACATGCTCTTATTGAGCAACCAAAGAGGCTAAAGGAACATCATTTGGATCAACTTGAGCTTTACCATTAACAAGCATAGACAAAATAACATCAAGCCTTTCACTCAAAGAGGAGGTTTCCTCAACAGAATTTACCTTCTTACCTTGTGGAGCTCTCTCAGTGTGCCACTATGAATAATTTATCAACATATCATAAAAAACATTGTTGCATTGCCCAAAGTGATGGACATAAAGGTACCTCCAGCAGCTGAATCCAATAGGTTCCTTGAGGAGAAATTCAATCCTGCATAAAAGGTTTCTATAATCATCCAAGTAGTCAGTCTATGAGTGGGACAAATCTTCACCATAGTTTTAATTCTATCCCAAGCTTTAGCAACATGTTCATTATCAAATTGTTTAAAATTCATTATATCACTTCTCAGGGATATAATCTTAGCAGGAGGATAATATTTTCCAATGAAAGCATCTTTACACTTAGTCCATGAATCAATACTATTTCTATACAAAGATAGCGACCATTCTTTAGCTCTTCCTCTCAAAGAGAAAGGAAATAATTCCAGTTTAATAATATCTCCATACACATCTTTATATTTTTGCATCTCACATAGTTCAACAAAATTATTAAGGAGAGCAACAACATCATCAGTACTAACACCAGAAAATTGCTCTTTCATAACAAGATTTAATAAAACAGGTTTCATTTCATAGAAAGCAGCAGTAGGAGCAGGTGGAGCAATAGGTGTGCAAATAAAATCATTGTTGTTTGTGCTAGTGAAGTCACACAACTTAGTATTCTCAGAGGAACTCATTTTAGCAAAATAAAAGCAAGCAAATAAATAACAGCTATAAAGTAAACTTTTTTTGTGTGTTTTTTGATATAAAGTGGCAAAACAAGACAAAAAATAAAAAGAAGACAATAAACAAAATAAAGAGGTTGAGAGTGAGAGACTCCCCTTGCCAGAAGACTTCTTTCTCCCCGGCAACGGCGCCAGAAATTCTTTCTTCTATGGATGGCGACCGTTGCGGGAGGAAGTCTTCTTATATATGTTTGTTTGGTCCCCGGCGATGGTGCAAGAAATTCTTTGCTACGTCTTGATGGTGCCTTGACGGGGAGACTTCTTGATGATGATGAATTTTAAGTTACCGTCAACGGCGCCAGAAATTCTTGATGCTCACACTCGGTTATATGATGGCGCCAGGAAATCTTGCTACTAGCAATGGCGTGTTGGGAACCCAAGAGGAGAGTGTGATGAGTACAGCGGTAAGAATTTCCCTCAGTTAGAGCATCTCCAGTCGCGCCCCTAGTAGGCATCTGGATGGGCGCCCGGCGAGGCCCTTTGGGGGCTCGTCCGGACGGGAAGGCGCCGGCGGGGGCGCGTCTGCCCACTCGCAGCCCCCAATGAAAGCCCCCAAAACAATATTTTGCCTATTTTCGTTATTTTGGAGTCTCAAAAATACTTAAAAATACATGTGTTCTAGGTTTAAATTATTACATATATAGTTCACGAATCACTACAAAAAAATATTCATACAATTAAAAATAATTTTGAAGTACACTATGCCGCTGCCATTCCTTTGCGAGCCCACGAATGCTCCACTAGATCATTTTGGAGCTGATCATGAGTTGCCCCGTCTCGAATCTCCATGTGCGTAGCGATGTACTCGGTCCAATTCGATGGCACATTGTGATCCACTTCGGCGAGAGGACCCTGGAACTCATACGGAAGATGATCATGCACTGGATTTTCACGCTCATCCAACATGATCACACATGCATTCATGATATCTCCCATCTGCTCGGCCGACCAAGAGAGAGCAGGATAGTGAACAATGGCAAACCTATGCTGGAGCACTAATGCACGCTCGACATCCTTTCTTGTGCTCTCTTGTACCGAGGCAAACCAGGATTTCTTGTTGCCTAGAGGGTTGGAAATTGTCTTCACAAATGTTGACCATCTTGGATAGATACCATCCGCTAGGTAGTACCCCTTGTTGTACCCGTGGCCATTGACAACATAGTTCACTGGCGGAGCATGACCTTCAACAATTTCCGCGAACACATATGAACGCTGCAACACATTGATGTCATTGTGAGATCCTGCCAATGCCGAAGAACGCATGCCAAATCCAAGTCTTTTGATCGGCCACTGCCTCAAGTATCACGCTGAAAACTCCATGATGCCCCCCTTTGTACAATCCTTGCCATCCAAATGGACAGTTCTTCCGGCTCCAGTGCATGCAATCAATGCTTCCAAGCATACCAGGAAAACCTCTTGCTTTATTTGTTGCCAGGATCCGAGCAGTTTCCTCCTCATTTGGTCCGCTCAAGTAGTTTTGGCCAAACACTTCCACTATCGCAGTGCAGAACTTGTACATGGCTTGGATAACTGACGACTCAGACATGCGGAGATAGTCGTCCTGGCCATCTGCAGGGGCACCATATGCAAGCATTCTCATAGGGCGTCTTTCTTCATCTTGAACCAAGGGTCGTGCTCCCTCACACTCTGCACCAATGTGTTAAACAACCTTTTGCTCATCCGAAATCTCCGTCGAAAATCCGTTGCATCGAATCTTGGCTCATCCGCAAAATAGTCGGCGAAAAGCATGTAGTGGCCCTCCATTCTCATCCTCGGTTTCGTCTTTCTCCTCCCAAACTTGGATCCTCCTCGCTTTGGTTCGCGATTGGCTTCATCATCAGCGAGAAGTTGTGTCAAACAAGCAAGAAAAAGCAAGTTCTCATCTTCGTCTTCATCGATATCGGCTTCTTCCTCTAAGAGAAAGCGCATCATCATCTCATCATCGCTGTCGATCTGTAGAAACCAAAATGGATTCAAAATATGACAAAAACAATGGCCGACGCCCAGCCGGGCAAATCGCCAAACACCTTGGGGGCGAGGTGGTTATCTCTGGCCGCTGGAGGTGGCGCCTGTGGGTCGGAGGAGCGACGGGGGAAACACCGAGGACGGAGGCGCAACCGGAGGAGCCGATGGGGTGGAGACGCGGCGGGAGAAAGCGGCGGCGCTTCAAGGCGGAGGGAGACGGAAGTGGGCGAAGTGGCGTGTGCGGGGGAAGATGGGCGGGGCGCAAGGTGACGTGGCGCAAATGATTCCTTTTGTGTCACAGGCAAGGCGGGCCCGCGGCGCAGAACGACTCGTCCGGCGCCCCCACGGGAACTCCTGGGGGGCGGGGTTGGGTAGGGTTTGCCGGACGGGAACAAGGGGGCGTCCGAACGGGAAGAGGCCATGGGGGCGCGTTTGGGGGGCGCGACTGGAGATGCTCTTAAGAACCAAGGCTATCAATCCAGTAGGAGAAAGAGGATCTTCGGAAGGTTGATGCCACTGACGGTGGTGATGGCGCCTCACCGGTGTCAGCAACAACACCGAACCTGCACACAACACAACCAAAATACTTTGTCCCAACGGTACAGTGAGGTTGTCAATCTCACCGGTCTTGATGAAAACAAAGATTAGACGTATAGTGTGGAAAATGGTGTATGCTTGCAGTAAGTAAAGAAAGCAGGGAATTGTATTGGTTTGTTTAACAGTGTAGGAAAATGGACCGGGGTTCATAGGTTCACTAGTGGTTTCTCTCCATAAAAGATAGCATGCTGGGTGAACAAATTACAGCTGGGAAATTGACAAATAGAGGTTGCACCATAGTGCACATTCATGACATGATGACTACTATGCTATTTAGTGCGGGAATTACAACAATATACATAGACCGTAATCCAACCGCGTTTATGACTAATAATCCACCCTCAGGATATCATCCGAGCCCCTTAGATATTAAGTTGCAAGCAACAGATAATCGAATTAAGCAATGTGTGTAATGTAAGCAATGATTGTGCATGCGGGCACTCACACCGCTGTTTTCTCCCTAGTGGCAACAACACATCCTCCCCCGTCACGTTTCTGTCACTCGAGCACAGGCGAAAAGGAGGCATGAACCCAACTATCGAGCATAAATACTCCCTCTTGGAGTCACTAGCAACCACTTGGCCAGATCAACCACTAGCAACGGAATGCATGCAAGATCACAAATAACATATTCAGTAAATACTATAATCAACTTGGCATATGTTCAATATTCATCGGATCCCATCAAACACAGCACATAGAATTACATAAGAATAATCTCGATCATGTTAGGCAGCTCACGAGATCTAAACATTGAGGCATATGAGGAGAAGACAACCATCTAGCTACTGCTATGGACCCGTAATCCAAGGATGAACTACTCACGCATCACTCCGGAGGGAGGCATGGTGATGAAGAAGCCTCTGGTGATCATCTCCTCTCCGGCAGGCTGCCGGGAGACAGCTTCAGAACCCCTGATCTAGGGTTGACGACGCCGGCGGCTGCGGAACTTTTCGGGGATTTTTTACCAGGTACCTAGGGTTTTCCTTCGGAGGGGAATAAATAGGCGAAAGGGTGGCGTTGGTGGGCAACCAGGGCGCCCTCACCACCCCTAGGCGCGGCCTAGGGTGGGGCCGCGCGTGGCTATGGTGAGCCCACCCTGGTGCCCGTCTTCGACTCATCTTTGGACTTCTGGATGCTTCCGGGTAAAATAGGGACTTCGGGATTCCAATTCCGAGAATATTTCCAGAACAACTTTTCTGAAATAAAAAACAGCAGAAAACAGAGAACTTGCACTTGATATCTTGTTAATAGGTTAGTCCCGGAAAATGTGTAAAAATGCTATAAAGAAGGGAGAAAACATGTAGCAACTGGCATAATATCAAAATGGAACATCATAAATTATAGATACGTTGGAGACGTATCACCCCCCCACCCCATCGGACCAAGTTTTGGTCCCTTTAGATCAGTTTGGTGTGGTCCAAGGATGCCAAACAGAGTGAAAATGGATTTGGGGTGCTAGTGCACCTAACGGGACTCCCCATGGTCTCTGTGGCCATTTTTCTTCACAGTTTTGTAGTTTTGTGAGTCAAATAGTCCAAATATTACAATAAATTTTGGAACAGTTCAAAACCAAATAAAATCAAACATAGTACGCGCACTAAAATAATATAGAGATAAAATGACTAGTGGTTTCCTATGAAAGCCCACATATGCTCAACCAAATCTTTCTAAAGAGCGTTGTGGGTGTCTCGATCCCGAATTCCGGGAAAGACTCTTTACTCGTTGATCGATAAAAGCCGTGCAGTATACGCGAGATTTGCTTCTCTTAGGTACTCAGGGCCAAACACCCGGACCATTTATTTACATAACCTTAGCATGCCTTGATGTCTACGTACGCTTCTATTGTTGTAGACAGTGTTGAGCCTCCAAGTGCAGAGGTTTGCAGAACAGCAGCAAGTTTCCCTTAAGTGGATCACCCAAGGTTTATCAAACTCAGGGAGGTAGAGGTCAAAAATATCCCTCTCAAGCAACCCTACAATTAAGATACAAGAAGTCTCTTGTGTCCCCAACACACCCAACATACTTGTCAGGTATATAGGTGCACTAGTTTGGCGAAGAGAGAGTAAAATGCAAGTAATATGGATGATAATAAGTGATAATAGCAATCTAAAATAAATATGGCAGCAAGCAAACATGTAGCAAAACAGGCGGAAAACGGCGTTTCAATGCTTGGAAATAAGGCCTAGGGCTCCTACTTTCACTAGAGGACACTCTCAACAATGATCAAAAAATAAATAATTGGATAACTTCTCTCACTGTGCTATTCTTAACCCTCTCCGGTTGGATAACGAACACTAATCATTGCGTATGGCTTTAACAACACTCCTCAGAGTAAGCACTTTCCCAACCAAGTAACCCCCATGCTATCACCATGGGACCCAGATGGTTCCACGCAAACACCACAATTCATAGAGGAGACACACACGATGTGCACACTATCACCTTCACACCGCGATACAAGGTCACTCCATAGTTCATATTCGTAAAGCACTTGAGTAGCAAAAGATAAAGAGTAACATCTACGAATTCAAATAGATTACAAAGCTCATGATCACATATATATCACACCATGGGAGAGAGAGATGAACTACATAGCTACCGGTAGACCCCTCAGCCTCGGGGAGAACTACTCCCTGCTCATCATAGGAGACAGCAACGTGGCGATGGATACGGTGGCGGAGTCGATGGAGATGCCTTCCGGGTGCACTTCCCCGTCATGGCAAGGTGCTAGAACAGAGATCTGTCCCCCAAAACTTATCGGTGGCGGCAGCGGAGCTACGTATGTATTTTGCGGAAAAGGTCGATCTCCCTAGGGTTTATGAATCGGGGGGTATATATGGGCGAAAGGGCGATGCCGGGAGGTGGCCAAGGGGCTCACACCCCTAGATGGCGCAGCTAGGGGGGACCCGCGCCACACTATGCCCCCCCGGGGCTCTTCGGAACTTATGGAAGCATCCAGGACTTCTAAGACTTCTGGCTTTCGAATTTTCCAATTCCGAGAATATTTCCAGAACAACTTTTCTGAAACTAAAAATAGCAGAAAACAGGGAACTGACTCTATGGCATCTTGTCAATAGGTTAGTCCATAAAATCGATAAAAATGACATAAAGTGTAAGGAAAACATGTGGGAAACAACATGAAAACAACATGGAACATCGGAAATTAGGGATACGTTTATGACGTATCAAGCATCCCCAAGCTTAGTTCCTACTCGTCCTTGAGTAGGTAAACGATAAAACACAATAATTTCTAAGGTAACATGCTACTATCATAAATTTGATCATTATAATGTAAAAGCATATGTATGCTGAGATCATAGAACTTCAAACACAAACATGATAAATAGAACTTTAATAGTAAAGCATAGCAATCACTTTGCATCATGAAGAGTATCTTAAATAAAGGATCATGGATAATAATGCAAAGAAAGATAAACGTTTGTTTCAGGTATAGAGAAAGCATGGAAAAGTGGTATTTCGCTAGTCCTTAGGAGTGGGACAAAACATAAATGCCAGAACACTTTCAAAGTTCATGAGTAAGACTAGAACAAATAATTTAAGAACAAATAATATCACATCATGAAGTAATTAATGATGTTTATGGGATAAATGCACATAGAACTCAGAATGACAAAAATGCGCTCTCAGCTGTGCATAAAGCAAGATGATGGAGACTCAACATAAAATTAAAAGTAAGACCTTTCGTAGAGGGAACCAGGGATCACTCATGTGCTAGAGCTTTTTATTTTATTAAACAAAGGTATTAAAAGTTTGACACCGTGGAGGGGTGTCTATTTTTTGGGAGAGGTGTATGCTTATGTCAACGATTGGTAAACAGACAATACGTCACAAGCTAACTGGATTCACAAGAGAGGCTCCCATGGTGAAGGACACAATTGGTGTAGAAGGTCATCCCTCTTTCTCTTTTGTTTACACAATTATGCTTTGACTGATAAATCAGGGGCAAAAATAGTGAAGAGAATTTGTTTGTATTAATTTGGGGCTGGGCACCCCACTGCTAGCTCTTCTATCATTTGGATAAGTGGATGAAGCCACTAGTACAGGGTGTGAAATCCAATCAACAAGTGAGATAAAGATTCTCTATTGACGTCCTCGCGAGAAAAAACAAGAACAGAAAACAAGAATAATTTTGAAGGTTTTAAAGGTAACACATGACCAATTTACTTGGAGTGGCAGTAAAATACCACATGTAGGTAGGTATGGCGTACAACATGGGAAAACTTTGGTTTAAGGAGTTTGGATGCAAGAGTAGAATTCCATACTCAGTACAGGTGGAGGCTAGTAAAAGACTGGGAGCGACAAATCAAGAGAGCATAAGAGCCATAATCGTGCACAGCGACATGAGCATCATTAATTAAAGCATAAGAGGTATCACAAGTTCAAAAACTAAGTGGTCATGGAGGAAATTCGTGACTGTTTTGTAGTCATAAACATATTGTGAGCATGCGCCAAGTCAACCAAATAAAACATTCGAAAGAGAATACCATATATTGATGCTTTACTATGACAAGAACAACTCATGAATCTTTCAAGACATATTAAACGCTCTCATCTATTTAAGACTATTCATGCTACTCAATACCCACACGGCTTTAAAAATGAAATAACATTTAGCATGGCATGACAAAGTTCTAGCCATAGTCTATACAAGTTTCTACTAGTACTGTTATAAATTCTACATCAAGCAGTAGTTTTCTTTTCCCAACAAGCACCATACAAGACATGCTTTAACAAAAATTATCTACATGCTACAGCAAGCAAACATGAGAGTACTCACATAACACTACTAAAGCTAACAGCTCTAAATAAGAGATGCATGACAATAAAGGCTAAACACGGTACTAGCAAAAAGTGAACACTCACAGAACAATAAGAATGAAAACTAGAGTGTTCTAAGCAATGAAAACGGAGCGTGTCTGTCTCTCCCACACAAGTATGATAAGATCAAACCATACACTACAGAAAATAAAAATAAACAAACTGAAAGCAAAAAAATAAAAGACGCTCCAAGTAAAGCACATAAAATGTGACTGAATAAAAATATAGTTTCACTAGAAGTGACCTAATAATTTGTCGATAAAGAAGGGGATGCCTTGGGCGTCCCCAATCTTAGACGCTTGAGTCTTCTTGGAATTTGCTGGGATGTACCACCGGGGCATCCCCAAGATTAGGATTTTCACTCTTCTTGATCACATCATATCATCCTCTTCTCTTGACCCTTGAAAACTTCCTTCACATCAAAAATCTCACAATCTTCATTAGCAACGTTAGTGCAATCGAATAATAAACTCACATGGTTCAGTTTCAACACAAGGCTAGCAATAAAAAACACATTAGCTACTGTCACAATTTATTTTAAAACTCATTTTCTCAAAATAACACCAAAAGAAAGAGATTAAGATACAAATGCAATAAATGGCAGAAATCTGCCAAAACAGAACAGCAGGCAGAGATCGATTTTTTTAGAAAATCTTATATTTCTCAAATCAAAAAGTGGTAACTAAAAAAAGGTGCGTATATAACTCAGGATTAAGCACAAAAAATCTCAGGTCATTTTGAATTTTCTGTGATTTTATACGTATTTAACAGTGGATAGCAGAAATCTCTTTCCTGCATAGAAAATCGAAATATAGTCTGAACTTTCCACTAGAGGCTTTACTTGGCTCAACAAAAACACAAAAGAAAAGATACATAAGGGTTGCTAAGGAAATAGACAACATCCAGGTGCAAATCACACAAAAGAAAACAAAGGAAAACTGATGGAAAACAGAGAAATAAAACGGGTTGTCTCCCGGTAGCACTTTTCATTTAACGCCTTTCAGCTAGGTACAATTATTTTTAAAAGATGCTCACATAAGAATAAGAGTTGAAGCACAATAATAGAGCATCAAGAATAAAATAGAAAACACATTTAAGTCTAAACGACTTCCTATGAAAAATAATCTTGTAGAAAAGCAAGTCAGGAAAGCACAAAGCAACAAGCATAGGAAAGCAAGACAAGTGCAACTTAAGAATTGTAAACATAAAGAGGGAAACTTGATATTGTTGAGATGCATAAAATTATTTTTCCCTCTCTCATAATAACTTTCATTAGCATCATGAATAAAATTAACAATATAACTATCAAAAGAAACATTCTTATCATGAGCGACATGCATAAAAGAATTATTACTCTCCACATAAGCATAGTCATTCTTATTAATAGTAGTGGGAAAAAATTCAACAAAATAGCTATCATTAGTATTCTCATAACCATATTCATTAAATATAGGAGGCATATTGTAATAATAATTAATAGTTTCCTCTATTGTAGGTGGACTGAAATAATCATATTCATAATTGTAATCATCATATATAGGAAGAATAATATCATCATAAGCAATAGAATAGTTATCCTCTAAAATGTGTTCATTTGTAAACATATCATCATTTTTACTAGGAGGAGATGTATCAAGCCTATAATCATCAGTAGAAAAAGTATTTTCAAACACATCATCCACAAGTTTAGAGCTTTCAATATCATCATTTTCAATATCAAAAGTAGTGTGCTCTTCCCAATCATGATCACTACTATATGTAACAGGCATAGGCTCATCATCAAAGAAAAGTTTCTCCTCCGTGCTTGGGGAACTAAAAACACCAATTTCATATAAACTAGCTTCCCCAAGCTTATACTTTTCCATATCATTAGAAATAATAGTGTTCAAAGAATTCATACTAATAACATTGCTATTAACATGCAAATAAAGTTCCATAGGTTTCTTAATTTTTTCTTCAAACACTTCATGTCCTAATTCAAGATAAATATTATAAAGCTCTCTCATATTTTTGTTGTTTTCCACTAAGACTAACTAGTGAAAACAAAAACAAGTAACAAGTAAAAATAAGCCTAAGTAGTGAAAACAAGAACAAAAAGATATAATTGCAGAATGTAAAGGAAATAACTTCGAGCACTCACACCCGAGGATGTGAGTACCTTTGACCTTACCTTCTCGGCAAAGGCACCAGAAAAGAGCTTGATTTCTACTTACGCTTCTATTCTTGTTGACAGTGTTGGGCCTCCAAGTGTAGAGGTTTGTAGAACAGCAGCAAGGAGGTAGAGGTCCAAGATATCCCTCTCAAGCAACCCTACAATTAAGATACAAGAAGTCTCTTGTGTCCCCATGTAACATCCCAAGTATGAAAAACACCTTTAGAATGTTTGCTTTTTGTTAATTTATGTCTTGCATCATGTCATCATAAGCTTTGCATTTGTTTTCCTTTGTTTTCCGTTTGTTTTCCATTGTTTTTCCATTTGAATTTCAAACCCAAAATTCAAATCTTTGTTTCATACTTGTTCTGTTACAAGGTTTCAAATAAAACTTGCAATCAAACCAATCTTTTGTTCATAATAAACTTGAAATTAAACACTTTTAAGTTGCTTCTTTCAATTATTCAATTAATTCAATTATTCACTCAAATTCAATTAAATTTCCAAACAGCAACTAATTTCAAATTTTTGAAAAAACAAAAGTTTGCACATCTGTGCTTTTATAGTAAATAACCTATACAAATTTTTCCCTAAATTTTTCCAACCCTAAAACTATGCTTTTCTTCCCTTTTCTTTTTCTGCAAAAAAAACAGAATCAATAAACAGAAAAACAAAAAAAATAACAGAGAGGGGAGAGGGCAGGCCAGTGGGCTGAGCCAAGCCCACCAACCACGGCCTGCGTACCCCCCTCTTCCCTTACCTCTGTACGGCAGAGAATCGGGCATGGCCACGTCGATAGTGCAGAGAGGGGACGGCCAGCAGCGAGCTTCCCCCTCCTTTTAACCACGCCGACGGCCTCCACCCCATGCCCTAGTTCTTCTCCCTCCTCTCTCTCTCCACCGCCGCCGATTTCTTTCCTCCACCTCCCTCTGTTTTCTCTGCTCCCTGCGCCACCTCCACTGAACCGCCACCGCCACCTATTCCGGCGATCGCCGTCGCCATGCTGCGCCTCCGCGCGGGATAAGCGCGGGATTCGGAGCCCCGCGACGTCCTCTTCCCCCTCAACACCGCAGCGAGGGCTGGGAGCCCCCGGATCGCCGCCGCCATCTCCTTTCCACTCGCTCGTCGCCGCCGTCGACGACTGCCTCCTCCCGAGCACGAACCCCTCCCGGTGAGCACGATCACCACCCCTTCCTTCCCTCTCTACCTCCTCGACAGCGCGCATGTACTGCACCCCTCCTCTACCTGCGGGCACGAGCAACAGCAGCAGCAGCCCGCGTCGATCACCGCCGGCGACCACGGGTCCCTCGATGAAGTTCAGTTAGCTGAATTTGAATTTTATTCAGTTTCAGATACCTGTCACGAACACCACCACAAAACACCGCGCGCTCCCTTTCTGTTAACATACAGCAGCTCAGCGCAGTGGCAGCGCCCCGCGCGCACTCGCCCGCGGCCAGGGATCGAGTCCCCGCGGCGCGGATTAATCCCCAATTTTTTTGCCTTTGCCACGCATGCACGCGTGCCCCACCTGTCGGTGACAGTGGTGGCCACGCCAGCACCACCCGCGGCCACGCAAGCGCACAGCTGGGCACTGGCCCACTGCCAGTGACCCAGGGGCCGCCCTGCCTGTGTATAAAAAGTCCCAGGGACCTATTCTGAAGTTTATTTTCGCAGCTAGGCCCCTGTAACAAATCTGTAACTAATTAAATCATAGAATAGCCCCTGCAATTTAAAATTCAAATAACTTTTGTATTCCAAATCCAAATTAAATAAATAAAATATGTTTTCTGTACCAAATTTAATTCTCTACCTGTTTAAACCATTTGTTTACTGTTTTCAACATTTCAAATGTTTTCAAAATTCAGATTCAAACAACTCATTTCAATTTTGGTCAAATTCATAATTAATTCAAATTTAATTCAAATGTCACATATAAAATATGTTTTCCACACAAAATTGAACCACCTTTCCAAATATAAACTTTGTTTCCTGTTTTGAATAATTAAAATTGGTTAAATAATTTAAACCTTGTTTAAATCATTTAAAATTGCTAAATTCATAACTTGGTCAAATTAAGTTCTTTTTGAACATATAAAATATGTTTTCAAACCAGAAAAGTATAATCTTTTCAAATATGAATTTTTATTTAATGTTTTGAACAAATAAAAAAATTCAAATAATTTCATACTTGAATTAAATTCAATTAAATCTTGTTTAAACTTGTTTAATTCATAATTAATTCATTTTAAATCCTTATTCAACAAATGAAACATGTATTCCACCTAAAAATTTTGTGTTCTTTTCAAATATGAACTTTGTTATTTTTTTTGAACAATTAAAATTGGTGAAAACAACAAATGCTTGTGTAACCCCTTTAAGAAGCCAATTTTCATAACTTAATAAATAAAATTCCAAACTTGGTAAACAACATATCAAATGGAATCTATTGTTGTTTTCTTTTTGTTTTCCTCATCCATGCATCATGCTAATCCACTTTCACATGTTGGTTATTTGTAGATCATTTAATCCAACCTTAATTCATGGGCTTTCCATATGCAATCCAAATTGCATATGGGTCCATTTAATTATGTTACCATGTCAACTAGTTTATCTTTGATGCATCAATTAAATTGTCATGCATCATCCCATGTTTGTGCATTATGCCATGTTATTGATTGTTCGTCTCTCTGCGTTGTTTGTTTGCTTCTTCTCGAATAGACGACGACGTTGAGACAGACGAGGTTTACGACACTACTTCTGAGGAGTTAGCCCACTACCAGGCTACTGAGTTTGCAGGCAAGTATTCACTCACATGAACCATTGTGTCCTTTCCACACTGGATATCGACACTTTCCGTTGTCTATTCTCCTAGCCTTAAGTTTCGTTGCTTGTGTTCGATCCTATCACATGTTATCCTGTAACCCTGATATAGCCTCACCTCGACACCTATAACCCCATTGCTTGTAGCCTGTGTCTTACTAGCATGCTTAGGGTTGTTTATGCTCGAGTCTGCTGTCCGTTATTTCTGTTACCATATTTATTATGTTCTGGGGGCTCGATGTTAAACAACAACCTGTTAATGTATGAGGTAATGCTATTTTGATGATAAGGCACCGGCAGGAGGCCGGGTATGGTTTTGAGGCCTGCTAGTGTCGAACTCAGGAAAAGTATTTGTCCTCTGGATCCATGTTGAGCGCGCTAACCGCATGTGGGAAGCGTGTATGGGCGCCCCCCGCAACTCTGATTCGATTCGCATCTCGTCCAAATCGCCACACTTAGTTCGGGCTTTCCATTTGATGCACTCATATGCAGGTACGAACCCGAGGCCAGGGTGGAAACTTTTGTAGTCGGCATTTAGGGCGGCGTGGTCTTCCAGTGCTATGAGGGTCCCCCTTTTCTTCGTTGGGGCTCGATTAGCCGCGCACACACAGCACGTGGTTCTTTGGGCTTGATGCGAAGAAGAGTTGGGTTGTGTTGAGTGCCTCGCTTGGTGGGTTTGCTCCCCGTCTGGCGGGGTATTCTTACGTGTACGGCCAAATTGGTGCACCCCTGCAGGGTTAAATCTTCTTGA
The DNA here is from genome assembly GCA_028641055.1 of Alopecurus myosuroides. Lineage (NCBI taxonomy): Eukaryota > Viridiplantae > Streptophyta > Magnoliopsida > Poales > Poaceae > Alopecurus > Alopecurus myosuroides. Next base: position 487,047,428 of record CM054058.1, read on the forward strand.
GAAGCCGTGTTGTCTGCGGTTATGGATGACTTGGTGATAGGGCTGGCTAACAAGGATTAGACAACTTACATCTAACTAATGATAACTTGACTAGTAATAGTCCTATTGCCACAATAACTTGAACCATCATTAATCCAACTGTGTGAGTTATCCTCGGATTGCTCCTTTGGATAAGGGGCGAGATCCAGGATGGGTTTGTTTGAGGTTAGTGGTAGTTGGTTACGATACGCTATCTTATCCCCTTCTTTTAGCCGGAAGTTGTAGCGTGTTTCTGTAGTTGGTTAGAGCAGCCTGCTGCCGCACTTTTGTATCACCTATTCTTCCGTTGAACCCAAAGTATCTGTACTTGGTGTTGCCGGGTACACTTTGGTATCTTGTGAGTCTTGCTTGCCAGTACTTGTCTATACTGACCCCTTTGGGGCTGTGGTTTCCGCAGACTACGTTTCCGAGGATCCCCATGGTGGCTACTACGTGGAGTATGACGAGGCTGCTGACGAGTAGATAGCGGACCCGGGCAGGATCCGAGACATCGTGGATGGGCTCAGTCTTTTCGTTTCCGGCCTCTTAGGCCTATTTGGATCTTGTCTGTACTCAGACACTTTGGATGCTTCCGCTGTGATGTAATGATGACTTGTTGGGACATGTGTCCTCTGGATGATTGTATTTGCTATCTCTGCTCTAGTGAGAGCTATTTGCAACTTATTTCTATTTCTTTGTGTCTTAGAGATTTGTTGTGATATCACTTGTTTAAATGCCGTTGACGTACCATGTGTGTATGTTATGAAGTACGTCAATGGAAGTAGTCGGATTTCTATGGGATGGTTTACGCAGACGATAGATAGTAGAGAATGGTTGCCACACGTTTACGTGTTGGCCTTCTCACATTGAGATGCGGGTGCCGGTATGCCCCGTAAGCCATTTATCTACTGTTTAGCGGGCTCTGAGTATCCTCTAGAAGTCCGGGTGCGACAAATGGTATCAGAGCCAGTCTGCCTGTAGGATCCCTTTTACTGGTCGCAGTTGAGTCTAGAAACTATTTTGTAGCTATATAGGAAAAATGAAACGTGAGAGTAGGAATTATGTTCTTTTATTTCTTTCCCCACCCACCCTCCCTTTTCTGGTAAGGAAGTGCAACGTTGTTTTCTCTTCTCATCTAAACTTTCAAGTTAGGGTTTCTCGTATCCTGGTTTCTCTAGGATAGTTATATCTACTAGACCATAGGAATGGAGGTGGTTGTGACATGATTTATCATGTTGCCTACTCACGATTGAGAACGGAGGCGTGTAAGCCCCGGAAGCAGATCCTCTATTCCTTAAGCAGTAGATATTTATCCTTTAGAAGCCCGGATGGGTTTTCCGTAGTACCTCAGGAGTGTTTGGTCTCGTGTTTCCCCAATGTTGCTTCGATATCCTGTTCTTCTCAACATCCTTTTCGTCCGTTGAAACCTTGTTGTTGCTTGCCACTTCAGTTCTTCTACCGGCGCCTAATCAAAACTTCCCCGATCATCTGCAGATGGATCTCAGGTTCTACCCGTAGGTGGTTCGTATGACTCGTTGCGAGAGCACTGCCGGTTATCCGGAGATGCTGAGAGACATGGTCACTTTTCTGGGGTTCCGTTGGGCACCAGAGTACCAGGTCTACGAGCAGCAGCGAGAGTTTGACCAGACCTACTACCAGGCTATCGTCTACATTCTGTCAGATGATGGCATGAGCGTAGTCCACCGCTACGAGGCAGTAGGTTCCACAGTGGATATGGCTGTGCAGCAGGCAGCTTATGTGAGCCTCACCGTCCTTCGTGCTGACTACTGGGGATTTGACGATTCTATCTATCGCCACATCCCCCGTGGTTACATCACTTCGGAGGGAGCTCACTTCACTCTCTACGACAACTTGGATATTTACGAGCATGATAACTCCAGGCTGCACACCACCGCTCAGTTTGTGAGACACAGCGACGCAGTTGCCAGCACACTATCTCAGGAGTTGGCTTCAGTCAGAGAGCAGCTCTACCTTGCTTTGACTCGTCTGGCGACTTACACCACAGACTTTGTTGGAGATGAGCGCTTTGCACGTTTCGATCAGCCAGTTGGTCGTCGTCTGCCAGATGCTGGAGGTTACGAGCCGATCAGAGGTCCACTCCTTAACCTTGGTGCTGGTTACACTGGGATTTCACGCTTTGGAGCACAGGGAGTCGACGCTATGTACTTCACCACACCTAGAGTCACTCTCAGACCACGTCAGATCTACGTGGATCGTCGTTCTACCTACTTTCGCGGGCGTGCTCCTCACCGTACCTCTCGCCGTACTCCTAGTCGCCGTCCTGCGTGATGAGCATGGGAGTATCGATGTATCCATTCTTAGCTATGTTTAGTGATCCTTTGGCATTCGAACCATTTGTGGTGTGTTGGATATTCTGATGTATTTGAACATGTGATGATGTACCTGTTGGTTATCTATTCATGCGTCGGAATAATCTCTCTTTCGGTTTCCAAGTCTATCCTTTTCTATTGTTGTGCTAAAATGCATTTCCATTCAGGATGCCGCCAACAAGGAACAACCCGCCTGAGCCACCGCCAATCACGGAGCTGTTGACTCAGATGACCCAAGTCATGGCGCAGATGGCCCAGTTTCAGACTAATCAGCACAACAACCAGACAGCTCCACGGGTCAGCATCAAGGAGTTCCTCAGTCTGGGTCCGAGAGCTTTCGTGGCCACACGCGAGCCTCTGGACGCTGATGACTGGATCCGTGAGATAGCTAAGGCTCTGGAGATTGCTCACGTTGCTGAGGAAGACAAGGTCAAGTATGCCTCCTATCTGCTGAAGGGTCAGGCAGCTACTTGGTGGGAGAACTTCCAGGCCATGAGAACTGGGATTCCAGTCACGTGGAATTGTTTCAAGGAAGCATTCCTGAAGCACCACATTCCAGATGGTCTCATGGAAAGTATGCGTGAAGAGTTTTGCTCACTCAAGCAGGGCAAGTTGGACGTCATTGGCTATCAGAGTGAGTTCAATCGCCTCGCTCATTACGCTGGAGATGAGGTGTCCACTGAAGCTAAGAAGATGGCAAGGTTCCGCAGAGGTTTTAACCCGGAACTCAAGTATGCCCTCACCAACATCAAGGCCAACAGCTTCGAGGATCTCGTTAACACCGCGCTCAATGAAGAAAATGGGCGCAAGGCGTTCGAGGAGTCTCGCAAGCACTCGCGTGAGGGTGGTTCCTCCTCCAACATGACCACCCCTCTGCAGAAGCGCCGCATCTGGGTGCCAAATGGTGCTGTCACTCGGGCTCCATATGCCCAAACTTCTCCAGGCTTCGCTCCCCGCCCACCCAACCCAGCTCAGCTACATGATCCAAGGGCTTCGATGGGGCAGCCAAGGCCAGGGCCTCCTCGTGTCGTCACTTGCTATAAGTGCAAGCAGACGGGGCACTACGCCGACAAGTGCACGCAGAGGCAGCTACCTCCACCACCACCTCGTCCTAACACAAACCAGGCAATGGTGCGCGCTCCCCCGCCTAAGGCCTTCAGCTCCAACAACAGGCCTGTCGGGAGGATCGCAAGGGTGAATCATGTCAAGATCGACAAAGCTGAGGAAGCTCCTGACGTCGTTCTCGGTACATTTCTCGTAAACTCTATTCCAGCTAAAGTGTTGTTTGATACCGGAGCATCACATTCTTTCGTGTGAAAGATCTTTGCGACAGCAATTAAACTCCCTTTTGTTGGTTTGGGTTCCCCGCTAGTGGTAAACTCCCCTGGAGCAACTATGCAAACGTCCAAGATCAGTCACAGAAATCAAATTCTAATTGGAGGCCACATATTCCTTGCTTCTGTCATGCTGCTTGCCAATTCTGACATTGATGTCATTCTTGGTATGGATTGGCTGAAAGCTAATAAAGCAAGGATTGACTATGCTCAAAAGTCAATAACTCTGTTCCACCCTTCTGGCCAGATAGTCTATTCTCCAAATGAATCAAGTTCCATTCAGCTGTGCAACCTCGATGCAAAACCTCTACCTTCACTTGAAAATGTTCCGGTGGTTTGCGAATTCCCTGACGTCTTTCCAGAAGAGTTGCCAGGGATGCCTCCGGACAGAGCTGTTGAGTTCGTGATCGAGCTCGAGCCAGGTACTGCTCCAATCTCTAAGCATCCCTATAAGATAGGAACTCCCGAGCTGAAGTTGTTAAAGGAACAAATTGATATGTACATGGAAAAAGGTTACATTCAACCTAGTTCCTCGGCTTGGGGTTGCCCAACTCTGTTCGTTGCGAAGAAGGATCACACAAAGAGACTCGTTGTTGACTATCGTCCTCTTAACGAGAAAACCATCAAAAACAAGTATCCAATTCCTCGTATTGATGATCTTTTTGATCAACTTGCTGGAGCCTCAATATTCTCAAAGTTGGACTTGAGAATGGGTTACCATCAAATAAAGATCAGAAAAGAGGATATTCCAAAGACAGCCTTGACCACTCGCTACGGTCTATATGAATTCACCGTCATGTCCTTTGGTCTCACCAATGCACCGGCGACATTCTCTCGACTCATGAATTCTGTCTTCCATGAGTACCTCGACAAGTTCGTTGTGGTATATCTCGATGACATTCTTGTCTACTCAAAATCCGAGGAAGAGCATGAAGAACATCTTCGTCTAACCCTCATGAAGCTTCGCGAGCATCGTCTCTATGCCAAGTTCTCCAAATGTGAATTCTGGATTTCAGAAGTTGCTTACCTTGGTCATGTCATCTCTGCCAAGGGCATAGCCATTGATCCAGAAAAGGTTAAAGCAATTGTCGATTGGAAACCTCCAAAGACGGTGAAGCAAGTAAGAAGTTTTCTTGGCTTGGCTACCTATTGCCGTCGTTTCGTCCAAAACTTCTCCAAGATTGCCAAACCTCTCACTGATCTCACAAAGAAGGACAAGAAGTTCGTTTGGTCTCCACAATGTGATGAAAGTTTCAATCTCCTGAAGACTAAACTCACTTCTACACCAGTTCTGGTTGGTCCAGATCCTTCCAAACCTTTCCAGATATTCTGTGATGCTTCTCTCCAAGGTCTAGGTGCAGTTCTTATGCAAGAACGTCAAGTTGTGGCTTATGCTTCACGTCAGTTGAACGCACATGAGCTCAATTATCCCACTCATGACCTTGAACTTGCAGCAGTTGTGTTTGCCCTCAAGAAATGGAGACAATACTTGTTGGGTAATCGCACTGAAATCTTTTCCGATCATAAGAGTCTGAAGTACATCTTCACTCAACCAGATCTAAACCTCAGGCAAAGGAGATGGATTGAAAAGATCAAAGACTTTGATCTTACCATTTCTTACACTCCAGGCAAGGCTAATGTTATGGCCGATGCTCTCAGTCGCAAGTCGTATTGCAATAATCTCATGATCATGGAAAGCCAACCTCCTCTTCATGAAGAATTCCAGAAGCTCAACCTTGGTCTTGTTCCTCAAGACTATCTTGCAAACTTGACAGCCAGTCCAACTCTCGAGGACAAGATTCGTTCTGAACAACTTCGTGATGCTGAAATCAAGAAGATGGTAGAACACATCAAAGAAGGCAAGGAGAAATTTAAGTCCTCCTCAATTGACGACAATGGAACTGTGTTCTTCGAAGGACGCATTGCAGTTCCTCAAGTTCAAAGTCTCAAAGATGCCATTCTCAAGGAGGCTCATGAAACTCCTCTCTCCATACACCCTGGAAGTACAAAGATGTATCAGGATCTCAAGACGCTGTATTGGTGGCCTGGCATGAAACGTGAAATTGCTCAATACGTTTCCGAATGCGACGTTTGTCAACGTGTTAAGGCAGTTCATCAGAAAACAGCCGGTCTTCAACAACCTCTGAAAATCCCTGAGTGGAAGTGGGACATGATTGAAATGGACTTCGTCACTGGTTTTCCAAAGTCCAAGAGGGGCAACGATGCAATCTTTGTTGTCATTGATCGACTCACTAAAGTCGCTCACTTCTTTCCTGTCAAAGAGACAATCTCAGCAAGCCAGTTAGCAGAGCTCTACACAGCAAAGATTGTTCCTCTTCATGGTGTTCCATTGGAAATAAGCTCAGACCGTGGAAGCATCTTCACTTCTCATTTCTGGAAAAGCTTTCAAGAAGCATTGGGCACCAAACTTCTGTTCAGCACGGCTTATCACCCTCAGTCTCAAGGGCAAGTCGAAAGAGTCAATCAGATTCTCGAGGATATGCTCAGAGCATGTGGTATCTCCTTTGGCATGAAATGGGAGGAATGTCTTCCATATGCTGAATTCTCCTACAACAACAGCTTTCAGGCAAGCCTAGGCATGGCACCATTTGAGGCTCTCTATGGCCGCAGATGCAGGAGTCCAATCAATTGGTCTGGAGCTGGTGAACGTTCACTCTTAGGCCCTGACATTGTTAAGGAAGCCGAAGAGAAATTTCGCATCATTCGTGACAATCTCAAGATTGCTCAGTCTCGTCAGAAAAGCTACTATGACAGCAAGCACAGGGACATGGTCTATGCACCTGGTGACAAAGCATATCTTCGTGTAACTCCCCTCAGAGGCACTCATCGTTTTGGTGTCAAAGGAAAGCTTGCACCAAGATACATTGGTCCTTTCAACATTCTCTCAAGGCGTGCAGAAAATGCCTATCGTCTTGAACTTCCGGAAAAGCTATCCAAAGTGCACGATGTGTTTCACGTGTCACAACTCAAGAGGTGCTTCAAAGATCCAGATCGTGCAGTTGATCATGACTCCATTGAACTGCAAGAAGATCTCTCTTATGAGGAGCACCCTGTTCGAATTCTCGATGAGACCGAGCGCAAAACTCGCAACAAGAGCACCAAGTTCTTGAAAGTGTAGTGGTCCCACCATTCCGATAAAGAGGAAACGTGGGAGACCGAAGAGGATCTTCGCAAGAAGTATCCGGACCTTTTCCTTTCTCAGTAGGAATCTCGGGGCGCGATTCCTTCAAGGGGGGCATTTTGTAACATCCCAAGTATGAAAAACACCTTTAGAATGTTTGCTTTTTGTTAATTTATGTTTTGCATCATGTCAATATAAGCTTTGCATTTGTTTTCCTTTGTTTTCCATTTGTTTTCCTTTGTTTTCCGTTTGTTTTCCATTGTTTTTCCATTTGAATTTCAAACCAAAAATTCAAATCTTTGTTTCATACTTGTTCTGTTACAAGGTTTCAAATAAAACTTGCAATCAAACCAATCTTTTGTTCATAATAAACTTGAAATTAAACACTTTTAAGTTGCTTCTTTCAATTATTCAATTAATTCAATTATTCACTCAAATTCAATTAAATTTCCAAACAGCAACTAATTTCAAATTTTTGAAAAAACAAAAGTTTGCACATCTGTGATTTTATAATAAATAACCTATACAAATTTTTCCCTAAATTTTTCCAACCCTAAAACTATGCTTTTCTTCCCTTTTCTTTTTCTGCAAAAAAAAACAGAATCAATAAACAGAAAAACAAAAAAAAAATAACAGAGAGGGGAGAGGGCTGGCCAGTGGGCTGAGCCCAGCCCACCAGCCACGGCCTGCGTACCCCCCTCTTCCCTTACCTCTGTACGGCAGAGAATCGGGCATGGCCACGTCGACAGTGCAGAGAGGGGACGGCCAGCAGCGAGCTTCCCCCTCCTTTTAACCACGCCGACGGCCTCCACCCCGTGCCCTAGTTCTTCTCCCTCCTCTCTCTCTCCACCGCCGCCGATTTCTTTCCTCCATCTCCCTCTGTTTTCTCTGCTCCCTGCGCCACCTCCACTGAACCGCCACCGCCACCTATTCCGGCGATCGCCGTCGCCATGCTGCGCCTCCGCGCGGGATAAGCGCGGGATTCGGAGCCCCGCGACGTCCTCTTCCCCCTCAACACCGCAGCGAGGGCTGGGAGCCCCCGGATCGCCGCCGCCATCTCCTTTCCCCTCGCCTGTCGCCGCCGTCGACGACTGCCTCCTCCCGAGCACGAACCCCTCCCTGTGAGCACGATCACCACCCCTTCCTTCCCTCTCTAACTCCTCGACAGCGCGCACGTACTGCACCCCTCCTCTACCCGCGGGCACGAGCAACAGCAGCAGCAGCCCGCGTCGATCACCGCCGGCGACCACGGGTCCCTCGATGAAGTTCAGTTAGCTGAATCTGAATTTTATTCAGTTTCAGATACCTGTCACGAACACCACCACAAAACACCGCGCGCTCCCTTTTTGTTAACATACAGCAGCTCAGCGCAGTGGCAGCGCCCCGTGCGCACGCGCCCGCGGCCAGGGATCGAGTCCCCGCGGCGCGGATTAATCCCCAATTTTTTTTGCCTTTGCCACGCATGCACACGTGCCCCACCTGTCGGTGACAGTGGTGGCCACGCCAGCACCACCCGCGGCCACGCAGGCGCACAGCTGGGCACTGGCCCACTGCCAGTGACCCAGGGGCCGCTCTGCCTGTGTATAAAAAGTCCTACGGACCTATTCTGAAGTTTATTTTCGCAGCTAGGCCCCTGTAACAAATCTGTAACTAATTAAATCACAGAATAGCCCCTGCAATTTAAAATTCAAATAACTTTTGTATTCCAAATCCAAATTAAATACATAAAATATGTTTTCTGTACCAAATTTAATTATCTACCTGTTTAAACCATTTGTTTACTGTTTTGAACATTTCAAATTTTTTCAAAATTCAGATTCAAACAACTCATTTCAATTTTGGTCAAATTCATAATTAATTCAAATTTAATTCAAATGTCACATATAAAATATGTTTTCCATGCAAAATTGAACCACCTTTCCAAATATAAACTTTGTTTCCTGTTTTGAATTATTAAAATTGGTTAAATAATTTAAACCTTGTTTAAATCATTTAAAATTGCTAAATTCATAACTTGGTCAAATTAAGTTCTTTTTGAACATATAAAATATGTTTTCAAACCAGAAAAGTATAATCTTTTCAAATATGAATTTTTATTTAATGTTTTGAACAAATAAAAAAAATTCAAATAATTTCATACTTGAATTAAATTCAATTAAATCTTGTTTAAACTTGTTTAATTCATAATTAATTCATTTTAAATCCTTATTCAACAAATGAAACATGTATTCCACCTAAAAAATTTGTGTTCTTTTCAAATATGAACTTTGTTATCTATTTTGAACAATTAAAATTGGTGAAAACAACAAATGCTTGTGTAACCCCTTTAAGAAGTCAATTTTCATAACTTAATAAATAAAATTCCAAACTTGGTAAACAACATATCAAATGGAATCTATTGTTGTTTTCTTTTTTGTTTTCCTCATCCATGCATCATGCTAATCCACTTTCACATGTTGGTTATTTGTAGATCATTTAATCCAACCTTAATTCATGGGCTTTCCATATGCAATCCAAATTGCATATGGGTCCATTTAATTATGTTACCATGTCAACTAGTTTATCTTTGATGCATCAATTAAATTGTCATGCATCATCCCATGTTTGTGCATTATGCCATGTTATTGATTGTTCGTCTCTCTGCGTTGTTTGTTTGCTTCTTCTCGAATAGACGACGACGTTGAGACAGACGAGGTTTACGACACTACTTCTGAGGAGTTAGCCCAGTACCAGGCTACTGAGTTTGCAGGCAAGTATTCACTCCATGAACCATTGTGTCCTTTCCACACTGGATATCGATACTTTCCGTTGTCTATTCTGCTAGCCTTAAGTTTCGTTGCTTGTGTTCGATCCTATCACATGTTATCCTGTAACCCTGATATAGCCTCACCTCCACACCTATAACCCCATTGCTTGTAGCCTGTGTCTTACTAGCATGCTTAGGGTTGTTTATGCTCGAGTCTGCTGTCCATTATTTCTGTTACCATATTTATTATGTTCTGGGGGCTCGATGTTAAACAACAACCTGTTAATGTATGAGGTAATGCTATTTTGATGATAAGGCACCGGCAGGAGGCCGGGTATGGTTTTGAGGCCTGCTAGTGTCGAACTCAGGAAAAGTCTTTGTCCTCTGGATCCATGTTGAGCGCACTAACCGCATGTGGGAAGCGTGTATGGGCGCCCCCCGCAACTCTGATTCGATTCGCATCTCGTCCAAATCGCCACACTTAGTTCGGGCTTTCCATTTGATGCACTCATATGCAGGTACGAACCCGAGGCCAGGGTGGAAACTTTTGTAGTCGGCATTTAGGGCGGCGTGGTCTTCCAGTGCTATGAGGGTCCCCCTTTTCTTCCTGGGGGCTCGATTAGCCGCGCACGCACAACACGTGGTTCTTTGGGCTTGATGCGAAGAAGAGTTGGGTTGTGTTGAGTGCCTCGCTTGGTGGGTTTGCTCCCCGTCTGGCGGGGTATTCTTACGTGTACGGCCAAATTGGTGCACCCCTGCAGGGTTAAATCTTCTCGAGAAGTCGTGTTGTCCGCGGTTATGGATGACTTGGTGATAGGGCTGGCTAACAAGGATTAGACAACTTACATCTAACTAATGATAACTTGACTAGTAATAGTCCTATTGCCACAATAACTTGAACCATCATTAATCCAACTGTGTGAGTTATCCTCGGATTGCTCCTTTGGATAAGGGGCGAGATCCAGGATGGGTTTGTTTGAGGTTAGTGGTAGTTGGTTACGATACGCTATCTTATCCCCTTCTTTTAGCCGGAAGTTGTAGCGTGTTTTTGTAGTTGGTTAGAGCAGCCTGCTGCCGCACTTTTGTATCACCTATTCTTCCGTTGAACCCAAAGCATCTGTACTTGGTGTTGCCGAGTACACTTTGGTATCTTGTGAGTCTTGCTTGCCAGTACTTGTCTGTACTGACCCCTTTGGGGCTGTGGTTTCCGCAGACTACGTTTCCGAGGATCCCCATGGTGTCTACTACGTGGAGTATGACGAGGCTGCTGACGAGTAGATAGCGGACCCGGGCAGCATCCGAGACATCGTGGATGGGCTCAGTCTTTTCGTTTCCGGCCTCTTAGGCCTATTTGGATCTTGTCTGTACTCAGACACTTTGGATGCTTCCGCTGTGATGTAATGATGACTTGTTGGGACATGTGTCCTCTGGATGATTGTATTTGCTATCTCTGCTCTAGTGAGAGCTATTTGCAACTTATTTCTATTTCTTTGTGTCTTAGAGATTTGTTGTGATATCACTTGTTTAAATGCCGTTGACGTACCATGTGTGTATGTTATGAAGTACGTCAATGGAAGTAGTCGGATTTCTATGGGATGGTTTACGCAGACGATGGATAGTAGAGAATGGTTGTCACACGTTTACGTGTTGGCCTGCTCACATTGAGATGCTGGTGCCGGTATGCCCCGTAAGCCATTTATCTACTGTTTAGCGGGCTGTGAGTATCCTCTAGAAGTCCGGGTGCGACACCCCAACACACCCAATATACTTGTCAGGTATATAGGTGCACTAGTTCGGCGAAGAGAGAGTAAAATGCAAGTAATATGGATGCTAATAAGTGATAATGGAAATCTAAAATAAATATGGAAGCAAGCAAACATGTAGTAGAACAGGCGGAAAATGGTGTTTCAATGCTTGGAAATAAGGCCTAGGGCACCTACTTTCACTAGAGGACACTCTCAACAATGATCACAAAAATGAATAACTAGATATCTTCTCTCACTATGCTACTCTTAACCCTCTCCGGTTGAATAACGAACACTAATCATTGCGTAGGGCTTTAACAGCACTGCTCAAAGTAACCACTTTCCCAACCAAGTAACCCCCATGCTATCACCATGGGACCCAGATGGTTCCACACAAACACCACAATTCATAGAGGAGACACACACGATGTGCACACTATCACCTTCACACCGCGATACAAGGTGACTCCATAGTTCATATTTATAAAGCACTTGAGTAGCAAAAGATGAAGAGTAACATCTACGAATTCAAATAGATTACAAAGCTCATGATCACATACAGATCACACCATGTGAGAGAGATGAACCACATAGCTACCGGTAGAGCCCTCTGCCTCGGGGGAGAACTACTCCCTCCTCATCATAGGAGACAACAACGACGATGGATATGGCGGTGGAGTCGATGGAGATGGCTTCGGGAGGCACTTCCCGTCCCGACAGGGTGCCAGAACAGAGATCTGTCCCCCAAAACTTGTCGGTGGCGGTGGCGGAGCTAGGAATGTATTTTGCGGAAAAGGTCGATCTCCCTAGGGTTTATGCATCGGGGAGTATATATGGGCGAAAGGGCGATGCCGGGAGGTGGCCAGGGGCCCACACCCCTAGGTGGCGCGGCCAGGGGACCCGCGCCACCCCATGGTGTGGCCACCCTGTGGCCCCCCTCCGGGGCTCTTCGGGACTTCTAGAAGCATCCGAGACTTCTAAGACTTCTGGCTTTCGAATTTTCCAATTCCGAGAATATTTCCAGAACAACTTTTCTGAAACTAAAACAGCAGAAAACAGAGAACTGGCTCTGTGGCATCTTGTCAATAGGTTAGTCCGGAAAATCGATAAAAATGACATAAAGTGTAAGGAAAATGTGGGAAACAACATGAAAATAACATGGAACATCAGAAAATAGGGTATGTTTATGACGTATCATGCCTCAATAGAAGTGGACTCGCTCATGTGCAATCGCTTATCAATGAAATCTCTTGCAACTCCATATGCGAGCATCCAGATAGTTGCACTGCATTTCTGGTTTGAGGAGAAGCCAAACTTACCGATGGCATCGGTCTTGCAATCAAAGTAATCAGCGTAATCCCGCCCTACCTCCATACAACGAAAGAACACATGATTCACCATCCGAAACCGACATCGAAAAAGATTTGCAGGAAATTTTGGATTGGTGATACGGAAATAATCTTTCCAAATTTGTTCATGCCCGTCTTCTCTCTCTCGGCCCAAGTTGGAGCACGACCCAACACCGATCCTATGTAAGTTCCAAATGTGTCCATGTTGTGGGTGTTGATGAGGGCTGTTGTGATCATCGAAATGTCAGTATCATCATGGGATGAATCATCCTAAGCATATTTGAAATTATTGAAGCAGAACTGGCCCAAATTATCCATCTACAAAAAGAACATAGGTTGTTGCTATACCTGGTCTTGGCTGGATAGACGGACGAACAAGTTCTGGGCACTTAGGTGCGCCGGCAAGTCCGAGCCAATGGCGGCCTTTTTTCATTTCTCGGTATCGAACTGGGAGGACAGATGGCTACACAGAGGTGGTTGCGCGGGGTCAGGTGAAGAGTAGGACATCGGCACCATGGCCGCCAAATGTGGCGGTACAAGGCCGACGAACACACGCGGGATGCTAGCGTGGAAGCTACGCGAGGCAGCCGTGGCCCAAGCGCAAACCTCGGCGACGAATGGCGTGGATGGTTGATGGTGCAGGTCTTGCACTTGTTGGGAAACCCCAACAGGAAGGTATGATGAGCACAGCAGCAAATTTCCCTCGGAATGAAACCAAGGTTGAATCGACCAGTAGGAGAAAGAAATCACTTCTGAAGGTTGATGCAGCTCATATTGGCAGGGCGCACTATCGGTTCAGCAGCAACGTGGAACCTACCCAACACAATCAAATCACTTTGCCCCAACGAAGAAGTGAGGTTGTCAATCTCACTGGTTTTGCTGAAAACAAAGAGGTTAAATATATGGTGTGGAAAACAGTAGTAAAACAATTTGAAAACAATAGTAGCAGTGTGAAAACAATGGAAATAATGGTTGTATTATCAGTATGATAAAATGGATCGGGGGTCCACAGTTCACTAGTGTTGTCTCTCCATAAAAGATAGATAACATGTGTGGTAAACAAATTACAGCTGGGCAATTGATAGATATTGAAACATGCATGACATGATGATTACTATGTGATTCAAGCGAACATTACAACAAGACTCATAGACTGTCATCCAACTGCGTCTATGACTAATAATCCACCCTTTGAATATCATTCGAACAACCGTGACATGGAATATTCCCTGCCTTCGTGCAGTGACATGGAATATTCCCTTGTATCCCTCTCACCTACCCCTTGTACTATATATAGGACCTCTCCTACTCCTCCTAGGAAAGAGTTGACTTGAGATAGAATTGGGCCTTGTTCTCCCCGTCCCATGTGGAGAACCTCCCCCATGGGATCCATGGCTACTCCATAGATTCATCTATTGGATTCTATCAAGACCTCTCCAAGTAGTTACTCTTCCACCTCGTGATATCGGTAGTGCTTGCCAACCTTCCCCTTGCGGATTTTGTTAGATCGGTGGACCGGATGGTGAGAGGAACGGCTTCAATTAGCGTGTTGTAGACTTGGGTTGGCGATCCCTCGTAGGATTCACGAGTTATCTCCCCTTTTGTGTGTGTGAGTTCATCGTGTTCTTTGTGTTCATCGCGTTCTTCCCAATCTCCCCACCTCTCGTGCGTCAACCCGTGAAGATCAGGCACCCTAGAGGCCAAGCCTATATCAGTCTAGATAATGCATCTCAACTATTGTTTCCATTAGGTGGCGCTGTCATGTTGTGGTGCAAAGGGCAGTGTATAGGTGGGCTCCTTGTTTTTGCCCTCGTATGTCATCCATCCATGCTTAGTCGATCAGACCATCAACCATGGTCCATGGACCCAAGCAAACCGGGCCTTGAGGCCTTCATATATGTGCTCCATGATGATGGGCCCAGGATCTAGAGAACCTATTATTTTGCAAAAAGAAATTGAAAAAATGTTTAAAGTTTCAAAATTTTATTTCTATGAACATGTATTTTGTAGTAGAAAAAGTTTTTTTGGGGCTACTAAAAAATCTATGTCTAAGTAGGAATTAATTTCTTTGTTACATTTTTCATTTTTGTGTATGTTTTAAAATGAATATTTTGAACTTTCTTAAGTTGGGACCCGTGGAGTTCTACCTCATTTTGGTGTTTACATGTTGCGAGTGCTTTAACTCAAGAAAGAAATGTATTGTTGCAAATTGTGTTTTCCAGCATTGAATTGTTGTTTTTAGGAATCGAGTACAAATAGCAGTGCACAAATACAGACACATCGCGATGCCGAAGATCGAAGTAATGGAGATTTAAGCTTATAAACTTTACTGACCACCGCCTGAGTGTCCACTAGTACAAAAGGGCAAAAAAAAAACCTACACACTGATAGGAGTTTAAATGTCTTTATTGAAGAGTTTCGCGCCCATAAGTAATCAATTTGATTGCAAGGCGGGCAACACAGAGAAGTAGCACACATGTATCACTACTTCTCAATCTCCTTTTGAATCATATAAAACAAGCCTTACACGTTATCCAACTTCATAGCAAAATGGGAGTAAATTTAGTCCTATATATCTTTTTCCATGGCTAAATGTTTTTCTTTATTCCTTTTGGTTTCATGCATTCAGAGGCTTGGTATTGCATTGGCTTAAATATCTACTTCGCCGAATATTGATATAACTATTAGGAACCCAAAATTGATCTTAAGGATGAATATCAAATGTTCTCTGGATAATCAAAGTGAGGAATTACACTTGTGTGAGACTACGATCACTGTAAATATTTATAAAATATGCTTCATGCCAGGCATGTTGCAGGAAAATTGAAGGACACCACAACCAGTAGGGATCTATTTTTAGAGTTGAGGATGATGATCTTTGTTGAGGTGTTCGGCCATTCTTGCACAGTATTTAAACATTAAATTTTGAAATGTTGAAAAAATCCAGAAACAATTTCACACATAAGCCTTCATATTCTATGTGTTAAGTCATTTCGCGAAAAACCGACAATTTATTGATCGATGTAAGAAATAAAAACAATTATCATGAAGAACTTATTTTTGCACAAAAATTTTGTTTTTTTTTCATAGGCCACAAAAAATGTCATGCATTATGAAATCGGAAAAAGGAAATAGTGATGGTTTTGGCTAGGTCGACGAATACAATATATTTCCACATTGATTCACGAATCCTGGAAATCGTTATGGATAGAATGTCCGAGTAGAATGACTAAAGAACGAGTAAGAACATCTGGCACATTTTGGCCACGAAGAAATAGTAGTATTTGAAACTAGAAAGATTTCTGTGAAAAGACTTCATGCGGAATAATGCTACTTCTTCTTTCCTCGAGACGGCCTACATGGAGTATTTGAGATTTTGGATAGTTAATTTCCTTCATTCATGTGCCCGAGGTTCATAAATTTAGATTTATCCATTGAGCATAGGGGGTGATCGACTTCATATTGATACGGCGCTAGTAATAGGAGAACAAGCGCGTGCCTCGATCTATATATGTGGATGGGAGACTCATTACCGCGTTCATCACCAATTCGGCATCGCCACACTCGCTGTTGTTACAGACGTGTATCAACATGCCAAGATGGATTGGGCTACTGGGCTAGCCATAGTCAGAAAACAGACTACGGGGAAGAATTGTTCGGCATCGGTCAATTTTGTAGTTGCTACTATTGTACTGTACACTCGCCAGTTCCTTACGCGGTTAAACCTCTGCTCACTCGTTTTCTTTTCCGTGTTAGTTGCCATCGCTCAGCAGCATTGCTACTTGCTAACAAAGCGATTCTGACACTCAACCATCAAATTCATCATCAGTTAAAATGTACGGTCTTGCTATCCCACGGACGCCTAGTAGTGAAAAAACAGGAATTGCAGATGATTTCGGGTCAGTCCGATTTTGTGTTTCATGTTCCGGACTTGAACGCCTCATTTCATACAGAAACAAAATCATCCTTAGCATCGCATTCCTCAGAATTTATTTCCAGACACAGTTTTGATCGTCAAGTTTGTAGTACTAGACTGTTCCAAAAAGAAAAGGTTGTGGCACTATCGACGTATTTTTATGCATGACCACAAGAGATACATCTCTAAATTATATAACTGTACCATTAGCCGATGAAGATTGACAGTTGGGGTTGCAGGCCGGGCATTCTGCCTGGCACTCTTTCCTTGTTGGCCAACATGGGTGGCTGGGTAGGCTCGCGCAGCAGAAACAGACATCACGGGGTGCCTCCTGCACAGGTATGGGAGGCAGAATTTTAGGGATAGCTTGCTCGATCCAGCCACGGTAGCACTGCTATTTGAGTTTACATGACCATCTGGAATAATGCTACCTCTTCCTTCCTCAAGACGGCCTACAGCATGATAAGAGTATGTCTTCATTAAACTGGTCAAAAAAAGAACGAAAAAACTACAAGTGATCTCACATATTCAAGCATATTTTACAGATAGCATCAAATTTGCATATGTAAAAGGGTATCATAAGAAAATTGACACTGCAAAGTAAACAATATTTAGTATCCCATACTTACACATGGTTGTCGTTGCAAGGCATCCCACTAGGAACAAGATGGTTATCAGGTGTGACATGCCGCTCCCTCTCATATTATCTTCGCCTCACCTTGATTGACGAGAACTATATGGACGATTGGGAGTCTGATCTTTATATAGGGACAATGACTGTACCACGGTGACCAAGCGTCACGCCTAGTATATGTTTATATGATGCATGTGCATTTATGTTTTGTCCATAAAAGAGAAAGGTTGCAGAATATGCAAAACTTTCCAGTTTATTGGGCGTCTAACGAAAATCAGACTATTCCGTTAATTAGGCGCAATTAGAATCAAATCTCACTTTTAATTGCTGCGGTGACCCTCCCTCTCCCTAAAAATCCTCTCTGATTGGCCAGTTTATTGCCTAACGGATGCATGCATACGCTGATTGCCCGGTGGTTCACATCCTCTAGTTAATCGGCCATATTAACTGTGATTAGATTCCTTTCCATTCCTTCAAACCACATCAGCTAAAACATTCAGCTATGTGAATGTTCTATTTTTGGTAATTGCCCTACATGATCATGTAGGATGTGTATTTACCATGGCAAGTGAGAAAACTAGTTCATGTATTGTGTCACGAGCCTTTGTCCAACCTTTTCTCGACGTGGCACCTAAAGCGCGGTGACCCATTTAATATGTTCGTGTCTTTTTTTTCATTTCCACCATTTACTTTTTTGTAAATGATTTTAAGTTCAAATAATTTACATTGAATACAACGGTAAAATTAGAGATCAACACTAAAATTTAGTGTTAAAATATGGCTATACTTCACTTTGTGTTTACATGTTGCGAATCATTTAAGAACAATCCTAACACGTTATCCAACTTCATAGCAATATGGGACTAAATTTGGTCCTACATACCTTTTTCCAGGACTAAATATTTTTCTTTGTTCCTTTTGGATGCATGCATTCGGAGGCTTGGTATTAAATTTTGAATCCGTCTCACAAAAATTGACAATTTTTTTTGGTCCGTGTAAGAATACAAAAAAATCTTGCGAAAAAACTTATATTCGCAACAAGTTTTGTCTTTTTTACATATGCCACAAAAAATGGCGTGCAAAAATGAATTCAGAAATAGGAAGTAGTGATGGTTTTGGCTAGCTCTCATGCCCATACAATCCAGATTATTGAGGTCGAGTTCAAAAGTCTATGAGGAATATGATATCTATTCCCACATCAATTCACTAATCAAGGAACTTGTTATGGATAGAAGGTCCCTAGGAGTGAATGTAGAATGACGAAAGAAAACAGTAAGAACATTTTGAACGTCCTGCTCACAAAGAAATAGTAATATTTAAACTGGAAAAATATATGTGGAACGACTTCATGAGCACATAGAATGTTAAGATATACACGTGAACATTTTTTTTTTGATATTTCAGTTTTTTGTTTAGAATGCATTTTAAATACCGGGTGCATGTGCACCCGGGATCCCGATACTACTGTTTTGGCTCCTGTGTGCATATGCAAACTTTATTTAATTGTGTTTAAAAGGAATTTTGTAATATAAAAAATTTGCAAAAAATGTTCGAACAGAGATACCTCCTATGCTATGTGAAAATCGGAATTCTTTTATGGTTTGTGTAAGAAGACAAAAATTTAATGTTAAAATATGGCTTTTCACAAGACATGTTTTGTATCTTCATGCATGACACAAAAATATCGGTTTTCACGAAATAACTCTGCAAGAACACAATATGAGAAGTTGTATCACCTAAATTTTAATATTAGTTTTTGAAGGGAATATGCCCGAGAGGCAATAATAAAATGGTTATTATCTTATTCCTTGTTTATGATGAATGTTTATTTCTCATGCTAGAATTGTATTAACCGGAAACGTTGATACATGTGTGCTTAATAAACAAACAATGGTTCCTAGTAAAGCCTCTCTTTTAACTAGCTCGTTGATTAATAGATGATCAAGGTTTCCTGATCATGAACATTGGATGTTATTAATAACGGGGTCATGTCATTAGAAGAATGATGTGATGAACATATACCCAAAGATAATATAGCAATGCGATCAAGTCATTTAGTTTACATTGTTATATCAAACACACGAAGTAACTTATTCCTTATACCATGAGATCATGTCAATCACTGATACCGGAAGAGTGCTTTGATGGCATCAAACGTCACACCGTAACAGGGTGACTATAAAGGTGTCATTGAGTATTCGGAAAGTATTAGTTGAGGATCATGGATCAAGAGTGGGATTTGTCCATCCAAATGACGGAGAGATATACTCTGGGCCCTCTCGGTGATATCACATCGAAACCGCTTGCAAGCACGTGATATGATCACAAAGGATGTTATATCACGGGAACGAGAAAAGAGTACTTGTCGGTAACGAGATTGAACAAGGTATGGTTGATACCAATGATCGAATCTCGGACAAGTAAAATATCGCGAGACAAAGGGAATAGTTCACGGCGTTGTTGGTTCACACGATCACGAGAGTCATCGTTGAATATATAGGAGTCATCACGGATCTCCAGATCCCGCTGTTGATTATTGATCGGAGAGGAGTCTCGATCATGTCTATCTTATTCGCGAACCGTAGGGTGACACACTTAAGGTTCGATGACGCGTTTGAGAGGATACGGAATATCGAAGAATATTTTGGACAGCACCGAAATTGTTTCGGGGAAAATTGAAATAGTTCAAGGGGTTTTTCGTCGAATGGTTGTTAATAGAATTAACAAATGATTCGAGGTGCTATATGCAAAAGTTTGTTAATAGAATTAACAAATGCTGAAATAAATAAATAAAAAGGTTTTATTTATTTATTAAAAGAAAACCTTTGGATTTTCCAAGTGGGAAATTATGGGAGCATGAGTGGGTGTGAGTGGAGCTTCCACTCACATGAAGAGGGAAGAGGTGGGGGCAACCCCATGGGCTGGCCGCACCCCCCTTGGGCTGCCTCCCCCCTCTCCTATAAAAGGAGGGTGAGAGCTCTCCCTCCTCCACACACTTGGCCACTTCCCTTTCCCTCCACCCGCTGCTCCATTTCATGGTCTCCGGCTTGGCGAAGCCCTGACCGTGGGATTCTTCACCACCACCACGTCGTCGTGCTGCTGGAGTTCCGAGGGATCCTCTACTTCCGCGCCCCGCTGGAACGAGGGAACGGAGGTCGTCATCAACCGTACGTGTGACCGATCACGGATGCACCGCCGGATTGCGGTGCCATCTTCTCGCTATCGGGATCGGTGTGAGTACGACTACGCCAACAACGAGATTTGATCTCGTACCACTTTGAGTCTTCGAGGGTATGTGTTCTTCTTAACCCTCTTGTTGCCCGTTGCACTTCGTCTCATGGATTAGATCTTGGCCTTTCGGGTATCTCTCGCGTAGGAAAATTTTTGTTTTCTATGCTACGTTCCCCTTCAGTGGTATCAGAGCCGGATCTATGCGTAGATGTTTTGTACGGGTAGAACACATAGGTGTATGTGGGCGTTGATGATCATGTTATTACCTCCTTGACTATTTTATGATCTTAGTGGCATAGTGGGATGAAGCGGCCCGGACTAACCTTACATGTCCACGTACATGAGACTTGTTCCACAACTGACATGCAACTTGTATTGCATAAGTGGCTTGCGGGTGTCTGTTTCTCCTACTATAGTTAAGATCTAATCTATGAAGGGTTGTTAAAAATGTGTTTATCAACGTTGTGGTTGATGTTCGTAGGTATGAACGGTTCTATCCTCGAAAGCCCTAAGCCACGTAAAATATGCAAAAATAAATTAGAAGCGTCTAACTAGTTTTTGCTGGGCATGTGATGTGATATGGTCAATATTACAAATTCGATTATGAGATGATCTATTTTGTAAATTATTGATATACCGGAAGGTATCCATATGATTGTCTTCTTCTTGATGGACAATCAAGATTGGGTGCCATGGTACTTGGTACCACGCCGGTGGAATGATGGAGATCATACCATGATGCACATGATGGAGATCAAGTGCAAGGAGGACCATATCATATCACGTTATCCTTTCATGTGATGTCTGTGATGTTAATCCTTTTTATGCATCTTGTTTTGCTTAGATAACGATGGTAGCATTATAAGATGATCCCTTTCACTTAATATCAAGATAATAATGTGTTCTTCCTTAAGTATGCACCGTTAAGAAAGTTCGTCGTTTCGAGACACCACGTGATGATCGGGTGTGATAGACTCAACGTTCGCATACAACGGGTGTTTTCAAGCCTAGCATGTACAGACATGGCCTTGAAACACACGCAATACTACGGTTCTACTTGGCGAGCCTAGCATGTACAGACATGGCCTCGGAACACGTAACCGAAAGGTAAAGCATGAGTCATATGGATGATATGATGAACATGTCGATGTTCGCCTTTGAAGCTACATCATCTCACGTGATGATCGGTTTTGGTGTAGTGAATTTGGTTCGTGTAATCACTAAAGACGACTAAGAGGGATGTTGTTTTTGAGTGGGAGTTCATGGTTTAATTTTTGAATTAACTTGAACTTATTTATCATGAACAACAAATCAAATTGAATTTGCACAAATTGTAGTATTCATTGGCATCCACATAACTACCTTACACTTAGATTGTTAATTGAGATATAACTGTTATGATCTGGTAAATACCATTTAAGATTGGTACCGTATTAGTGAAATTTAAAATTAAGTCCTATTGTAGATTTTTGGTATTTCCTACCTAGCTCCATGTGGTTAATGATTGATTAATCTAGAGAGCAAATAATTCCTACTTAGAATCCAGAGTCATGGTTGCTTCCGTATTACTTTATCTTCAAAAGAATGTTTTGTTGATCAAGGTGATTTAGGAACTGAAAAGAGTTGTTTTCAGAAACAATCAAGTGAAAGATATATTGATATCTAGAAACTTATTTGTAGCAACATGACTGAGTATAATTTAGCGTGATAATGTTTGCTTATATTATCTGAATATATGCAAATTTAGCGTGACAATGTTTGCTTATATTATCTGAATATATGCAATGATTGAAGACGCTAGGCGTTTGAATATTCCAAGAAATTGGATGCTAAAAATTATCCTCTAAATTACTTCCTTCGAGCTATAGTAGCTTAATCATAAAATTGTTACGATGGGATGGATTAAAAGTATGTGTAAAGTCGTTTACCTTACTTGGAGATTGCTAAGAGTGGAATCTAGAAGAATTCTATTAATATGGTGATATTAGTAGAACAATCAAACTCAAAGTATGACTCAATGGGTGATAGTATATGACTAACACGCCAAAGAAAATGAGCTAGTAAGACTAGCATTGTTTGATGTTGAATGATTATTCTATAAAGGAAAGGGAATATTGAAAATAGAATTACAAATAGATATATGGCAGAAAAGAAGATAACTGGAAAAGTCCAGCTCAGGAGTATATACTTGATATACAAGATATAGATGTATTACTAGTTAACAAAGTATTTTTGGTATTTTGATACCACATTGGTTGGTATGAGTTGTCATACAAAGCAACGCAATCAAAGAAATACAAGGGCCTAAAAGGAACTAGTAATAGATGTGGAATCGATTATGACAAGAACATAAATAAAGTGTTATTGTGTTCATTGTCGTATCGAACCAACCAGTCAAGATTTATTTGAAGAACTTAATAATTTGTTATTTTGTTCTAGTCTTTTGTGAGAACAAATGAGATTGTTCAAACTATGATCATATTCCATAATTGATGGATATGTTAATATAAATCATGTTGGTAAAGTAAACATCTATAAGACTAAATGCTAAACGTTGCAAGACGTAAAAGATTTTCACTTAAATTGTGACACCACCATTTTAGTTCATATCGGAAAGGAAAACATGAAGGAACTCCATATTGATGGACTTCCGGAGTCATTTTGTTTTGAATAAATTGACGCTTGTGAGATCTCTTCCAAAAGATGACTAGAATTCCGTTCTTAGGCCAAAGTAGAATGGACGACTAATTTAGTGGAGATTATACATATTGATGTATATAGTCCATTATGTGTAGTCATGTATGGTGGATTCATTTTTCCTTCATAAAATTTTGTCGATGATTTAAGTAGATATGTGAGTATATCTATTTAAAGGGAACAGAGTTTGACATTTTGAATTGGTTCAAAAGGTTGTTAATATGAAGCTAAAATCATTGTAACAAGATAATCAAGTATTTATGATTGGATCATAAAGGATAAAGTTTGAGTTACAAGTTTAGCAAAACATCTGAGAAGTTGCAGAATTGTTCTACAACTTATACTTCTCGAATACCCCACATTAGATTGGAGTATTCAAAAGACAAAATCAAACCCTGTTTGACATGGTAAGATTAATAAAATTGCCATTATAATTTTGTAGTTTATACATTAAGGACAACCGTTTTTCCACTGAAAAAGAGCACCATCATGATCCGCTGAAATTGACAACATATAAGATATGGTTTGGGTAGTGACCCGAATTGTCACTTTCTTAAGTTTTGGTATGCATAGCATGTGTAAAATGTTTACAACCAAAATAGGATAAATATATGTTTATAAGGTTATCCCAAAATAAAACATTGGGTATTTCTCCTATCGCCGAACCAAAAGACAAATGTTGTTTGTCAGAAAGGGTTGATTTCTCGAGAAAGTAGTTCTTGCGAAACAAGTGAGTGGGAGCACAGTACAAACTCAACGAGGTTAGAAAATCTTCGTTATCATGTCAAGAGTAGCGCAGCACTGGAAGTTGTTCCGCGGTTTACTATTTTGACTAAGTAGAAGACACTACAAATGTTGTAGATACTTCAAATGAGTTTGCGAACTGTACCAGAAAAGTCCAAAAACTTTGTACTTAGAACAACTTGTGGTTTAAGTGTAAAGTGTTGTTTTGACAACAAAAGGACCTGGACCTTATAAAGGAAGCAAATGATGGGCCCTGACTTCGTAAAATTGACTATGAGTCATTATATCCGCCATAGTATCCTTGTATGAATATCAAGTATGTGACTTGGTAGTCCTTTCGATAGGCATGATGCCTAGCGATAGCAAAAGGGTCTATATAGCGACAAAGACATGGATTTTACATCTTATTAAAATTGTACTTATCGAAAAGTTGTTTTCGACGAAGTTCAAAGAGTTAACTACTACAAGATTTTGATCTTCCATAGTGATGCTTTAGTCTTTGCGGATAGTTCTAGCAAAAGGTTACATATTATGATATGGCAGTTGAATAACAAAACCAACTCTCCTCTCAAGGAAGTTTTATCAAGGATGTGTACTTGACACAGTCTGAGAGTTTTGTAAAATTCAAAAAAGGTTGCTAGAAAGGTATGCACACTTCAATGGTTGAAGTGAGCATAACGAAGTTGAAATCTTTACCTTAATGAAGTTATCAAAAGAGTTTGATTCCATCATGAACGATAAAGATGCTTGTAAAGTTACAAGAAATTAAGTGGGAGCGCTATGACATATTTCCAATACTTTATGTAGATGACATATGGTTGATTGGAAAATATGTATTTTAAATTAACACGGTTAAGATTTTCATATTGATGAAAGGCTTGGAAGATATTGGGCATCGATGTCTATAAAAGATGGATTCAAGCGCCTGATATGATTGAAGCCAAATTACATAGATGAAATATTGAAGTAAGTCAATATAAAATTGATAAGAAGGAGTTCTTGTCACATGGAAAATAATTGAGCAAGATTCATGTGTTTTGACACATGATGAGCATCATTGAAATTGAGATTTCTAAGTCATGTTTCCATGCTATGTACACAACCAGATGAGTCCTATGCTATAAAATGTTATAGTAGGATAATTCATATGATGATTAGACAACAGTGGGAGAGATCCTTGTGTCATTTTAGAAATGCTAAGGATATGTTTTCCTATATAGTAATGACAAAATATTAGTTGTAATATGTTACACTAATAGTCTTGTCATTTATTCAAGTAATTTTATCTCAATTAAAATATGTGATGAACGGTAGCACAATAGGATGGAAGAAAGTTCCATGCTGGATTTGAAAGAGTTTCAAAATTAAAATATTGTGACAGATACTACAACAAAGGCTAAAGTATGTCGTTGTGTTGACAACTGATTATAAGCATATTTTGTGTCAAGGAGTTCTTTATTGAACTTGGTGAATTTCCAAGAATGCAAAAACTATGAAGCTACATTTTCACAATGTTAGTAACATCAGTTTAAGCTGAGGAATTAAGGTATCACCGGAACTTGGTGAGTTTCCAAGAATGCTAACACTATGAAGCTACATTTTCACAATGTTAGTGACATCAGTTTAAGCTGAGGAATTAAGTTTTCACCAATTGACCATATATATACAAAGCCATCTCATTAGAGAATGAGTGATGCGTGTAGACGCAAAGAACATGCAAATACAATAGGACCTGAACAGTTCAGATCTTTTTGATAATGTTTACCACATGCGAAGCATGGTAATAACACTGGAACGTCATATGTGTTAAGTGCTTACAGACTAGATTATTGACTCTAGTGCAAGTGGGAGACTGAAGGGAATATGCCCGAGAGGCAATAATAAAATGGTTATTATCTTATTCCTTGTTTATGATGAATGTTTATTTCTCATGCTAGAATTGTATTAACCGGAAACGTTGATACATGTGTGCTTAATAAACAAACAATGGTTCCTAGTAAAGCCTCTCTTTTAACTAGCTCGTTGATTAATAGATGATCAAGGTTTCCTGATCATGAACATTGGATGTTATTAATAACGGGGTCATGTCATTAGAAGAATGATGTGATGAACATATACCCAAAGATAATATAGCAATGCGATCAAGTCATTTAGTTTACATTGTTATATCAAACACACGAAGTAACTTATTCCTTATACCATGAGATCATGTCAATCACTGATACCGGAAGAGTGCTTTGATGGCATCAAACGTCACACCGTAACAGGGTGACTATAAAGGTGTCATTGAGTATTCGGAAAGTATTAGTTGAGGATCATGGATCAAGAGTGGGATTTGTCCATCCAAATGACGGAGAGATATACTCTGGGCCCTCTCGGTGATATCACATCGAAACCGCTTGCAAGCACGTGATATGATCACAAAGGATGTTATATCACGGGAACGAGAAAAGAGTACTTGTCGGTAACGAGATTGAACAAGGTATGGTTGATACCAATGATCGAATCTCGGACAAGTAAAATATCGCGAGACAAAGGGAATAGTTCACGGCGTTGTTGGTTCACACGATCACGAGAGTCATCGTTGAATATATAGGAGTCATCACGGATCTCCAGATCCCGCTGTTGATTATTGATCGGAGAGGAGTCTCGATCATGTCTATCTTATTCGCGAACCGTAGGGTGACACACTTAAGGTTCGATGACGCGTTTGAGAGGATACGGAATATCGAAGAATATTTTGGACAGCACCGAAATTGTTTCGGGGAAAATTGAAATAGTTCAAGGGGTTTTTCGTCGAATGGTTGTTAATAGAATTAACAAATGATTCGAGGTGCTATATGCAAAAGTTTGTTAATAGAATTAACAAATGCTGAAATAAAGAAATAAAAAGGTTTTATTTATTTATTAAAAGAAAACCTTTGGATTTTCCAAGTGGGAAATTATGGGAGCATGAGTGGGTGTGAGTGGAGCTTCCACTCACATGAAGAGGGAAGAGGTGGGGGCAACCCCATGGGCTGGCCGCACCCCCCTTGGGCTGCCTCCCCCCTCTCCTATAAAAGGAGGGTGAGAGCTCTCCCTCCTCCACACACTTGGCCACTTCCCTTTCCCTCCACCCGCTGCTCCATTTCATGGTCTCCGGCTTGGCGAAGCCCTGACCGTGGGATTCTTCACCACCACCACGTCGTCGTGCTGCTGGAGTTCCGAGGGATCCTCTACTTCCGCGCCCCGCTGGAACGAGGGAACGGAGGTCGTCATCAACCGTACGTGTGACCGATCACGGATGCACCGCCGGATTGCGGTGCCATCTTCTCGCTATCGGGATCGGTGTGAGTACGACTACGCCAACAACGAGATTTGATCTCGTACCACTTTGAGTCTTCGAGGGTATGTGTTCTTCTTAACCCTCTTGTTGCCCGTTGCACTTCGTCTCATGGATTAGATCTTGGCCTTTCGGGTATCTCTCGCGTAGGAAAATTTTTGTTTTCTATGCTACGTTCCCCTTCAGTTTTTTCATATTTTTTTCAAATACCCGCGAGCTAAAATGGATTTCCACTTGTTTTTACCTTTTTTTAATCTTGTAACAAACTTTCTTTCCTTTAATATAAACTAGCACGGTGGCCTTCGTAAATGCGAGGGAAACATCTGAAAATTTCTGCATATTTTATTTTTATTGTACAATAGAACTAACACCATCATATAGTCACCATAAAAATTATCATAAAAAGTATCATGTTTACGTGAAAAATCGTTAGTCATCTCTTTTTTTTAGCAAAATATTATTATTGCAAAGAAAAAGCGTGTCAATTGATAACCATATGTTCGTACCTGAAGTAGGTGTTAGACCATATGGCTACTTGGAGCATCAGTGCTTCATCGTTTGAGCTAAGCATGAGAACTGCGTGCAACCTTTTTTATGTTCAAGAAAACATAGTACATGGATCAAGGCACATACAACCAGATAACACAACATAATGAGTTATTTGCGCACAGAGAAAATCTCTTGGCATTGGAATTTTATTTGGTAATGTAGAAAATTGCACAATCATTACAGGAACGAGTGAATAGGCCGACGACTTTTGGCCATCGGCATAGACTAAGGCCGCGTAGGCATAGGTCAAATTGCCGTCGGCGTACTAAAAGCCGTCCGCGTACCAAAAGCCGTCGGTGTAGGGCTATACCGACGGACAATCCGTCGACATAATATTTTCTAAATAATTAAACAAAATCAAACAAAATTCGATTTTTTAAACTATTTTTAAATTATATTCTGTAATTTTGCACTTATCCACGTACTTAATCTCTAATTACACAATTAATCTGGTCAATATACTTAACCTAGTCAAACTTCACATTCGGTCACACATCCTGAAATTCCTCCGGTCCAAACTAGATTCCAAATGAGATGTTAAAACTTACTGATATTATTATCATATCATCATATTAACCCGTGAGAAATGATGTTAAACTTTTCTATTTTTTAAATTTAAAAATATTTAAATAAATAACAATGATTATATAATGATCGTTACTGAATAAATAACAATACAATGTTAGAAATTACTTTATTTTTTGAATAAATTATTTAATATGGAATAATTCATATCTTTAAATCCGTAAATCGAAATTTGACAAATAAAATGTCTAAATCAATTAGAAAAGTTTGAGGAATTCAAATATGACATCCATATCATAGAAACATCGATAGTTTTACAAAAATTTGAACTCTTTTGATGAATATTCATGGTGGCCATTTTGATATTTTATGCCGATTCAACTGCAAAACAAGTCAAATTAGAACTACATGTGCCTCATAGTTTTCTCATAATTTTTTGGAATTTTTTTTAGATACGCAACTACCTATTTCATCATAGATACACCAAGATTTTCTCAATATTTAACCTCTAGCTACGAATGGTTATGCCCGCCGTCTTCACTTCTTCCTGAAACTGAGTTAGAAAATTACAGAAAATTTAAAAAACCCAAAATGATGCAAGACCTTCGTGTGGCGTCATTATATATGTCTTAGTTTCCACAAAAAATAATAAACTTGAAATACGACAGTTGTGTTGAAAATATGTTCACATAAATGAGCTATCTCTTACGAACATTTTAGTGTTTTGGGCCCAATGACGGGTGTTATAGCCAAATCCATGACATATTTTATTTAAATGTGCCCATATTTCACACAAACACGCATATTGGAAGCACGGACAATGTTTATGGAGAAAGTTTTCCTTTTCACTGAATAAATAAACCATTTTCCATTTTCTGAATGTGAAAAATGGCTTTTTATCTCAAGCACCAATCACAAATGTGTTGCAAAACTTGGGAGTTGCATTTTTTGAAAATACTAGACTATTTACATGCACAAATAACCAAATTGTTACATGCACAAAAAACTACAAGTTTTCCCACAGATTCAAGCATATTTTACAAATAGCTTCAAATTTGCATATGTAAAAGGGTAACACAAGAAAATTCAAATTGCAAAGTAAACAATATATAGTATCCCATACTACAGCTAGGTGGTCATACGTGCTCCCATACTTACACATGGTTGCCGTCGTTGCAAGGCATCCCACTAGGATTAAGATGGTTATGAGGTGTGAATTCATATTATCTTCGCCTCAACCTTGATCGATGAAAACTCTATCGAGAGTCTGATCTTATATAGGGACAATGACTCTACCACGGCGACCAAGCGTCACGCCTTGGACCCATATCGACTTGACAGGATATATGCACCACCGATTTGGACCCATATCACACATACGGAGTATGTCTGTATCCAAGACGACAGTCGGTTTAGTAGTCTTTCCCTTTTACGAGTAAGGGGACTGCTACTATAAATACGGCGACTTGTGCTAACTAGTACTCCTGTACGTGAATCGATTGATAGCTCGATCTACTTTGCGCCATGACGAGAAGCACGTTCCTTTTCTTGCCGATTTTAGCCCGCCTATATGTCTCAGCCGTCGGCAGAGTGTCTCATGGCGTCTTTTTTTTTTTCGTCTAGGCATGCATCGTTGCGAGCAACCAGACTCCGATGGCAATGATGGACCTGCGGTGTCAGACTTCTCCATAGATGGCACCATTGGTATTAGCAACCGGTCTCGTGCTTGCTAATACCAGTTTGCTAAACGTGAATCTACTATCGGATTCGCATGCCGACACGGCAAATTCCGGGATTGTTCCGGTCGCATGGCCGTGCCATTTTTTTCCCAAAGCATCACGGTGAAGCAGTGGCTAAGCACGGGAAATGCTGGTTTGCGTTGACCATGATAACCTCGGTTCTGGATTCAGCGGCGCAGGGTGCCCAATCAGCGACAGACGGGGTAGAGGACAGGAGCGAATCGGATACAGATTCGCTCGCCGCGGGGAGGAGAAGACGTCGGAACAGCGGCCACGCGAACCTCATGGTTGTGCCCCGGCCGCCGGACACAACTTCCGCCACCCGATAGAAAATACTTATTTTATATGATTTCATAAGTATTATATTGTGAAAACATAATTAATTCTCAGAGTTTTCACTTTATTGATCAAATCACATCACAACAAAGAGTCTTACGGATAAAATCCGGAACAGAATCAGAAATAAAGCCTAGAAACATCACAAGATCGAAAAACCACCATCAAGAATATTAAGCATAAAACTACTATTTTACTACAAAATGTTCGAAAAACCATCGCTTTACGATTGAATCGCAAAAAACTACCAGTCTACTACTGACATTTTCTAAATCGAGCTAAGCGCGAATTGAGCGTGGATTGACGCTGGAACTGACTGGTGGGACCAACGGCGGACGCTGACGTGGCAATAGGCGGACACCACTTTGATGATGTGGCACTATGATGTTGTAGGACGCACATGTCATTGACACAATAATTACAGCTACACGAAAATAATTTAATTTTTTTTAGAAAAAATCGAATTTTTTCTTTCAAAAGTGTGGGACCTGTGCGAATTTCGGGAAAATAAAAAAATAGAAAAATGTTTTAGAAAATTCGGAAAAAAATCACAGGAAAAGATTAGTATGGTTCACATATCCGTGCAAATTTTTGCAACGAAGTGACTTTCCTGCTAGGCTGTGTAAAAAGACAAATTCATAGATCTAGACTGCGAATCGTGTGCAAATTTTCGGGAAAATAAAAAAAAATGTAAAAATGATTTAAAAAATTTCGGGAAAAATCATAGGAAAAGATGCGGATGGTTCTTATAGCCGTGAAAATTTTCATGTCGAAATGACTTTTGTACTGGCCTGTGCAAAAAAGACAAATTTCTAACAAAAACTATATCTGAAAATTTGAATCACAGATCTGTAAATTTGTCTATTTTGTACAGGCCAGTAGAAAGGTCATTGGGATACAAAAAGTTCACACAGATGTGCGAAACATACTAATCTTTGCCTGTGATTTTTTTCGGAATTTTCTAAAACATTTTCTATCTTTTCTATTTTCACGAAATTTGCACGCGTCGTACACTTTTGAAAAAATAAATTCTATTTTTTTCTAAAAAAAGATTTTTATTTTTATTTATTTTTCTAGCTATAATTATTGTGTCCGTGACATGTTGGTGCCACAACGTCGTTGTGCCACGTCATTAATGTGGTGTCCGCCCCTTGCCACGTCAGCGTCCGCCGTGGGTCCCACCGGTCAGAAACGTTGTCAATCGACTTTCAATTCCCGATTTGTCCGAATTGCAAACTGTCGGTAGTAAACTGGTTGTTTTTTGCGATTCAATCGTAAAGTGGTGGTTTTTCGAACATTTTATAGTAAAGTGATGGTTTTATGCTAAATACTACATCAATAACCTAGGAGGAGAGAGCTCTTGGAGACGTGCGGAACAATCTCGCGGACCGCAAGAACTGATGGCAGGACGCGTTCTCCATCAGCTTCACCAATCGCGTGTTGTTGGTGTCGGGGGCGGACCCAAGAAGAGCTCAGTGGGGGCCAATGCCCCCACTCAGATTTTAAAACTTGAATGCATTTGTTCATTTTTTCAGAGAAAAAAACTTAAAAATTCAAATTTCATGTAGGAAGTGCCCCCACACTAAATTTTTGCCCCCACTAAGAAAATATTCTGGGTCCGCCCCTGGTTGGTGTCTATGGAGAAGTCCGCCACTGTGCACTCAAGCCTCCATCATAGCCATCGGGGGTCGGTTGCTCGCCACCAACGCACACCAGACGGAAAGAAACACCATGAGACACTCTGCCGAGGGCAGGCAGGCTAAAATCAACAAGGGACGTGCTTCTCGTCGTGGGGCAAAATAGATCAAGCCATTTTTTTTTTGAAATGGAGGCAAAAGTTTTGCCCCAATATATTAATTAAGAAGAAGAGAATTGCCCGGTTAATTAACGGAAAACCGGGCGAAAACCGTCACAACTTACTCACATGCAAACTATCACCAACGCATGCAACTCCCCGATCACCTAGGCGGATAAAAAAACTCTACCAACTCATACAACCACAAACTCTCTTACACCCAAAAAGACAAGAGCTATCCATCAAGCCGCTGGAGACGCCTTTCCCGTGACGCCACTCTTCTTGGTTTTGCTCCTAAGATACTCCTTCACCTTCTTGATTTTGTCCCTCGAATCCTTTCTCGATAGGAGATACGCAATCTCTTTGCCTGATCCAGGACTAGCCGCCTCAAATCTGACGAGAAGGTCACAAAGCTCCTTTGCAAAGAGGGCCTCGGAGCCAACAAAGACAAACGGCTGGCTAGGCTCCACAGACGGTGGCATGGAAACTGTCTCCGAGGGCCCATGCGAGCCCACCTCTGGAAGCGCGATCGACATGGGA
The DNA here is from genome assembly GCA_028641055.1 of Alopecurus myosuroides. Classification (NCBI taxonomy): domain Eukaryota; kingdom Viridiplantae; phylum Streptophyta; class Magnoliopsida; order Poales; family Poaceae; genus Alopecurus; species Alopecurus myosuroides. The sequence goes on from CM054058.1 coordinate 487,080,141, forward strand.
GGAGCCGACTCCCCACCCAACTCTTGTAGCTCGGGCATGATCAACATCACAGGTGCAATGACCTCACCCTCAGAGCCAACCGACACAAGGGTTTGCGGTAGTGGACATGGCATGGCACGGGGAGAGAAACCACCATAGAGGTCTTCTTCCCCAATGTCAGTTGAACCATGATTGAGCTTGCCAGGAGGAGAGACTACAGTTGCAAAAGGGGGCATGCCAAGAACAGCCCCCGCTGTCACCAAGAAACTCTGAACCCTAGCGAGACAGCCATGAAGCTCAGAGCGAAGCAACATAGCCTGCTCAGCCAAGGTAGACGGTACATCAGTTGTGGTTGGGGATGTTGGAGGACGTCGAAGAGGCGAAGGCTTGTCGACGAGCTCGCTCGCACATGACGCCTGGCGAGGTTCCATCGGCGTACGGGGAGGGGGTCGCTGCGAGACATGAGGGCGAATAGCAACGGGCGTCTGCACAATGTGGCGACCTTGGACAGGAGGAGGACGAGGCGCGGTTCTCCCAGTGCAGCACTTCGCCTTGTGACCGAATTGGCAGCAATTGTTACACCTTAGAGGCTCACAACATACAGAAGCCCAATGCCCAGCTTCGTGGCAGCGGTGACATCTCCCGTTAAGCCAAGCAGGAGGCTGGGGACGAGTCTTCGATGCCGGAGGGGCGAAAGCTATGCGGCGCAGGCGTCGCCTAGGCTGCACGGGCACCCAAGGTGCCTCCTCTTGCCCTGCACCATCAGGGATCTTCTTTGAGCACTGCATTGGCACGAGCTGCTCCGGGGAGAGGTTGCCAGGAACGAGCTTGTCGATGGCACCGGACTGCAGAGGAAGCGGAGGATCTTCGGTCGTCACGGCCGGCGTGTGCGCCGACACTGCAGCCTGGGAACACGAACCTGCAGATAGCAGCTCCAAGGACGCCATCAGCGGGCCGGAGGAGTCGCCGGCGAGGGGAGCATGGACGGCGGGCGGCGGGACCGAAACCGAAATCTTCGAGGCCGCAGGCGAGCGCCTCACCAACACCTTGCCACGAATCGCCGGGTCGGACCTGCGGGAGGCGAGAGCAGCTGCAGCCAGCACAGCAGTGCCCACCTTGGCGGAGGCCGCCGTCACGGCCATGAGAAGGGCGGAAGCTCCAGGGCTCCCGCGCAGCCAGCAGGCCCAGCCCTTACATGGCAGGCGGAGGGACGGGAAGAGGAGGTCGGGAGGAGGCCGGATCTGGACGCGGAGCCCGAAGACGACGCCGGAGTAGGGGGATCAGGCCGGCGGCAGCGGCAGCCTAGCCCTGGTCGCCATGGTCGCAAGAGCCCTCTGCCCTGAGCTATCGAGTAGGGAGATCAAGCTATCAATGATTCACGTACTTTTTTTTTATTTTTTTTTGAAATTTTATTCACGTACTGCTAGTAGCACAAGTCGCCGTATTTATAGCAGAAGATCCTTGGCTCCCGTACAGGGAAACGACTACTAAACCGACTCTCGTGTTTGATTAGAACATATGTGCCGGGTCCAAGTCGGTGGCGAATATATCCTGCCAAAACTGATCTTATAGGAAAACGCTGATTCCGTCCGGTGCGCGCACGGACGAGCATCGTGACACTACAGGCCACCTACCCCTATGGTAATGACCATCGTGACACTACAGAGACCTACGCTGCACGGCAGCAGCAGCACACATGTGGCTTTCAGCTGGCCCACTTTTATTTTGGGGCCTGCTGGGAGGGAAAACTAATCCTCCCCTTTCTCTAAGGCTCTAAGGCTGGTACCAATGCATCTCCCACTATTCACGTGCTATAGCCCCGCCACGTCACCGTTTTTCACCACTCTCACGCCACTCTCACGGGCACGGTGCCAGTGCACGGGCTATAACCCGGGCTATAAGTTTCTCTCTCTGCCACATCAGGTTTTCTCTCTCCTCCACGTCAACACATATTTTGAAGATTAAAAACGTTGCAAATAATAGAAGAAATTATTTTATTCAACTAAAATTGTACCGATTACATAATAATAAATAAAAATTACATAAAAAATGAGAAAATTACATAATCTAGTTTTGATGAGCCCACACATGCTCAATCAAATCCTGCTGGAGCTGTGTATACATCGGCGAGTCCTGCATTTCGTTGTCCATCTGAATCCTTGCTGCTAGGCTTGGTGGTGCATTGGTATGTATTGGAGGGCCGACGTTGCTCGCAACTGTCTCATAGCTGTTCTCCAAATTGGTACCACGCTCATCGTCGATGATCATGTTGTGCAGAATGACACATGCACGCACGATCAACCCAAGAGTGCACATGGAGTAGGAGCGTCCGGGAACTGCTAAAATGTTGAACCTAGACTTCAACACTCCAAATGCACACTCCACATCTTTGCGCCAACACGATTGAGCAGCAGTGAAGACACGTTGCTTGTCACTTTGTGGCAAAGTAACACCCTTCATGAACACCGGCCAGGAGGGGTAGATGCCGTCGGCAAGGTAGTAACCCCAGTTGTACTGGTGTCCATTCACCGTGAAGTTCACTGTGGGTGCTTCTCCTCTAAGCACATCCGTGAACAATGGCGACTGATTGAGCACATTGATGTCGTTGTTGGACCCGGCGACTCCAAAAAAAGCATGCCAGATCCAACGATCATACGACGCAACGGCTTCTAAGATTATGGTAGGGTGTTTGATGTCTCCCATTGTGAACTGACCGGCATGCGCAACTGGGCAGTTCCTCCACTGCCAATGCATGTAATCTATGCTCCCTAGCATTCCCGGAAAGCCGCGCTCCTCGGCTTTCGCTAACAGACGCTGAGTATCCGCGACGTTAGGTCGACGGCAAAACTCTTCCCCGTAACAGTCGATGATGCCCTCACAGAATTGATCTAGACAGTCTGACGAAGTTTGTCTAGCTAACTTAAGCCACTCATCTATCGTATCAGCACCGGATCCATAAGCTAACAGACGCAACGCCGTAGTACACTTTTGTAGCGGAGTAAAACCCGTACGGTTCAGAGCATCAACTCTTTGGGTGAAATACGGAGAGTATTCACCCAATCTATCCACAATGCGTAGAAAAAGGGATCGCCTCATCCGATACCTTCGCCTGAAGAAGCTCGGAGGATAAGTGCAGTTGGGGGCGAAGTAGTCGTCGTAGAGCCGCTCGGCGGCGCCAACACGATCACGCCTGATGAACTGTCGACGGCGCCGCGGCGGTCTTGGCACCGCTTGGAGCGCCGCCTCGTACTCGGCCTCCATTGCCGCCTGCATTGCGGCCATCATCTCACCCTCCAGTCCCTCGCTCGAATCGCTGCTTGACGAAGACATGGCGTCGAGAGGGTGGAAATGAAGACTAGAGAGGATGAAGTTGGTGTGGAATGAGTGCAGCATATGAGGGGGTATTTATAGGAGGGATCAGCTGAAAATTTCAAATTTTTCGAATTTTTTTTTCAATTTTTTTGACAGCAACGGTAACCCCTAACGGCTAGCTGACGTGGACCAATAGGGGGGCGCCACGTCAGCTAGCCGTTGGCCCCCAACGGATACCCCCTACCGCCCCGCCCCGCCAGCGCGCTGCCCCCTCTCGCCCCCCCCCCCCTCTCGCCCCGGGCCATCGCTACCACCCCGCCAACGCGGGCGGGAAGCCGGGCGAGAGGGCCCTGTCGCCTAGCGCCAGCCCCACCGCCCGCCGGCCCCTCCCGCCCCTCCTTACCGCCCCCTCTCGCCCGCCACCGGGCGGTAAGAGCCCTACCGCCCGGCCTTACCGCCCCGGTTGGCACCAGCCTAACGTGTCCGCTAAATTGCCCAAAAAATCTTTTTTCTGCACAGCTCCCTTTTTCTTCATAACTCCCGATTTTGCTGCAGTGAGCAGAAAACGGTTCGTGGATAAAATTTAGCAAACAATTTGTGCTATGATAGCAAACCAAAATAACAAGTGCAGAAAAAAAATTGTGCTATTTTAGCAAAAAAAAAAAGACTGATTTCGCCGGACCCTTTTAGCATCGGGTAGCATCGCCTCTCTCCGCCGCGATGCTACTGGTCGCAAGACAGAAGAAGGTAGGCGGATGATTTTTTCAGTAGCGCCAAAAAATAAAGCAACGGGCCGATCATTAGGGGTATTAAAACTGAGCCAAAACCAAGCTATCTCATGCCACCCTCCCGAACTTAGCATTTTGAGTCGTTCGATCTCCACCGATTCCCGCACTGGCCTAGATACGTCCCCTAGGATGCTAATCCGGGCATCAATTTCGAAGCCTATGGTTCATTGGGCCAGAAAATGGCTAAAGCCCAGCTATGCGATGGAAAAAAAACGTTGACCACCGCTAGGCGTTTTCCTTCTATTCCTCTCCATCTCTTCCCACACGACCTCTCGTCTCTCGAGCGAAACCTACCTGCGCCGCCGCTGCGACATTCATCCGCCTTGCAGGACATGGAGGCGCCGTCCACGGTTTGCGCCCTTCTCCGGATCAACGACGATTTCCACCACCACTCTAGAACTTGGGACCAAATTTTTTTGTCCCCTAGACGGGATATAGCCGGGCTAAGAGGCTATATCCAGGCTATATCCATACAGCCGGACTATTAGCGGCCAGCCCCTAAAGATATTAAACATGCATAAAGAAGAATCGTGAAGGATCAGTTTGCTGTGGTCGTGGCTGCAGACAAATAACTGAGGTCAGTTTGCTGAATAAGAGGGAGCGAAAGATGGAGCTTTTTTTCACATGGTTAAAATGAGATAATAACAGGGTAGAGAAACCATGTCAAATCAGTGTATGAGGGAGCGACCAGTCCTGCACCCCCTATGAATTGATACAATAAGGTAAATTCTTTGTTTAAGGTGATTTTTTTTTAACTAGTGTGTAAGGTGATATTAGAGAGTCTAATAATTGGAAGATAGCTTGATTGATAAATCGTAGCCTGTGTGGATTGGCAGACGGAGCCGGGACGTAGAAGTACTTGTGTGTGAGCAGGATGTTATGTATCGCTGGCGCCCTGCTGTACATAGCGCGCGCACCCCAAGACCTGAGCTTTAGCGGGTCATCCCGGCACGCGCGCGTCCGTGTTCACATGCACCGCGAGCACCGCCAGAGACAATTTGTGTAATTCCCCTGACCCACGAACTTGGTGACGATGTGTAAACACATCCAGGAAGTTGCGCACTGTGGTCTACTGGACCTTAAACTTGGCACGCGGGTGCATTTTGGCCCATATCAAATCGGATGGCGACATGTGGCGTTGTGTTTTTGTAAAAAACACCTTATAGAATTTTTATATCACAGATATGACCTTATTGCTGTCGGTCCACGTGTCAGACTCGGTAGAAATAATAAAACTTTAAATGCTGGGCCTGAGCTTTAGCGGGTCATCCCGGCACGTGCGCGTCCGTGTTCACATGCACCGCGAGCACCGCCAGAGACAATTTGTGTAACACCACGGACCCAAGAACTTGGCGACGATGTGCAAACACACCCAGGAAGTTGCGCACTGTGGTCTACTGGATCTTAAACTTGGCACGCGGGTGCATTTTGGCCCATATCAAATCGGATGGCGAAATGTGGCGTTGTGTTTTTGCAAAAAACACCTTATAGAATTTTTATATCACAGATATGACCTTATTGCTGTCGGTCCACGTGTCAGACTCGGTAGAAATAATAAAACTTTAAATGCTAGGCCTGAGATTCGAACTCACGACCTCGTAAGAGGTGACCACAGTGTCTACCACTGGCCCTCGCATGCTTTCTGTTAATTCTATAGGGTTTATATTTAATATAGCAGGAAGCGTTATCTAATTGTTTTTTTAGGGTGACCAAGCGTCTAGGTTTTTTTCTGATTAGTATTATTATTAAAATAGAGCTTTGTTGATGGGTGATGTTTCACAACTGTATAAATTTCAAGATAAATATCAAAAGTCCTTTGGAGCGTATGGAGAGCGGGCGGGTTTGGTCTACGGAGTTCCGTCTTATGGACTATGTACTACATAGCCGATGTAGGTATTTCCTTGTTTCTTTCCGCAAGATGATCCGTGTCGATCTTTCTTAATTTTTTCCTCTTGTTAGATTAGATTTAGATTATGTGTGTAACAACCCGTAGGTATGGCATGCGGCTATCGTTTTCTTTTGGTTGATGGGGTCGTTTAGCCTGGGTTGGGAGTCGATGCATGCGCTAGCTCCAATCCCCACTATGCTGTTGGCCAAAAAAAAAAAGGAGATAGCTAGCTGGGTAGCGAGCACCATGTATATTTGGCGGTGACTTGGCTGGTGCACCACGGCACGCAGCGCGCTAATTAAGAGAAAAATAAAACGGAGGTAGAGGTGGATGGATGGATTTGTACGCCCCGGCCAGATGGACAACACGTACGCTAGCTAGCTGCAACGAGAGAAAAAAAAGGAATGGACTAGCGGCAACACGTACGCTAATTATATACTCCGTATGTGGTCGCACGCACGCAGAGTGTATGTGACAGCAGAATGGTCACATACACGCGCGATTCGATTCGATTAGATGCACGGGCGTAGCGACCCGTGACGTACATGGAGGACTCTTGCGTGGATTCTGGCACGTGGACCGACAGCAATAAGGTCATATCTGTGATATAAAAATTCTATAAGGTGTTTTTTGCAAAAACACAACGTCACATGTCGCCATCCGATTTGATATGGGCCAGAATACACCCGCGTGCCAAGTTTAAGTTTCAGTAGACCACGGTGCGCAACTTCCTAAGTGTGTTTGCCCATTGTCGCCAAGTTTCGTGTGTCCGTGGTGTTATTAGTAGCTCTTTGTGTTGCGTTGCTGCCCATCACGAAGAAACGAGTGGAGGAGGAGAAGTGGGCGACGGGATAAAGGTAGCTATGTGGACGTCGCTGTCTCCCGGAAAGGACGCGTGGCGCACGATCGGGCCAGTTTCCTTTTATTTTTTCTCTCCATATTGCATTGGTCCCTGTGCAATGCATGTACTACTTGACGAGCAACTAGCAGGTCGCTTCATTCTTTTTTCCATATATAGACTAGCTCCTGTACAAAATCCGCCAAGCTATATGTCTATTTTCTTGAGGATTTACATGGTAACCCCAATTAAATATAGACCCTATGGATCTAATGGCTACTCGAACATTCCCTAGACAAATCTGGACCATAATATTTAGACAAGGTCATGGAATCAAAATCAGGATTTGGCTATCGAGATTTTAGCATAAATTAATGGGTTGTCTTTAACGAAAAATATTTGATCCTTTTAAATCAATGGCTAGATTTCAATTCATACTACTAGTAAAAGCTACCGTAAAACTGACCATTTTCTTATATGCACGCATGCATGTGCCATTCCATCCAAAGCTATTTGCTTGATTTTGCTTAGTCTTTTTGCTTAGCTAGGATTTGTTGTGTGTCCTGGCTTTGGCGTATGTATTGCCGTCTTATGGCTCTAATTTTCTTGTTTATCAGAAGATCCCATCCAATCTTATTTGCGTGGCTCTGATCGTTCTCGTCGATCCGTATCAGGAGGATGGGTATCAACTTGTGAAGCCACTAGGGCCCACGTAGCAGCCCCCTAAAATAGGGTTTGTCCATGAGGTAGAAAATATGTCCCCTCCCGGTACTTCCTCTTTATATGGAAAGTCACTGAAACTCCTCTAAAACCACTTGACCACTATAAATAAAATTATCGATATTATCTAACGATGTTAGAAACACATTACTAAAATTCCGGGACATCTCTTGTCCTCCTTTAGCTCTCATATAAATGTTGCCTAACACCGGCATGATTTCTCTTTTATAGTAACTTTCTCAGAACCACTCCGATTGATATCGGACTTGTTTCCGTGACATCGAAACTAAATCGAACATTCATAAAACCAATAACAACCTATTAATTATCTTGATTAAATGTTGGAACGGCTTAAGCGTGTGACCCGTAAAGACTCGATAACACATAAATAAGTTTCGGAAATTACCGAACAATAACCAACAACGGGACCGTGGACTTTCATGATGGCTCCTGTGTGTTTCTGAAGAACGAGGGAGCCTTATAAGTTACTCATTGCACTTATTATCTTAAATTTACGATACTCCCTCCATTTCAGTTTACAAGTCTTGCGCGTATATCTATGTCGTCAATTTTACTAATGTAATCTAAATTATTTGATAAAAAAATTATACCAGTTAAAAATACAACATTTGAATTTTATAATGGTATATTTTTTATGATATATAAATTATGTTAGGTTGGTCAAATTGACGACCTAGGGGTACGTGCACGCCCTGTAAACTTAAAGAGAGGGAGTACTAACGATATCATGAGGTGAGACTATGTGATCTGGTCTGATCAAACTCTTTAATCATAACACATATAACTCGTATCGTTCTCTTTTTTCATCCATGTCCCCGGTGACCTTGTAATAAATCACACTATGTCTGGCGAGACGACATGTCATCGGTGATACTGAGAGGGTCCAGAGTATGTATCTCTCTATCATCTAGAGGAGTTAAGTACTAGTATTGAACGATCTTAGTTCCATTACACTTTCTAGGTCATACCCAGATATCACTGTTATGATCCCCAGTTACAACAAGATGGTTGATGATATCCAAAGTATAACTTTCGATTGTGCAGTCACTAGACATTGTCATGGTATAGGAATTATAGTCAATAACAACTCCCTATGCATTTTCTAAGATACGTTATGATTGTTTAGTCTCTTTTAGCAACAACATACACTTGGGTCGGTCCAGTACTATTGTTACTCTAACAATAAACTCTTATGTTTGCTAAAGTTTTATCCAAGTTCATGATTAGAAAAAACGTGATCATCTCACAAATCATAAGCTAATCTTAAAGACAAGGAACTCTTGTTTTTTATGTCTTCACACCTGCACAAAGATTTTCCTGTGAAAACTCACTTTTCAAGTGATATAACGGTTATAGCATAATAACATAAACTTAATTCTGAACTTAGAGATAGTGTAATAACTGTATATTATTGTCTCTAGGGCGTACCTCCAACAGTCTCCAACTTGCACTAGAGTCAATTAATATTCTAGTTAGTATGATGACATAACAGTTATGGAATTCCGGTGTTACTCACACTATGGATGTGGTACCTTAGACTTTTTTTCTTTCACCTTTTGATCTTATCAACTTGTGATAACCTTGTGTTTGGATTTATTAGGAATTGAATTTGTGTGAACCTGGTTCTGTGACAACATTAGTAATTCAAGCATCGCCGAATGAATTATCATACCATCGTTTGAAACCATATATGTTTTTCTTGCGAAAATATTCATGTACCTTATGATTTTAAAATCAATCCCACTTACTCTCAATATTTAATCTTGGAGTCAAAATGAATATCTTACGAATCTATATGGTAATCCATATCATATATTTATGAGTATTATTATCATGTTTGTTTTGTTTTGCACATAGTGGTCATTATCTTGGAATTTGATGACTATATCAGAAGTGCACATTACATAAAATTCCTCATATGAACTCTATTTAAAATATTAAGTTTGAGCTTTATGTAACTCATACATAATTCCTGGATAATGAGATGAATCGGAAACATTTGCATGTTGCCCTTTATTCAATTCTTCTCCAAAGATTATCAGTCCCAACTTAATATATAATTTCCACTTCTCATTCATGAGAAGACACTTTTCTCCTTAAGCCAACGTGTTTAAAACACTTGGAGTATAAAGTGGAAATTTACTACCAATAAACTTATTAGTTTTATGCAAAAAAAAAATAATCAATTATGCATCATTCTTGAGCAATATTGATTACTAGGAACTATCATTAAAACAACTCTAATTTAACTAATGACATAGTTCCAACCTTAACAAACAAACAAAATAATTTTCTTTAGCGGGTTGAGAATTATTTTTGTTTCACGCTTTCACTTTACTACACAAAGATATTTGACAATTATAACATTGTTTAAATCCTTGTCTCACAAAGATTTTATTATTAGGATAATTTTGAGTCTCTCAAAATTTATCATGAGCAATTTTGACTAAGAAAATTTCCTATGTGAACCATGTTATAATTTCTATTAAGTCCTTTTTCTTCAGTCAAATTTCTTTGATCATAGTTTTTTATTCAAAATACTCCCACCGACTTCTATGAAACATTAAAACTTCAATTATTTCATCAACATTATTAGCTTATAATATTCAATCTTCAATGGAATTAAGTCAACTGAGAAAACATCCATATCTCTATGTGAATTTAGAAATTCACAACTGTAGCACTTATTGGATTTTGGCTACATTAAATATTTTGGGGGAAGTCTTTCAACCTTAATAAAAAAAAAACTTATCTCCAATTTATTTGACAAGCCATAAAACTATCATTCGAATTTGAGCAATGATTTGTATCACATTATTCAATACTTAATAATAAAATTAATTGACATAACACAATAAAGAAGATCATAATCTTTGAATTCCCAAGCTTGGAATTCCCACACATGTTTTGTAGTTCAAACTCAACAAGGTTTGCGAACATAAAATATTCATTACATAATGATCTAACTCAAAATAACTACTATTTCGAAGTACTAGTGTTTTCCTCATTATTGATTTTGTACTTCATGAGATGACTAGCTAGACTCCAAGTGCATTTGCTACATAATTCCAGAACATCCTCTTCTTTCCAACATTTGCTCCTTCCAAAGTACCTGCCACTAGCGAAAGTAAGAGCATCAATTAGTATCTCATACTAAATGAATTTTGCTGGAACTATGTCAATAGTATTGGTATAACTCTTGTACGTATCTTAGTCCATGTAGGGTCTCCGGCTTCAATGTCAGCTCCTGCTTCGTTGAGTAAGGCAACATCATCTGAACTGGCCACTATTCCGATATGGTATTGTATTGTTTAACAAAACCATGAAATTGGGGGAGTGATCCTAGTACCATGTCACAAAAATGATCCTGAGCTATTGGGGAACCAACATCTCTCAGCCTTCTTTCCAATCTGGTTACTCCAATTTCAAAAGGCTCCATGGGTTCACCCAACGTAAGCCGACTATTCATCAGTTCTCTGGTCAGATTATAACGCTCATTGCGCACTTGATGTGTGAAGAGATCTTTCAGTTCCTCTACTATATAGTAGGGATGATGGTTATAAAACCAATCAACCAACTCAACATCAAAGCATAGCAATCACCTTGCATCATGAGAAGTAACTCAAATAAAAGATCATGAATAACAATGCAAAGAAAGGTATACGTTTGTTTCAACTATAGAGAAGGCATGGCAAAGTGATATTTCGCAAGTCCTTAAGAGTGGGGAAAACATAAATGCTAGGACACCTTCAAAGTTTCATGAGGAACACTAGAATAAATAATTAGAGAACAAGCAATATCACATCATGAATCAATTAATAATGTTTCTTGGACAAATGCACATAAAACTCTCTCTCAACTGTGCATAAAGTTAGAAGACGGAGACTCAACATAAAAGTAAAAGAAAGGCCATTCGCGGAGGGAAGCAGGGATCACTCATGTGCTAAAGATTTTATTTTTATTAAACACATGTATTAAAGGTTTGACACTCCTCCCATCCATCTTACACAAACCATGGATAACTGAATCCTCGGGTGCCTGCCAACAATCACATACCATGGAGGAGTGTATATATTTTGGGAGATTTATGCTAATGTCAACGAAGGGTAAACAGAAAATGCAGTACGTCACAAGCCAACTAGATTTCACAAGAGAGGCTCCCATATGAAGGACGCAGCTGGTGTAGAAGGTCATCCCTCTTTCTCTTTTGTTTACACAATTACGCTTTGACTGATAAATAAGGGGCAAAAATAGTGAAGAGATTTTGTGTGTATTAATTTGGGGCTAGGCACCCCGCTGCCATCTCTTCTATCAATTGGATAAGAGGATGAAGCCACTATTCCAGGGTGTGAAATCCAATCAACAAATGAGATAAAGATTCTCTATTTACGTCCTGATGAGCAAAAACAGGAACACAAAGCAGGAATAATTTTGAAGGTTTTAAAGGTAACACATGAGAAATTTACTTGGAGTGGCAGTTAAATACCACATGTAAGTAGGTATGGTGGACACAATGGGAAAATTTTGGTTTTAGGGAGTTGGATGCACGAGTATAATGTGACGCCCCGAGATCGGGCACTATGCAGATTTCAGCATTTCCGCCAAATCCGCATAATAAATGATTCCAGGTTGCCACTTGTGATAACATTACAACAGTTCACGAATAATCCACAACAACAACAGAAGAGATGTATACAAGACGACTCAAACGAGTCAAGAATACAACTGATACAATACAAAGATCCAAATAACAGCGGAAGAAACAACATAGCGTCCGACTACGGACAAGATACAAATTGGACTAAGAGTCCTGAAGATAACCGATGGCGTCCAATCCCTGCCCAGGCCAAGCCGGAGGGATTCCCAAGCTAACGTCGTCAGACTTCAAACCTGTTGACTGCAATGTGGAATTTGCAGCCACGAAATGGATTCGTGGGTCAGTACGGTTAAGTACTGGCAAGTCATACTCACAAGATACCAGCATAACCAATCATCACAAGATACAAATACTTTGGGTACAACGGAAAGGAAAGGATTATTGCAAAGAAGCGGCAGCTGGCTGCACTAACTAACTACAGAGACGCGCTACAACATCCGGCTAAAAGGAAGGGATAAGATAGCGTATCAGAACCAACTAAAACTACTCACCAAACAATACCCATCCAATGTTACCCCCTACTAAGGAAGCAACCCAAGGAAACTCACACGGTTGATTATGGTGACCATTTTTATGGTGGAGGTAATCTATATTACTAGTCAAGTTATTACCGTTAAGTGTAAGTTGTCTGAGTACTTGTTAGCCAGCACTTTTACCAAGTCACCCATAACCGCGGACAACACGGCTTCTCGAGAAGATTTAACCATGCAGGGATGCACCAATTTGGCCGTACACGTAAGAATACCCCGCCAGACGGGGGATCAACCCACCAAGCGAGGTACTCAACACAACCCAACTCTTCTTCGCATCAAGCCCAAAGAACCCCGTGCAGTTGAGCGCACGACTAATCAAGCCCCACGAAGAAAAGGGGACCCTCATAGCACTCTAAGAACGTGTCTCCCTAAATGCCGACTACAAAAGTTCCACCCAGGCGCCGAGGGTTCGCACCTGCATATGCATGCGGCAAATGGAAAACCCGAACTAAATGAGGCGATTTGGACGAGATGCGAATCGAATCAAAGTTGAGGGGGGGCGCCCATACTCGCTTCCCACATGCGGTTAGCGCGCTCATCATGGATCAGTAGACAAGACCCTTTTCCTAATTAGGGTCGACACTAGCAGGCCTCAAAACCACGCCGAGCCTTCTGCCGGTGCCTTATCATCAAATTATTATTACCCAAAACATTAACATGTTGTTGATTGAATTAAAACCCAACTATCAAACTAAACAGGTGATAAGACGGACAACAAGACTTGAGCGCAGACAACACTAAGCATGCAACTACGACACGAGGGCCAACAAGGTAAACAAACAACAGTTAATAGGAAGTGGGAGGAAGGCTATATCATGGTTGCAAGGTAAACATATGATAGGACCGAGACACAAGCATCGAATCATAAGGCTAGCATGAAGACAACGGAAAGAATCGGTAACAAGTGAGGAAAGGCAACACGGGTAGCAAGTGAGTATACTTGCCTGAGATCCAGCAAGTAGAGGTACATCTGAAGAACTTGTCGTTGCTCACATCATCTCAACGTCCTATCCGCGAAGAAGCAACGAACTAGAACAAACACCGGATGCAACAATTACTACTACGGCAAAAGATCCAGCATGATCCTATTTTATATGCATGACAAGTTAAAGGGTGCATCAAAATAAATACAAGACATGATGAAACATTTTAAATGGGCCCAAATGCAAAGATAAGGTTGCATTTGGAAAATCCCAGGTGCAGGCATAGTTATTTAAGTGAATTACAAGAAAGCATTAGGTTGAAGTGATTAAATGGCATGGTGGATGATGAAAACAGAATGTATACAACATTAGCTTCAAGTTGATATCTCATTTGCCAAATTTGGAATTTTAAATATTTAAGTATGAATTTTTGCAATTTAAAAGGTTTAATTAAAGCATTGAATTATTGCACCACTTTTAATTAGGAAAAACAGTAAACAAATTGTATTGAAAAGGTTGAAAACATGTAGCAAATGTTTCACTGAACATTTTGAGCTATTAAACATAATTTTTGGGTTATTATTGAATTTATTATGCAATTTTTCATAAGCATTCTTATTCTGCCCTTTTTAGTAAACAGAGGGAAACATGTTCAAATTTAATTCAATTGTGACCAAATAAAATTCCAATGTGTAGAGTTTGTTAAGACAAATATTTAGAGCCCAAGTTTAATCAAATTGGATGAACCAAACTCAAGTTATGAAATTCCAAAGTTTCAACTTTTAATTGCATTTTCAGTAATTAATTATTTAGTGCAAAAATTATTACAGAAACATATTGCAATTTTGTTACTAATGGAAAGAGCACAAGATTTTGAATCCACAAAAACTTGAATCGTTGAATTTGGAGCAATATTCAATTTTATATTGATTTTACAAATAAGGTTTCAGATCTGCTTTTCTGAAGTTCGAGAGAAAAAAGAAAAAGGCTGGGGAAAAAGGGTGGCTTTTTGCTGCGGAAGGGGGATTCGAACCCGGGGCTCGGGTGCGCGCTGGGAGGGCCCAAGCCACTGGGCTGGGCTGCAGCGTTGTGATACAGAACGAGGTTTTCGCTGTATGAGGTATCACAGCGACTGGAAATCTGACGAAACTGAAAGACACGGGAGGTTACAGCCGGACGGGAACTGTGAGGTCATCGTCGGCGATATGACGCGGGCGACGCGCGAATGCGCCGCTCCTAGAGCAAGAGAGGGAGAGGGGAACGAGTCTAGAGGGCTCCTCACCGTGTGGGAAGGCTGGGGCGGCCGGAGGTGGTCGGAGGCGCGCCGAACGTCGATGGAGTCGAGCAGACCGCGTAGACGTACATTAGATAGAGGAGGAAGATGACCATGCCGACGACGTCCTAGGCAGCTGCGGCCCCCCGTTCTTCCGCGTAGCAGACGACGATGGCAAGGAGGTTCCATTCCCACCCTCGCCGGCCTGGCACAACACCCACACCGTCCTCCCGTCGAAGCTTCAATTCCGGTCATGGAGGTGGAGAAAAGCAACAGCAGCTACTGCTTCTTGTGGAAGAAGAAGAAAGAATGAGAGAAAGGGGAGTGGCGGCGGCTGGGAGGGAGAAGAAGGAGGCGGATAGGGTTAGGGAGGAGAGGGAAAGGGATGGCTTTAAGGTGGGGGGGAGCAGGTGGAGGTGGGGATCGGTTGGGGGAGGGTGACGTCCTCCCTGTACGGAGGAGGAAGAAAGGTGGAGGGGGCCTCGAAGGGGTGTGGTGGGCTGGCCCAATTGGGCTGGCCTGCCCTCCCTTCCTTGTTTTATTTTTATTTTCTGTTTACATTTTTTTGTAGGAAGAAAGAGAGAGAGAGAGAAAGAAAGAGGTTTTAGGGTTTCATCATTTCTTTTATGAATTAATTTTTATTGAATCACAAAACAGTGAGGTCAATGGTTTGTGAAATTTATTTTCAAAAAAAAATCAAATTGCCAATTGCTTTGAATTTGTCATTGGAATTTCAAATAGGGTTTTAATGAAAGGGGATTTTATTAACCAAGCAAATTTTAATTCCAACTCAAATTCTTAATGAAAATAGTTTGAGTTGACAACAAAGGTGCTTTGTTTGAGAAGTTAAAATTGGTTTGAATTTTTAGGTTGGTTCGAAAAAAAGTGCAATGCATATGATGCATGATGCTATGCGATGAAAAAGAAAACAACAAGCAACTTTCTATTTGGGAAAAACCCCGGGTGTTACAGCCGACACCACTAACAAGGGGATTGCGCCCTCGCAATCCACCCAAGGCAAGGGGAGGAGAGGTTTCAACTACGGAGTCTTCGTGCTGCGGTTGATTTCCCGGGTCAGAGGGTGGATCTCTTCTTCTCGACACCACTAACAAAAGTTTCTCGACACCACTAACAAAAGTTTCTTGCTCGGGTTGATGACGTTGTTCTTCCACCAGGAATCTTCCGATGATCGAACCTATTAGGTTAAAGGCTCAGAAAACGTCCACCCACGTAGGATCCTAGAACTTTGAAAGATAGGTACGAGAGTATACTCCAAAACAAATGAGATAGAAGGAGAAGTAGAATAGAGATAAGGAGAAAACAAGAATCCTATTGAGATGTTTCCAAAATAGTTTAACAGAAAATAGTTTTTGACACTCTAGAAACAACGACCGTTAGCGAGGTTATCCTACAGGCTTTGCGGACCCGTTGCTTCGATAACCATTCGTATCGAAACAACTTTGGGAATCAGAAACCATGCTCTGATACCATTTGTGACGCCCCGAGATCGGGCACTATGCAGATTTCAGCATTTCCGCCAAATCCGCATAATAACCGATTCCAGGTTGCCACTTGTGATAACATTACAACAGTTCACGAATAATCCACAACAACAACAGAAGAGATGTATACAAGACGACTCAAACGAGTCAAGAATACAACTGATACAATACAAAGATCCAAATAACAGCGGAAGAAACAACATAGCGTCCGACTACGGAAAAGATACAAATTGGACTAAGAGTCCTGAAGATAACCGATGGCGTCCAATCCCTGCCCAGGCCAAGCCGGAGGGATTCTCAAGCTAACGTCGTCAGATTTCAAACCTGTTGACTGCAATGTGGAATATGCAGCCACGAAATGGATTCGTGGGTCAGTACGGTTAAGTACTGGCAAGTCATACTCACAAGATACCAGCGTAACCAATCATCACAAGATACAAATACTTTGGGTACAACGGAAAGGAAAGGATTATTGCAAATAAGCGGCAGCTGGCTGCACTAATTAACTACAGAGACGCGCTACAACATCCGGCTAAAAGGAAGGGATAAGATAGCGTATCAGAACCAACTAAAACTACTCACCAAACAATACCCATCCAATGTTACCCCCTACTAAGGAAGCAACCCAAGGAAACTCACACGGTTGATTATGGTGACCATTTTTATGGTGGAGGTAATCTATATTACTAGTCAAGTTATTACCGTTAAGTGTAAGTTGTCTGAGTACTTGTTAGCCAGCACTTTCACCAAGTCACCCATAACCGCGGACAACACGGCTTCTCGAGAAGATTTAACCATGCAGGGATGCACCAATTTGGCCGTACACGTAAGAATATCCCGCCAGACGGGGGATCAACCCACCAAGCGAGGTACTCAACACAACCCAACTCTTCTTCGCATCAAGCCCAAAGAACCCCGTGCAGTTGAGCGCACGACTAATCAAGCCCCACGAAGAAAAGGGGACCCTCATAGCACTCTAAGAACGTGTCTCCCTAAATGCCGACTACAAAAGTTCCACCCTAGCGCCGAGGGTTCGCACCTGCATATGAATGCGGCAAATGGAAAACCCGAACTAAATGAGGCGATTTGGACGAGATGCGAATCGAATCAAAGTTGAGGGGGGCGCCCATACTCGCTTCCCACATGCGGTTAGCGCGCTCATCATGGATCAGTAGACAAGACCCTTTTCCTAATTAGGGTCGACACTAGCAGGCCTCAAAACCACGCCGGGCCTCCTGCCGGTGCCTTATCATCAAATTATTATTACCCAAAACATTAACATGTTGTTGATTGAATTAAAACCCAACTATCAAACTAAACAGGTGATAAGACGGACAACAAGACTTGAGCGCAGACAACACTAAGCATGCAACTACAACACGAGGGCCAACAAGGTAAACAAACAACAGTTAATAGGAAGTGGGAGGAAGACTATATCATGGTTGCAAGGTAAACATATGATAGGATCGAGACACAAGCATCGAATCATAAGGCTAGCATGAAGACAACGGAAAGAATCGGTAACAAGTGAGGAAAGGCAACACGGGTAGCAAGTGAGTATACTTGCCTGAGATCCAGCAAGTAGAGGTACATCCGAAGAACTTGTCGTTGCTCACATCATCTCAACGTCCTATCCGCGAAGAAGCAACGAACTAGAACAAACACTGGATGCAACAATTACTACTACGGCAAAAGATCCAGCATGATCCTATTTTATATGCATGACAAGTTAAAGGGTGCATCAAAATAAATACAAGACATGATGAAACATTTTAAATGGGCCCAAATGCAAAGATAAGGTTGCATTTGGAAAATCCCAGGTGCAGGCATAGTTATTTAAGTGAATTACAAGCAAGCATTAGGTTGAAATGATTAAATGGCATGGTGGATGATGAAAACAGAATGTATACAGCGTTAGCTTCAAGGTGATATCTCATTTGCCAAATTTGGAATTTTAAATATTTAAGTATGAATTTTTGCAATTTAAAAGGTTTAATTAAAGCATTGAATTATTGCACCACTTTTAATTAGGAAAAACAGTAAACAAATTGTATTGAAAAGGTTGAAAACATGTAGCAAATGTTTCACTGAACATTTTGAGCTATTAAACATAATTTTTGGGTTATTATTGAATTTATTATGCAATTTTTCATAAGCATTCTTACTCTGCCCTTTTTAGTTAACAGAGGGAAACATGTTCAAATTTAATTCAATTGTGACCAAATAAAATGCCAATGTGTAGAGTTTGTTAAGACAAATATTTAGAGCCCAAGTTTAATCAAATTGGATGAACCAAACTCAAGTTATGAAATTCCAAAGTTTCAACTTTTAATTGCATTTTCAGTAATTAATTATTTAGTGCAAAAATTATTACAGAAACATATTGCAATTTTATTACTAATGGAAAGAGCACAAGATTTTGAATCCACAGAAACTTGAATCGTTGAATTTGGAGCAATATTCAATTTTATATTGATTTTACAAATAAGGTTTCAGATCTGCTTTTCTGAAGTTCGAGAGAAAAAAGCAAAAGGCTGAGGAAAAAGGGTGGCTTTTTTCTGCGGAAGGGGGATTCGAACCCGGGGCTCGGGTGCGCGCTGGGAGGGCCCAAGCCACTGGGCTGGGCTGCTGCGTTGTGATACAGAACGAGGTTTTCGCTGTATGAGGTATCACAGCGACGGGAAATCTGACGAAACTGAAAGACACGGGAGGTTACAGCCGGACGGGAACTGTGAGGCCATCGTCGGCGATCTGACGCGGGCGACGCGCGAATGCGCCGCTCCTAGAGCAAGATAGGGAGAGGGGAACGAGTCTAGAGGGCTCCTCACCGTGTGGGAAGGCTGGGGCGGCCGGAGGTGGTCAGAGGCGCGCCGAACGTCGATGGAGTCGAGCAGACCGCGTAGACGTACATTAGACAGAGGAGGAAGATGACCATGCCGACGACGTCCTAGGCAGCTGCGGCCCCCCGTTCTTCCGCGTAGCAGACGATGATGGCAAGGCGGTTCCATTCCCACCCTCGCCGGCCTGGCACAACACCCACACCGTCCTCCCGTCGAAGCTTCAATTCCGGCCATGGAGGTGGAGAAAAGCAACAGCAGCTACTGCTTCTTGTGGAAGAAGAAGAAAGAATGAGAGAAAGGAGAGTGGCGGCGGTTGGGAGGGAGAAGAAGGAGGCGGCTAGGGTTAGGGAGGAGAGGGAAAGGGATGGCTTTAAGGTGGGGGGAGCAGGTGGAGGTGGGGATCGGTTGGGGGAGGGTGACGTCCTCCCTGTACGGAGGAGGAAGAAAGGTGGGGGGCCTCGAAGGGGTGTGGTGGGCTGGCCCAATTGGGCTGGCCTGCCCTCCCTTCCTTGTTTTATTTTTATTTTCTGTTTACATTTTTTTTGTAGGAAGAAAGAGAGAGAGAGAAAGAAAGAGGTTTTAGGGTTTCATCATTTCTTTTATGAATTAATTTTTATTGAATCACAAAACAGTGAGGTCAATGGTTTGTGATATTTATTTTCAAAAAAATTTCAGATTGCCAATTGCTTTGAATTTTTCATTGGAATTTCAAATAGGGTTTTAATGAAAGGGGATTTTATTAACCAAGAAATTTTTAATTCCAACTCAAATTCTAATGAAAACAGTTTGAGTTGACAACAAAGGTGCTTTGTTTGAGAAGTTAAAATTGCTTTGAATTTTTAGGTTGGTTTGAAAACAAGTGCAATGCATATGATGCATGATGCTATGCGATGAAAAAGAAAACAACAAGCAACTTTCTATTTGGGAAAAACCCCGGGTGTTACATATAATTACATACTTAGTATAGGTGGAGGCTAGCAAAAGACTGGGAGCGACAAATCAAGAGAGCATAAGAGCCATAATCATGAATAGGGACATAAACATCATTAATCAAAGCATAAGTGGTACCACAAATTCTAAAACGAAATGATCATAGAGGCTATTAGAGACTGGTTCATAGTCATAAACATGGTGTGAGCATGCGCCAAGTCAACCAAATAAAACATTCAAAGGAGAATACCGCAAATTTATGCTTCAATATGACAAGAACAACTCATGATTCTTTCAATGGCACGTTAAACACTCTCAGCTATTTGAGGCTAATCATGCTACTCAATAACCACAAGGATTTAAAACTAAAATAACATCTAGCATGATATGAAAAAGTTTTAGCCACAGTCTATAGAAGCTTCTACTTGCACCGTTAAAAATTCTACTTCAAGCAGCAGTTCCTTTTCCCAACAAGCACCATACAAAATATGTTTTAAAAACAATTATCTACATGCTACAAAAATCAAACATGAGAGTACTCACATAACACTACTAAAACTAACAGCTCTGAATAAGAGATGCAATGAAAACAAGAACTGAACAAGAATTTTTGCAGTAACTAGAAGAAAAACTAAGAATACTAGCATAGCAAGTATTCAAACAAAAAAGCGGAGCGTGTCTCTCTCCCAAACTATTATTGAGGCAAGAAAAAAAAAAAAAAACAAAGGAAAACAAAAGAAATATAAACAGATGCTCCAAGTAAACTTCATATGATGTGACCGAATAAAAATATAGTTTCACGAGAAGTGACCTGATAGATAGTTGATGAAGAAGGGGATGCCTTGGGCATACCCAATCTTATATGCTTAAGTATTCTAAAAATATTCTTGGATGAACCACGGGGGCATCCCCAAGCTTCTACCTTGCACTCTTCTTGATCACATATATCACCTCTTCTCTTGACACTTGAAAACTTCCTTCACACCATACTCAAACAGTAATTCGCATTAGAGGGTTAGTGAAACAAATAAAAATACATGGGTTCTGTATGGCACATGTTCTATTGATACTTTTAAACATTAGCTACTGCCACTAATGTTTCGTGAAGCAAAGAAATCCACTCGACATCGCAAAAGAGCCAATGCAAGAAAAATGGCAGAATTTGTCAAAACCAAAACAGCCTGTAAAGGAAAAAAATCGAGGCACTTACGTTTCTCAAATCTAAAAACCTAAAGAACAAAAAAGTTTCCGAATTATTCGTGGAATAAGCAAAAAAAATCAGGTAATTCTGATCTTCCTGGATTTTTCACGATTTTTTTTACGGTGGATAACAGAAATCTGTTTTCTAGCGTAGAAATCTGAAAACCAACTCCAACTCTCGTCAGAAACTTTACTTGGCACTAATAAAACATGAAAAGAAATATACAAAGGAGTTGCTACAGAAGTATACAACCCCTTGACTCAAATAAAACAGAGAAAAATAAAGCAAAAATAAAACCATGGGTTATCTCCCAGGAAGTGCTTTTCTTTAACGCCTTTTAGCTAGACCCGAAAAAATGGAATTGTGTATTTTTAACTGAAGAAGCATCCAAATTGAGATTTGGAAATTCGTTAATAATGCATTGTATTTTATCTAAGTGATTTTTAGAGGCTCCTCTCTTAGAACTTTTAGGTTTACTATTCTCATCAAATAAATTCTCAGGAACAATCCCACCAAAATTCTTTTCTAGAGCTTCCTGCAATGCTATTGGTATTTTCTCTTCATTTTTCTATTTAGGTTCAGAATTTTTGAGAGCACCAACAACATCTACGCATGAGCCTAGCATATTGAAACGATAGAATACTTTCCTAGCTTCTATAGCAACATCTCCAAATTCCTCAAGCATGGTTTCTAAAATAAAATTTCTTTTCTCGATGTCTTTAATATTATTCAAGTTGAGGAACATATGTTGAAATGTGGGATGAAGGTTAACAAACCTAGCTTCTAACAGGTGAATCAGAGAAGTCGCAGCTATTTCATAATTTGGAGCAAGTTCTACTATGGATTTTTTTCTCTAAATTTTCATGCTTACTAACATGATTAAAGAATTCTTAATGGTATCCTTTACAAATATAGAACCACTACCAACTGGAAGATCTTTAAAGGTAAACTTAGGAGGCAACATGATGAAAGATAACAACTAAATAACAAAAGCAACAACTAAAATAAGAACTAATTTTTTGTGTTTTTTTATAAAGAGAAGCAAACAAGACAAAATAAAATTAAACAAGCAAAACTAAAACAAAGTAAAGAGATTGGAAGTGAGAGACTCCCCTTGCAGAAATTCTCTTAATCCCCGTCAACGACGCCAGAAAACTTTGTTGATGACTAACATTGGTAGACCCCAAGTGCAAGTTGTGAAGAGTGCAGCAGCAAGTTTTCCCTCAGAAAAGAAACCAAGGTTGAATTGACCAGCGGGAGGACAAGAAATCTCTTAAGGTTGATGCAGCTGAGGTGGTAGGGCGCACTACCGGTTCAGCAGCAACTTGGATCCTACACAAGAAAATCAAATTAATTTGCCCCAATGTACAGTGAGGTTGTCAATCTCACCGTTTTTGCTGAACACAAAGAGATTAAATGTATGGTATGGAAAATAGTAGGAAAACAGTAGGAACAGTATGAAAGCAGTAGGTGTTTATCAGTATGAGGAAAAAGGACCGGGGTCCACAGTTCACTAGTGGTGTCTCTCCGTGAAAGATAAATAACATGTGTGGTGAACAAATTACAGCTGGGCAGTTGACAGAAATGAAGGCTGCACCGTAGTGCATATGCAAGACATAAAGATTACTATGTGATTCATGTAGGCATTACAACAAAATACATAGACTGTTATCCAACTACATCTATGAATAATAATCCACCCTCCAAATATGATCCGAACAAACGTTGGGTATTAAGTTGCAAGCAACAGATAATTGCAGCAAGCAAAGTATGTAATGTAAACAATAACATCATCCTTTGACAAAACATTGTTGTTTTATCCCAAATGGCAACAGCACATCCTCCATCCGTCACGTTTCTATCACTCGAGCACAAATGCAAAGGAGGCATGAACCCACTATCGAGCATAAATACTCCCTCTTGGAGTTACTAGCATCTACTTGGCCAGAGCATCTACTAATAATGGAGAGCATGCAAGATCATAAATAACATAAGCATGAATATAACATGATAGATTGATAATGAAAAGACGTACAATTCAACATTCATCACATCCCAGCAAACACAACATGTAGCATTACATAAAGATAATCTTGATCATGTTAGGCAGCTCACAAGAATTTCTTCGGATGAGGGAATGGGGGTGTAGACCCCTCCGGTGATGAATTTCCCTCCCGAAAGGGTGTCGGGGAGAGCTCCATAACCCTCCCGATCTCAGGATGACGATGACGGCGACCTCGGGTGTTTTTTGGGGAGAAGTGGAATATATCTAGGGTTTATGCCTCGGAGGAATAAATAGGCAAAAGGGCAGAGGCGGTGGCGGTCTGGGGGCTCCGCACCACCCTCTGGCGCGGCCAAGGGGGGGCACGCCGCCCTATGGTGTGGGCCCCTTGAGGCCCCCCTCTGGTCTCTTTGGGACTCTGTGGAACCTTCGGGAATTCTAAGACTTCCGAGCTTCGAATTTTCCAATTCCGGGAATATTTCTAGAACAACTTTTCTGAAACTAAAAATAGAAGAAAATAGTGAACTGGCTATGTGGCACCTTGTCAATAGGTTAGTCCGGAAAATCTATAAAAAATGACATAAAGTGTACAGAAAACATGTGGGAAATAACATGAAAACAAAATGGAACATCGGAAATTAGGGATACGTTTATGACGTATCACTCGCACGCATCGGCCGGCCCAGTAAGGACACCATCAGCCAGCACGCAGCAGGCCAGGCATGCCCGCACGCTCGCTCCATGTCCAGGGTCGATCGGTCTCGCACAAAATCCTGTTTTTTCTAACACCTCCTCGTTCAAACTCTAACATCTCTTCATTGGAGAGTCCAAATTCAAATCCGCTTATTTTTCTTGTTCCTTACTCCAAGGAACAAATTTCCACTGACCTCCCCACCCATAAATAGCCCAGCCCCGGCCGTGAGGTCACGTCAAACTCGAAATTCCAACTTCAGATCAGTTTCTTAGTATTTTACTCGCAACGGTTCATGAGCTGCTCGGTTAACTATTCGAATCCATGCATGGTGCCTATTAACCCAGGACACTCCAAGCTGCTGTTTGGCCTTGGAATTTGGTTGTTCAACTGGTTTGATGCCTTTCACCTATCTAGTATTGTAACTTGGCATGACTAGGCCAACGATTCAGGAACTATCCCCCTGGTGAACCAAGTTGAACATCGACTTAATGCTACTGCCTGAGTTCTTTATTATGGTGGACGTCTAATTCCGGTGCAATTGGTATTGTCCTTGATTCCAATAGAACTTGTGTTCTACCAAGCTCCCCAAAGGAATTATTAAATCTAGTGATCGTGCCTGGAGGCATTATCTTTGGGCTAAAAAGGAAGGCTCTGAACCTCCTCACTCACTTTCTTCGTGGACTATGATTTGTAAACCTAAGTGTCACGGTGGTCTTGGCATCATCAATCTCGAGCTTCAAAATTAAGCATTGCTACTCAAGTGCTTGCATAAATTACATACTCATGCTGACACTCCATGAGTCTATCTGGTCTGTTCCCTCTATTCCCCTGGACCACCTCATATCATCTCTAGCTGACATAGAATTTCTGGAATTTGTTCGTACAAATTCAGCAGTTCTTCATCAGTTAACTCCTTGGAGCATAAATAAGAAAAGAATTTACCGAGCTTAAGCAATGGGGTAAGGACATTCTCTGGCAGAAGCTTGCACAACGCAATAGGAAGAAGTTTCTGTAATATAACATGGCAGTCATGAGTTTTGAGTCCACTAAACTTGCACTGCTCGAGGACCACACATCGCTTAATGTGTGAAGCATAGCCATCATGCATCCGTATGCTCTGCAGAAACCCGAGGAGCATTATCTTCTCTTCCTTTTTTAAAGCATACACGCCTTTCTTCATTTTGTACTTATCCTTACCGGCGGGATTTGCGTCCTGATCCTCCTTAATTTTCAAGAACTCCAAATCAAGGCGAGCCTTCGTACCATCCTTTGTTTTCCCATCCATCTCAAGCAAAGTACCCAGAATGCTGTCACAAATGTTCTTCTCGATGTGCATAACATCCAAATTGTGCCTCACGAGCAAGTGCTTCCAATACGGGAGCTGGAAGAACACACTTTTCTTCCGCCAATTGTGCCAGGGATTAGTTTCCGGTCGCTTTCTCTTATTTGACCGCCCAAATGGTTCATGTTGAATGCTGTCAAGCTCCTCCAGAACTTCACTGCCTGTAAGTGGCACCGGGGCGTCTCTATTTTCTGGCTTGTTGAACATAACCTTGTTTCGACGCCATTTGTGGTTTTTCCGTAGAAAACGTCGGTGTCCCATGTAGCAATGCTTTCTACCAAACTGGAGCCATAAAAAGTCTGTATGCTTGTGGCAGTAAGGGCATGCTAGCTTGCCATTTGTGCTCCAACCACTCAGCATTGCGTAAGCCAGGTAGTCATTGATGGTCCACAACACGCATGCATACAACATGAAATTTTCTTTAGTTGCAGCATCATATGCTTCAACACCATCCTCCCATAGAACTAACAGTTCATCAATCAAAGGCTGCAAGTACACATCTATGTTATTTCCTGCTGACTTTGGTCCTGGAATAATCATTGACATTATCCAGTTCTCTTGTTTCATACACATCCATGGTGGCAAGTTATATGGGATCAGAATGACAGGCCATGTAGTCTGTGATATACTCATGAGCCCAAAGGGGTTGAATCCATCTGAAGCAAGGCCAAGCCGAACACTGCTAGCATCTTTTGCAAATTCTTTATCACTATATTTATCATCAAGGCTTTTCCAGGCCTTCGAATCTGCAGGATGCCTCATTATGTCATCATCTTTATGTTTCTCAGCACTGATGAGGAGTCCACGGATGAGGAGTCCACGGATCAGCAGTCCATGGATGAGGATGACCCATTCAACTCTTCCATCATCTTCTCCCAGAGAGCTGATCTTGATGACGATGAGAAGTACCACGTCCGTGAGCTTCTACCCACAAAAGATGAGTACATTAGAGTGCCATACGTGACTCGTTTGACGTGGACAAATGTGGCCAGATATGAGATGGTACGTATGGTGCCAATGCTATTTCTGTTTTTCAACACAATTTATGCTTACAACGTGTGCCTTTCGATGACCTACTTCTTTTTGTCTTTCATCCATACGCTCAAAATCCAGAAACTACATCAGTCCATAGCGGACAGTGCTGGCATTCCATCTTCAGGCCATGCTGGGCTATGCCTCGGATCATCGGAGACGTTCACCACCGTTCCATACAACACGGACAGGGACGGCCGCATTATGTTTGGCAGGAATGCATGGCGGGAATTCCTTGAAGGCAAGCATTTATATGAAAAGCAAGCTATTCTCATTACACTTAGGAGCACCCGTAACCGCCACTTGGACGTGAAGATTGTGATGCGGGCGGTGTCGCCCTGGTTGTAGTACGGAGTCTGCCAACCTGGACATTCTCATCGGATCATGAACATATGGATGTATGTAATTATCGTACTGCCATCAGCGATGTGCTTGAGTGCATTGATCACCAAAACCCTCTGATGTCTGCATCTGCAATGAAGATTACTTGTCTTCTTTATATTTTCAGTGGCAATTTGACGTTTGCAGAAATAAACAAGGCAGCGGAAGCTAATTAGATGCATAAATAATTGTTCAGTGACATTACATGACTCATGTGAGACTTCCACATGTTTTCAATCCTACTTTGTAAGCGTTAGGGAATAAATCCCATCAGTTTTCCCTCAATAGTTAAGAGCCTGACGCCTAGAAACTCAATGCAAAATATGCCTTCTAGGCAGCCGGCGATTGCATGCATTATTTAACTGCTCAATTAGCGCCTATATTCGCGCCAAGGCGTTGTGGTTGCTCTAATACGATGTCCCACCAAAAAAAATTAAAAGCTCCCGCTAAAACGCCAAGTGTAGCGAAATTTTGTGTTCCCATCAAAAAAGAAAAGCTGTCACTTTAAATTTCCCGCTAAATTCTATTCATAAGTGCACGATGCCCGTCCTGTTTCGCCATTGCATAATCTACGCGCCTTCTGTTTCGATTAGATCTGATCGCCCTCACCGTGTTCACAGCTCTCGACATGTTGACGTCGCGATCGGAGTCCATGGAACGCGTAACCTCTCAGGTTATTCCTTTCTAATCTGCTTCTCATCCGTCTCTGTGTGATCTCGCCGTTTCTTCTATGGTCTCGATATTGGTTGATATTCTCTGTTCTTCGCTGTTCTTCCTCTGCTTGAAGCGTAAATCCGTGTATGAACACCTAGTCGATCATATGTGTATCTGAATTTCATGTGTGATTTTAGTTTGCCGTGATGTGGTTAATCTTATTGACGATGGGAGACTCGTTATCTATGTGAATAATGCCATGTAACTATTCTTTTATTTCAGATCTGCTAACTCACTGATTATATGGGTTCTCATTTTTTCCTTCTATCTAATTGTAGACGACCGAACCCATTTGGAAAGTTAGCCTTTTCTATGAGGATGGTGATAAAAACAAGAAAGTTGTGGAAGCAGACATGGAACCGGACGACATCTGCTATATGGAATTCATCAATTTGATTGAAAATGTTGGCTTGAGTGGCGCGCATGATTACCTGTACTGCAGGCTAAATAATGGCCGTGGCAAAGAAAAACTTGTTCCCATAGACCATGGTAGTGATTTGGAGCCATTGATACGCAGGCACTATAATGATAAGAAGATCACCCTGTGTGTGTTTAGGGAGAAGGCCAAGGTTGATATTGCAACAATAGAGTCTCTGCTTGATGATGCAAGTGGATCCACTAGAAAAAAGCGACCGATCACTATCACAGGTTATACTTTCATGCCAAATCTCCAATGCGCAACTCCTTCAATACAGACTTTAATAAATGATTACCCGATAACTTTTTTATGCATTCCTTACCTAATCCACAATTTTGATAAACATGTAGTTAGGGATACAACCGATGAGGAACAAGCTTCAAACGAAGCAGAAGATACAGATTTCTCCTTTAGCAATGGTACACAAGTTCATTAATTCTTAATCAGCTTTCTGAATTGTGCATAATGCTAATGATTTGTCCATTTATTGTTAACATTTTCATAAATAAAGAAAGAATCTGTCTGCATGACAAGGGTTGAAAGTTTACTAGAATATAAAAAAAGTCAGGGAAAACGTAGATGTGGTAATTTATTTTTGACATTTAAGCTTTGTCTAAGATTTGTTTTAATGGATAAAAACTACGATTGTTGATTCAGTACAAATGTTAACCCTGAAAGAGGAACTGAAACTAACACTGCTGTGTCTGAAACTGACATGTGTTCCCTTGCTGAATGGCCTTCCCATGCTCGCCGCTATCGCCAAAGCTACAACTACAAGACGGTACTAGCTATTTTTTTTACATATGTGTCCTAATTTCTTACAATCAACTACAGAATAAATTGTTTCTTTGTGTGTGTTTTGGGATGTAGGCGATGACATGCAGAAGAAGAAAGGGCAAGGTGTAGTGAAAGGTTTGATAGCCAGTAAGAAGCGTCATGCCAATGGAGCTGCAAAGTTAGGTGTTGATTTCTCTGATACATTGGGTGGTCCAGTCGGAATGAACAACCGTTCATTCAAGGATGACGTGGTAATCATAATGAAAATAAGGTTACCAATTATTGGAGTGAGGAGGTGGTCAGACATTCACCCTAACATCCATCGACTCATCGTCGCAGATATGTTGGTGAGTACAACCTTTCTCACATGTGTTGTCTGTTTTTTCGTCCATAATTAATGAGCTACTACTAAACTAAGTCTATATGTTTGTTCTACGCATTATAGGACATATGAAATGCCAGATAAAGCAGAAATAGCCGAAAAAAATTCTTACACTTGCAAAAGAGCGATATAGAGGCTGGCGAGGAAACCTAAGCAGCACTTACAAGGCATACAAAACAGATGATGCCAGAAGGGCAGCTGTACCAGAAGATTTACAAAAAGAAGAGTGGGAATGGCTGATCGAGTACTTTGGCACTAATCCGAAATTTCGGGTTATTTCTATACTACTTGTTTGTGAATTTTGTACTATCATGAAATGGCTTGGCTGACAAGTTTTTTTTATAACTGAATGAGCAGGAACTCAGCCAAAAGAACAAGGAAAACCATACGCAGATGAAGACAAAACACAGAGTAGGATCAAAATCCTACTCTCAACTCAGTTTTGAGAATGTATGGGCCTACTCACTATGCATGCGTCGGTGTTCACTTTTCTTTAATGTTTATAGCATCTAATTGTTGCACTACTTGCAGAGGGATTCGGAAACTGGAGAAGAGCCACACTGTGTTGCTCTCTGGAAACCGACCCACACATGGAATGAAACATGGACTACCACATAATCCAAGGATGTTTACGTGAGTTAACTGACTTAGAAGCTACTCTAAACATATTTAGTTTTCTCCATCTTGGATGTTTCTTCATCTAAATTTGAGATTTTTTTTCGTAATCAGGACACAACTTGTAAAGAGATTGAAAAAGGATCAAAGGAAACAGGTGTTCCAGTGTCAGCTGAACAAAGAATCAATATTTTCCAGAAAGCATATAAAGATATCGTTGATTGCAAGTCATCGCACCCACGTGGGTTCGGATACATGTCCAAGGTGCAAACTAGTTCTCAGCGGTCTAAGTTGCTGTTTGAGGAGCAAGCTCGGGCTACGGCAGAGACTCAAAAAGTAAACTCCTAGCTCACCACGAAGGTCACTACTTTAGAACAGAAGTTACTAGATGAACATGCAAGCATGGAAGAGAAGATTAATGTAGAGCGGGCTGAGAGAGAAAATCTTGAGAAGAGATTAATGGAAGAGCTTGCTCAAAGGGAACAACTGATGGAGTTGGAGAGAAACTCAAGACAAGAATTGGAAAAAAACTTGGGTGCACAGTTCCAGGCAAAGTTTGAAGAGCTCTCCGCACAGATGGAAAAGAAGAAGACGACTACACCTCAGGTGATGATAGTCATACGATTGCAAACTCGTAAGATTTGTTCTTTTACTTGCGTTGCTAACAGTGCACTTTGTTTTTGCAGACGATTAAGAAGTCGAACCAGCAACCATCCCTTGCAAACAGTCCTGCTAAGAAAATAATTCCTCCGCACAGCACGATACAGAATAGTCGAATGTATAAAGTAATTGTAAGTCACAATCTTGTACAATTCGGTACTAGTACATTCTTTTGCTTCACCCACACTATAGCGTTGCTGCACCCACCCTATACTTGCTGCAGTTTATGTTTCACTACGGGTTGTGGCTTCGTTGAGTTACAACAACTGTTTTGCTTCATCCACACACTATAGTCTGTTGGTTCTTATGTTTCACCATGTGTTATTGCTGACTAGACTCACAACTTTTTTTTTTACAATTGATTGCTGATGCATGTAAAATGCATATATGAATTTTGCATATTTTCACATTGTTTTCTCTTACATATTGCATCATATAAGGGTATAATTCAATGTTTTATAGTATTTTGGGGTTAAATTACAAAGTCCCCCAACTTTTATGGAATTAACCCTGCCTGTCAGAAACCCCGTTTTCTATATTTTTGACGTTTCAGGGGGCAAACTTCCGCAAATCACCTGAAAATCTGTGGGGGTCATTTTTTTGGAAGGAGAAGACTTGCGGGCGAAGGATCCACGAGAATTGGGCAAGGAGGCCCAAAAGAGGACCCTCCAGGCGGCCAGATTCCTTGGCCGCGTGAGAGGCCCCCTTTTGGCCCCTATGGCCCCAATTCCTTCCATCTTCGACTTACCGACTCCGTCTTGACCTAAAACCGACTATAAAAAGGGTCCCCCGTACCCTTACGGAGGGGAGCGCCGCCAAAACACCGAAACACAGAAACAGAGACCAGAAGTTCCAGATTGGAGGGGGGAAACTCCGGCAGGGCGCCGCCGGTGTGATCTCCTGCCCCTCCAACGTCATCTCCATCGACATCTCCATGAAGAGGGAGTAGTCCACCCCAGGGCTATGGGTTTGTGGAAGTAGCACTTGTATCTCTCTCTCTATGTGCTTCACTAATTAGATCTGTATGAGCTGCCTCACATGATTACGGGCACCGTTGTAATTCCTATGTGGTGGATCTTTTCTATGAGTTATTGAATCTGAGATTGCAATTGTTTCTCTTGAGTTATTTGAGTAGATGTATCTTATGTACCCCGTTCTTATTTGCTAGCTTTGATCAATCTAGTTCTTGAGAGCGTGTGTGGGGTGATGGGTGCATTAGTTGGAGTAACGGGGGGTGGCTAGTGCTGTGAAAGTGACAGAAGTTCAGCAATCCACTTAGGTTTTGTTAAACCTTTCTTAGTTACCTCAATAGGGATAAAAAGGAGTACCTTGTTACCGGGGATTTGAAGTGACACTAATCAATCTCCATGACTAGAACTAGCAAGTTCTTACTTCAACTTCATGTCACATTGCTTAAAGCTATACTCTGGTTTTTTCTTAATTATCGAGGTGTTATGATTTATTTCGCATCTTGGTGGAAGAGGGATCAATATGACTGTAGAGATCTCTATGCTAGAACGTGATTGTAACATCCCAAGTATGAAAATCTCCCCCTAGATGTTGTTTCTTGTTTATTATTGCTTTGCATCATGTCATCATATCTATTGCCTTTTGTTTGCATTTGTTTTCATTGTTTTCCAATTGTAATTTCAAACCAAATTCAAATCATTATTGCTCATACTTGTTATGTTACTTTGTGTCAAATAAAAACTACAAAATAAACAAACAAATTGTTCCACTAAAAATTGGAATCAAAACTTTAATTTTGGCTTAGGTTCATTTATTTCTTTTGATACCAAAATTTGCTCAAATCATTTAATTACCAAACAATAACATCAATTGAATTTATTTGGAAAAACAAAAGTTTGTTTTCAAGTGCTGTTGCAAAACGAAGCAATACCAAATTTATTCCAAATTTTGCTAACTCTAGAACCACTTGTTTTTCTCTCTTTCCCAAATCTGCAAAAAAATATTAAACAAAAAAAAAGAGAGAGAGAGAGAGAGGGATTAGAGGGCAGCCAGCCCACTTTGGGGCCAGCCCAACTGCCTGGCCCGTACCCCCCCCCCCCCACACGATGTCTCCTACCTCCGTACGGTACGGAGCTCATCCATGGAGTCCACGTCCGCATCGGAGGCAGGGAACGGTGCTCGAGCCCCCTCCTCATCCATATATCCTTGCCCTCGAACCTCTCCCCTCCTAACCCTAATCTCCTCCTCCTTCTTCCCCTCGGGCGCCGCCCTTTTCTCTCCCTCCGGTCTCTCTCTCGCTGCTTCTCCTCCACCGAGAGCTCCATCACCGCCTCCCTCTCCGGCGAGGCGCCGCCGCCACGGTGCCCGCCCGGCCGCGCTAGGGCCGGGAACGGAAACGGCGCGGCGTCCTCTACCTCGTCGTGCCCTCCATCTCCCTCGACGACCGCCGGAGCTCCGCCGCCATCGCCGGTTTCCGCCACCGAGCGCCTCCTCTCCGCCTCCTGCTCCCTCTGTTCGACAGCAAGGTGCGTCGCCTCCGCTCCCTTCCCGCTCCTTGCCTCTCCGGCCCCAGCTCGTAGCAACCGCACCGCCCACCGGCAGCCGCGCACGGCAGCGATCCGCGGCGGGCAGCGCACAGCAGCCGCAACTGCCCATCGCCGGCCGCCCCCTGTCGCTCGCATCTGCAACCTGCACGCACGGAAAGAAATTCAGATAGTTTCAGTTAAAGCTCGTAACTGAACCTTAACCCCAACCCTGCTCTGTATCTTTCACGAATCGGAACCCAGCCCAAGTGGCTAGCCGCCCGTGCGCGGAAGCGCGAGATCGCGGGATCGACTCCCAGGGGAGGCATTTGCCTCCCCAATTTTTTCCCTTGCCCGCACCCGCGCGGGGCCCACGCGTCATGGACCCGTGCGGCCACGTCAGCCCCTAGCCACTCCACCTGGGCGCCACGCAGGCGATGGCCCCACTGGCAGTGGCCCATTCTGGGTCACTGCGCGGTGCAATTGTCTTTTCTGCCTTTTTTATTTTTTCTTTATCAGTCCAGTAATTTTCAGAATAGTCCCTAGAATTAAACCCCTAATAACTTTTAATTCCTAACTCCAAATAATAAAAATAAAATATGTACACTGCACCAAATTTAATTATCTACCTAATTATAACATTTGTTTTCTGTTTTGAATTTTCAAAATGCAATTCAAATTTGAATTCAAATAATTCAATTACAATTTGATAAAATCCATAACTAATTCATACTTAATCCAAATCATGCAAATAAAATATGTTTTCCATACCATTTTGAACCACCAATTCAAATATAAATTTTGTTTCATGATTTGAATAATTAAAATTGCTAAAATAATTTAATCCTTGTTTAATTCATTTAAATTTGATAAAATCATAACTTGCTCAAATTAAATTATTTTTGAACATGCAAAATATGTTTTCAACCTAGAAAAGTATAAACCTTTCAAATATGAATTTGAATTTATGTTTTGAACAAATAAAATTCAAATAAAATTCATGCTTGTTTTAAATTCATTTAAAACTTGTTTAATATTGTTTCAATCATAATAAATCCATCCTAATTCCAATTTCAATATTTGAAACATGTAATCCACCTAAAATTGTGTGTTCTTTTCAAATATAAACTTTGTTATCTGTTTTGAACAATTTAACTTTGTGAAAACAACAAATACTTGTGTGACAACTTTAAGGAACCAAAATTCCATAACTTGCTAAACAAATTTCCAAAATTGTTAAACCTTATTCCAAATTGGTTCTATTGTTGTTATTTTCCTGTTTTCCTCATGCATGCATCATGGTAATCAACTTTCACATGGTTATTAATTGTAGATCATTTGTTTCCAGCTTAATTCATGGACCTTTAGCAATCCAATTGCACATGGGTCCATTTAAACCTGTTACCTTGTCAACTAGTTTATTTCTATGCACCTATTAAATTGGTCATTCATCATCCCATGATTGTGCACTATGCCATGTTATTGATTGTTTGTTCTCTGTGTTGTTTGTTTGCTTCTTCTCGGTTAGACGACGACGTTGAGTCCGACGATCCTTACGACACCCCTTCAGAGGTTTTAGCTCAGTACCAGGCTACCGAGTTTGCAGGCAAGTTATCACTCACATGAACCACTGTGTTCCTTTCAACATTGGTTACCGATACTTTCCGTTGTTCTTTTCTGCTAGCCTTAGTAGTAGTTGTTTCTGTTACGAACCTATCACATGAATCCCTTAACCTTGATACTGCCTCACCTCCACTCCTATCACCCCTTTGGTTGAGCCAGTGTCTTACTAGCATGCTTAGGTTGCTTTGCTCGAGTCTGTTACCCGTTACTTTCTGTTACTACTTCTATTATGTTCTGGGGGCTCGTTGTTAATAAATCAACCTGTTGTTAATAATATGCTGATAAGACACCGGCAGGAGGCCCGGCGTGGTTTTGAGGCCTGCTAGTGTCGACCCTAATTAGGAAAAGGGTCTTGTCTACTGATCCATGATGAGCGTGCTCACCGCATCCGGGTGGTGGTATGGAACCCCCCTCGACTTTGACCTGATCCGCAGTTTGTCCGAAGAGCCACACTTAGTTCGGGAGTTCCATTTGCGCATAAGCATGAATGGGTCGCTCCCATGGTTACTGTTGATGATGATGCATATAGGGCGAGGCCTGTGGTGCCGGGGGGTGTGGTTTTCACCCCTGCGCTTAGGTTAGGTCGGACTGGCCGGGACCTTATAGCTCCGTGGCTCCTAGGACAGGTTGTAGAGATGGTTCGAGTCGTGTCGAGTCCACCTGAGTTTTAGTTGGTGGCTCGAGTGTGTACAGGTACTGGAGCACACCCTGCAGGGATAAATCTTCTCGAGAAGCCGTGTTGTCCGCGGTTATGTGACGACTTGGTGAAAGTACTGGCTAACAAGTACTCAGAACAACTTACACCTAACTAATGTTAACTTGACTAGTAATAGACTTATTGACACAACAACTTGATCCATTATTCATTAATCCAACTGTGTGAGTTATCCTCGGATTGCTTCTTTGGATAAGGGGCGAGATCCAGGATGGGTTTGTTTGATGGTCAACAACAGTTGGTTACGTTACGCTATCTTATCTCCTCTCTGTTAGCTGGAAGTGGTAGTGTTTCTGTAGTTGGTTAGCGCAGCCAGTTGCAGCATCTTTTATAACCCCTTTCTTCCGTTGAACCCAAGGCATCTGTGCTTGGTGTTGACGGGTTACATTTTGGTGAACTGTGAGTCTTGCTTGCCAGTACGTTGTTGTACTGACCCCTTTGGGGCTGTGGTTTACGCAGACTGCGATTCCGAGGATCTCCATGGAGGCTACTACGTGGAGTACGACGAAGCTGTTAACGAGTAGATAGCGGACCCGGGCAGGATCCGAGACTTCGTGGATGGGCTCTGTTTTCCTTTCATTGCCGGCTTCTTAAGCCTATTTGGATTTGTCTGTACTCAGACCCTTTGTTTGCTTCCGCTGATGTAATGAATGTTATGTTGGGACATGTGTCCTCTGGATGATTGTATTTGCTATTCTCTGCCTTAGTGAAGGCTATTTGCAATCTTATTTCAATCTTTTGTGTCTTAGAGATATGTTGTGGTATCTTTCCGTTTAACGCTGTTGACGTACCATGTGTGATTGGTATGAAGTACGTCGACAGTAGTGCCTATGGTCTCTAGTGGATAGTTTACATCGACGATGGAATAGCAGGGCTTGTGTTGTCGCGCATAAGCGCAGGCCTACCAGGAAGCTGGGACGTGGGAGCAGTTATGCCCCATAATCCAAGCATCTGCTATCCAGTTCGGCCCGATGAGTATCCCCTAGAAACCAGGGTGCGACAGTGATGCCCATATGAAAGTACTCAATGTTAAACATGTTATTGTAATCTCAAATGTAATTCTTTATGTCCACTGTCTACCACTTTATTTGAGAGAATGCAAGTGTGAAACCATGAACTCCGGTCCTATTTTAAATATAAGAAAACACTCTAGTTACTTTGCTGCAATTTACTTTACTTGCACTTTACTTTACTTGCATCTCCAATTCGAATTTACATTATCTCCATCACCACTTGCATCACAAAAATGCAAAAACAATCCATTGCATATTTATTTTCTCATTTGCATTTAGAAGTAGATTTAATTATTGCACATTTACTTTCAGTTTTGCATTGCACTTTAGAAGTCTCACACCTTGTGCTTGAAAACCACTTGGTGAGGTTGAGGGCACAAAATTCTCTACTTGTTTGCAGGATCCTGGAGGAAGCTTGGAAGACAACTGCTGAAATACTGACTCCCCAAGAGTTCGATATAAACCCTCGAGTCACCCTCGCGGGGAAGAAGGCTTGCCACTAGCTACACACTCTGCACTTGGAGTCTCAACCTAGCCATCAATTGCAGGACGGCAATCAAACTTCTGATGGAAAAAAATAGCTGAGCTGGATATTTCAGTTTGATTTGATCTTGATTTGATCCATATTGTACGTGAATTTCATTTGTATATATTATAAATAGCTATGAGAAATATTAATTTGTGTAAATAAACATATTTTACGTACGGTTTTGAACATTTTAATTCAATGCCCGTATTTTTTGTTTCCTTATTTTTTTTTCCTATAACGTGGCATTAGGTAATTTACCACGATAATTGTAGTGTTGCGTGAAGCCTCAGTCGCCAAAACAAAGTGTTTTGTTGAAATAGACTCTCACCACCATGAGGGAGACACCGTCGCAATATTTTTTCTCCACCAAACTAACTTTGTTGCGATAGTTAATCCACGCCACCAAACTATGTTCGTTGCAATAGAGAATGCTCATACTTCTCGCCACGAAACTAAAATTTGTAGAAATAGAAAGGCGCAACGAATAGTTGAAATTGTCGCAGTTGTTTCTAGCTACTAAAATTTGGACGTTGCGAATAGTACATCTCGCCACGAAAATAAAATTTGTCGAAATACAATGGCGCCACGAAAAGTTGTAATTGTCGCAGTTGTTTCTAGCAACATAAAATGTGGATGTTGCGAATACTACATCTCGCCACGAAACTAAAATTTGTAGAATTTGAATGGCGCCACGAATAGTTGAAATTTTCGCCATTGTTTATGGCTACTAATATTAAGGCCGTTGCGATTACTATTTCAAAATCATCTTACCACGATTGATTGTGTGTCGCAAATTGTTGTTCCCACGCGTATAATGTTTGTTGCCATAGTTTTTTGCCACACAATTGGACGTGGCAAATAAACTCGACTTTTGCAACGAAAGATCAGGCGCAACGGAACACTCGCCGTTGCCACATTGGTCACTCGCCACGTTTCGGTATTTGTTGCACTAGAGGTGTACCAACGAAAATCGTACGTTGCGTTAGGTGCGAGACGCAAGGAAAAGTGCGTGGCAATTGGCTCAGCAAATGGTTGCAACTGGTTAATTTTGTAGCCACGAATCTAACTGCGCGGAGACAGGCTTCTACCACGGCGGTTTTCGCAACGCCTCCCAACGAAACCGATTTTGATGCAACACAAACCTATTGCGACGATAGGCCACTTGTTACAACGACTATTTTCGTTGCAATAGACCGCTTTTCTTGTAGTGCTATCATGGTTTCCCATTTAAGTTTCTTCCCCCCTTGATGTAAGCCCTTTTTTTTACTTTCTATAATGGTTCCCTATCATTTAATATAAAATATAAACCTTAGGGGATTCCCCTACGGTAAAATGTTAAATAAAAAATATTCCTCAAGATCAACTTTCAGTGGAATGAGATCACAATAGATTATGATTAGAAGGATGTATCCACCTCAACCAACCATAGCCTAGAGAGTAGGCCACGATGTCATTCTCTCTCATCTTTCTATGTGTGTATTCCGAGCTCATGCCTTTCATGCATGAACGACAAGACAACCAATTGACTCATCCATATAGAATGCACCTTGTAACCAAGTGAGAAAACTATAAACCGCCTCCCGGCAAGAAGAGGAATGTTGACCCTTATATCCAAGTGATGAACGCGTACCCATGCCAGTTGACGGTGCTACAATTGGGAGAACACGAACTACCTTGATATTTGTAAGTGAGGAATCACCCTAATAAACGACTACCACGCAATCAAGGCGCAATCAACAAAGGATAATCATCACATGAAATTTATAATTCATGTGATTTGGTATAGCCTTTGTTCTTGGATTTCTTGACGCAACTCCAATGAGGATCCTCCATCTTTGTTATTTTAACCATAGCAGAAAATCCCAAAGAAATTCCGATGCGGTAAAAATTGTTTCAAATTTTTTGATGATGGAGAAACCGACCACTTTCTCTGTATCATGTACTTTCTCCGAGCTCCACGATGAACTCTTGATTGTCGATGTCGAACAATGACAATTCTTTGGCATTAGACATCATGTCAAAACACAGTAAAACAATAGCTATACTGAACCACACATACTCTACAAAAACAAGTTAGACACCTCTAACGTTTTCCTTGCAAGTTTTAGTGTGGATGTCGGTTCTACGATCACTATCTTCATCACCTACATAATTCGAGGTATGTTTAATCTCATTGCTATATTAACATTGTGGGGTGATTGAAACACATACATTACGAAAATGTCTTGAGCCTCAATCTAAACTTATTCATAACCATGACCCCCGTGTGGATCCAATCCACATATCTCTTCCACCATGTAATTACATGAGACCAACTATGATGTGACCCAAAGTTACTGAAGCACTTCCTCGGATCAAGCGAGATATGCTAGGGGAAACTCGAGCGTTCTTGGATAGCCTGAAATTTGTAAAAAAAGTCATATCATGCAGTTGGAAACAAAAAAACATGACTTAGGGAAGCAACAAAAAGAAACTGAATATTAGAGAGCTTTCTAATATACTTGCACAAGCTTATGGATTACCCGCACAAAATTGTTCTCTATATCTAATCGTATCTACACATAGTACGCTCATATACTACTGATGGTCTACGCTAAAGAATTTTTGAAAAATTTCCTACGTATTCCTCCAAGATCACTATGCAGATAACAAGGCATGCCCATACATGTAGGATCAGGGTCACGACTCGTAGGGCATCAGATTCGATGTAGTCGTAGAAGAGATCTGAACAATCGTAGATCCTCACAACTAGGCCTACTCACAAGGATGTCGCTAGGTCTTCCCTCATCAAGGATCACACGTGTAATCCCTCTTACGGTGTGCACGCGTACACTCGTGTCAACCCGTCGGCACTCCACCGTCCAGGACTTGGCACCGACAAACAGAGACATCCTTCTGGCGTTGCTAATTGGTAGCTCTAATCAATTGTGATTAGAGATATTTATGAAACCGGAAGTTCTCAACACATGATAGAAAACTAGAATTGGAGCTAGGTCTAATAGGGAGAGGACACCTCAAAACCCAATTAGAAGAGGCTCTAATTAGAACCTCTAATTCTACGTGAGAGAGAGAGAGAGAGAGGCTTGATAGCCAATTGTATGTTTTGCTTTGAACCTTGGGTTGCTTTATATAGTGGGAGAGAGGAGAGACTTGCAAAAGGAGAGAGGGAGGAGTTCTATTTGTGTTAGGAGGAAGGTGGCCGCACCAAGGAGGTGGTCGCACCCCTTCCCATAGCCCTACTCAGATTGGGGGGCTGGAGTCCAACTACACCTCCCTCTCCCTTCCTTTTTTATTTTTTTATTTTCTCTTTTTTATCTCCAATAAATTCAGGAAAAATACCGGGATGATGGGTACCAACTTGTGAAGCCACTGAGCCCACCTGGCAGCCCCCTAAAATAGGGTTCGGCCATGAGGGGGAAATCTTCCCCCTCCCGGTACTCCTTCTTTATATGGAAAGTCCCTGAAACTCCTCCGGAACCACTTGAAACCTATAGATAAAATCATTGATATTATCTAACGATGTTAGAAACACATCTCTAACGTCCCAGGACATCTCATGTCCTCTATAATCTCTCATATAAATTCTGCCTAACATCGGCATAATTTCTCTCTTATATTAACTTCCCTGAAACCACTCTGATTGATACCGTACTTATTTTTGTGACATCGCAGCGACATAGAACATTCATAAAACCAATAACGACATATTAGTTCTATCAACTAAATTTTTACACGTCTTAATTGGGTGATCCGTAAAAGCTCGATAACACACAAACATGTTCGAGAACTTACCGAACAATAACCGACAGTGGGACCGTGGACATCCTTGGTTTCTCATGTGTTCTCGAAGAATGAGGGAACCGTATAAGTTACTCATTGCACGTATTCCCTTAATTTCACGATACCAACGATATCACGAGGGGAAACTATGTTATTTGGTCTGATCATAACATATATAACTCGTTTACCTATACCGTTCTCTTTTCTCCTCCATATCCCCGATGACCTTGTGATAAACCACACTGTGTGTAGCCAGAAGATATGTCATCGACGATACTGAGAGGTCCCAGAGTGTGTATCTCTCTATCATCTAGAGGAGTTAAGTACTAGTCTTGAATGATCTCGGTTTCTAGGTCATACCGAGATATCACCGTTATGATCCCCGGTTACGGCAAGATGGTTGATGATATCCAAAGTATAACTTTTGATTGTGCGGACACTAGATATCTGATATTATAGGAATTATAGCCAATCAACTTCATATGTATTTTCTAAAATACATTATGATTATTTAGTATCTTTTAGCAACAACATACATTTGGGCCGGTTCAGTACTATTGTTACTCTAACAATAAATCTTATGTTTGCTAGACTTTTATCCAAGTCCATGATCAAGAAAATGTGATCATCTCACAAACCATAAGCTAATATTAGAGACAAGATTAGGAACTCTTGTTTGTTTATGCCTTTACACGCGCACACAGATTTTCCTTTTATAATCACATTTCAAGTGCTATAGTGGTTGTAGCATGATGACATAAACTTAATTATGAACTTGGAGATAGAATAATAACCGAATATTATTGTCTCTAGGGAATACATCCAAAAGTTAGAAGAGTCCTCACAACATCGCAGCAAGAAGATCAAGATCAATGATGCAACCTATTCCAAACAAGATCCAGTAAATTCCATAGAAGTCATTATTGATGGAGGAAGTTGCCATAACCTTGCTAGCAAAGAACTATGCGACAAAATAAACTTGCAATACAATAAGCACCCTCATACTAATCATGTCCAATGTCTAAGTGACTCTGGTACTTTCAAAATCTAACACATGGTGAATAATTTCTTGAATATTGGGCCATATGAAGACACCGTTAAGTGTGATGTGGTGCCTATGACGGTGTGGCATCTTCTTCTTGGAAGACCTGTGCAATATGACAAAGGTGCAATGCATGATGGACGCACAAATTAATATAGCTTCAAATGGAACAAAAAGACCTTTGTGCTCCATCCCATGACTCCAATTCAAGTGATATA
The DNA here is from genome assembly GCA_028641055.1 of Alopecurus myosuroides. Taxonomy (NCBI): domain Eukaryota; kingdom Viridiplantae; phylum Streptophyta; class Magnoliopsida; order Poales; family Poaceae; genus Alopecurus; species Alopecurus myosuroides. Next base: position 487,121,975 of record CM054058.1, read on the forward strand.
CGATAATGCAAGGACTCTAGTATGCACGCAACAAGAGCAACAATCTTGTGAGTTGATTGGTCAGAGAGAGAACCACCAAAAAGAAAGTGAAAGCCACAAGCCAAATATGAGTGTAAAAATTATGAGTGCTTCCAAAGGCCTAGTCTTACTTACCACCAAACGAGAGATGAGGGAGTTGAGAGAAAACACATCCATTCTTCACTTTGTGCTTGTGTCCAAAGGGGAAATCCTTGAAACTAATGACATGACATGCTTTCCTCCGTCTTTGTTGAGTATTTTGCAGGAATTTGAGAATGTGTTTACCAAGGATCTACCATCGTTCCTTCCTCTTATTAGAGGCATTGAACGCCGCATCTACCTCATACCGGGTGCTCCTCTTCCAAATCGATCTCTTTATCTCACCAACCCTAAAGAGCCCAACAAAATCGAGCGGAAAATTTAAGAATCTCGTATCCCTTGTGCCATTCCGGTTATCCTAGTGCCTAAACAAGATGATACACTTAGAGTGTGTATGGCTTGTCCTCACATCAATTCTCTTACCGGGAGATATAGGCATCCCATACCAAGACTTGATGACACGTTGGATGAATTAAGTGGTGCTACTATGTTTTCCAAAATTGATCTTAAAAGTGGTTACCATCAAATCCGCATGAGCATTGGAGATGAATGGAGAACCGCTTTCAAAACTAAAATTGGTTTATATGAATGGCTTGCCATACCCTTTGGACTTTCAAATGCTCCCTCAACATTTATGCGTCTTGTGAATGAAGTTTTAAGAGATTTCATTAGAAAAATTGTGGTTGTCTATTTTGATGAAATTCTTATTTACAGAAAATCTTTGGACGACCACCTTGGTTATATTTCACATGTCTTGTTGGCTCTTCGCAAAATAAAACTTTTTGCAAATCTTTTCAAATGAAATTTTTGCACCGACAAGATTATATTGTTGGGTTTTGTGGCTTCCTCCAATGGAAATGAAGTTCATGACAAGGAAGTAGAATTAATTAGGAATTGTCGTAACCCAACATCCGTGGGTAAGATAAGCCGTTTACATGGCCTTCCCGGTTTCTATCGCTGTTTTGTAAAATATTTTTCAACCATTGATTTCCTTTAAATGAGCTTACAAATCAAAATGTACCTTTTGTTTGGAGAAAAGCACAACAAAAAACATTTGACGAGCTAAATAAGCGTATAACCAAAGCACCTTTGCGTTTTTAACGGTATTTTAATAAAACTTTTGAAATTGAGTGTGATGCTGGCGGAATTTGTAGTTGTGGCGTTCTAATGCAAAATGGAAGTCCCGTTGCCTATCATAGTGAAAAACTAGATGTTTCTAGACTTAACTATCTCATTTATGACAAAGAGCTTTTTGCATTAGTTCGAGCTTTGGAATTTTGGCAAAAATATCGCAAAACAATTTGTCATTCATTCAGATCATGAATCTTTAAAATATTTGAAAAGTCAAGAAAATTTAAACAAAAGACATCCTAAGTGGGTAGAATTTATCAAGTATTTCCCTTATGTCATCCAATACAAAAAGGGCAAAGAAAATGTTGTTGCGGATGCATTATCCCACAAGGAATGCATTCTTACACATCTTGAGATTAATATGATTGGTTTGGATGAGATAAAGGATTTGTGCTCTTTCGATGGTTTCTTTGGACATATCTTTGAAAATTGTTTGCCAAATCGAGGATTTAAAGATTTCTGTTTGCACACAGGATTCTTATTTAAAGGTAACCAATTGTGCATCTCCGAGACCTCTCTTTGTCTCTTGTTGTTGAAGGAACCGCATGAAGGAGGCCTCATGGGAAACTTTGGAAGAGACAAGACTTATGCCATGCTCTCCACCAACTATTATTGGCCTAAGATGAAGCAACAAATGGAATGACTTGTCAAGCGATGTTCAACATGTCTCCGAGCTAAGTCCACTTCCAACTCTTATGGTCTTTACATGCCATTGCCTATGCCACACCTCCCATGGAGTGATATTAGTATGGAAATTCGTGTTAGGATTACCATGCAGAAAAACAAACATGGATTATCTTTACAGTTGTTGAACGATTTTTAAAGATGGCTCATTTTATTCCTTGCAATAGAACGTATGATGCTTCACATGCTGCAAATCTGTTTTCCAGGGAAATTGTTCGTCTTCATGGTGCGCCCAAGAAAATTGTGTCGGATTGATACGTAGAGTTCACAGCATACTTTTGGAAGACATTGATGTCCAAGTTAGGAGTCAAGCTACTCTTCTCCACGGCCTATCATCCTCAAACATATGGCTAGACGGAAGTGGTGAACCGAACGCTATCGTCACTCCTTCGCGCATTGATCAAAGCAAATCTAAAGAATTGGGAAGAGTGCACCCCCACGCCGAGTTCTCCTACAATCGAGCACTTCATCAAGCTACAAAGAAGATCACATTCTATGTCGTTTACGGCTTCAACCCCAACACGGCTCTCAATATCCTACCATTGCATCTACATGAGCGAGTCAACATGGACTTCGACAAGCGCATCGCCTACATCAAGAACTTCATGAGTCCACGAGATCAACACTTGAGAAGCACTGCAAGCACCATGCCGCAAAGATGAACAAGAACAGGGAGCCCATGGTGCTCAAAGAGGGTGAACTTGTTTGGCTACATTTCCGCAAAGAACGCTTTCCACAAGAGCACAACTCCAAGCTCAAGCCCTAATGTGACAGACATTTCAAGATACTCAAGCGCATCAACGACAATGCCTACAATCTCGACATGCCCCAATCCAACTAACTCGTACACAAAACATTCAACGTGAAAGACCTATCTCCCTTCAATGGATGTCCAAGTGATGATAATGATGACAAGTCGTGGACGACTCTTTCGCGCGGGGGGGGGGGGAGGGGGGACGATGCAGCCCAACCCATTCTACCAAGCTCTCCTACAACACTCAAGAGCATGTGCAAAGGCTACGCGAGAAAAGGTGCACTCGCTCTTGTCTCTCTATGATTTCGATGGCTCCGTGAATGGTCCACTACCTCATAGGAACACTCTATGTGTGCTCAGCTACGACCCCCCAATGGAGCCCCAAGACGGTGCCAAGTATGAGCAAGAACATGGCCAAGAAGATCACCAAGAAGCTGCACAAGAAGAAGAAGTGCAGCTCCTGGAGCCGCCGGATCGTCCAGCGCCAACCGCCAGATCGTCCGGCGGCTGACGCAGGTGCAAGCCCTAGTGGCCCCCGCCAGTTCAAACGGTGCAAGCACGCCTGATTTTCCGGCGCCTCCCAGGACGTCGGATGGCATCCGATACGTACCGGCACCCGTGCGGCGTCCCTCGGTTGGATCACCCTCTCGTCCGCCGGTACGTCCGGCGCAGCCCTGTCGGCTCCTCCGGCGCCCTCGCCGGTCCGTCCGGTACCCCGTGCCGGATCCTCGGGCACCTGGAATTCATGCGTGCCTTCAACTGGTGCCAGTGACACTCTCACCGCCGGACCATGCGGCATTTGAAACGCCGGATCGTCTGGTGCCCCTGCCTGCGTACAGAAAGTGGCCCCCAAGCCGTGTATCTCACCTTCCACCTACCCCTTCGCCGCATCTACTATAAATAGGACCCCTAGGCCCAGATCTAGGGTTAGAGACGATGAATAGAGATTTGTGAGCTCGTGCTCTTTAGTCTTTACCTCTCGTGTGAGGCTACTTCTACTGCATCTAGAACCGTATCAAGACTACTTCAAATACCTTGTATCTTGGATTGTATCAATGCTACTCCGGGATTGTTATCATTTTCCCTTGGGATTCAGTTAGTGTCTCCCCAATCTATCCCAACTAACCCTTAAGGTTCTATTGGTGCGGTGGAGCAGCCGTATGTGTTGAATTTGTTTCAATTAAGGTGAGTTTGAGTTCCAGAGGCGGCCGTTTTGTTTAGTTGCCGGGAGATCGAACCATCGAGTTCTCGCTAGAGCACGCAAACTTGCTCACTCTCCTAAGAGTCAATTTTGAGCAGGAGAAAGAAAATCCCGCGTTCACGATGATAGTAGGTGTCTTGAATTTTGAGGGACTCTTAGCAGCTAGACATTACAACTTATATGTAGTAGGAACCAGAGTCATTAATGTTACAAGGTGATTTATGTGCTTTTAGTAAACAAAGCTAACTGAGACTGGAAAGTTATGAAGATGCAGAAAAGTATCAGGTAGGAAAAACAGAGCATGCATAATTCACCAAGCAATTCATCTGAACCATCCGATCAGTATGCATGACATTCATGTAGTAGTACAATTTGTTGTTACGACTGCATCATCTCTGTATGGAACCAAACCAGCTACAGCAATGTGCAGACACTAAATAAGCTGTTAATGCTCATGCTGTAACCATATCATCGCCTGATCAAATAATACAAACTCCAGGTTAATACGAATAAGCAGGACGGTACAATTGGTTTCTAACAGATCCTCTTGGCCGTTCAGCATACCTGGGATGTTCCATGCCACACACTTGACTGGCAGGAAAACAACAAAGATCACAGCCACATTAACTAGTTATATAGTCTTAGTTAGTTAACATACTACTGAATGTGCAGAACAACCTTATCCGGCACACCAACCATTGCCAGATCAAGGCAACCTTAACTCTAGATGACCATATTACAAATAAACCGAGCCAAAAGTACCCTACTACAGACAAACTTAGTAGCAATCAACTGTCGGGTTGCATCACCAGCCTTTATAACCTTAGAACACTGCCAGATCTCCAGCGTTCACACTAGCACTACCCTGACCATGGCGACTCTGCCCTTGAGCTTGCAGCACAGCTTTGTTCCGGCATCTCCTCCTCGGGCCCTTTTTCAACACCTGGCCATATCTCAAAATTAAGTGCATGTGAGTTGTAGATACTCAAGAGCTTGTCAGCAAAGAGAAAAATATAGGTCTTAGTATCAGGCAAGACTCGGTAGCTTGCTTAGAGGAAAAGCACAGCAAGAAAACCTGAGATAAACAAAGAAAAAAGGAAAACATGGCAAGAAGCAAAGGCTGAGATAAAATACAGGGAATTAAAATAAAGCACATACAATGCATGGAGAATCAACTCTCGAGTTTAGATTTTGTAGTTTGCAATGCAAAACTATAGGCATACAGCAAAATACTTCATATATTAGCTAGCATGGAATTATGATTTTTTTTTAACTTAGGCCGACGAAGGGGGAAAAGGGGGTATCATTACTGACAATAAACAAACTAAGTGCATCCTCTGCCATCCCATAAAAATGCTTGCTTGCATTGGCAATTTGACTTGGACGACAGAGATAGAGGGAACCTAGAAGTTCAAACTGTCAAAAGATAACATGGGTGCCCTGTTACTAATTTATCTTGGGAAGCTGATTTCAAATAAAGTGGTTTCTAACCACAAGCTGGCAAGCAGTTTTTGCAACATGAATGCCAAGTCCATAGAGCATTTCGATTTATTTATTTTGGAACAGTACTCTGAGAAATCAATCGAGCTCACCAATTCAATTTTTCTAAAATCATATATTGATATATTGAACAGCCATTAGTACATCTAATCATATCAATTATGCAGATTTACTTCAAAACAAGCATCAAGAGATAAATCTATAGATGTAAAGATGAGCAGACAAGTTTTTCTGCCTCCTTATATCTATCAAAACAAGAGAAGCTAATATAAGTTCTAGTTGACCGGAATCAATGTTTTCAAGGTGAAAATGTATAAATGAACTGGATTTAAACTTGTATTAATATCACCATTTTTCTTCAGTCTTAAATATCAAAAAGGTTTCTTCAAATAATTATTGTGATACAGTGTTCTAATATGATCAAGAGGTCTCGAGGGTGCTTCTCATAGTGTTCAAAATCCTTTCTTTTGCTTGTCTAACTACCTTATAATGTGAACATCCATGAGATTGATTAGGCAACTAGCTAATATCAAATCGTGTAAAGAAGAATTACCGATCCCAGTAATGAAAGCATGTAGTGTGTGATAAGAAGTACGAGTAGAAAACTTGGTAGCTTACCACTTGATATTGTTGGTGACGACATCAAGGATGGGGGGAAGTTGCTATAGGCGTGCAGATTATAAACATCAGACCCTAAAGCACACAGCTTCTCACGCTGGAACGTTTCGATGTCCAGAGTGAAACAGCCTGCCTCCCGGTGTGAGCTTCGACGTTGATACAGGAGCAAGTAGTTCCCCATAGAACACATCAGAGATGTCCCGGACCACAGCGAGATTGTCTTCACCTTCTGCCATTGGCTAGAACTTCCACCATCGTTTTTCCTAATGAAATAAATGAGCTCAGATCCGTCATATTTGAGCACAAACATCCCAGGCCTGCCTTCCCCTGCCTCCACCATGGTGAAATCCTGACAACAACTGGCTTCCTGTGGGGGTTCAACAATGGAGAGCTCCATTGTTCTGGTATCGAGCAGTAATAATTTACTTTCTTCACAATGAGGTGTCAACCAGTAGAAGCAGCCATACGCATATCGGCGCCAGAAGAAGAGACCTATATTTTCCAACGGTGGCAAGCCAGCAAACAAAGTTCTCAGACACTGGGATGGAATGGTTCGCCATTGTCCAGTGTTGGAAGAGAAGACGGAGGCTAGTATCATAGTGTCCCTCTGAGCCCTCCAGACCACTCTGAATGATGTCTCTTCTGCAGGCTCTGCCTCGTCGCCGTCACTGGGAGAGACAAGGAAGATCTCATGGCTGTACTGCCTACCTGTACCCATTTGGCCGTATGCTATTGGGGGGAGCAGGAGGTATCGCCTGTGCAAGGGGTCGCACACCACCACCTCATGGAAGACGATAGTACCGTTATGGTCTCGCATTGGCCTGTCGAGGAGCGCGCGGCCATCACGCATGTTCCTTAGCACCCAGCCGCCGGCGGGGCCAGGTAGGAAGGAGAAGGAGAAGTCAGCCGCCAAAGCAACTGCCCTGCCTGCAGATGCGGAGAGGTGCGGCGGGGTGGCAGGGTAGAAAACTTTTTTGCGTCGGTCGAGGAAGCCGAGCAGGGGCGGGGCGTGGAGCTTGCGGTACCGGGGGAGGAAGGAGCGGTGGGTGGCGACGCGGAGGAAGGAGATACAGGCAGCGGAGCTGCGGACGAGGTCGCCTGGGGTGGGCAGCCGGAGTAGGATTTCCGCCAGCAGCTCGTCGGGGATCGGCAGCGAGGCCATTTCAGCGCGCCCGTCCTCCCCGCCGTCGCCCATTCTTCCGCCGACGGAACCCTAGCACGGGAGAGAGTGAGGATTTGAGTCTGCCTGCAAGAGAGGTGCCCTAGTTTACCACCCTGAGTCCAATCCTGTCCCTTGCTTACAGATCTAGCGACCAGAATCCGTCGGCTCAGATTAACTTGATGGAACAGAGCAAGCTTCTGCGGCTTCAGATGAGATTTGCATCAATGCGAGCCCTCAAAAAAAAAACACTTCATTGTCTAATTTATCATGATTTTTTACTATTACTGTGTTCCTTAATGAAAGAGATCAGTATGTACATAAAAATTATGAGGAACCCAAGTCACAAAATCGGATGGAACAAAAAGAATTATTGTGCTAGCTGTTTGTTTAGCTTGCTTAATGTTATTTTTTTCATATTTCCTTTTATAAGAGTAGATTATGCTGCTGCTGCCATCATCCGTTCAAATAGTTTCTCCGTAGCTGCAATCGGGACAACAAGGCTCCATAAATAATCTATCTGGATCATGGCACAGGACACCGTGTAAATTTTGGTTTCTTTGTAATTGTGATTTTTCACCCCATGTGACACCCCTAAAAGCTGATTTCTACCCGTTGTGGCACCGGTGTGCACCCTGATCACCAATCCTCTAGCTTTGCCACTGGATATCAGAATATTGGGTTTCTTTTGATTTTCATTGATTTTCAAATATCACAGCCACATTGACTTGTTACATAGCCATATTTAGATAACATACTACTGAACACCCAGAATCTAAATGTCATCAACTCTCGCTACCTTATATGACACATCAACCACTGCTAGATGAAGACTCATAAGATAAGCTCCGGGTACACGATACACTCGAGGTTAAATCTTGAATTCTTGATGCAACTAGAAAAGCCAAAATCACCCTATTGGAGACCAGTTTAGTAGTAGTGGTCAATTGTGAGAATGGAATCGTAGCATCACCAGCGTCTCTAATCCTCAACACTGCCTGACCACTAGCATTCCCATCAGCATTATTCTCACCATGGCGACTGTGTGTTTGAGCTGTGTCGATATTGTTTATCAATGGTATCAACAAAAGACGATTATATTGGGATAGTGTACGCGTGGAGATCGTCCGGTGGGTTAGCACACAGAGAGGCGCGATTTATACGGTTCCAGGCCCCGGGAAATATCATCTGATAAAAGCCCTACATGATGTTTGTGGCTAGGTCTTATTCTGAATACTCACGAGAGAGCCGCCGGTGTACCAGCTCTCCTCTAGTTGAGGTCTAGCCGTAGAGGCTCTATCTCAGTCTATCTGAGTTAGCCCTCTTGGGATGCATTTCCCCTGCTTATATAGTTGGAAGAGACCAGTTTATGTGTAAAATCCTAGTAGGATACAAACTAGTCCAGCTTCTACTTCAAGACAGATAACAATCCATGTGCTACTCAAACTCTTTGTGTTGGCCCGATGGGCCAGTTCTCATGACGGGTCACAACCTACTTTTGCGTGGGTACCCGTTTTCCATATCCACGACAGCTCGCATCTCCTTCTCGGCCCCTTTTGCAAACACTTGCTCAATATGTCCAAATTAAGCATGTTCAAAAGATGTTTCGCTCTCTGGAGAAACTCCCCCGCCCCTCCGCTCTCCCCGCTTCCCCCACGCCCCACGATTCAGCTGCGCCGTCCTGCGTGAGGGAGGGCTCGTCGGAGGCAGCGGCGCCGGTGCGCGTGGGTGTGCTGGTGGATGATTTCGGGCGCGAGACGGCGGATGAGGAGGCTTGGTCGCGGGAGCTCGAGGAGATCTCCGATGAAGCTCTGGACCGCCTCGTGCGGGAGGGCTCAGATCTGGTCCAGCAATCGGAGGCGGCGGAAGGATCCCGCCCTGTCCAGGGATGGAGGGCCTCATACTTGGTGAGATCGAAGCCTTCCCTGAGTTTTTCTGGTTCGATTTGGATTTTCTCGGGGGGACGCATCATGCTGCGGGATGAGAGGGATGTGATTGTGGATGCGCTGGTGTTCGGGGAAGACGAATCCATCGCGGTTGGAGATGTGGTGGTGTTCCCCAACTACCGTGTCGTGGTGGGTGCGATTTGGGAAGGCACAGCGAGGCCGTTGGAGGGCGCGAGGAAGTGTTCGTCGCCGGTCCCTGGCCCGAAGCTTGCTGCGATGAGGAAGGAGCCCGAAGTGGGGCGGTCGATAGTTTCTCCGATGGGGTCGCCGCTTTCCTCTGGTGATTGCATGTCGTTGGTGGAGATTGTTGTTCCTGCGGGCGCCTCAGGTGATGAGCGCCGGCATGCTATCGCAGGGCATGGTAGGATTAGAGTTTCGAAGGAGGTGCGCAAGGTGGCGCCTGGGCCTGACCGTGGTGGTGCGGTAGGTGCGGCGAAGGGGATTGGGGTGTGTTCCAGGCCTTCGTCGGAGTTCCTCCAGCGAATCCGCATGGAATCGTTTGGGGATCGAGATGCTAAAGTGGCTGGTCCATCGGCGGCGGCGGCCACGGCAATGAATCAGAGTCAACGTTCAGAGACGGAGAATTTGGGTGCTCAGGGGGCAGTGGCTAACGTAGACGAAGTGGGGCTCTCGGGTTTGGGCCAAGGGGGCACACAGGTGGGCCGGGTGGGCCGTGTTTCGGGGGGGTTACTGGAATGGAGAGCCCAAGATGGTCGCTGAGTGGGCCAAGGCAGCTGATATAAAAGGTGCGTGGGTGTGGGTGAGAAGGCATTCTCCCCTCTCCACCTCCTCTTTAGGGTTCTTAGCTTCCAGAGACGAAGTCCGGCGTTTCGGCGGCGGCGCGAGAAGGGTCACCCGTTCGGCAGAGCGGAGGGTGGACTCCAGGACTTTTGCGCAGGTTGTGGCAGAGATGTTTAGGCAAGACCGGGATGGCCGTTTCCCTCCGAAGAGGGGGGAGACTACCGGGAAGATCGAAGGGAAGGTGACTTCGCTCACAGGGACAAGAGGCTCCATGATGATAGATTTGGGCAAGATCAGAGGGGGTGCGTCCAGATCTCGAGTTTCGTGGTCGCGCAGGGGCGCCACAGCTCATATTCGGGCCACGAGATGGTGTCCCCCCCAGATCTGGGCCTCCACGTGGTGGTGGAGGTGCCAGTGGGGCGGATCTGCGTAGGGAAAGGGAATTGCGTGATCTGGCACTCAAGAATACGGATAAGCCGGCCTCAAGCAGTGTAGGGAAGAGATCAGATCTGAGGAGGAAGAAGGTCTCGCCAAGAGGACCCTGTACTGCCACAAGTGCACAAAACCTGGGCACCTTCAGAGGGACTGCACCGCTCCTCCCACCTGCTACACCTGCAAGAAGCCAGGACATGTAGCAGCGGAATGTGTGGAGGGGAAGTCGAGGCCGGCGATCAGGATCTGCGGTAGCGGCGCGGAGATGTTCTACAGCTTGAGGCTTGAGGTCCCAGAAAACCTATGTGTGCCTTCAACAGTGATGGGTGTGCTGAAAGTCTTGGAAGGAGATGGTGATGAGGAATCAGTACTGCTCGAGCTGTCGGAGCTGCTTGACCACAAATGGGTTTGGAGGCTAAAGTGTATTGGGAAGAAGGAATTTCTCATTGAATTCCCTGACGCGGCTAGCCGGAGGGAAGTGACTAAATTTGTCAATGGTTTTCGCTTTGTCTCTGATGAGTCGATCTTTGCGCGTGTGACGGAATCTATTCGAGAGTTCGAGGCTTTTGGGCTGTTGGATGAGACTTGGGCCAAGCTTTATGATCTGCTGAAGTGGGCTAGATTCCAAGAAGCTGTTTGGGAGCTAGCTTTCATGGTGGGGGAACCGAGAGAGGTGGACGCCTCTTCGTTACCGGGCAGTGCTCCAGTTCGCGTGAGGGTGGCGTGCAAAGACAAGCGCAAGATCGATGGCAATTAAAATGTGTACATCAATGGGCGTGGGTTCCGGCTCGAGTGGGAGGCGGAAAAAGAATCCGATTCTAGTTCTTCCCCTCCGAGCCCCCCTAGCTATAACGACAAAGATGCAGATGATGAAGAGGAGTCTCAAGCTGAGGAGGAACAGGAGATGCGATCAAAGAAAAAACATGATAAGCAGGCAGGCACACAACAGGGGGATGGTGGCTTGAGCTTGGTAGGAGCGCAGTCTGAGGGTTCCCAGCTGGATTCTCATCATTCCAGATCGACTGTGGCTGTAGTTGAGCAGCAGTCAAGCTTGAAGGATGAGGAGCAGACTGGGGATGATGAATCTGTCACGGAATCAGAGAAGGAGAACAGTGGTAGCCAAGAGGAGGAGGTCTCTGATGAGCAGGAGGCAAGGAAGGAGGAGCTTGTTCAACTTAAGAGTGTCACGAAGGAACTTATGGCGGAACATGCCAGCGAACAGAAGGTCAGTGATAGGAGGGAGGGAGAGGCTTCGATGGACAATGTAACTTCAGATAACCAAGCGGTGACTGCGGTTGACAAGGAAAGTGAGCAGGGCTGGACTTTGGTGGCCCATGAGAGCAAGAAGAAGGGCCAGCTGGAGCTGAAGTTGAAGGAGCCCGTGACGGGTCGTCACAGCGACAGACTGTTACAGAAAAGATAATGGGCTTACAATCCCGGAGAAGGCCGAACAGAGAGCGCGCAAGAAGAACGACATCACAGGTAATTCTAATGCTTTCCACATCCTTAATTCTATTCCGAACCCCGTTTTGGTCCAGGTTGCGAGGGATTGCAAAGTTGTTTTGGGGGAAGGGGACAAACCTATTAATCAACAAATTAATGTTTTCAAAGCAAAAGAAATGGCCGAAGCCATACTAGCGGAAGCTAGGGCAAAGAAAAATAAAGAATCTGAGACAGTTACTAAGGACAGTCAGGCTGCCAATGTGGTAGACGGAGCGAAGCTACGGTTGGGGGTGGTGGAGGAGTGCCCTACACCGGAGTCCCCTCTCAGCTCGATGGAGCGGGAGTTGGGTTTTGGTGATCGGTTGGAGGAGCTGTCCCCGAGGATTCGTTCTTACTCCAAGCCAGCTCGTAGTGGAGGTGGCTCGAGTAAGAAAAAGAACGGGAACAGGCGCAAGGGGAGTGGAAAAAAAAGAAGACCCCGATGACGATGCTTTTTTACAATATGAGAGGCATGGGGAGCAGGGGCAGAAGGCAACAGGTGGGGGATTTTGTACGTCAATATGGAGTGGATGTCATCTGTTTACAAGAAACGAGCAAAACTAGACTGTCTTGGAAAGACATGAGGGGAGTGGGTGGGAACTTCACCTATGATTGGAAAGTTAAGCCCGCAGTGGGGCACTCTGGTGGTCTGATAGTGGCGGTCAGGTTGGATAGGTTTGAGGTTATTAGTAGAGACCAAGGTGATTTTTTTGTCAGCTCATTGGTCCGTGATCTTTCTAACTCTTTGTGTTGGGAGGTTTTGAATATCTACGGCCCGGTGGCACCCGAAAGGAAAGATGACTTATTGGCGGAGATCACTGACAAAGTTTTGACAGCTAGGGTCCCGGTTTGTTTAGGGGGGGACTTCAACCTTATCAGATTTGATCATGAAAAAAACAGGGGTGCTCTTCACAGGGGTTTGATGTTGAAATTTAATGTTATGATCGATTTGTTGCAACTCAAGGAATTGCGTCGAAGTGGATGCCGATTCACTTGGACCAACAAACAGCCCCAGCCTACTATGGAGGTACTAGATAGAGTCCTGGTTTCTACCTCCTGGGAAGCCATGTACCCTCTCTCGTTGGTGTTTTCGCCCACCAGATCAGGGTCGGATCACTGTCCAATTCTGGTGGATTTGGGCACCAGCCAGCCGCCTAAGCCAAGTCTGTTTCGGGTGGAAGCTACTTGGTTTGAGCGCCCGGGCTTTGTTAATCTGGTTAAGGCGAAGTGGCCGGTTAGAAAGGGGGGAGGGTGCTGGACTATTGGAAATGTCAACAGACGGAGTTGAGGAGATTCTTGCGTGGTTGGTCCAGAAATGACAAAGGGGAGTTCGCTAGGCTCAAAAAAAACTTGACGGCAAGCCTTAAGGATCTTGACGAGCTGGGGGACCTGAACTTGTTGTCGGGTGAGGAATGGTCTCAGAGATATGCAATTGAAGAACAGCTCTCTCAGGTATTTGCTGAAGAAGAAAGATATTGGCATGTGCGAGGAGGGGAAAACTGGCTAGCAAAGGGAGACAACAACACTGCTTTCTTTCATTCGGTGGTGAATGGGAGACGTAGAAAAACATCTATTCTCTCCTTGGAGGATGAGGGGCTTACTATTGACGACTCGGAACAGATCAAAGTGCATGTAACTGATTACTATCGAGGTCTATTTGGCCAGGAACCGAGCTCGCAGGTAAAAATGACCAGACCTTTTGGGAGGATACAACCATGGTGTCTGCCGAGGACAACTTAACATTAGCTAGACCTTTCTCGATGGAAGAAATTGCGGAGGCAATGAAGTCCATGAAAACAAATATGGCGCCGGGTCCAGATGGCTTCAGAGTAATGCTCTACAAAGAATTTTGGCCGCTTGTTAAGGACAATATTAAGGAAATGTTTGATGAACTTCATGAGGGGACCCTTAGTTTGGGGAGGCTGAACTATGGGATAATCATCCTCATTCCTAAGATCAAGGAAGCAAACATCATTAAGCAATTCCGTCACATCTGCCTGCTTAATGTGATTTTCAAACTGATAACCAAAGTTCTCACGGATAGGCTAACTCCCATAGCTGAGAAGATTATCGACATTACTCAAACTGCGTTTATCCCAGGCCGTCACATCCTGGAGGGGGTCTCGGTGCTGCACGAAGTGGTGCATGAGTTGCATAGGACGAATGCTAGAGGTATTATCCTCAAACTGGATTTTGAGAAAGCGTATGATAGGATTCAATGGCCTTTCCTCCGAGATGTGCTCAGAGGCAAAGGCTTTAACGAGTCTTGGATTTCGTGGATGGTGTTGGCAGTGCAAACGGGCAAAGTTTGTGTGAATCTGAACGGGGAAAACGGCGATTATTTTCGGACCTTCAGGGGGTTGAGGCAAGGGGATCCGCTCTCCCCTTTGTTGTTTGATATAGTTGCTGATGTCTTGGGTAACCTCATCTCTAATGCTAAAACCAAGGGTCATTTGAGAGGTTTGGTCCCTCATTTAGTTGACGGGGGTATTTCTCATCTTCAGTATGCGGATGATACGCTGCTGTTTCTGGATTTGGAGGATCAATCGATAGCCACGCTCAAATTCCTTCTATACTGCTATGAGGCTTTGTCGGGTTTGAAAATCAATTACGAAAAAAGTGAAGTGTTTGTTTTTGGGGTGGAGCAAGCTGAGAGAGTGCGGGTTGCTAACTTGTTCAATTGTGAGCTTGGTTCTTTTCCAATGAAATACTTGGGTGTGCCAATCTCCAACCACAAGCTGCTAGCTTCAGATCTGGAGTTTCTTCCAGGAAAAGTGCACAAGAAACTGGGAGGATGGAAGCCTATGTCGTCAGGGGGTAGGAAAATATTGATAGATTCATGTCTTAGTAACCTGCCTACTTATGTGATGGGCTTCTACTTAATTCCAGAAGGAATTCATTACAAGATGGATATGCACCGAGCTAGGTTCTTCTGGGAGGGGTCTAATGAGAACGGGAAGTACCACATGGTGCGGTGGCTTGATTTGGCTAGGCCAATTGAATTTGGAGGGTTGGGGTTCGCGAAAACTAGAGCTAAAAACATTGCGCTGCTGGCCAAATGGATCGTTAAGTTGGAGAGAGGGGATCAGGACTTGAGCTGCCAAATTCTCCGTAAAAAATATTTGGGTACCAGGGGTTTCTTCCAATCGGAGGCTGCGGGTGGCTCACAGTTTTGGAAGGGGCTGCACTCGATTAAGAATTGGGTCCGTAGAGGGATTAGGTACGAGGTGGGAAACGGGCTAGGTGTTAGCTTCTGGAATGATGTCTGGTATGGCCAGGTGCCATTGAGCATTGCTTTCCCGCGTATTTTTGCGGTCTGTAACCAACAACATGCCTTGGTCGCTGAGGTGCTTACCCCCCAGGGGTTGGCACTTTCCTTTCGCAGATCCTTTGGCCCGGACGAGGGCGCGGAGTGGAGGAAATCGGCTCTTATCTGGAGGGTGTGTCCCTGGAGGGCGGGAGGAGAGATATCGGGCAGTGGGTATTGGGAGGTAAACAGGGTTACACGGCTAAATTGTTGTATAGGGAAATTCTTCACTCGGGGGTTGTGGCGGATGACCTCCGGGGGCTTTGGAAAACTACTACTCCGTTAAAGATTAAAATCTTCTCTTGGATGTGCCTGAGAGGAAGAATCCAAGTTACCCAAAACCTGGTCTCGAAGGGGTGGCCGGGCTCTAGTGGGTGCAAGTTTTGTGGAGAGGAGGAATCGGCGGATCACCTCCTCTTCCAGTGCCCAATTTCTCATTTCTTATGGTGGTGCATCAAAGAGGGCTTGGGTTGGGGGGCTACTCCCTTCTCCATTGAGGAGTGTGAATGGAGGCTTAGGAGAACTAGTAACCGTGAAGCGCAGCTGGCGCTTTGGGCAGTGTGCGAAGCAGCGTTCTGGGTGATTTGGCTGACACGCAATGATTTTGTCTTTAACAACAAAATCCCTACCTCTCCACTAAACAATATGTTTGTTGTTATTTCCTTTTTGAATCAGTGGAGGAGTCTCTTGCCATCAAAGCATAAGGATCGTTTGGACCCGCTCTTGGAGAAGTTGAAGGCGAAGGCGTTGATGATCAAGCTGGTGGTCGCTCCCCGCCGTGGAGTAGGATAGGATCTTGGTGGTTGCCCCTGCGTGGGTGGTTTCTTTGGCCTTTTTGGCTTGTTCGTTTTTAAAACCTTTAGTTCTCGTTGGTACGTTTGTTCTTATAAGCGTTTAATGCTGTAAAACTTGGAACTGTCTTGGTGGTGGGTGGCTGCTTTCCTAAAGCAGGGCAATAAAGTTGTGCCTTTCCTCTAAAAAGGAGAAAAAATGTAGGTTTTATATCATGCAAAACTCGGTACCTTTATTAGGAAAACATATCACACCCAAAAAAAACTGAGGTGAGATACTATGGCTATCCTCAGAAAAAACATAAATGGCAAAAAGCTCAGGGCGTAATATCATACTACTCGTTGAATCTTTGCTCTTGTTCGCGGAACAACTTTGGCATTTGGCACCTTGAAGGTGGACTTAAACTTGGTGAAATTGAACTGACAGAAGAAATGGTAAAGAGACCGGTAAGGTGGCCAGAACAGAAGATCAGCCCAAGCAAGGATCTTCTTTACAGGAAGCACCACCGAGTAATGGTATTGGTTAGCACCAATATGCTGGTAGAACAGAACAGGCGAGAAGATGGTATGTTTTACCGAGTATAATAGGCACAGCGATGAGCACGCATACAGGAATACACAACAAAATCAAAGTGACACAACCTATTAATTAACCTTCTAACTGTGTTGTTGTTGCATACTTTGAACACGACATAAATTCAAGATTGCAGCCAAACAGAGTTAAAAGCACTCTACTACAGACAAATCTGTCCTAAACTCTGATTCTCTGGTTACAGCACAACCTTAATTAATCAGTATTCAGATCAGGAAAAAAAAAGTTTGTTATTTTCTAGAATTAATGAATTTCACACAGATGATAATTCAGATTCAAGAGCCCACGTTCAGCAGGTGAACTTCAAAAACACCATCCTACTGACCGGCGATACGGGTGCCACTGCGGTGTCAGTCTCACACACACGCGCAGACGCATGTACATGTACTTACCTTCTGATTTACTTAACCGCCAGAAGCATGTGCTTATCTTTATATGCTCCAAGGATAACCAGGATAGATAATGTGATAATGAGGAGAAAATTGCAAAAAAATAAAACACTACACTTGGGGATAGAGCTTCAAAAAACCACAACTTTTCAATTTTTTCTCAAAAGAACACCCCCTATAGGGGGGGGGGGGGGGGAAAGCACTACGCCGACGGCAGCCGTCCGTCGGCGAAATCGCAAAGGCCATCAGCGCAGGGATAGCCCGACGGCAACCGTTGGCGTACCATCGTCGGCATTTTAGACTATCGGCGTCATCATCCGGCCGTCGGCGTAGTGATCCCTTCGGCGTACCCCTCTATGGCCCCACTAGCGGCCTGACACCCTTTTTCGTAGCCACACGATAAGACGACAGTATTTACGTCGGTCGACGTTTGCCACGTGTTGCCATCCTGTGTGTTAGTGTGATCTGCTTAGGATGGATAGTTATACGCAGATGGCGTTGTCGTCGGCCTATCTTCCCACGTGTCAACTCCATGTGCACCTGGGAGGGTTATACGCCGACGGTATCGTCGCCGGCCTATGTTTGGCCATTTTTTCCTAACTGTCGTGCTGCATTGCTAATGGCAGGATTAAAATTGCAGAAAAAATAAATTTTGAACCATATCACAAAAACAGCATGGATATTATCTAAACATCATGCAAATCATCCAAATCTCATACAAACTCTGTCCATCATGAAAACATCATCAATATCATACAAACCCAAACATCCATACAAATCCAAACATCGACCTACATCTCTCAAGAGCTGGAGCTACCCATTTCTGCCCGCGTGAGAACATGCGGACGAGCGCGCGGGGCAGCCGCAGTCAAATCGCATGCGGAACACGGTGAGACACCACCACTGGCATGAACGGTGTGGTCTCGCGCGATGAACTCGGCGAGGTGCCAGCACCGGTGTGATCGCGCGTGAGGAAGTCGGCGAGGCATCAATACGACCAAAGGGTCCAATCCTGGAGCATCCCAATCCTTACATGTTTGAGCAAAACTTAGCAACTTGGAAGGCACGGGATAGCGGTAACAACTAGTTTGGAAAATAACATACCGGAGTCCTTGAGTAGTATGTGTGAACGAAATCGTCCCTCGGTGGGCACACCGGTGCCAGCCCAGCCTTGTTGGCCATTCTCGTAGCGTATCCCGCTCTCCAGTGGCAAAAATCTTATGGGTTGACTGCAAGATAGTTTAGATGCCAGACGTTGTAGAAAATAAAGGTTCAAACTAACGGAAATGGGACCTGTCATCATCTGCAAAAATAAAGGTTGAAACTTATAGCATCGTGCAAATCTTCCCACTCCTCATAGGCCCCTCTGCTCTGCACACACTCCTGATACTCAGTCGCATACTCCGCATAAGCAGCATCGTAGACCGCCTCGAAATCAGCCTACAATTTCAAAAAAAATAGAATCTCGTTAACTTAGCCACCCAGGAACGATTGTCAGAAAGAGAATGAAATTGAGAAAACTTACATCGTAGCAAGATCGGGAAGGTTGTTGAGGAGGCGAGATAGAAGGCACGTCGGAGGTGAGAGTAGGCTTGATATGCATGAGGCTCAAAGGATAAGTATGCGGGTTCACCTTCTCAAGACAGCGCAAACGGCCATGATGTCTACTGTGCCCCGACACGACCAATGCTCTCTCGTCGGTCTCCCCTTGAATAGTGGTATCCACCTCCGGATTAGGACCCTTTAATATCGAGAAGTAGTTATCTCAATCCTCCTTGGTAGTGTCGAAGTATAAAAGCCAGACTTATATGTCTAAACCAGGTAACGGCATCTAAAGGAGTAGAAAAATGGAACTAGTTGCTTGGTTGTTCTTCATTCCTAGCGGAACAACAATGACATAACCATGCTTAATGCTTTCGTCTTCTTTTAGAACCAAAAACCAAGGCAACCCCATGATAGGGAAACTATATAGGGCCAGTGGTAGGACGAATTACTATATGTTAACCCATGCTCGGAGGCATAGTGGACTACAGATGCATTGCCTACATACAACTAAATAGCATATATATATTAATTATACTAAATTTTGTCAATTTTATCTTGTTTATCCCATGTTACTAATGCACTGCTGGGGGTCAAACCTTAAGCCCATGCCTAATTTAATCATTCATAACAAATCTTTTTTATAATACAAGATTGATCTTGTAAACCATGAGGAAATATACTCCTTTAGAATTATCCAGTGGCTACCTTTATGTTCACCTAGTTTACAGTGTGATTCTTTATAGCACCAAAGTAAAACCTCCAAAATATATCACTCGGATAACCTCATGGTCAATGGACACATTGTAATATAACCGTGTTATGATTTGACACTAAGGACAAAAGGATGTCTTAATGAAATCTCTTAGCATACCAATCAACTTAGGAAATACCCAGCCATATAGTTCCCTTCCAACAATATGATACTCATTGATGCTGACATAAATAATGTCCATGATCAGAAAACACAACCATCGAACATCCAATAAAGTAGTCGTAAAAAGAAATACTTGGGTTTGATATTGTGTTCATATTACTACCGTGAGTGTGAGCTAAATCCCATATTCAGGAGCCACGTCAGTTATAGCATAATAATATGAATAATAATTATGAAACAGATGTATAATTATTATTTCCTTTGGGCATACATCCAATAGTCTCCCACCATGCTTTAGTTGCCATGCTAAATCCAAGAGTGGATCCACTCCGAGATGATAAGTGCAAGTGAGATGAAAAATCATACACAGGTGAGTGGCCTCCTGTGTGCTGAAATGTAGATAAAGAAACAGAACTGTCTCACTGAAGGTGACAAGCCAGCTACTACGACTTTTATTAATCAAGGTTCATGTTGCAAAAATATACCGAACATTTGTTGTTGAAGCTTTGTTGGGCCGCACGAAGATTTTGCACGGCTGGAACAACACCGCAATTATTATCTCACATGGTCCAAGTTTTTGCGAAAATAATACACAAAATAAAAAGGGAATGGCTCGGTGTACAAACAGAGCTCATACACCCAACCAATAAAAGAAAATAAAGCTAACACAAAATACTACAGATAATCATAGGTTATGGAGTTTCTAAAGTAGATGAAAAAAATTAAAGTCTAGATGAACAAATGATGCAACCCACTAATCTCAGCTTATCATCAAAAATTTGGAGGGGTGTTCACCTTGGTACGGTCGTTGGAACGATCGAGGTGGCCATATCGTTGCTCGTTAAACGTCTTCTATCCTTGATTCTCAAAAAAGCATGCTCGTATGGTCACAAATACAGAGGGGAGTACGGTGGCTGGTACAGTCAAGTGCGACCGTACCAACACTCGTTAAAGTTTCTGTCTCTCCCGAATCACCGATGGTTTTCGCGGTACGGTGGTTGGTACAGTGGAATTTCACCGTACCACTACTCGTTATGTGGCCCGCAAAAAGTTGCAATGCGGAAGTCATGAGTTCCAGCCCGGTATGGTGGCTGGTAAGGTTAGTGGTGACTGTACTGCAACTCGTTAAAACTCACAGATGTTTACGTTGTGCAAAACGCATCACGGTTCGGTGGTTGGTACGATGAATTTCCACCATACTAGTGATCGCTAAATCATTAGAGATACTCAGGGAACTTCATCCCTTGGTGTTTCTTCATATTTTCTCTAAGGACCTCAAATATTAGTCCGGCGTGGAAAATACGTATATAGAGAATTGTAATCTAGAAGTAGTACACATATATAACTTGAGCAATGAATAAGCTCTACTTGTTGAAAGTTTCCGACAGTCAATTCTATTAATAATTCATGCTAAGACACAAAATGCCAATGCAATATGAAAAGCAATTAAACTCAAGACATAAAACTAAGGAAGACATATAATAACTTATGGGTTGCCTCCCGTGAAGCACTTTCTTTATATCCATGTAGCTAGGCTTCGATGCTCCGCTATTCTCAACTTGGATTGAAAGGGATATCGACCCGAGGTGTAATAAGATTTACCTCTAGCAGCAGTTTGGACCACCTAAGAGCATAGTTCTTTCGGAGAGGCGCACGCATGCAGTGCATGTGCATCATGTAAGTAAAGAGGTCCTTGCTCTCAAGAAGGGATGGATGCACCATGTTTTGCAGGCATGCCTCCTCACATTACTACAACAAGAATTTTATGTTTATAAATATTTTAGATAATCACCTAGGCTTCCTTCATAGGGGAATACTTCACAGAATTATTATTTATCTGCAGGGAATATATAAAAAGTTTGTTACTCCTCTAGTTCTTCTCTATAAATGTCATACCACTCTTGTACAGGCACATCAATATTTAGTTTGCAAATTCTATGTCTAGGCTATTATCATCTATAAGGCACTGCAATTTATTCTCCAATGGTTCGCTATGAAGGTCTTGCAAAAAGTCAGCAAATATATCATTAAGATCAATAGTAGTATATTTAATTGGAGGTTTAACCAATATCGAAAAATCAAGATGTATAAATGTATCATTAGTGAGCATCCCGTTGTTCATCTTCTCCTACAATGCACATAGCTGAAACTCCTTTAATGCCAACTCGGTCCTAAGATGAATACTCGCTGGTGTTTCTTTGAAGAGAGTCATCACTGGCACTTCATGGATAAATTCGATATCAATATATTTCTTTAAACTAATAAGGAGGTTCTCAAGAAGTAATTTAGAAACTTTATTTTTATCAATATAATCAGGTAAAGAACACTCAATTGGTAATTCAGTAGTTTTCCTATTTAGCTCATCAATATCAATGCTCTCAAAAGCTAGGCACGAGTCCTCCTCAGAATAATTTTCTAATAAATGAGTATCAATACAATCATTAGCATAATTAGCATCCATGATAGGTTTACTTTTTGAAGTGGAACTAGAAAGCGAGTGATCAATCTGTTATTTCTCATCTTCGTTATTCTCCTCATCTTGCTTATTTTTCGGTGAGTTCTGCCAAAGGTTATCTTCTTCGAAAGCGGCAAAAAGTTGCTCTATATATTCTTGAACCAATGAATTATCACAAAATTTATTCAAGCAAAAACTATGTAAGGGGATCATTGATTCGTACATCCTATCAAGTGGAAATTTTCTTACTTCTATTTCTCCCGATATATTTAGCATTTGACCAACATCTATTAATAGCACATATTACATAATTAATAAATCCTTAGATACACCATTGTTATAATGAGCTACCAAAGGAACATGAATGCTTATATTAATAACTGAGGTGCTAGGACGGTCTTTGCAATATGATTTAATTTTAGCACTTAGTTCTATAGAGATTTCTTCTGTATGGTTTAGTAGGTCTCTCACCATATCTTCTTTGGTAGCCCGGTTTCTCGTACTCTTGTATCTCTTCTCCTGTATTTCAAGTGTCAAAGAAAATGAAGTTTTCTCTGAAGACATGATTAGCAGTTTTTATAACTTTTAGTTTTTTTGTTCTTTTTGTACAAAGTGATTTTTTAATAAAAAACAAAAAATAGAATGAACTATGTGTGGTTGGAATGAAAACGACCAAGCGCTATGATCCTCGGCAAGGGTGCCATAAAAAGCTTGATGCCTGCAAGCGCACAGGTTCGTTAAAGCATAATTTTGTGGAAGTACGATCTCCCGTTTTATATATAGTTCCCAGAGAGAACAAGATTAGTTGGCACAACCAGACCCGCAACTATGGTGTCAAACAAAGTCGCGTACACAACCAAAACCTATCTAGAAATAGCCTATTCTATAAGTTGCTAAAATACCAATAATAATAGTGTGGTTTATTGTAACTAACAAGAACAAAAGTAAACTAAATAAAGCAAACGAAAACTAAAAGTAAATGATAAAAAGTCAACAAGGGACGCTACAGGGTAGTCTGAAATCACCACTAGACTCATACTAAAGATTGGAAAACGTGTTTCTCTTCATTCTATATTGTGTGTATGTACGGTTCCGTAAATTAATGTGCCCCGATGCCTCGGTTAACACACTACTCATAACCGCTACTATCACCTGTCATAAATGATGCGCCTTTGGTTACTAGTAATTAAGTGTTTCCCCGTGGATACGGTAGAAGTTCTATGAATTCTCCGTTACTCCCATGTTGGAGATTAGCAAAAAGGACGAGCTACTTTCTGTCATGAAATGCTCACTCGTCACTTTGCCGCAAACCAACACAAACAACGTGTCAGGACCAGTAGGTAATATATTATGAGGCCATCAACTCACAATATCTAGGAGATCATTACTACACAACATGCAGTTAAAGATAAACAAATAATCTCCTCAATAATAAAGAAACTAGGGTTCATTCATATCCCCAACCGAACTACTCAAGATTGGAGGCACAACACAGCATAGCATCAACCATATGGATTATGGATGAGTGTTGAAACATCTACACCAAACAATTCTCAACGAGATTACAAAGAGATGGTAAAAAAATCTTTGGTTACAGCAGTATGGATGATGGTGGTGCTGATGTTGATGGATGATGGCGCGGTGTTGATGTAGATGCTTGGCCTCCTCCTTCAAGCCTTGTCTCCTTCTTCTATGGGCATCGAGGTGGTGATGGAGATTTAGCTATGAAGGTGGACATACCTCCTCTAGCAGCCTTGCGGCGGTTAGGGAGGATGTGTGGATGTTCTACATGTCTAGTGTTCTTCTCGGTTGCTCTTGGAGGCTAGGTCCTCCCCTCCTTATATATGCAGCCTCCTCTTGATCCAAGGGATGTAGATGAACCCCCCTTGACCCCTACCCCCCCAAACTGACCTAAAGTGTTTAGGAATCTTAGGGTTTGAACAGGTTTGAAATCGGTTAAAATCATGAAAGTTCGCCTAATTTCGGGCATCCTGCGGGCACGTATGGTCACTGGTACGGTCACTTCCGATCGTACCATGGTCACTAAAACTCAGAAACGCTTTTAGTATTTTGGCCGCCATTTCCTCGTACGAACTTCGTTTTAGGTGATCTTTGGCTCATTGAGATCGTATGGATGAGGGATACACTCCAGTGGTCTTCAATATTGATTTTGTATTAGTAAAATAGGACCATTTTCCAAGCCTCTTAACTTTCCATCTGGTGCCTGTAACTTCTTTGGATTCTTCTCCCTTCGTCTCCTTTCCCCTTGATAATTAATAATTTCCACCTACACATACATAGACACAAAGACAAAAGAAAAAAAGTAAAATCCTAATATAAACATATATTGTGAAAAGCTCATTGGAAAATTGGTTTTGTGTTGAAATTAACGTAAAAGATAGAATATAATATAGAATGATGCCAAAATTGCAATGTAAGCATATGAAAAACAACATGATAAATCGTGCCAAATATGGACACGTCACGCTCCTAGGAATTGTTAGGTATCCAAGACCCCGAAAAGTGATCAAGGCAAAGGTATAGTGAGAGTGAAGTGGAAGGCTGATCATGAAAGTCTGCGACAGGAGGATTAGTAGGAATGTTGGAAGTGGATCTCTTAGGAACTGCAATGACATCACCGTGCTTAATGCTTTTGCCTTTAATTTATAACTAACAACCAAGGAAACCTCGTGAGACAAAAACTATATAGGGCCAGCGGTTGGACAAATTACTCTATGTTAACCCACGCTCGGAGGCATAGTGGATTACAGATGCATTGCCTACATACAACTAAATAGCATATGTATTAATTATACTAAAATGTGTTATTTTTATCTTATTTATCCCATGTTACTAGTGCACTGTTGGTGATGAAACCTTAAGCCCATGCCTAGTGTAATCATTCATAACAAACCCTTTTTTTAATAAAAGTTTGCTCCGGTAAAAATTGAATTAATAAGCTTTCTATGGATTTAATAATTTTACTCATCAAGCACCTACTTCCCGGTTCTACAAAACCTTGGGTCTCAAGGGAAAAATCTATGTACTACATTCAGAAATCCAGATCGAATGTATCAGACGCCCATATTGACTCCCATATACTATAAAAATAAAGTGTTGAACATGTTGATCATTATACAATTTTCCTATTACTCATGATACCGCACTTGACCAAGACTATGGATTCTGGTTTTTCCATGAAAAACAATCTCTGGTTCACTATACCTTAGTCTTGTGTCTTTAACCGGTAAGTTTCCTTTTACCCATTACTATATTATGATATCCCACATGATGTATCATTGTCATGCATTATCTGCAGGACTTATGGACCAAGTGGGCACAGGCATGCATATCTCTTTTTATGAAGGAGTAATTCTCGTCTCAGAACATCAAGACAATATACTCTTTTAGAATTACCCAGTGGATACCTTTATGTTCACCTAGTTTACGGTGTGATTTTTTGATAGTACCAAAGTATAACCTCCATAATATACCACTCCTATAACCACATGGTCAATGGACACATTGTAATATAACTGCTATGATATGACACTAAGGACAAAAGGATGTCTTAATGGAATCTCTTAGCATATCAATCTACTTATGGACTACCCAGTCATATTTTTTCCTTCCAACAGTATGCTTCTCATTGATGCTGAGATAAATAATGTCCATGACAAGGAAAACACAACCATAAAACATCCAATAAAGTACTCATAAATGGAAATACTAGGGTTTTATATTGTGTTCATGTTAGTACACGTGGGCGTGAGTTTCTCTCTGAATCTCATATTCAGGAGCCACGTTAGTTATAGCGTACTAATATGAATAATAATTATGAAACAGATGTATAATTATTGTTGCCTTTTGTGTATACATCAAGAAGTCTCTCACTTGCATAACTGGAAATAATCTATTTGTATAAGTCCATCAAACATATAAAAGATGTAAGTGAACACTCATGTAAACACTGTGTTAGAGACATTTTCCATCAACCCCTTTTGAGGTTGTATGAACCATATGTGTTATGAAGAAAATCTTTCTATCATAATACCCTTTGATCATATGATCAACTGAAGTCTAGGATATTCTAGGTAAAACCTTGATGTTTCAACTAAGAATACAATTTCACCGTTTATAACAGATCAGGATGCATCTTTTGTAAAATACGACACATAGTCCATATAATGAACCAATAGCCAAATACTAGAAGTATTTAAACTTCTAGCCTTTACTACTTGTATTGTTCGTAAATTTATGCTCACATTTAATTAAGCACATCAACCCTTGCTATTCATATAGTCACCAGGATTATATCTTAGACCTTGGTTAATACTAATCACATAAGTACTACTTTATGTTATGTATTTCTCTCGTAAGTTGATCTTTATAATGTAACTCCTACATTACTAGCCTACTCCATCATTTTAAAGAAACATCTTCAAATTTGTGGAGAATATTCATAATAATTTGGAGTTTACTTGAACTTGTATCAAGTTTGGTTTTCCAACAATTATTATTTTTTACATGTGTTGACACAATGCATAGTTTGTTGACTTTATACTATGATCACAATGATAAATCATTTAACCATGCTCACCATTGTTTTACAACTTTGGATCTTTCACTTGAAATCCCAATTTTTTCTAAGAATCTAGTTCTCCCAAGTTTCAAATTTAAAACTTCATGCATATTTGTCTGATATCATTATATCAATTCACGCCTAGGAATTTAATCCTTTGTGAATTAATAACCTTGCT
The DNA here is from genome assembly GCA_028641055.1 of Alopecurus myosuroides. NCBI lineage: Eukaryota > Viridiplantae > Streptophyta > Magnoliopsida > Poales > Poaceae > Alopecurus > Alopecurus myosuroides. Next base: position 487,148,453 of record CM054058.1, read on the forward strand.
ATCATATGTATCTTAGAAATTAATATTTTCAGTGATACATATTATTTCTCAAACAAGTCCTTCAATGATTTATAATTACTTAGACATCATCGAATACTCCCACTGACTTTTGAAGAAAACAAGACTTCTATAAATTTCCATGAAGTCAAAACAATCTTGTTTTACTTCATAAATTACATTTCCACTCCAAACTTTTATACCAATCGGCGTTTATTTGTACATATGAATTTAGCCATTGTATAATTAGTATTGTATTTAATAAAACCCTCAAGTTGTACTCTGTACACAAACTCGATCAATTTTTCTTCAAAGGAACTTTTTTTTGTGAATTTCTCATACACACTTATTATACATATCGATAAATCTTTAATACAAATCACAAAATCTTTAGTAGTGAACTCTTGATTTTGTCATAAAACTATTTAAGAAAAAACAAGATTTATGATCTCTTTATTCCAACAGGAATACCTTCAAGTTTTTCAACTTGAACTCAATGGTATAAAATACTTTTGACTCTAAGCCATTTGGGTATTCTAGCCTACTATCTTTACTAATTACATGCACATCCTTTACTCAAGATGCCTTGAAACTTTTATGTGCAAATTGGCTAAGTGTTTTCTTGATAAGCAGCCATGCCTAAAACTTCAATGAATCTCTATATTTGTCTAAAAAATTGTTAGTTGTAATTGCTTCCGCTTGCACAATTCTCATAACTATTTCCAAAGATTCATTCATCCCTTCAAGAAACACCATCCTCCCACTGAATTCAACAAGGAACGAATTCCTTAAGAATCGCATATCCCTAGTAACAAAACTTTGTTGCTTATGTGGTAGTTTTACATAAGGATTTCCAATGGGAAATTGGAAAAACCAACAAAGCATAAACTTGTTCTCCAATCTTAGGATCAAGTTTCAATATTTCAGAAAAAATTGTATTCTAAGATTAATTTGTCTCTTTATAGTTTATCTTTCAAAACAATGACACGTACTAAAGACAATAATTTTGTGTTAAAATTAAAAATTAATTTACTATCCTATTCCATGAGTGATATCAAGTACTATTTGCAAAAGAATCTTTCTTAGTGTTGACTTTGTTTTGACTTAGCCAAATTATGACATGAAACCTTTCAAGAAATCACTAAGACATTATTATAGAATTTATGTCAAGTCCTTTTGTTATTGACGAGAGTATCATCAATAATCTTCGCCTGTTGACTTCACCATGACCTTGAAAACTTCATCAAATCCACCCTTCCAATAGTAAAATTCATTAAAAAATTCACATAATATCTCAAACTTACATCATTTATATGATGTGTTTACAATCATAACACCACTCAAAGATGGTCCCAATCAATCAAAAAACATTTTAGAACAAATGATATTTCCCTAATTCAAAATATTTGTAACTTGATCATCCACAAAGGGAGTGATCTATAATATTCTCACAAGATAACCAGGACATCATCCTATTAATCCACAAGAGTATTACAATAAAATGAGTCGCAGCTCACAAACGTTTCAAACTTATAAAAGTAAAAGTGGAGATGTCTTTATTCTTGGATGATCCTTTATGCGCCAAACTTGACATTCATTAACACCATTTATTCTTTTGTCTCCTTACTTTCTGCAGCTCCTATATCGAATGCATAAAATAGTTTAGCAATCGATACACGAGAGATAGTAGTAATAATGGCAAATATCATCTAGGTATAACTCTTGTAATTTTATCACCTTTGGTGAATTCATCCTTTTGCAATGGTGTGGTTTCCTTTTATTTTATAGTTTCTCTTCCAATTCCTTTTATTTTTATAGAAAAGCATTCAGACTTCCTTGTGCTGCAAACTTGGGCTTATTATGTACCTTATCATCTTTTCCCTTTCTGTTTATTTTCTTCTTGAATGGTGTGGTTTGGGAAACCATCAATCCTTCATTGTTCTCCCTCCTTACACCAGCCTCAGTAGTTTTTAGCATAGCAAGGAGCTCATTTGGTGTTTTCTCCATCCCATTCATGTTGTAATTCATGATGAAACCGTTGTAAGACAGGGGGAGTGAAGCCAACACCAAATTTCTACTTAGCTCGGCTGGGATTGGAAACACCAAAGCATGAAGCCTAGTTCCATAATACCACATCTTGATTACGTGCTCACTCACTGATCTTCCTTCTGCCATGTGACATGAACACAAAGCATTTATTATCTCATAATGTTCAGTTTTGTCTTGTGTCTGGTACATGGTCGTTAGTGCAACGATCATATCATATGCGGACGTACGATCAAGTCGTTTCTGCAACTCGGGATCCATATGTGTCAATATGAGACGTTGAACAACTATTGCATCATCACTTATCAAGGTGTGAGCATACTTTTCTGCATCAAAAGCATCATCATAAAGATCCTCCGGAGGAGGAGCATCAAGGACATACTCTTTCTCGATACCCCTGAGAATAATTCTCAGGGAACGAACCCAATCCGCATAGTTACTTCCATTGGCACCAAGTAGTTTCTTCTCAAGCAGTGGACCAAGGTTAATAGAAGGTGCGTTATGAGCCATGTATCTACAACAATTTAATAGTTCACTTAGGCATGTTCATAATTATTTTACTACGCATTGGCTAAAATAAATTAAATATGTGCTCTCACTAAATCTGATATTCCTTATGATCATACTCTAGTGTATTACAGAATCCACGCTAAACTCATAACCAAAGGATGTATCCACCTCAATGCTTACAAGATGATAACGGGTAGGCCAACTTGCCAATCACTTCCACCATGACTTCTGATTTATCTTTTAGCGTATGTGTTCCGAGCTCATGACTTTCATGCCTGGACGACAAGACAAACAACTGATCCTGCTGCAACAAGTGATGACATGTTGACCTATGTATCGAAGTGGTGAATATGGACCAGCTTGTTTCCGGCATTCTAATCATAAAAACATGTTGATCCCTCTATCTGGGTGATGGACACGAACCCCAATCAGCTTGACAGTGTTATAGCTTGGAGATCACAAACTACCTTGATACTTTTAAGAGGAATCACCCTAATAATCACGTCTACGATGCAATCAAAGGACATAAAGAAAACAAATATAACATTCACAAGTAAAACTAATGATGTAGTATAGTCTTCCTTCATCCCCAACGGATCATGCGTTGGTGGTTCCATGTTGAGGTTCACGACAAGTGCAATCCTTCTCCTTCCCATCATCGCCATGATCGGGTTTAGGATGATTTGCTAGCTACAAAATAGTGTTAGGTAAAGCATCGCAAAATTCTAAACTTTGAGACTATACCACATCACGTTATCTGCAAAATAGAGTTAGACGCCTCTAACGTTTGTTTGCAACTTTTAGCGTGGCTGTAGATTCTACGAAACAAATTGTTTAGTAACCTACGGTTGCATAAGGCATGATTGTTTACATTGCTAGATTGGCATTGCGGGGTGATTGAAACACAAACGTTACTAAAACGTCTAGAGCCTCAATCTAAACTTATTCATAAGCATGACCCCTATGTGGATCCAATCCACATGCCTTTTCCACAATGTTGTAAATAGTACCAACTATAATGAGACTCAAAGCTACTGAATAACTTCTTCGGACCAGAAAAGATATGCCAGTGGCAAGTCGTACGTCCTAGGATTGCCAGAAGTTTGTAAAAATCTCGATATGCTGTCGGAAACAAAAAATACAGAGCTTATTGGGAAGCAATCATTAAAGACTACTAGATTGATAACCCGGTTCCTTAATTGGGGAAGTTTCCGTTGGACTACATCGTACCTTCCTGTTGGGGTTTCCCAACGAGCGTGTGATCACGTCTGCATCATGCTCTAGATCAAATATTGCACCTACGCGTAGACCACTCTGATACCAATATTGGGTTGCGTGTACATGAATTTTAAAAAACAATCGCCATGCACGCTATGCAACTGCCAAGATCTAACTATACAGATACAAGTGAATTATAATTCTAAGATATAGGTCCCGCGATTATGTACCAAACACCGTAGAAGCGGAAGATGTGTTGATGACGATGTCGATGAAGCATGTAGAAGATCCTCACGCACAAACCTATGGGTGAGGATGTTGCCGACTCTCTGTATCCAGCACCGTGATCCAGCAGAGTGGGGGACTCACGTGATACCCCTCTAAGAGTCTGCACACATACGCCAGAGCCAATTCTATAGCGCTTTGCCGTCTAGGACTAGACGTCGTAGGTGTATATGAAGGTGGAGTTCTCAGCACATGAGAGAGAGAGATAGAGAAAGTTATTAGAAGCTAGATCTAGTTAGGAGATGACACCTCAAAACCCCATTAGAAGAAGCACTAATTCAATTGGAGGGTCTCTAATTAGACCCTCTAATTCTACTAGAGAGAGAGGATTGCTCTCAAAATTATGGTTTGACTTTAGACTTGGGGTCCTTTTATAGTTGGAGGAGACGGAGACATACCACAAGGGGAGGATGAGTCCTTGTTGGGCTAGGAGGATGGACTAGCCTCACCAAGAGGTGGCCGCACCCCTCTCTCTTTTCCCAACTCTGATTGGACTCCAAGTCCACTTCCCTTTTCCTTTTTCCTTTTCCCCTTTTCCTTTTTTTTCTCCTTTTTTCTCTCTAATTAAATTCAGGAAATTTTTCCTTGGATGTCAAGTACCAATGCGGGATGCCCCTGGGCCCATTTGGCAGCCCCTAAAATTAGGTATGGCCATGAGGGGCATTCCAACCCCTCTCCGGCACTTCCCCCTTCTCGGTTTTTGCCCGAAACTCTTCCGGAACCCTATTAACCTTTTAGATAAAATCATCAATATTATCTAACGACGTCTGAAATATATTTGCAATACCTCAGGACATCTCAGCCCCCTCCACTTGCTCGTAAAGTGTGCAACCTCAATTTCTCTCTTTGACAACTACGGAATAAATTCCGGCAGTAATATAAATTGTTTCTATTACTTTGGGACATCCAATGTCCTCAATATAAATTATTTCCAATATATAAAATATATATATCATGCGGAAACACCGTCCCGATGATACTCCTAGTTGACCCAGACATACCGATATACACAAAAATCATCCCTAACTTATGTGTGTTTCCCTATAGGTTCGATAGTGTGTGGATATGAAACTGGAAACTCTCTCATTTCCAGATACAAATAGCGGGGCCATGAATGAAAATATTGACTCCCACATACTATACGAATAAACTTCTGAACTTGTTGGTCATTATTCAATTTTGTGTTCAGAAAACCCGGGATATTGACAACCTCATTTATTCGTTGGGGAAAATTGATTTGATTGTGTTGTGTAGGTTCCACGTTGCTGCTGAACCGGTAGTGCGCCCTGCCATCTCAACTGCATCAACCTTCTTAAGTTACTCCTTCCTCCAACTGGTTGATTCAACCTTGATTTCTTTCTGAGGTAAACTTGTCGCTGCACTCTTCATACCTTCCTCTTGGGGTCTCCCAACGAACGTATGATCACACGCATCAAGCACTTGTCTGGTGCCGCTGCCGGGGAGGAAGAGAATTTCTGCAAGGGGAGTCTCTAACTTCCAATCTCTTTACTTTGTTTTAGTTTTTCTTATTTTATTTTGTTTTGTTTGTTTCTGTATATCAAAAACACAAAAAAAAAATTAGTTCTTATTCTAGCTGTAGTTTTTATCCTGTTTTTAATCTTGCTAAAATGACTACTCCTGAAAACACTAAGTTGTGTGACTTCACTAGCACCAACAACAATGATTTCATTAGCACACCTATTGCTCCACGTGCTCTTACTGCTGATTTTTTATGAGATTAAGCCTGCACTATTAAATCTTGTTATGAGAGAGCAATTTTCTGGTATTAGTACTGATGATGCTGCTTCCCATCTTAATAAAAAATTTAAACTATGTGAGATGCAAAAATATAAAGTTGTAGATGGAGATATTATGAAAATTAAATTGTTTCCTTTCTCTTTGAGAGGAAGAGCTAAAGAATGGTTGCTATCTTTGCCTAGAAATAGTATTGATTCTTGGACTAAGTGTAAAGATGATTTCATTGGAAAATATTATCCTCCTGCTAAGATTATATCTTTAAGAAGTAGCATTATGAATTTTAAGCAACTTGATAATGAGAATGTTACTAAAGCTTGGGAAAGAATGAATCTTTATTAAAGAATTGTCCCACTCATGGACTGACTACTTGGATGATCATCCAAACCTTTTATGCAAGACTGGTTTTTTTTTCAAGAAACCTTCTGGATTCAGCTGCTGGAGGAACCTTTATGTCCATGACCTTGGGGGCAGCAACAAAGCTTCTTGATAATATGATGGTCAATTATTCTAAATGGCATACTGAGAGAGCTACAAATGGTAAGAAGGTAAATTCTGTTGAAGAAACCTCCTCTTTGAGTGATAGACTTGATGCTATTATGTCTATGCTTGTTAATGGCCATGCTCCTGTTGATCCAACAATGTTCCTTTAGCCTCTTTGGTTGCTCAAGAAGAGCATGTTGATGTTAGCTTCATTAAAAATAATAATTTCAATAACAATGCTTATAGGAATAATTTTGGTAGCAATAATTATAGGCCATATCCTCTTAACAATGGTGTAATAATGATAGAACTAGAATGACTAATGAAATAATTTCAGAATTTGAAAAAGCCACTAAAAACTTTGTGCAAAAGCAATATTAGAAAAATAAACTATTTATTAAAACCATGGAAGAACAATCTATCATACTAAAAATATTAGTTATCAACTTGAGAGTTTAAATAGAGAAATATCTGGTTTGCAAGTTAAAATTGCTCATGCTGAAAGTTATATTTCATCCATGTCTGAAGCACAATCTTCTTTGATTAATAGGATGACTGTTAAAATTGAGACTATAGATAAGAATCCTTTTGCTGCCAAAAAATGCCATCCAAATTTGAATTAACGATAAAGTCAAAAACGTCATTTATTTCGTAGTGGAAAAACTGCCATCTCAGTATAACCTGCTTCAATTGCTTTAGCTTTGTGCTCTTCTTGAGCAAAGTCCGAGAGCATCCAATGGAATCCCAACTCCCTTTCTTTTTTATTTCCATTCTATTTAGATATGGTGTAGATCTAATTCTTATATAAAGAAAACTCTATCGCTTCACTTTGTCTCGCTTTCTCTAGAATCTCCCTAAAAAGGAATGCCTAGGGGCGCGAGACAACTCTCTCTAAGGAACTCGGCAAAATAGCCCCGTAACTTCGGGAGAAGGGGTGCCCCCTCACAAAAGGGGGTCGCAGTGACCAGGCCCGGGCGACTGTTTACCAAAAACACAGGTCTCCGCAAAGTCGTAAGACCATGTATGGGGGCTGACGCCTGCCCAGTGCCGGAAGGTCAAGGAAGTTGGTGAACTGATGACAGGGAAGCCGGCGACCGAAGCCCCGGTGAACGGCGGCCGTAACTATAACGGTCCTAAGGTAGCGAAATTCCTTGTTGGGTAAGTTCCGAAGGTTTCCGAAATAGTGTAATGGAAAAAGAAGTGCTTCGAATCATTGCTATTTGACTCGGACCTGTTCTGAAAAAGTCGAGGTATTTCGAATTGTTTGTTGACATGGACAAAGTAAGGGAAAACCTCTGAAAGAATTTCCATATTGACCTTGGACATATAAGAGGCCGAGCGTCTTAATACATATGCAAAAAAAATCATTATTGGCCCACCATTGATTAGAAGATTTAGCTTGTATGAATCGCTATTGGTTTGATACGAATAATGGCAATCGTTTCAGTATGTTAAGGATACAGATGTATCCACAATTCATTTAGAGTTACTTAATAGCCTATTTCTTATACCATATCTCTATCCCGTGAAATTATCGAGCCGAAAGATGGATGCATGTCAGGATGTTAGCTGAATTGCATGCTAGATGGGAAAGAGAAGATGCAGTAGCTAGAAAGAATAATATAGCTAATGTTTGCATCATTAGCACCACTAGTAAAACTGAAGCCTCTCATGCTATTAAACCTTCTAATATAAATGGTAAAGTAATTGGTGTTTGCAATATTCCCACTCCTGCTATTAAAAATGCGAAATTGCCTGAAACTGGTAAAAATGCTCCTGGTAACAGTGCTGAAAGTTTTAGAAACATGGGAGATAATGGTTCCATTACCTTTGATAAAAATGATATTAGTTTTGATGATTGCAACATAACTGAAGTTATTAAGTTCTTACAAAAGCTTGCTAGTTTTCCTAATGCTAGTGATATGAATATGGATTTCACAAAACATATTACAAATGCTCTTATGCAAATAAGAGAGGATGAATTAAGATGTGAAGCCTCTATCCCTAGGAAGTTAGATGATGGGTTAGAAACTATCATTAAAATGAAATTAAATTATTTTAATTGCAACGGTCTATGTGATCTTGGTGCAAGTATCTTTGTTATGCCTAAAAGACTTTATGATATTCATGATTTGCCACCTTAGGAACCCTGTTATTTGGATGTTCGTCTTATCGATGATGTTAGAAAGAAAACTTTGGGGAGAGTTGATGATTTTCTTATCATTGTTAATAATAATCTTGTCCCCGTTGATTTTGTTGTCTTGAATATTGAATGCAATGCTTCTTTTCCAATTGTTTTGGGAAGGCATTTTCTTAGAACTGTTGGTGTTGTTATTGATATGAAAGAGGGGAATATTAAATTTCAATTCCCTCTCAAGAAAGGCTTGGAACACTTTCCTAGAAAGAAAATTAAATTACCTATTGATTCTATTATTCAAACTCATTACAATTTGGACGCTTCTTCATTTGAAAATAGTTGAATCGACTTTTCTAGGCCTAGCTAAAAGGCGTTAAAGGAAAGCACTTTTTGGGAGATAACCCATGGTTTTATTTTCACTTTGTTTTTCTCTGTTTTCTTTGATCCAAGGGGATGTATACTTATGTATCAAATCCTTTGTATATTTTCTTCATGTATTAGTTTTTCCAAGTAAAGTTTCTAACGAAAGTTGGAGTTGATTTTGGAATTTCTGCTGTCCACCGTAAAAAACCGTGAAAAATCCATAAATATCAGAATAACCTGAATTTTTTTGTTCTTATTCCTAAACTAATTCCACAACTTTGTTGTTCTTTAAGATTTTTTGATTTGAGCAGTGTAAGTGCCCCGAAAAAATTCGTATTTACAGACTGTTCTGGTTTTGGCAGATTCTGCCATTTTTCTTGCATTTGCTCTTTTACGATGTCAAGTGGATTTATTTGCTTCAAGGAACATCAGTGGTTGTAGCTATTGTTTAAAAGTATCAATAGCACTTGTGCCCATACAGAACCCATGGATTTTGTATTGTTGCACTAACCCTCTAATGTGAATTACTCTTTGAGTGTGGTGTGAAGGAAGTTTTCAGGGGTCAAAAGAAGAGGTGATATATGTGATCAAGAAGAGTGCAAGGTCAAAGCTTGGGGGTGACTCTGTGGTTCATCCCATAAAATATTAAGAAGACTCAAGCATCTAAGCTTGTGGATTCCCAAGGCATCCCCTTCTTCATCAACCATTTATCAGGTCACTTCTGGCGTAACTATATTTTTATTCGGTCACATCATATGAAATTTACTTGGAGAGTCTGTTTTTTTTTTGTTTTCCTTGCTGCAATAATATCATTGTAACCTAACATCCTTGTTTGGTAGAGATACACGCTCCGCTTTTTCGTTTGAATACTCGTTATGCTCGTATTCTTAGTTTTTCTTCTAGCTGCTGCAAAAATTCTTGTTTAGCTCTTGGTTTCATTGCATTTCTTATTCAGAGATGTTAGTTTTAGTAGTGTTATGTGAGTAATCTCAGGTTTTCTTTCTGTATCATTTAGAGAGTTTTTGTTAAAACATATTTTTTTATGGTGCTTGTTGGGAAAAGAAACTTCTACATTTGGTAAAAATTTATAAACAATGCAAATAGAAGCTTGTATGAACCGTGGCTATATTTTTTTTAATATCAAGATAGATGTTATTTTAATTCTAAATCCTAGTGGTTATTTAGTGGCATGATTTGCCTCAAATAGGTGAGAGTGTTTAGTGTGTCATTGAAAGAATCATGAGTTGTTCTTGTCATATTGAAGCATAAATTTGTGGTGATCTCCTTTGAATGTTTTATTTGGTTGACTTGGTGCATGCTCACACCATGTTTATGACTACGAACTCACTAATATCCTCCATGATCATTTGGTTTTTGAACTTGTGGTACCACTTATGCTTTGATTAATGATGTTTATGTCGCTATGCATGATTATGGCCATTATTGCTCTCTTGATTTGTTGCTCCCAGTCTTTTGCTAGCCTCCACCTGTACTGAGTATGAACTCTACTCGTGCAATCCAACTCCCAAAAACCAAAGTATGCCAAATGTGTCCACCATACCTACCTACATGTGGTAATTCACCGCCACTCCAAGTAAATTGCTCATGTCCTACCTTTAAAACTTCCAAAATTACTCATGTTTTGTGTTCCTGTTTTTGCTCAAGAGGACGTAAATAGAGAATCTTTATCTCACTTGTTGATTGGATTTCACACCCTGGACTAGTGGCTTCATCCTCTTATCCAATTGATAGAAGAGCCGGTAGCGGGGTGCCCAGCCCCAAATTAATACAAACAAATTATCTTCACTATTTTTGCCCTTGATTTATCAGTCAAAGCATAATTATGTAAACAAAAGAGAAACAGGGATGACCTTCTACACCAGTTGTGTCCTTCATATGGGAGACGCTCTTGTGAAGTCTAGACGTACTGTATTTTCTGTTTACTGTTCGTTCACATTAGCATACACCTCCCTAAAAATAGACACTCCTCCACGGTATGTGATTGTTGGCAGGCACCCGAGGATTCGTTTAGCCATGGTTTGTGTAAGATGGATGGGAGGAGTGTCAACAATTTTATACCTCTGTTTAATAAAATAAAAGCTCTAGTACATGAGTTATCCATGCTTCCCTGTGCGAAGGGGCTTTCTTTTACTTTTATGTTGAGCCTCCATCTTCTAACTTTATGCACAGTTGAGAGAGCATAGTTTCCATTCTTAGCTTAATGTGCATTACATCCCAGAAACATTATTAATTGATTCATGATGTGTTACTTCTTGTTCTCAAATTATTTGTTCTAGTCTTCCTCATAAACTTTGAAGGTGTCCTGGAATTTATGTTTTGCCCCACCCTTAAGGACTAGCGAAATATCACTTTGTCATGCTTTATCTATACTTGAAACAAACGTATAACTTTTGATGCATTGTTATTCATGATCTTTTATTTGTGTTACTTCTCATGATGCAAGGTGATTGCTATGCTTTATTATTAAAGTTTTATTTATCATGCTTGTGTTAAAAAGTTCTATGATCTCAGCTTACATATGCTTTTACATTATTGATGATCAAGTTCATGTTGGTAGCATGTCACCTCAGAAATTATGTTTTTTTAACGTTTACCTACTCGAGGACGAGTAGGAACTAAGCTTGGGGATGTTGATACGTCATAAACGTAGCCTTAATTTCTGATGTTCCATGTTATTTTCATGTTATTTCCCACATGTTTGCTATACACTTTATGTTATTTTTATTGATTTCCGGGACTAACCTATTAACAAGGTGCCACATAGCCAGTTCCATGTTTTCAGTTGTTTTTAGTTTCAGAAAAGTTGTTCTGGAAATATTCTCGGAATTGGAAAATTGAAGAACATAAGTCTTAGAATTCCCGAAGGTTCCACGGAGTCCCGAAGAGACCCAGAGAGGGGCCAAGGGGGGCACACCATAGGGCGGTGCCCCCTGGCCACGCCTAGGGGTGGCCTGCCCCCCCCAGGTACCCTCTGCCATTGCCCTTTCGGCTATATAATCCCCTCGATATATCAACCCTAGAAATATACCACTTTTTCCCGAGAAACACCTAAGGCCGCGGTCATCGTCATCCCGAGAACGGGAGGGTTCTGGAGCTCTCCCCGGCACCCTACCAGAGGGGAATTCATCACCAGAGGGGTCTACACCACCATGCCCTCCTCTGAAGTGACGCGTGAGTAGTTCATTCCTGGACTACGGTTCCATAGAAGTAGCTAGATGGTTGTCTCCTCCACTTTATGCCTCATGTTTAGATCTCGTGAGCTGCCTCACATGATCGAGAGCATATTTATGTAATGCTACATGTTGTTTGTTTGCTGGGATCCGATGAATGAGGAATGTTATGTCTTTTGATTATCAATCTATCATGTTATCTTCGTGTATATGTTATTTATGATCTTGCATGCTCTCCGTTATTAGTAGATTCTCTGGCCAAGTAGATGCTAGTAACTCCAAGAGGGAGTATTTATGCTAGATAGTGGGTTCATGCCTCCTTTGCATCTGTGCTCGAGTGACAGAAACGTGACGGATGGAGGATGTGTTGTTACCATTAGGGATAAAACAACAATGCTTTGTCTAAGGATGATTTTATTGTTTACATTACACGCTTTTCTTAATGCGATTATCTCTTGCTTGCAACTTAATACCCAACGTTTGTTCGGATTATATTCGGAGGGGGGTTATTAGTCATAGATGCAGTTGGATGATGGTCTATGTATCTTGTTGTAATGCCCGCATGAATCACATAGTAATCTTTATGTCATGCATATGCACTACGGTGCAGTCTTCATTTCTATCAATTCCCCAGCTGTAATTTGTTCACCACACATGTTATTTATCTTTCACGGAGAGACACCACTAGTGAACTGTGGAATCCGGTCCATTTTCCTCATACTGATAATACACACACTCTTCCATTACTCTCATACTACTGCTACTATTTTCACATTGTTTTTATGTTGTTTTCCACACCATACGTTTAACCTCTTTGTGTTCAGAAAAACCAGTGAGATTAACAACCTCACTGATTAATTGGGGCAAAGTGATTTGATTGTGTTGTGCAGGTTCCACGTTGTTGCTGAACCGGTAGTGAGCCCTGCCATTTCAGCTGCATCAACCTTCTGAAGTTACTCCTTCCTCTTACTGGTCTATTTAACCTTGGTTTCTTTCTGAGGGAAACTTGCCGCTGCACGCTTCATACCTTCCTCTTGGGGTCTCCCAACGAACGTGTGATCACACGCATCATGGTGATGAAGGATGCTCATGCTCTTGATCATGAAGCCCATTGTCCTTCCTCATATGATGCCGCACATGGTTGTTGTCGATCGTTCTTGGTGGAGAGGGGAATCTCTCATCTTGCCTTGATGAAAGAGTAGGATCATGATATTCACAGCGAGGTTGGACTTGCTCATTGTCGATGTCGGGGCGCGAATAGATAGCACATTCTTGGTGGTGATGTGGTGGAGGCTCTCACTCCTCATGTGGATGGTGACAATCATGGACATTGAACTTGGGGACATTGAGGCGAAGGGCACTCAAATTGTTGTCTTCATGTTGTCGAGGGGGTTGCTCATGGGGGTCTTCCTCAAAGATGGGAGGTGAAAGATCATGTGGGTCAACCTCATTGGCTTGGAGTTGGCGGTCATGATGGGGAGGATGGCGCCGGTGGTCATTGGGGTGAAGTTGGTGATGACATCGCAGTCGTGTTTCGCGGAGATCATTATCATCATTGTCACTGTTGTGTTATTTAGGACGGTCTTGCTCTTGGCGGTCATTGTGGTGGTGAAGCGCATTTTGTCTTGGAGGGCTTCGATGTGAGAGAGCACCATCCATGAAGTCATGTAGACCATAGTCATCGGAGCTTGGCGGAGGTGGGTGGTGATGTTGGCGTAGATCCGGTCATCGAGGATGATCTTGAGGAGGGTCACCACTGCCTTTTTTGTGTAGAGGAGGTGGTTATGGCGAGCTATCTTCATACCAATTTCGTAGAGGAGCTTGTGGAGCTGGTGGTGGTTCTTGGTGTGCTAGTCCACCATCTTCCATGTGGTGATGAAGATCATGGTGACGAGCGATGAGCTTGAGGTGGTTGGCTTGAACGCATCGACCTCGAGGATGATGATGATCCATGGCGGTTGGCAATGTTGGCCAAGTTTATATTGATACGCGCGACTTTGTCATTCAATTGAGCATCTTGTGCTTGTAGTTGACGTTCATAGCACTCCAATCCGTCTTTAACAAGTTGGCAAAGTTGGAAATGTTCATTGTGGGTGACGAAGGTGTTGAAGTTGATGTTGTAGAAGGGGTTTCCTTCATCCTCCGAACTCGGACTTGTGAACACTCCTTCCCTAGCCATCTCAAAGTCAAAAACAAGTGATATGAACAATAATGTCTCACTTACCCAACGTTACCTTTTTTTGTCGTATTGAGGCTAATGGACGAGCCTAGGTGTAGGGCGGTATGTCAAAAGTGAGTCCCAAAAGATTGAAAGATAACCGCAAACAACAACACACACAATTTATGTGGATTTCAAAATTTGTGAGGAAAGTGGCAAAGAAAATCAACAAATCCGAAGAAAAGTTTGTTGTTAAACGTAGAAAAGAACCAAATGAAATGTTAGCAAAAGAACCTAAGTCCTAGTAGAGGGAACAAAAATATAACACAGACACACAAATGATAAATGGGGTTAGTGTGGCCAACAGACGAGCGGAGACGAAATGTTCCTATCGAAGACTAAGCTCAATGCCACACCAACACAAGGAGGACGCTAGCTCAAATCTCAAACTTTAAGAGGCAGCAAGATTTGCGTCGTGGAAACTGGTCACTCTCTTGTATTTTGCAACGCGAAGCTACACGTTCCTACAATGGATATCACTTGGCATCGATCTTTTTCTTCTTTTTCCTTTTTCTTATTTTCTCTTTTCATCTTTTGCTATGGGGATAGAAATGCCAAGACTAATCGAACTACGCACTCACAAGTGCAAAACACGCACTCTAGGTTCCACTAGTGCAATGTCAAGCAATATAAAAGAGCTAGTCCGAATGGGCAAGGTACACAAACAAGGGGTTGGTTCAAGCGGAAGCAAGTTATACCTATTTGATGGATGATCGCGGACTTGCGGTCGGGGTTGTCGATGTCGTGTCGATCCGCTGATGTAGATGCGTAGATGATGGTGTGGGTTTCGCGTGGAAAGTTGAATCACTCAATTCGGAACAACGACGACAAAGAAAAACATTTTTGAAAATTTGTCCATGAATCGAAGTGCAGGATTTTTCTGGGATTTTCCCCAAATTCGAAATTCCTTGAAAACAAAGAAAAATGTGTTGACAAATTTGGGAAACTGGCTGAATAGAAATGTGGGAAATGGTCCTAAGCAACAAATCCACAGATCAAATCCACGAAAAACTCAACAAATTGACAAATCGAATCTAGGGTTGGGGAAGAATTTTTTGGTGGAAAGGGAGATTGTGGGGGTCGAATTCTTGTCAATCTATCTACTGATACTAGATGATGGAGGGTGTAACTTCTAGTGTGGCCCGATCTTCACGAATTGACCAACAAAATGAAGAACACGAAGAACGGAAAGGGCAATCGAGGAGAGGGTAAATAGTGTGAACTGAAAGACTCAATCTCCTGTCAACTAAACCGCAACGGTCGCCTACGAAACAATCAAACTAACTGAACTCATCTTGTCTGAAACTGATTCAACACCCATGCCCAGTCCACCACGCTAATAGAACCTCAAGGGTCAGTTTAGATAGATTAGAAAGTTCCTAACTAATTCCCAAGAGTAAATGATAGGTAACTTGATGTAGCCTGGATACGGTCCTTGATTCGAATCATAGGAGTAGCCTCACATGAGGGACCAAGAGCAAAGCTCAATTCATCATATTCATCCTAACCTAGCCGTCTGTGGGAATGGCGGGCGCTGGGTCCATGGTCTCGCCGGCCTCATCCGCATCGAGCTTCAACTAGAGCCCAGAATTTTTTGCTCTTGTGGAGTCAATCTTCTTCAGGTCGTTCGTCTACACGCCCCACTCACCGTCCTCCCGCCCGACGTTCAGCAGACTCGAGAAGGGCGTCAAGATGACGTTCGGCAACCTCCACATCCGTGCCAGCAAGGAGGGGATCCTACGCTTCCCTGACTCCACGGCACTCGACGGATCTTACGTCGAATCCATCTCAAGCACAATGCAGGACTCGTCGCTCGACGACTCTGACTGCAGCTCAGAATCGAGCCACTCCTCCATCGGCCGCAACAAGCGCAACTTCCACACCATTGCCTCAGAAGAACCCGTCGACCTCGAAGACGACTACCCCGTCCCAAAGACTCATGGGCCATATCCGGCTCACGTCTATATGGCTAGACCCAAAGATCAGCCCACTGAATCAGAGGTCGGCCTCGTAGCGAGGCAAAGACTCAAGGTCTCTCCAGTCGCCTGGGACAAAGGGAAGGCAGAAGTGGAAGCAGGCCGCCCGATAGAAGAAGGATCCTCCCAAGAGGACCTGATATCATATCATTACTTCCTGGAAAAAAAGAACCAGAAGATGATAAACCTCCGGAAGGAACTCGACGCGCGCCAATGCGCGGCAGAAGCTTCAAGCGCGCGCCGAGCAGAGCTCTCCAAAACTCGCAACTCGACGGCAAGCCAGCCTATCAGGAATGGGAAGTAAGTCTCGAAAACTGCCCGCATGGACCAGGGATACCTCGGCGAGATCAGCAAATCCATCGAGACCTCCCTCGTGCACGTTGACGAAGAAGGCAACATGCACCCGACAACTCCTGCCGCCACGATCCTGGTCGCTGCCACCTATCTACAGGCAAATCAGCCATCAGAAAATGACCCCCAGCAGCATCGCCAAGTGTAGAGGGGGCTAGGCATGGCCGAAGTAGCAATCGCCGCTCAAACTCGCAAGAAAACAGCCTCCTTTGAGGCAGATAAGACGCCTCGAGCAGACAAAACACCTCCGAGACGCGAGAGCAAGTCGCCCAAAAGAGGGGATAGGGAATCCCCCCGACACCATAGAGGCAAAGAGGCGCGGGGCCGCGGTGACAGCCCGCACAACGATGACGATAGCCTGACATTGCAATGATAGCCCACGACATCGTGGAGACCGCTCGCGACACTGCAACAAGGAGCCACAGCGGGGTGACATCCGCGACCAAGCCCACTACGACGCGTGGGACAACATCACCCAAAACAAGATCAACACGGTCCACGAACGCAGGATCCGCGCTCGCTCACTATCCACCTATTTAGACAAGGAAGCCTGCGGCGCGTTGTGCTTCAGCAGAAGCATACGTGAGGCGCCAATGCCCAAAAGATTCAAGCTCACCTCGGAGGTCCAAAGTACGACGGCTCCCAAGAACCTAGGACCTGGCTCTCGGATTACCTAACCGCGATCAAGTGCCAACATAAAAATAAGGTGCCTGCCATGAAGTACTTAACCCTGCACCTCATTGGGGCTGCCCAAAGCAGGCTCGAGGGCAGGCCACGCGCGTGTTATAGATCCTGGGCAATCTCACCCACGACTTCGAGAAGAACTTCGAGGCGAAATATAAAAGGCCTGCGTCAATCGAAGAGCTGCAGGCTTGCAAACAGAAGAGTGGAGAATCAACCCGCGAGTACATCCAGATATGGACTACCCTCGGAAACACGGCTGGAAACATATCAGAGGAGACGGCGGCCAAAGATTTCACGAAATGCGCTCGACGCACAGTTTTTCGTGAAGAACTAGGACGATTAGCACCTAGAACAATTGGCGAGCTGATGGTAATCAGACAGGTGGGAAAATGGAGAGGACTCTATACGCCACGAGAAAACCTCCTCGCCCACGGACGATAACAACCGCAAGAGGCAAAAGAGGAGGCACTATGATCAAGATGATAAGTCGGAATTCGTGGCAGCCGAGTTCATGTGAAATTGCGATGGCGGACCCTGCGGAAACCGCGAGTGGAAGCCAAAGCTAGACGAGAAAACTCCCGAAGAGGACCTCGACGGGTACTGCTCCCTACATTTGTTCACGGACAAGCACACGGGCAAAGTCAAGGCCGCTCACCTCCTCAAGGACTGTCGAAAGTACAAATACATCCACGAGGCGTACATGAGGAAACACCAGACAACCATCAACCAAGGATACCCGCAACTACCTGGAGGACACGCGGTCGCACCACCACCACCCCAGCCTCAAACCGCTGGACGACACCAGATGGTGTTAGCCGCAAACCCTGCACCGGCGAACCCAGCCGCAGCAAATCAAGGGGCCAACAGGTACCCAAACCCACAAGGGCTCATAGGCATGATACATAAGGTCTGCCCATCCCGAAGAATCCTGAAAACCGACACCTGCCAGGTGAACATGGCAGTTCAAGCTCCACCACCGAAACCCGAGTACCTGAAGATGTCCGAGCACCCGATTACCTTCTCCATAGAGGACCACCCTCCACGGGTGTATCGACCGGGGCACGCATCGCTCGTCATCAAGGCACAAATAGGCAACTATGACCTTGCAAGAGTATTCATGGACGGGGGAAGTGGGATAAACATCATATACGCGACACACTCCCCAAGATGAACAAAAAGTTGGAGGGGCTCGCCGAGTCAGAAACAACCTTCCAGGGGATAGTACCGGGCAAAGCAGTCCGACCACTCAGAACAATCAACCTGGAAGTCATACTCGGTGACCCAAGCAACAACAGGCGGGAGTTCCTCGACTTTGAGCTAGTCGAATGACCTTCACAGTACCACGCCATTCTCGTCCGAACAGCGTTCGCGAGATTCATGGAAGTACCACATTACGCGTACCTCAAGATGAAACTGCCAGGAGAATACGGCGTAATAACCGTAAACGGCGACTTCCAGAAAACTGACAAGTGCGACAACAACTTCCATGAGATCTCAAAGTCTTTCGGGATGCAAGAGGAGCTGGAAGAGTGGGAAAAAACCGCGGATAACTCCGTGATGCACTCACCAAAGGAAACACCCTAGACCTCGAGTTTAGCCCAAGCAGCGACACTCGAAAGCATCAGGTCCACCGACAGAATGTGCAAACATGGCGATGGTGCCGACCACACTCTCGCCCGCATAGGAAAGCGCATTCGTCGAACTCCTACTGGGAAATCTTCGCCTGGCAGCCATCAGATATGCCAGGGATTCCTAGGGAGTTTGTGGAGCACTCATTGGAAGTGTTCAAGGATGCAAAGCTAGTCAAACAAACCACCCGACGCTTTTCCGACCTGAAGCAGCGCGCACTTGGGGAAGAGGTGAACTGGCTATTAGCCGCAAAATTCATCAGGGAGATCAAGATTTCCACCTGGTTAGCAAACCCGGTGCTAGTCATGAAGAAAAATACAGACATCCTTCGCGTGTGCATCGATTACACGTTGTTGAACAAGCACTGCCCGAAGGATAACTTCCCGCTCCCACGGATCGACGAGATCATCGACTCCACTACATGCTATCAACGCCTCTCCTTCCTGGAGGGCTATAACCAGATCGGGATGAAGCAGGAAGACGAGGAAAATACAACATTCAACACACCACACGGTGTATACTGCTACACGATGATGCCCTTCGGGATCAAGAACGCAGGCGCCACATATCAGCGCTGCATGCAAAAATGCCTCGCCAAGCTCATTGGCAAGAACGTACAAGTGTATGTTGACGACACCGTCATGAAGACTCGAGTGGAGGACACACTCCTCAGGGACATAAGGGAAACCTTCGACGCCCTCAATGCATACAGAATCAAGCTCAACCCGAAAAAATGCGTTTTCAGGGTACCTGCATGCCAACTCCTCGGCTACTTGGTCTCTGCCCGAGGAATCGAGGCCAAACCGGAGAAAATTCTGGCCATCCTAACGATGAAGGAACCCAAAATCTCCGTGGTCTACAACAACTCGCAGGGCGACTGGCATCCCTGAGCAGATTTATCGCATCGTTAGGCGAGCAAGCCCTTCCTTTTTAAAAATTGCTGAAGAAAACAAACAAGTTTGAGTGGACCAAAGAAGCAAGGAAGGCATTCATCGCTCTGAAAAGAGCGCGACAAAGCAAGGCCACGCCTCAAGAAGGAGAACCTTTGTACCTGTACCCGGTAGCAACTAATCAAGTGGTCAGTACGCTAATCGTGGTCGAGAGACCAGAAGAAGAGGGAAGATGCACGACTTGCAGAGACCAATATACTACCCGAGTGAGGTACTCTCACCATGCAAATAACGATACCCCCACTACCAGAAGCTCGCATATGGTGTGGTCTTCACAGCTTGAAAGCTCAAGCACTATTTCCAAGAGCACACTGTCACGATGCTAAATGATGCATCACTTGGTACAATCATGAACAACCCTATGGCATCCGGAAGAATCGCCAAGTGGATTATCGAGCTATGCGCCTGGGATATAATATACGCAGGGCAAAACGCACTCAAGTCACAGGTAGTCGCAGATTTCCTCTCCGAATGGACGGAGCTGCAAACTCTTAGACCTCCAGAATACTCGAGCTCCTGGATCATGTACTTCGAAGGTCGAAAAGGAACAAATGAGCAGGAGCCGACAACATCCTCATATCACCAAGGGGAGACAAACTACAATACGTCCCGCGACTCGACTTCCCACTCAACGACCCAACATCCAGCAAAGACGCAAAATATGAGGCTCTCCTCCACGGCATGAAGATGGCAGTCTCCTACGGAGCCACTCGACTAATAATCTATGGAGATTCCAACCTCATTGTGCAGCAAACAATGAAGGAGCGCGACGCAGTCGCGGAAAACATGATCGCGTATTGCGATATGTACAACCTGCTTGAGGGAAGCTTTAAAGGTTGTGAACTGAGTAATATTGCACTCTCGAGCAACGAGGAGACTGACGGACTGGAAAACATCGGGTCGACAAACACCCCAGTCCCGCCAGGGATTTACTTCAAGAAAATCAGCAAGAGATTAGTCAAGCTCAAGAAGCCCATAGCGGGACCCGCAGCAAAAGAGACGGAAGCCAGTCAACAGAATGCTCTCATAGCCCTCATCCATCACATCTCGCGGCAAGTCTTCCTGGTTGAGCCAGTCTGGACGCACAAGTACCTCGATTACCTACTCAGAAAATAGCTCCCAGGGACGTCTTTGAAGCAAGGCAGATAGTATGGCGTAGCAAATTCTTTTAGGTGATCAAGAGCGAACTTTAGAAGCAAAGCATATCGGGAGTCCTTCAGAGGTGCATCACACCTGAAGATGGAAAAGAGCTACTCCGGGATATACACCAAGGCGATTGCGGACACGATGTCAGTTGAAGAGCAATCGTGGGAAAGGCCTTTCGAGCAGGATTCTACTGGCTCACAGCGGCCCGAGACGCTAACGACCTGGTCGAGAGATGCGACGCCTGCCAGCGATTCGCACCCAAACCGCACGCACCCGCCACGGAGCTCCACATGATCCCATTCTCACGGCCTTTCGCTCAATGGGGGCTCGACATGGTTGGACCGCTCCGTAAAGAAATATCCGGAGGATATAAATACCTACTGGTTGCAGTCGACAAGTTTACAAAACGAATAGAAGTCCTTCCAGTCACATCCCAACACGCAAAATGCGCTGTCAAATTCGTCGACTCCATTGCAGATTTTGCGTCCCACACTGTATCATCACTGATAATGAGACAATCTTTACGGACAAAGAGACTAAAGACTTCTGCAAAGAAAATAGGATAACCTTCAGTTTTGCCTCTGTCACACACCCCCAGACTAACGGCCAAGTCGAACGGTCCAACAGATTAGTTTCGGCTGGCCTGGAGAAGAGAACCCTTGCCAGACTGTATGAGGCAGCCGAACATTGGGCCGAGGAATTACCATCCGTCCTGTGGAGCTTGCGAACAACTCCAAACAGATCAACCAACTACATGACATTCTTGATGGTCTATGATGCCGAAGCAGTTCTACCTGAAAATGTTTGGTTCAGTGCACCAGGAGTCGTCGCCTATAGCGAAGAAGCCTCCAATGCAGCACTAGCCGACGACATTGATGCACTGGATGAAGCTCGGGACGTTGCACTCGCAAGATCCGCCGTCTACCAGCAAGCAATACGCAACCATCACAGTCGCCGTATCCGCAGCAGATCCTTCGTGCTGGGAGACCTGGTGATGCAGCTCAAGCAAGACAGCTACCACAAGCTCGAGCCGCCATGGGAGGGGCCCTTCATAATACATGAACTTATCCCCGGAGGCGCCTATCGCTTGAAGAACCCGACAACTGGCGGTGTCTACCCCAACCCATGGAACGTGGCGCAGCTGCGCAAGTTCTCTCCTTAGGAATTTACTCTACTCGCAAGAAATAAGGCTTTTCCAGCCATAATGTAGCTCGAGCAAACACATGGCTTCTCAACCAAAGCAATAAAGACTATTCAGTCGCATCTCTCCATTTCATCAAGTACATGCGAACAACGGTTACATCCAACAAACAGGGGCTACACCAAACTAGCATACAAATCACGAGTGCCTACACACACACTTTTTTTACAAGGTTACAAGTTGCACACCTTAACACGCCTTAACAAATCATATAAATATACAAGGTACATACAACTTAAAGTGCAACAGCCAAACTACTGTCGACCAACACCTTCCCGGAGCAATCACTCCGTCTTGACGGCAGTCAGCTGAATAACGCTCAGCAGCAGGGCAAACAACCTCATAATGAGGATTAAAATCTACAGGAACCCCTCGGGTAACAGGAAGTTGCGCCACAGAGTTGAAGTTAACATCCGGATGCCACAGCCGCACAAATGACAAAGCCACCTGAGCTCCACGGATAAACTGATGGCGCACGCACTCGCGAATGTCTTCCACCCGGCGGAAAACCCTCAGCAGAGCGCTCAGTCGACCGGGTACGACGCCTAACGGATACAATGTCCGATAAACTAAGGAAAGAACTTCTCGACGGGACTCAACAAAAATTTGTGCCTGACGCAGTCGGTACTCTAAAGTTGCCATGACGAATCCTGTGCTGCGGTCAGACCAAAAATTGCACGCCTGAAGATTCGAGCTGCTCGACTCGCAAGCTATCATGTTGTTCACCCAATGACATTCGGATACTCCATCAGGCTCGATAACTACGCGAACAAGAAAAACATAAGCCCATAAGCAAAAAAACACCGAATAGACTCGGGGGCTTGTGGAACTTACATAACAAACTTTTGGCGACACTGGCCAACTCCTCCATGACAAATCGCTCACTCTCAGCATCAAGTTTTTGTTTGTACTTGGCAACATCCGCCACTCCTTGCAAAGCCTTCAACTTACGCTCGCTATCCGCAACACGGCCACGAAGGGAAGAAAGCATACCAGCGTCTTTTAACGACGACGTAGTTGAAGGCGCAGGAGCACTCGATGATCCACCATCAGAGTCCACAACCTGCAGAAGGAGTAGAGGCACACGAGAGTTTCAGTAACCAAGCTGAAGGTCACTCGACACTGCATTAAGAAAACACTTTCGAGTCCTAGGGGGCTACTCCCATCGGGATAATACAACGTAAGGCAAATTTTCTTACACTTTCAAAAACCCTCACTTGGAAATTAAAACACGGAATATTCCAAAGGTTCAAACATGGCCAAACACACAAAAGCAGAAACATTTTTATATCCTAAGGAGCAGCGGATTTTCCAGAGGCAGCCCCGCCCGCAGAAGGTTTTGCTCCACGACCGCGAGAAATTAGCTCGGACAAAATCTTCGCTAGCCTCTCAACACGGTCGCCAAAAGGACGGGGCGCTAACTTTTTGCCTGCATCATACCGAGGAAGCTCTGAGTAAACCTTCTCCATGTCACCTTGGACATTATAAGCCAAGGAAAACTGGATGGCTGTCTTGGCACCGCACTCGGTCTGGGCGAGTGTGTACTCCTTAAGAAGATCGCCTTCACCAAGGAAAGCTTGCAGGAGCCCCTCCAAGGTCGAAGGAACTGGCCTCCCAACAAGCAACCGTTGATGCAGCTCCGATAGCACCCGAGAGGCATCACGAGGAGATAAAGACGCCCTCTTACCATGCTCGACAAGATGGGTGCACACATCTGCCAAGGTGTCGACTCGGACCTCTCCAGGAAGCGTTAGGGCACCACCAAGCGTATCTGGAGAAGAACGGAAGAAATCACGAAGAGAAGAGAAGATGGCAAGATAAAAACACGAGTGGACGAACGACATACCTGCCAGCGCTCGAGCTGTCAGGCGGAGGGTGTCGGTTAACTGGTCATCGTGAGCCGCACCCACTTCATCCAGCTTCTTCACGGACTCGCGAGATTCAGCAAGGAGATCAACCGCATCCTTTCGAGTGGACTCCAGCTCTAGTTGGATAGACTCGAGCTCCTTCTCGAGATCTTTGATTCAAGCATGAGCTTCGGTCTTCTCATTGTTTGCACGGGCAACCTCGTCTGCAGTATGATACAACCACATTAAGAAGGAAAGGACCAGAAGAAACGAAATAAAACACAAAGTATACAATGACTCACCTCTCGAAGAATGAACGTGTTGAAGGCACTAATCGCGCTCTTGGCGAAGAGAGATGCACTCTGCCACAACCACAGCAAGACGACGCCAGAAGGAGATCAGGGATTCGAGGATAGTGAAGGCTCATGTCTCCTCTAATGATTTTGGTGATGATAACAACACGGGTATGTCTACTAATCTTGTGGTTTAAGTGTTCACAGCTAGCCTCATAATATCTATCATGATCAACAGTAATATCTTCAAGAAGATTCACAAAGGAATTTCTGAGATAAGCCATTATCTGCGGCCAGATTATTCAGTACACTAGCCCGGAAATTCCGGCGGTTATCGGGCGGAAATTCTGGCCTCAGGCCCGGAATATTCCGGCCTACTCGAGGCTCGAATGATGAAGTTCTGAGCATCCAACTGCCCACTCTCTGATGCAGGGGCGGAAATTTTCCCGGAATATTCCAGGGTAAATTTCCAGCCTCTAGTCCTTAGCATAATTTGGATGCGTCTCGGCTGCCCGCTCTCAGATGCAGGGGGAAATAGGCCCGGAATATTCCGGGGTAAATTTTTGGCCTCTAGTCCTTAGCAGAATTTTGGATGCGTCACTGCTGCCCACTCTCAGATATGGAGAGGAATTTTGGCCGGAAAATTTCAGCCACCGGATTATGCAATAATCCGTCCCCCGAACTTCTCAAATATCCATCCCAGCTAACCATAGTGTACTTTCAATTGGTATCATAGCCTCGGCTCTTATATTGGGCTTAACCGCCTAAGAGTATCATGGTCAACGGAGATGATCCCGAATCTTCTAAGGAAGAGCTCTCCAAAATGGCCGAGACTATAGCTAACCTACATACAACGGTTGGAACCATCCAAACCCAATTGTCCAAGGTTAGCTCTAGTGTTGGTTCGGAGGTTTCCTCCGTCAAGAAGATGTTGGAGAACATGATGGGTAAACCTAAGGGGCATGCGAATTCTCCCAATGTCTCCGATGAGGAAACTTTGGAAGAGGAAACTATTCCGGACGATACCAAAATGTAAGAAAACATTGCCAAAGCTAAGGCGAAAGCCGCACAAAAGGCTAAGGACAATGCAAAGGAGAATTCCGGAGGCTCCAAGTCTCAAACGGCTAATGGTCCGGGGTCTAACTCAAAAGTTCCACCACCTCAAAACTATGACTCCATTCACCCAATTGTAACTGTGCCACACGTTCCTAATGTTGGACTTCCTCCCATGCTTAATTAACACTAATGAATTCTATTCTTGGAAGTTTGAAATGGAGTCACATATTTCCGGCTCATGCACCGCCTTGTGGAGAAGTGTGGTCCATGGGTTCCATCCTCACGACCCAAGCAACTTGACTCCTAGGCAGGACGTGGAATCTCAACTCAACAAGACCGCACTTTTCATCATTCAAAAGGATCTTCCAAGAGAGAATCTCATTCACATTCGTGGTTGCAAGACTGCCAAGGAGGCTTGGGAAAAGCTTGACACTTTGTTTCAAGGGAATGCTAGCATCCAATCATTCAAGTATGATGTAGCCATTGACAAGTACGAGAAGTTCGTTATGCAAGAGGATGAGTCCCCCGAGGAGCTATATAGAAGAGTTGTCTCCCTTGCCAACCAATTGAGGGACTTTGGAAAGGAAGAAATCTCGGATGAGTGGATAAAGAGGAAGTTTTTCAAAGCAATTACATCCTTCGAGAAGAACCTCTCCACTAGCATCCGGACAAGAGAGGACTACAATTCCCTCAACTCCATTGGTGTTCTTAGTGAGTTCGTTTCCATATCCCTATCACAGAAGAGTGTGGATGATGCTATTGCTTGCTCTAGAGGATTGGGAAAATCTCCCAACCTAGCTTTGAAGTCAAAGGCAATTGCTCGAATTGAAGAGGTTGAAGAAGACGATGATGAGGAGGACTATGAGGATACTTACACGGTTGCTCACAAGAGCATTGCCCTTGCCATGCATGGATATTGGAAAAGATGGGAAGCTCACAAGGCCGGAACTCCGAGGCCCCCTAGAAACAAGAACTACAAGAAGAAGGGGAGCGACCAAGGACATGCTAAAATTGTGGAAGTGCAAATCACTTTGTGAAGGAATGCCCTTTTGAGCCAAGAGAAGAAAATGAAGGCAAGCTTTTTCGCAAAAACAAGTCCAAGGCTCCCTAAAACAAGAACTTCACTAGAAGAGTGCCAAGGGCTCTTTATTTCTGGAGATGAAGGAGAAGACGAAGTGGTAGGAATAGCCCATGTTTCCATTGCTACCTCCTCGTACCCATTGGTCTCTCTATTTGAGTCCCCCAATGAGAATGCGCCTATCCGACCTACATGTCTTATGGAAAAAGCCACTTCGGTATGCTCTCCCAACTCCAAATCAGCCACTAATCCTTCTTCATTATTGGATTGTGTTCAAAATGATTCTGAGGAAGATACTGAGGCTAAAGAACTAAGAATTTGGTTGGCTAGCCTCAAAGGTGAGACTACAGAGAAAGTGAATGCCCTTTTGCGGCAACTTGATGATGCTAACTCTCTTGTAGATGAAAAGTAAGAAATTATCATGACCTTGGAAATCCATGGGAGCCACTCTTGCAATGAAAAAGAGCTTGAAAAAGCTCTTGAAAATGAGCGCTCCATTAGAGATTCTCTTGAGGAGAAGTTATCTAGTCTTGAAGAGACATTTTCTATGAGTGTCTCTAAGATTAGGAAAGATAATGAACAATATCTTGATCTTGTTAAAACCCTTGAAAATTAAGAGTTGAAACTAGGAATTGCTCACGAGAAACTCGTTGCTCGTCATGAAAAACTAGAAAAGGAGTTCACGTCTCTTAAAGAAAATTCATGACAAGCTAACGAAATCTCGTGATAATCTTCTAGCTCAACAATCAAATAAGCAAGTTATGTCCTCTTCATCTACTAGCATTAGTACCTTCCCTAGAAACTCTTGTGGTGAAACTAATCTTGTAGGAAATGAGAAGACTCTCAATGAGGTGATGATCCCTCAAAGAGTCAAGAATGGAAAGGAGGGACTTGGCTATGTTGCTAAGTCTGGGAAGAGGTACAAGAAGAACAAGAAGAAGGTTACTTCTCCTTCACAAGAAGTAAACTTTGTGAACGAAAGAGAGTTGATCAAGGAGAAGGAAACCAACACCATTGTGGGTGGTGAAACCTCTTGGGGGAGCACCACTCATAATGACTTTACCGGGAAATAAAACCCATCTTATGTTCTTATGAAATCTAGAGATGGTCATGTGTATGCTAAATATGTTGATACTTCTTATGGTGATGATTATAATATTACTATTTGGGTTCCAAAGGCCCTTGTTGCTAACAAAAGAGGACCAATTCAACGATGGGTAGCTAGATCAAGACACTAATCTATTGTATGAAAGTGCTTCCGGGTCGGGCAAATGGACGGTGGATAGTGGTGTATCCCAACATATGACCGGAAGCAAGGACTAAATGAGTGATCTTAATCCTCCTTCACCTCATCTAAATTGCTTCACTATTGGTGATAACTCCGAACTAAAGGTATTGGGGCGAGGCAAGGTACCTATCTCAAATGATTTATCAATTGAGAATGTTCTCCTTGTCGAGTCCCTTGGTTATAATCTCATGTCGGTCCTTCAACTTGAAAATTGTGATTTTACCTCGTTCTTTAATAAAGAGAATGTGATTGTCACTTGGGAGACGGCTCTTAAAGTAGCTTTTGTTGGGCATGTCGAGAACGACATGCATGTAGTGGACTTCTCTAAAGGAGACACGTGTGTCGCGACATGCCTAATCGCTAAAGTTGATGTGGGGTGGCTATGGAATCGCCGGTTAGCCCACACCATTATGAAGACGTTGCATGACCTTCAAAGTGGAAATCTTGTTCTAGGACTAACGAATGCTAAGTTTGCCAAATATCGTGTGTGTATCTCTTGCGTGCTTGGAAAGCAACATGGAGAATCTCACTCCACCAAGACCACCATCACCACTTCAAGGATCCTTGAGCTTATTTATTTGGACCTTTTTGGTCCACTATCTTATGATAGTCTTGGAGGCAAGAAGTACTGCTTGGTGATCGTGTATGACTATTCAAGATATTGTTGGGTGTATTTCTTTAAGAGGAAGATTGATACTCAAAATAGAGTCATCGAGTTCATCACTTTTGGTGGAGCACCAACATAATGAAAGCATCATGGCTATTCAAAGTGATAATGGCTCCAAATTCAAGAACTACACCATGGAGGGATTTCTTAGCGAAGAGGGGATTGCTCATCAATATTCCACTCCCTATACCACTCAACAAAATGGTTGGCGGAGAGGAAGAACCAGACACTAATGGACGCGGAAAGGACCATGATTGCGGAGTTCTCTTCTCCTTACAACTTTTGGGCCAAGGCCGTCTCCACGGCTTGTCATGCTAGCAATCGGTTATATATCCGCAAGAAATTGAACAAGACTCCTTATGAGATTCTCACGGGCAAGAAGCTGGATGTATCATATTTCAAGGTCTTTGGGTGCAAATGCTTCATTAATAAGAGAGGTAAATGCTTGTCAAAATTCGAGACCAAATCGTATGATTGTATCTTTGTTGGTTATGCCGCAAACGCTCATGCCTGTAGAGTCTACAACAAGTCCACCGGGCAAGTTGAAGAAGCTATAGACGTGGTGTTTGATGAGGATAATAGGTCCCAAGGGGGCTGTATAGATCATGGTGTTGTAGGAGATGCAATTCCTCCCATCGTCATAAGAAGAATGGGGATTGGTGAAATAATCCCCATTGAGGGTTACCGGATGATGAAGGGAGAAGGACTATGCTCTACTCAAGTGGAGCCATTGACTACACCAATTGATACACAAGCTACCCAACAAGATGCACCAAACCCTCAAGTTACTATTCAAGGCCAAGCACATGATCAAGGCCAAGCTAGCGATCAAGGTCAAGCTAACAATGAAGGGCAAAGTCAAGGATCTCATGTTGATGTCCCATCGATGAGCAAGAACAAGATGACGATGGACATGACTCCAATTATGAAGGTGATTATCAAGCCATATCCAAGGAGACTTTGGAGGAGATGCTAGCTCGTAGAGCAAAGAGAAGGATAGAAAATCTTTAGCGTGCTGGTCACACTGAGGACATGATTCTTGGACAAGTTTGAGGAAGGGTAGTCACAAGGAAGCAATTGGCGGATTTTAGCAAGGCACATGCTTTCGCCTCTCACATTGAGCCCAAGAAGGTCTATGAAGCTCTTGAATATCAAGATTGGCTTGAAGTTATGCATGATGAACTCAACAACTTCGAGCGCAACAAAGTTTGGAAGTTAGTCCCAAGGCCCAAGGATTGCAAGAACGTCATTGGCACCAAATGGGTGTTCAAGAACAAGCAAGATAAAGATGGCATCCTCATTCGCAACAAGGCGAGATTGGTGTCTCAAGGATTCTCTCAAGTTGAAGGTGTCGATTTCGGTGAAACTTTCGCTCCTGTAGCTCGTCTTGAATCAATTCGTATCTTGCTTGCCTATGCTTCTCATAATAACTTCAAACTACAACAAATGGATGTTAAAAGTGATTTTCTTAATGTTCCTATTAATGAGTTAGTATATGTCAAGCAACCTCCGGGTTATGAGGATCCTAACCACCCCGATTACATCTACAAACTCAATAAGGCGCTCTACGGACTTAAACAAGCTCCACGTGCGTGGTACGAGCACCTTAAAGAGTTTCTAGTAGATCGTGGGTTCAATGTTGGTTTAAACGATCCCACCCTTTTTACAAAGAAGTTTGTAGGTGACTTGTTCATATGCCAACTCTATGTCGATGATATAATTTTTGGTTCTACTAACACCACATTCAATGATGAGTTTTGCAAGCTTATGACGGATAAATTCGAGATGTCTATGATGGGAGAGTTGGAGTATTTTATTTTCTTTGAGATCAAGCAACACCGCGAAGGCACTTTCATCAAGCAAGCCAAGTATACACAAGATATGCTCAAACGATTCAACATGCACGATGCAAAGCCTATGAAAACCCCCATGTACACAACTATTGACTTCAAACCCGACCCAAATGGTAAAGAGGTAGATCAAAAGGTATACCGCTCCATGTGTGGCTCTTTGATCTACCTTTGTGCATATAGACCCGATATTATTTATAGCGTAGGTAAATGTGCAAGGTTTCAAGCCTCTCTGAGGAAAAGTCATTTTGAAGTGGTTAAGCGCATCTTTCGCTATTTAGTTCATACCCCAAACTTTGATCTTTGGTACCCCAAGGGTTTCAATCTTTCATCTCATCGGGTACTCGGATGCGGATTATGCGGGAGAGAAGACGGATAGGAAGTCTACATCTCGGGGTTGCCAATTTCTTAGTCGCTCTTTGGTATGTTGGTCTTCCAAGAAGCGAAATTGCATCGCCCTCTCCACCACCGAGGCCGAGTACATCTCCGCGGCAAGTTGTTGTGCTCAATTGATATGGATGCGGAAAACTTTGCAAGATTATGGTATCTACTTCGACAAGGTCCCCCTCTTGTGCGACAATGAGAGTGCCATCAAAATCTCCTACAACCCCGTCCTTCACTCCAAGACGAAGCACATTGAGATTCGGCATAATTTCATTCGGGATCATGTTCATAAGGGTGATATTGATCTCTCTTATGTGTCGACCAAGGATCATCTTGCGGACATCTTCACAAAGGCCCTTGATGAACCAAGATTTTGGGGTTTGAAGAATGAACTAAATGTCATCGATCCGTCTAACTTCACTTGAATCCTTGCATATATACCTTCTCTACACATGCTATCTAGGTTTGGATGTAGGCATGGACATAGGGGTAGCGTATTTCAATTCGTGAACCAACACTCCTCCTATCATGCGCAAATAAATCAAAACTTCATGCATATCTAGTCATTTTCTGACTTATTGTGCTTCAACCTGAGTCATGTTTTTGGGACCAAGATATATCTTCGCGGCTCCTTGGCATATACTCAAACACGGTGGCCAACATTTTTCTCTTTGATGTGTTGTTTGTCTCTTTCTTTTTTGCTCTTTTCTCATTTTTGTGTTTGATTTCCCATCGTCGTCCTTTTGTTTTTCTCGCTTTTGGTGGCTCATGTCTTGTTCCTAGTTTGAAAAACTTTGTGTTTGGGGATCCCGGAAATTCCGTCCTAGGGTCCGGAAATTTCCGGCCACCTGATATTTGTCCTGAAAATTCATCCATTTCCTCTGTGCCGCTCTCTGGACACGGCCGGAAATTTGAGCGGAATTTTCCGGGTCAAATAATCCGGGGGGCCGAATATTCTGTGTCCTGGCCACGGAAATTTCCGGTGTTCGAGTTTTTCCCAGGAATTCGACCCCGCTCCCGTTGTGCCTCCTCTCTAGAGTTCCACCGGATTTTTGGGGCGGAATTTCCGGCCAAAACTCTGGCCCCCGGAAATTTCCGGCCTACACACCGGAATATCCTCAGGCAAGGAGCTGGAGCCTATAAATAGGCGACGGTAGGGTCTCCCACATTCTTTTCCCCTCTCGTCGCCCGCTCTCTCCTCTCCCCAACTGCACCCGCCGCCACAGGGCTCTGCAGGGGGGCTCCGTCGCCTCCCCTCCTCGTCTTCCGGCTCCCCTTTGAGGATTAAGAGACTACACGTCCGTGACAATCCCATGGATCCCGGTATGTGCCAAGTTTTCTCCGCAAATCTAGGGTTTCATGTTCCTTTGATCTCTCAAGTTCTTAGGGTTGAATCTCATCACATCACGTTTCTCTTCCACTATTCCACACGTGTACCACCCCGTGCACCTTATTTCTAGTTCGAGATTCCTTTTAGGCCTGGATTCGCAACCCTAGCGCGATTTTTCCAGGGCCGGAAATTTCCGGCCCCAGCCCGGAATTTCCGCCCCCTCCCTCGGAAATTTCAGCCAGGTCAGGAATTTCCGGCCTACTCTGAATCTTGTACAGAGATAATTCTATTCCACTCCCCAAGATATGATCCCCAATGTTGATGTTGTTTGCTTTTCTTTGTGCTTGCTTTTGCTTTTTCTCGCAGATGATTCAAGCTCTAGGCCCAAGGCCACTAGCTCCCGTAAGCGGTGTCGCCACTTCCACCAGAATGAATAAGGAGTATTTGTTGATGAGACTGTTGTTCGTTAGCGTCAGCGTGAAGAACAATGCGAGTATGAGCGTCAGTGCAATGCCGACAAGGATGCTCGTCGCGCCAGCAAACAACAGGGCAAGACCTCTCCGAACCTGACAACCATGTCCGTGGCTGAATTCAAGACCTGGCGCACCAAGGCACGATGCACTGATGGCCCTTAGGACACCACTATCGATTCATGTTTCTGGCACGTGGAGCAGGAGACTCTGTACATGCAGGTGTACGGTTATGAGCAAGCCTGTATGCCCTATGAAGTACATCAACTTTCAACACATGGCTGCTAACCCTGCTTATTTCAAAAACTCTGCTAATCTTGCTGAGCTCCTTCGTTTGCGCCCTCTGATGGAGACCCAATGCTCCTACAATAGCACCTTCATTCAATAGTTCTTTGCTACCCTGGTTTTCGATGATGCTGAGGAGATTGGGATGACATGGATGTCTGAACCTCACAAGCTCACAACCACATTCCAGGATTTTGCTTCTGAGCTCGGGTATCCTTTTGCTTGCCTCAATGTTCCTCAGGGTGCTCGCATGCACGTCCACGACGTGGAATATGAAAAGAACAAGCTGGTTGATCTGTATGGTCCTCGAGGTACCGTGGGTTCCTCCAAGGGTCTCTATGCTATCTATGACATTCTTCTATGTATGTTCCGAGAGACCATTGCCCCTAGCGCCTGAAACAATGATGAGATCCCTCGTGGTTTGGTGAACCTCATGCACCATTCCTACCTGACCTTCACAGAGGGTGATCTTGAGGTTACTGAGAGCCACAAGATTGATGCCATGGACTTTATATTTCACGAGATCCACTTTGCTCTCTTCCACCGCAAGGTGCCTCCCTATGCACCGTACATCATGAGGCTCATCAAGTCCAAATATCTTGCTGACGAGCGTACGGATCTTGAGTTGGATTGCGAGACTCACAAGGATGTGAAAATCTACAAGAAGAGCGCCCATACTCAGCAAGCTGCACATGATGTTGGTGCTACCGGCCAGGGACACCGTGATCCTCACATGAGACAGTCTGCTGCTCGGTCAGGTACCAAGAAGCGCTCCTGGGTTGTTCGTGCCATTGAGAAAGTGCTATACATGAACGTCTACATCCACAAGGAGAACTACAATGCCTATGTCGAGCGTCGCACCATTCTCGAGAACCAACGCTCAATCATGACGGACCTCAACATGCCTAATGTTCCTGCTCCTCTTCGTGCTCAGATTCCTTACCGCAACTAAAACAACCGTGATGTGGACTGGGATCTTGATGTTCCCGATGATGATGATGTGGAGGATGTGTCGTGGGATAATCACGGCAGACGTTACCGGGGGTAACTTATCTTGGGGCAAGACGACTCTGGTGTTTGGGAGAGGGTTTAGCTCAGAGGAAAACATGATGATATGCAATCTGGTAGCCGGCAATCAAGTCGCCGAGTCTCCGATCTCGATATATTAACTCAACTCTCGTATTACACTGGATACTAGCGATATTGCTCGAACTCTTGGATCTCTCTAAACCTAACCTAGGGGCCGGCTTATAAAGCATCCGGACCCCCTGGCCCGCTCTCCAAGGCGTACTCTGAATCCTACCCGGACACTGCTTACAAAACCCTAAACTTCCTTATCGGAACCCACAATCCGGGTTACCAGGCCTACGATCTTGGGCCTTCTAGAAGCTCCTTTATCCTTAGCCGGATCTCGCACAGCGTCCTTTGGGCCGAGTTACACCTTGGCGTTGGCCTACCGGGTTATCATCCCTCCATCAGTAGTCCCCAGAATAGCTTGGGCTTCATGAGATTCTCTTCGAAGCGCACGCTATTCCCTACAAAAATATCAAACTTACAAGTTCACAGAGGTCGGGTTAAATTGCTTTGATAAACAGCTAGGCCTAACTCCATGGTGGCCATATAGTAACCCGGCTTTCTCCAAATCCATTGCTCATTTCTCCGGGTCAGTACCCTGATAACGATGCCAAAGATCCGACTTACTTCACTTGATAATTGATCCTGATATCGCGGAAAGATTTCCTTCTTATCTCTGTCCGGATATCTCGTCTGGCACTTAACGCATATCACGGAAAATCCGGATGGATATCATTTATCCGAAATTTACGGATCTTACCCGTTGGTCTAGGTTTATCCACCCGCACCCTATAAATAGGTACCTAGGGGATAACCTAATTCCACCGGTTCATTTCTTCTCCCTTCTCCTTTCTTCCACTTCCGCACTCGAGCTTGCAGAGCACCGCCACGGAGACCTCGCGCGCGTCACCGGAACCGATCTGCCGCCGGCTACGCTCCGCCACAGTCCGTTCCGCGCCGCCGCCAAGCTCCGCCGCTGCGCCCCCGATCTGCCCACCGAGAATCGAGAAAGGGGTACCAAGACTGTGCCATTTGCCGTCGTCGAGCTTCGCTTCACCCCACCTCGGTAAGCCTCTTGCTTCCATTGATCTAGCTTTGTAATTCCTCAATTTGTTCTAGATTAGATCTAGTCAACCGCCGGTCACTTCTCTTGCCGCGCGCCGGATTAAGCCGCTTGAGCACTCGCTAACTCCTCCAATAGCTTGATAGATGACCGCATACCACTCCCCTATCATCATTAATCATTAATTTCTCCGTAGAATCGCCCGCAAACTTTTCGATCTAGATCCATTTCGCCCAAATTTTCCGCGCCTATCATTGACACCCGGAAAATCCTCTTCTTCCGGTTCTTTTGCTTGCAGTAGATACATGGGAAATCATCCTTCTTCCTCAAACACTTTCCAATACGTAAGTACCCCATAGTTTCTATACTGATGCTTGATACCCGGATAACTTGTATTGGTTGCTCCGTATAATGATACCCGGACGATTCTTAACTTCTGTCCTTTCAATATCGCTCGCGCATACTCGGATAATTCATGATTTCCAAGTCTTATTTCTTGCACCTTTTCGTTTTGTGCTTTGCAGGTTGATCCCATGGCTCCCAAGAAGCAAGGGAAGCAGCCAGCCAAGGCCAAGACCACCCAGTCCATATCCGCCAACTGGGCGCGATCCACGGTCACGAAGGCCAAGCTAGAAGAGCTTGCCGAGTTGGGGGTTCTCCCCCCTCAGAAGGACATCCACTGGAGGGTGCCGGGTGATGAGACCCGGCCCACGCCGGCTGATGACGAGGTAATATGCTTCGTCGAACACGTGACCCGGGGGTTCCGTCCTCCGGGTCACCCTTTCTTCCGTGAGGTTCTGAGCCACTATGGCCTCCGGGTATTCGACATAGGGCCTAACTCTATGTTGAATATTACCCATTTCATCGTTCTTTCCGAGTCATACTTGTGCACTCCGCCAAGTTTGGCTCTCTTTATTGAACTCTTCCAGTGCAAGCCGTGCCGCGAAAGCGGTGACGGAGCACTTCTCGCTTGCGGCGGGGTATCCATCCAGCGCCGCAAGAACTCACCAATGCCAACCCTTAATCTGAATTCCCACGTTAAACACTGGCAATTATCCTTCTTTTACTGCCGCGACACCTCCCCACCCGGCGAGAAGAAACTGCCGGGTTACTCGGAGGGCCTCCTCGATATTTCCGAGAAATTCAATGCTTTCGCCCCTGACTCGGACAGGGAGGCAATCCAGCCCCTCCTCTCGAAAATATCCGTCTTATCCGCCCAAGGTCTCCTTGGGGTCAATCTGGTTAAGAGATGGGTGGATTTCCGGATCCAGCCCAAGTCTATCCGCACTAAGTTGATGTGCGATTACTCGGGGCACACCACGGACGCGCTCCGATACTCCACCAAGAACTACGCAGTCGGCGACACCAACAAGACCATCAAGGGCTTCTTGACGGAAAAGTTGGAGGTGATCAAGAACATCGCCGGGTTACCGCCATTCACCCGGGAAAATCCGGCTCCAGCGGTAAGACCCGATACTTGTGAACTTATTTCCACACTTTAACTTGATACAACCACTAGTTCTCACTTTCATGTTTTTATCTCAGGCTGATGACCCCTTCTGGAGCGTCGAGACCTCCCCTTCTTCCGGAGACCCGGAAGAAGAAGACAAACCGGCTGACAATGATAAAGGTACTTACCCGGGTCTTGTGTTAGCTTCACTTGCACCATTTTCCTCTCATCTAACTTTTTCCATCGATACATACTCGGCTTGCAGGGCCGGAGGACGAAGATGAGAAAGACGAGGATGACCCGGAGGCCACCGAATCTGATCAAGAAGTAACAGTTGGGGCCAAGAGGAAGGCCAGAGGGGTGGTGTACAAGGTTCCCTTCTCCTCTATGTCCTCCGAACCTTACTCCTTTGATAACATGCGTAAACTTAACCAACAGTTGTCACACTCATCACACTTGAAGGATCCTCTTCCGGCCAAGCGTAGGGTGACCCGGAGTTCTCCGGGTGACGGTCCCCTTGACCCGGGCATCTCCACCTCCCCAGTCCACCGTGCCGGTACTCCACCGCCTCATTCCTCCAACTCCCCTCAGCGTCACCCCTCCCCCAACCATCCACGGGCAGGGCAGTTTCGGGTTCCGCTATCGGTTCCTTTAATGGCTTCATCCGCTTCCAGTAGTGAGCTCCCACCGGATTACGCTGTAAACGTCGGGTAAGTCTTCGCTATGTGATATCCTTATATACTTGACAATTTTCATCCACTGTTGCTAACTATTTCTCTCTTTTTTCCTTAGCGCCCAAGTCACAATTAGTGAGCCGGAGGACATGGAAACAGATAACCGGGAGACGGAGGGGCCGACTGACAATATAGACGCTGCGACTGGCGGTGATGCTGAAGACGGCCAGGGACAGGGCCCCTTGGGTGACCCGGCTCACCAGGAAGCCGGATCTCCGAAATCGTCCGAAGACGTGGACGAGGAGATTGAGATCCTGGAGACGAGGATGGGTTCCCCGAACCCGGATACCCAGACAGTCCGGGTCTCAACTCCCAAGTCGGGGAAAGTTCACCCGTCAAGTGATCAAGCTGCCGGCTCTTCTGGCGTCAGGCCCGAAGACATGACGTTCTCCTAGATGCTTAGTGCCCTTCACACCTTGAGGGCCGATGAAGAAAATATCTTGGAAGCTTTGATAGCCAAACATGAGGTAAATCCGAATAATGTTGCTTATATCCTTATCTAGTCCCCAAGTTCCGAGTGAATTTCTTGATAATTTGCTTGGAACTTCGTAGTGCATCCGGCTAATCTTTCCTTGTATCCCCACTCAGGCTTTCGTGGCCCAATCTGAGAAGAAATTGGCGAAGGCCACCAAGCTTGTTGAGAAGGAGAAGGCTCTGCGTGAGGCAGCTGAAGCTGAAGCTGGGAGGAGCGGGAAGATCACAAGGAAATATAGGAAGAGGGCTCATGCAGCAGAAGATAAGCTAACGAACGTTTCCGTTCAAATTGCGGACACATATCGTGCATTGACTGGTATGATTCATAACTTTGATACTTATAATCCGGATTCTCATTTTGACAGATAGTCGGATTTCCTTACTCATTGCTTTTCTTGCTTTCTGCAGGTCCGGATGAGGTGATCCCGGATGAAGATGATATTGCCAAGTTGAAGACCATCAAGAATACTATCCGGCAGCTCTGTGCCGGAACCAAATGGATCCTTGACGAACTGCGGTTGCCGGGTGTTGGGCCAGGTGACATGAAGAAGCTGCTGGATGCCTGCTCCACTATTCCCGAGTGGATTTGGCATTGGAAACGCTCGTCCTGCCGGGTTGGAGTAACCCGGGGGCTTGCGCTGGCTAAAGCTTATTTTCCTAAGCTCGAGCCGGCCAAGCTTATGGGCGGGTTTCCAGAATTCAACCACGACGGGTCCAAGTTCTCAACGAAGAATTTCAAGGCCATCCAGAAGGAAATTCGCCACCCGGCCAGTGTGATTGCTGATGGTTTGGACATCAACTCTATTCTTCCTGCATATGATGCTGATGACAAGGTGATTAAGTCAGATCGTCCCAAGCCGTACGATATGCTGGCCCGATGGAAGGAGGAGGCTGCCCGGTTGAGGGAGGAGGCCGAGAAGAAGAAGGCTGAGGCCGATTCTGCGCCTGCTACCTCCACACCAATCGTCCCTCCTCCTGCACGGGCCGGCACTGCTGCTGATCCGGATGCTGCTACTACCAAGAGTGATGGCACTGGCAAGGAGAAGATGGATGCCTCAGCCTAGGGTGCCGAGTGATACCTGCTATCTGATGTCGTTTCATATGCGTTAGTCGGCCAACGGGCCTTTTGAACAATTATTTTTTGATGGTGCGCCTGTGCACCCTTGATACTAGTATCGAGATTTGTAATGCACTTTATTTCCTTGATATATCTCGTGCCTCTTCTGGCCTTTTGGATGAATTTGATACTTGTCTGTTATTGAGCTCGTTCTTGATATCCGACTTTCTTTATGGTTCCTTTTGTGAGACTCGGTTTCCGAGTATCGTGGGTTTTGACCAGTGGACTTTTCTCTAAGTCCCCAAGTCCCCAAGACTCGGATGTTTGGGTTTTTTGAGCTTAGTAACTAAGCAACTTGTTTCTGTTTCGAAATCCCCAGTCCCCAAGACTCGGAATTCCGAGTCTAGGATGTGTGGTATTTCAAAGAGAACAAGTTGTTTTCTGCTGAGCCCAAAACCTAGAGCCGTTTCACATAGGTATTGAAGTTATGCTTAATAAACTTTGAGTTTCCGGCTATTAGCCCTGTACTCTGCATAACTTGTGGTTTAGATGACCCTTTTGACTATCTTGTACTGTAAGCCGGCTTTCGCGTGGATATCATGTTGTTACATCTATACGAAAACAGGGTCAGGCAAGTCCCATTGGGCTTCATGGCTGATTGTAATCGTAAGCGAGCAAATCATGCCACTTTAGTGCGAGTCACATCGAGCTTAAGTAAGAAAGTCAAGAAAATGTGGCTCCTTTGTCCGGTTATAAGATTGCAGCCGTACTCGTTTGCGAGTAATCGGCCCTTATAACTCATTGGCATCAAGGCCGGGTCTTTGAGTTTGTAACTGTGCTATTCAAGCAATCAGCCCCCAAGACCTAGATATATGCAACATACTAAGAGTAAAAAACATAAGAATAAAACTTGATAGGATACGTGAAGAAGATATATTTCTTAACCACCTCTTTATTTGATATGAGAAAGTTAGGTCAGCAAGCCGCCTCATTAAAAACCCTCCAGTCCCCTTGGGTACCCTGGATAGGAAAAGAGTGCGTCTGAAACCTGCTGCCTGTTACATCGTGCAATTCCACTTGCCAATATAGTCTATACTAGGTATAGTAGGGACGTAGCTGAGCCACGTTCCATGGTCTGTCTCTTTCTTGCATAGATGAAGTGGTATGAGCGGTGTCGTTAACCGTAGCCGACTCTTCCCTCGCATCTATCAAGTAATATGATCCATTGTGCAGATTCCGGCTTATGATAAACGGTCCTTCCCATGGAGGTGATAACTTGTGTTTTCCTTCGTTTGACTGTACCAGGCGCAGAACCAGGTCTCCTTCCTGGAAGACCCGGGTTTTCACGCGCCGGCTATGATATCTCCGCAGATCCTGCTGATATATGGCTGATCTCTCCAGGGCTTGTTCCCTGTGTTCTTCTAACATATCCACGGCATTCTGCCGGGTCTTCTCGTTCTCCACCTCGACGTAAGCTGATACTCGAGGTGAATCATGAATAATATCACTCGGCAACACCGCTTCCGCACCATAAACCATGAAGAACGGTAATATCTGAGTAGATCTGTTAGGTGTAGTGTTGATACCCCAAACCACTGAAGGTAATTCTTCAACCCATGCACCAGCAGCTCTGATACATGGTACTCGCAATCGTGGCTTTAACCCACGAAGTAACTCTTGGTTTGCCCTCTCCACTTGCCCATTGGCCTGTGGATGGGCCACTGATGCTATGTCAAGCCGGATTCCATTGTTGCCACAAAACTTCTCCATCTCACCAAGGGACATGTTGGTTCCATTGTCGGTAATTATGCTGTGGGGATACCCGAACCGATAGATGACTCTTTTCAGGAACTTGACTGCTGTAACTGCTTCACAATTGGTAACTGGCATAACCTCAACCCACTTGGTAAACTTATCAACAGCCACCAAGAGGTGTGTCTTTTTTCAAGGTGACATATGAAAGGGGCCAACCATGTCCATACCCCAAACAGCGAACGGCCAAGTCAACGGAATAGTCCGTAATTCCATAGCCGGCACGTGGGTTTGGCGGGCGTACCTTTGACATCCGTCACACCTTGCCACCAAGCGCTCCGCATCTGCTAGAGCCGTGAGCCAGAAGAATCCATGTCGATAAGCTTTGGCCACAAGGGATCTTGTGGATGCATGATGCCCACAATCACCTTCATGGATTTCCTTGAGAATCTGTCGGCCTTCTTCTGGTGCTACACAGCGCAAAAAGACTCTGCTGCACTTCTCTTGTATAACTCCCCATTGATGATAGAATATCCCTTTGCTCGCCTCAAAATTTGCCTTGCTAACACCTCCTGCTGTGGTAACTCGCCCCGTGATAGGTAGGCCAAGAACGGTTCTGTCCACTCGGGAACAGCGCGCACAGTGGCCACGAGCTCCAAATCCGGGTCTTGATTTGCCAGTTCTTCCTCAGACTCGGTTTTAACTGATGGTCGCCATAATTCATCCAGGAAAACATTAGGTGGAACCGGCTCTCTGCGCGAGCCGAGTCTGGCGAGTGCATCTACTGCCTCGTTCTTTCTTCTGTCTATGTGCTCCACCTCATACCCGGAAAAACATCCGGCAACCCTATCAACCTCTCTGCGGTATGCTGCCATAGTTGCGTCCTTTCTATCCCAAGTTCCTGATACCTGCTGTACCACAAGATCCGAATCTCCAAAGCATCGTATCCTCTTAATGTTTATCTCCTTGGCTACCTTTAAGCCATGCAATAGGGCCTCATACTCGGCCACGTTGTTGGAACAATCAAAGTGAATCTGTAGCACGTAACTCAACTTGTCTCCTTTGGGTGATGTTAGCACCACTCCAGCTCCTGATCCCTCGTATTGCTTGGATCCATCGAAGTGCATGATCCAAGACTCGGAGTCTGGAGCCATGGTGGGCATGCCTGTGTGCGTCCAATCGTTAACGAAATCTGATGGAGGGATAATAACCTGGTAGGCCAACTCCAAGGTGTAACCCGGCCCAAGGGACGCTGCGCAGGATCCGGCTAAGGATAAAGAAACTTCCGGAAGGCCCAAGTTTGTAGGCCTAGTAACCCGGATTGTGGGTTGCGGTAAAGGAAGGTTAGGGTTTGTATGCCGTGTTCGGGTAGGATCCAGGGTGCGTCTTGGAGAACAAGCCAGGGGGTACGGGTGCTTTATAAACCGACCCCTAGGTCTAATTGAGAGAAATCTAAGAACCCTAGCAGTACCGCTTGATATCGAGCATCCAGTATATACGAGAGATCGAGTTAATATATTAAGATCGGAGACTCAGCGACTTGATTGCCGGCTACCAGATCGAGTTCCATCATGTTTTCCTCTGAGCTAAACCCTCTCCCAAACGCCTGTGTCGTCTTGCCCCAAGATCAGTTACCCCCGGTAACGTCTGCCGTGGTTATCCCACGACAGTTGGCGCCCACCGTGGGGCCTGCGTCCAAAGGTGTTTACATCACGGGAGAAGCTCGGAAGAACATGGAGAATCTTGTCGTCGGCGAGATCTACATCGACCACAAAGGAGAAAAGACGGTGGACGATTCCGGCTGGGGGCCAGAGTCGGATCACCTCGAATCCGGATCCGTCGTGACAATCGGCCGGATCAGCGTCTTCATCGGTATGGTATGTACTTCCGGTTCGATCCCTGACAATTTTGGATCTGATTCTGTGTCAGGGGAGGCCGCTTATATCCAATCAGATGAAGAAGAATAAGTTGGAACGACATATCCGACAGAAGAACCCATCGCGAAGTGGGAACAGCCGGAGGAACCGGCATGGACCCCGCGCGACCGGGTCGAAAGAGAGGATGATACCGAGTCCATCCAGGATCTGCTGGAAAACCGGTATGAGGAGAATAACAGCGAAGGGGAACAGCATGAATTCGCGCCAAGCATCATACGCCGAGTCGCGGTTTACACGGCTCCCGCGACCAATCTCAACCAAGAGACCGTAACTGCGGCCGCGGCCGGGTCGGCACAAGCATTAACCCGGCAGCAGGGGCCGGCTAACGGAAACACGGTTTTGGCCCAGGTTGACGGAGAGTCGGCATCGGTTACCAGTCAAGCGCCAGAAAACGAGCTACACGCGAACACGTTCGGATTCCTAGCAAACCGGACACCAGGAGCGGGTCCTTCCAATCCACAACACCCGGCCTTGTTCGACAACAATCTGATCCTAGATCCGACGGTTCTTGCCACAGTTATCACTCCAGAGAACGCGGCGGAACGTGTTAGGGATTTGAACGTAGCCCGTCGTGCATTGGAGCAGCAGAGGAGGCAAGTAGAAGCAGAAAGGCAAGGGATGGCCACACGGCAACGTGAGCTGGATGCACTGGAAACTCGGCTCCGAGAGGAAACGACTAGAATACATCAAAGGCACCAAACTAGATTACCAGCACTGGGAGGAGTCATAAACCCGGCCGCACTATTTATCACGCCTCAGGATCAGCCGATTCCAGCGACAAATCAGGGAACCGCCCCTCAGCCGACAACCGGAGGAGTACAACCGGTAGATATGCAGGCCGGATTACCCGCACCACAGACTGGAGTTACTGCCGGCAATACTGTACCACCACCACCACCACCACCACCATCGCGTTTTCGCACACCAGCGGGTCATTACAACAATCCCATGGACAACGTGTACGCGGCAACGCTTGCACTAAATCAAATCCCCGTGAGAGAGTCACCCCACGCAGAGGAGACCCGGCGGGCGATAGATATGCTGCGCACCGCGGTGGCGCAACAGGTTAATTACCCGGATCACAGAAGTGGAATGCATGGGACGCCATATGTCAGCCAACAACAAGGTAACGCCGGAAACATCCAAACAAGTTCGGCACGGCGGAGGGAAGAGCAGCAGCAAATGCCGCCTCCTCCACACATCCAGGCAGTACCAGCAGCATCAGCAGCACATGCCATCGTGGATAGTTCCAGAGCCAGGAGAGCCGTGGCTGGGTCTCCGGCACATGGGCCACCAGCGGTACCGCATCCAGCTGTACCCCCTGCAGGATCACACGTTTCCCGAGTAAGACCAGCTTCAACCATTCTTGCAGGGCCTAAGTGTCTTTCGGATAGCATCAGAGCTGAACCTTACCCGGAAAAGTTCAAAGAACCGGGTAAAGTGGTGAATTATGAGCCGACTATGGATCCGGAAACATGGTTGAGCAGCTATGAGATGGCCATGTCGATTCGCAACGCGTCCGAGAATCTTCAAGCCAAATTCATGTATCTAATGATGTCAGAGGGAGCAGCAAAGTTATGGTTCACCAATCTACCGGAGGATCTATTAAGTCATGGGAAGAATTGAAAACTGCGTTTATCAAGCACTTTCACGGGACGTGTAGAAAGTTATTCACTATTGACGACTTAGAGCGATGTGTTCAGAAGAAGGGAGAATCGGCGCGCAGCTGGGTGCGCCGGGTTATGGAAATTCTTCATTCATCTACGAATATTCAGCCCAAGGATGCGCTGCAAGCTATGGCAAAGACCTGCAAGTACACACCTTTAGTACAAAAGTTAACTCGCATGAAATCTAGTCGGAATGCTTCGGAGGTTACAATGGGAG
This sequence comes from Alopecurus myosuroides, assembly GCA_028641055.1. Taxonomy (NCBI): domain Eukaryota; kingdom Viridiplantae; phylum Streptophyta; class Magnoliopsida; order Poales; family Poaceae; genus Alopecurus; species Alopecurus myosuroides. The sequence continues at coordinate 487,192,566 of CM054058.1, forward strand.
AATTGATGGATGCATGCAACAAACATGCCGCAACGGACACTACGGAAGAGGAAACTGATGATAAAAAAGCAAAAGCAAACACAAGTAGTAATGGAAGAACCGGCAACGGATCAGCACCGGGTAACAACAACCAGAACAAGCGTCCGTTTGAAGGAGGCTCCGAGTTTGTCGCCAATACTGAAGCTGGATCTTCCAGACCCAGGGCAGAAGGAAATTTCAATGCTGGAAATCACAATGGAGGAAACTATCAAGGGCCACCAAGGCCGAGTAATAATTGGGACATATTCAGAATGGCATGCCCGAAGCACAGCAGGAACGGTAGGCCAGCTAACCACTCCTTGGAGCAGTGCGCCGACCTACAGAGATGGAAAAATGAGGAAGTGAACAGAGCCATGCGAGATGCAGGACGGGGAGGAGGACCGGGTCCAGGGGGAAACCCGGGCAACGGCCCACCCCCAGCCGCTAACCCGGCAGCTGGAAATCAAGGTAATAACCAAGGGGGAGCAAGAGGTTTCCAGGCTAACCCCAAACAGTTGGGTCAATATCATGTGCATACCACAGGAGGTTCTAACAAGGACAAAAAGATACTGAAGCAAGCGGTCAATTCAGTTTCTTCGGCTGTCCCGAGATACCTGAGATGGTCAGAACAAGATGTAACATGGAGCAGAAGGGACCACCCGGAAAGAGTAGAACACCCGGGAGTCTTGGCATTAGTAGTCGCACCGCAGGTCAATGGGTATGAGCTGAAAAAGGTTTTGATGGACGGTGGAAGTAGCATCAATATACTGTATTGGGAAACCTTCTTACGCATGGGCCTCAAGGAGTCTCAGCTACAAAAAAGCTCAACAATTTTTCATGGGATAGTGCCGGGTCATTCAGCGTGCCCCGAGGGAAAAATCGCATTGGAGGTAGCGTTTGGGGAATCAAAGGATAACTATCGAGTTGAGTGGCTCACTTTTGAGGTGGTCAAATTGCGCAGTCCTTATCACGCGTTATTCGGAAGGCCGGCTTATGCCAAATTCATGGCTAGGCCGTGTTACGTGTATCTACAGCTAAAAATCCCGGGTCCTAAGAAGACCATTACCATACATGGAAATCGAGACATAGCAGCTGAATGCGATGAAGGAGACGCAGCAATGGCCGAGCAAGCCTGCAGAAAAGAGGAACTCAAGCATTACCGGTCTCAAGCAGACCCGGAGGACAGAACCACATCAAAAAGGCCGAGTACTGAAGGCGAAAGAGCAAAGTCCAAGGCAGCACAAGATGCTAAGATGGTGGCTTTTATAAAGGATGATTCCCCCAAACAATCCGCCATAGGAGAAGAAATTGCACGGCCGCTCACAACCAGCCGCGTTATGGAAACACCTCACCCGGGTTGGCTAGTAAACCCGGTACTCATCATGAAAAAGTCCAGCAAATGGAGAATGTGTATCGGTCACGTCAGCCCGGGACCGGTTCCCAAGAAGAACTAAAAACAATATAACGAGCAGCAGGTTTCAGACGCGCTCTTTTCCTACCCAGGGTACCTAAGGGGACTGGAAGGTTTTTAATGAGGCGGCCTGCTGATCCAAACTTTCTCGTATCAATAAAGAGATGGTTATCAAGTCCTATTTTGTTACGGCCTTTACTTCGGTTACAAGTAAGTAGTATCCATTGCCATCAATACGTCAGTATCATTAAGTATGTTGAATATATATAGGTCTCGGGGGCTGGTTGCTCAAGTAGCGCAGCCACAAACCCAAAGACCCGGCCTTGATGCCTATGAGTTATAAGGGCCGATTATTCGCAAACGAGTACGGCTGCAATCTTATAACCGGACAAAGGAGCCAAATTTTCTTGACTTTTCTTACTTAAGCTCGATGTGACTCGCACTAAAGTGGCATGATTTGCTCGCTTACGATTACAATCAGCCATGAAGCCCAATGGGACTTGTCTGACCCTGTTTTCGTATAGATGTAACAACATGGTATCCACGCGAAAGCCGGCTTACAGTACAAGATAGTCAAAAGGGTCATCTAAACCACAAGTTATGCAGAGTACAAGGCTAATAGCTGGAAACTCAACGTTTATCAAGCATAACTTCATTATCTATATGAAACAATTCCGGGTTTCGGCTTAGCAACAACAAGTTTGTTCTCTTCGAAAAAACCACACACCACAGACTCGGAAATTCGGGCTTTGGGGACTGTGGGTTTCGAAACAGAATCAAGTTGTTTCGTCGCTAAGCTCGAAAGACCCCAATGTCCGAGTCGTGGGGACTTGGGGACTTAAGGAAAAGTCCACCTGTCAAAACTCACGATACTCGGAAATAAAGAGGGAAATGAAAAGAAAGTCGGATATCAAGAATAAGTTCAAAAATAGACAAGTATCAAGTTCATCAAAAGGCCTAGAAAGGCACGAAGAGTATCACAGAGTTAAAGTGCGTTACAAATTGCGACACTAGTATCAAGGGTGCACAGGCGCACCGTCAAAAGAATACTTGTTTTGAATAAAAACATCAGATGATCGAAGTATTTTATGGCGTTTGCCTATTCGGCTTCCTGAGTAGGGTCCACATCTTTGCCCTCGCCCTCCGGGTCTTGCTCCTGGACTTGCTCTTTAGCTCTCCCGGCATCATCACCCGGATTCCTTGCGGCAGGACGGACAGGCGGAAGAACAGCTGGTGTAGAGGTGGTTGGCCCTGATCCTAACTCGGCCTCTCTCTTCGCAGCTGCTTCCCTCTTCTTGGCCGAATCAGCAGCCCATTTCTCCAAAATATCAAAGGGCGGGGGTGCGTCCTCCGTAACAATTTTGCCTTCAGCATCGTATGCACTCATAATCGTGTTCAGATCCATACTATCGGCCAAAGTGGTGGCCGAATGACGCACTGCGGACTGTACGGCCTTGAAGTCCTTGGGTGTAAACTTGGAGCCATCCGCTTTGAATTCTGGAAACCCGGATATCACCTTTGCCGGATCAAGCTTCGGAAAGTAAGCCTTAGCCAGGGTAAAGGCCCGGGTCATACCAATCCGGCATGCCGAGCGTTTCCAGATTTCAATCCAGCCAGGCACGGTGGAGCAGGCTTTGATAAGATTTTCTTCACCCGGATATACCTCAGTAGGCCACTTCACGGCGTCCAGTATAAACTTTGTGCCGGCAAAGAAAGTCCGGAGCACAGTCTTTAAAGTTTTAGCCTTTGCAATGGCATCCTCTTCTGGGGCCGCAAGGTTGGCACCTGCAGTTGAAGCAAAGGAAGGACGTATCAGTAATCCCGAGTATCATATAATAAAGTAAAGGCATGAAGACAGTCGGCAGCAAAAACTTACTAAGCAAGATCTGATAGGTATCGGTGACCTGGTCCGATAGTTTTTTCAGTGCGGTTTGATCAGTATTGCACTTCTTCTTGTATTTAGAAACATCCTTCTTCAAGGTTTCCACGTCAGCCTCAAGGGTTTCTCTCCGCTTTACCTCGGCAAGAAGAAGTTGTTCGGTCTTGAGCAAAATTTCATCAGACCGGGTCATCTGCGCCTGTAAGTAGCAAGGAGCACAAGTATCAGTCGGATATTATGGCAAGCTGAGTATTGCGTAAAGTACCAAGCACAACTTCAGCAAGTCATGCTCGGAACTTGGGGACTAGGCATACACTACGAGATATCAAGTATTATTACCTGGTGCTCTGCGGCCATGCGCTCCAGAATATTGCTCTCTGAAGTCTTCATAGTGAGGAGAGTGCTCATCAGTTGATCAAAAGTATCATTACCCGTGTCAGAGGACCTGGGGCCTTGGAAATTCCGAGAAGGAGTTTTCTTCTTAGCAGGAGGCGGCATCCGGGTCATTCGAATGTCGAAATCTGATGCTCCCTCTCCCGCACCCAAAGTGGCAGCTCTTTTCTTCTTGCTTGCATGAGAGGCTATCGGATACTCGGCTTCTTGTCTGGCCGGGTTTATTGGTGACGCTTGTTCTTCGCCGCTAGACGCGGCTGTTGTCTTATCAGCCGGGTTCCCCTTACCCGGGTCATCGGTCGCCATATCCTCTTGGTCGCTAATAACGACAGTGTCCCTATGGATAGTATGAGTGAGCAGTTAGGGTGCAATCAGGAAAGGGTGATGAAAATGTGGTAGAACGTCAGAAAAGGAACTTTACCCGGGATTCACCGCAAAGTCCGAAGGGAATTCGCTGCTGGACCCGGGCGAAACTGAAAAATACCAAGCGAGATTTCGTAAGGGAATGGTTCAGGAAGATTGTTTCCTCCGAGAAAGGATAAGGTAAATACCAGCGCGCCGAGCCGGGGACAACGGAATACCCAGGTTAAGAGCATCATCACCCGGGTAACTCCGAGTCGCTCTGCGCTTGGTCATGGGCGACTCCTTCAAATACGGCCAGTGGAATAATGTCAAGTTAGCTCATGTATATCATCAAAGGAATACGAACTGAATACAAGGAGGCGATATGAAACCTTGAAGACGACCCCTCGGGGTTTTCTCTTAGATCCGACTTTAATTGTCGGCTCCACTTCATCTTCATCACTGGCGGATTCCACCTTGCCGTCAGTTTCTTCTTCTTCGTCATTCTCCTCTTGTTCTGGAAGTCATCAAGGTTATAGTTGGAAAATGAAGGAGTTACGACGAACTTAAAGGAACCAAGTAAAACCCGGAGAGCACCTTCGTCCGAGTTAACGGCCTCTTCTTGTTCCTCTGGACTCTCGGAGCTAGGAGAAGTGTCGATCTTCCAAAAATCATCATCAGCCTGAGATGAAAGTATCAGAACAAGGGTTATCAACTGTATCAAGTGGAAAGAGCAAAGGTAAAAACGTCAAAATCGGATCTTCACCTTGGGGGCTGGGTTCTCGAGTGTGAAGGGCTCTAATCCGGCTATGTTCCGGATTACCTCTAGTTTTTCTGTCAGAAAACCCTTGATAGTTTTATCGGTGTCACCAGCCGCAAAGCTGTTGTCAGAGTACCGGAGCGGGTCTGTGGTTTGCCCCGAATACTCGCACATTAACTTTGTGCGGATGGAATTGGGCTGAATCCGGAAATCGACCCAAGTTTTCACCAGGTTGAGCCCGATGAGACCTTGGGCCGCAAGAATAGTGATTTTGGCTAGCAAAGGTTGAATTGCCTCCCTGTCCGAGTCAGGGGCAAAGGCATTAAAATTCTCGGAGATGTCAAGAAGGCCCTCTGAGTAACCCGGCAGTTTCCTTTGGCCAGGTGGGGAAGTGTCTCGGCAATAAAAATATGAGAGCTGCCAATGTTTGACGTGGGAGTTAAGGGTAAGAGATGGCATCAGAGAATTCTTGCGGCGCTGGATAGAGACCCCGCCGCAAGCGAGAAGTGCCCCGTCACCGCTTTCGCGGCACGGGTTGCACTGGAAAAGCTCGACGAAAAGAGCCAAACTTGGCGGAGTGCACAAGTATGACTCGGAAAGAACGATAAAGTGGGAGATATTTAACACAGAATTAGGACCTATGTCAAATATACGAAGGCCATAATGGCTCAGAATGTCGCGGAAGAAGGGGTGACCCGGAGGACGAAAGCCCCAGGTCACGTGCTCTACAAAGCATATTACCTCATCTTTTGCCGGTGTAGGCCGGGTCTCGTTACCCGGCACTCTCCACTGGATATCCTCTTGAGGAGGGAGAACTCTCAGCTCGACCAGTTCTTCTAACTTGGCTTTGGTGACCGTAGATCGCGCCCAGTTGGCGGATATGGAGTTGGTGGTCTTGGCCTTTGCCGGCTGCTTTCCATGTTTCTTGGGAGCCATGGGTGTGACCTGCAAAGCACGAGGTATAAGAGTGTGAGGAATAAGACTCGGAAATCATAAGCTGGTCGAGTATCAGTGAGCGGTATCGAGACAATATGGAGGTTACATACTATCCGGGTGTTATTCTGTGGAGCAAGGTTCAAGCTATCCGGGTATCAAGCATCATTATAAAAATCATGGAGGCTTATGCATTGAAAGAATGTTCGAGGGTAATGGATGGTTATACAGGTACCTATTATGAATAAAGGGAATCGGAAAAGGGAAGATTTTCCGGATGATAGAGGCAAGGGCGGAAAAATTGGGCGGCCCGAGCCCAGGCTAAAGATTCCATTTCTAGATTTGTGGCAAAATTAGCAGTTGTGGGCGGTAGGGAAGTAAAATAAAGCCAGTATCCAATCCATTGGATGAGCTAGAGTGAATACAAGTAACTTAATTCGGCATGACCGGGAAAATGACCGGCGGGTTGGCCTAGATCTAATCTGAAGAAAATCAAGAAATTGCGGAGGCTAATTAACGGGTATGAGGGGCTTACTGGAGGAGATCGAAGTGAAGCTCGACGGAGGCAAATGGCACAAGCTTGGTGCCCCTTTGCGATTCCCGGCGGGCAGGTTGGGGGTTTGGCGGCGGATCTTGGCGGCGGTGCAGATCGCGCCGTGGCGGAGCGCAGCCGGTGACAGATGGGCTCCGGTGATGCCTGCGGGGTTTCCGTAATGGTGCTCTGTGGGCTTGAGCACGGGGGAAGAAATGAAGAGGAGTGGGGGGAAGTGAGATGATGGGGTTAGGGTTACCCCTAAGGGCATATTTATAATGGTTCGGATGGATAAGCTTAGTTCAACGAGCGGGAGCCAGAAATTACGGAGTAACGGCTATTTGTTTGAGTTTTGCGGGATACGCTTCAAATATTGGGCGAGGCATCCAGACAGAAATAGGACGGAGATATTCTTCATAATATCAAGATCAATTATCAAGTAAAGTACAGGATCTTGGCATTTTTATCAGGGCTTAGACCCAAAAAACTAAGTGTTTGGAGAGAAGCCGGGTTACTATATGGCCACCATGGAGCTAGGCCTAGCTATTTATCAAAGCGCTTTAACCCGGCCTCCATACACTTGTGCGTTTGATGTTTTTGCAGGGAATAGCAAGCGCTCCGAGGAAGGATCCGTGAAGCCCAAGCTATTCTGGGGACTACTGATGGAGGGATAATAACCCGGTAGGCCAACTCCAAGGTGTAACCCGGCCCAAGGGACGCTGCGCAGGATCCGGCTAAGGATAAAGAAACTTCCGGAAGGCCCAAGTTTGTAGGCCTAGTAACCCGGATTGTGGGTTGCGGTAAAGGAAGGTTAGGGTTTGTATGCCGTGTTCGGGTAGGATCCAGGGTGCGTCTTGGAGAACAAGCCAGGGGGTACGGGTGCTTTATAAACCGACCCCTAGGTCTAATTGAGAGAAATCTAAGAACCCTAACAGTACCGCTTGATATCGAGCATCCAGTATATACGAGAGATCGAGTTAATATATTAAGATCGGAGACTCGGCGACTTGATTGCCGGCTACCAGATCGAGTTCCATCATGTTTTCCTCTGAGCTAAACCCTCCCCCAAACGCCTGTGTCGTCTTGCCCCAAGATCAGTTACCCCCGGTAACGTCTGCCATGGTTATCCCACGACAAAATCGACCAGAGCCTGAGATTTGATTGCTGTCCTGGGCTCGTAGTTGATGTGTTAATCCCCCATCTCTATTGCCCATTTGGCTATTCTTCCTGTTGCATCCGAGTTTCTGATGATATCCTACATTGGTATCGAACTAACCACTGTTATGGGGTGTTCCTGGAAATACGGCTTCAGTTTCCGGCTGGCCATAAAGACCCCGAAAACCAGCTTTTGCCAATGCGGATAGCGCTACTTTGCCTCTGATAATACCTCGCTGACATAATAAACCGGTCTCTGGACCGGGTAACCTTTCCCATCCTCTTTACGTTCCACAACAACTACTGCACTAACGGCTCGGGGGCCAGCTGCTACGTATAGCAACATAGGCTCTTTAGGACCCGGGGCCGCTAGGACTGGTGCTTCAGATAACTGCTTCTTTAGTGCCTCGAACGCCTCATCCGCCTCTTGATCCCACACGAATTTATCGGACTTCTTCAAGAGCCGGTACAAGGGTATTGCTTTTTCTCCGAGTCTGGATATAAACCGGCTCAAGGCTGCTACGCAGCCTGTGAGCTTTTGAACATGCTTCAAATTTTCCGGCCTTTTCAGACTCTGGATAGCTTTGATTTTATCCGGGTTTGCCTCAATTCCTCTCTCTGAAACGATGAAGCCGAGTAATTTCCCAGCTGGAACTCCGAATACACACTTTGTCGGGTTTAGTTTCATCTGATACCTCCTCAGGTTCTTGAATGTTTCCCTTAGATCATCAATGAATGTTTCCGCCTTTCTGGTTTTGATAACCACATCATCCACATAAGCGTGGACGTTGCGTCCAATTTGGTCCTCGAAGCACTTCTGAATACACCGTTGATAAGTTGCGCCAGCGTTCTTCAATCCAAATGTCATGGTTTTGTAACAAAAGGCCCCAAAAGGGGTTATGAATGATGTTTTCTCCCAATCCTCCTTCTTGAGCTTGATCTGATGATACCCGGAATATGCGTCCAGAAAGCATAATAGGTCACTTCCAGCCACTGCGTCTATGATCTGATCTATCCTTGGTAGTGCGAACGGATCCTTTGGGCAATGCTTGTTAAGACTCGTGTAATCAATGCACATCCTCCACTCATTGGTCTTTTTCATTACGAGAACCGGATTCGCTAACCAGTCCGGGTGAAATACTTCCATGATAAAGCCGGCTGTTAGCAGACGAGCAATTTCTTCTCCTATTGCTTTCCTTCTTTCCTCATTCATCTTCCTCAAGCCCTGCTTCACAGGCCTGGACTTGGGATCTACGTGCAAACTGTGCTCTGCCAATTCTGTAGGGATACCCGGCATGTCGCTAGGCGTCCAGGCGAACACGTCCGCATTTGAACGAATAAACTCCACAAGTGCCTTCTCCTGCTCGCTGTCCAAGTTAGACCCTATAGCAAACTGCTTAGAGGGATCACCTTCAACAAAAGCTATCATCTTGGTGTCCTGCGCTGCCTTGAATTTTGCTCTCTCATCTTCAGTATTCGGCCTTTTCAATGCTGTTCTATCATCCGGGTCTACTTGAGACCGGTAATACTTGAGTTCCTCTTTTCTGCAAGCTTGCTCAGCCATTACTGCATCTCCTTCATCGCACTCAGCCGCTATATCCCGGCTTCCATGTATGGTGATGGTCTGCTTAGGACCCGGGATTTTTAGCTGTAGATACACATAACACGGCCTAGCCATGAATTTAGCATAAGTCGGCCTTCCGAATAGCGCGTGATAAGGACTGCGCAACTTGACCACCTCGAAAGTGAGCCACTCAACTCGATAATTGTCCTTTGATTCTCCAAAAGCTACCTCCAATGCAATTTTTCCCTCGGGGCACGCTGAGTGACCCGGCACTATCCCATGAAAAATTGTTGAACTTTTCTGTAGCTGAGACTCCTTGAGTCCCATGCGTAGAAAGGTTTCCCAATACAGGATATTGATGCTACTTCCACCGTCCATCAGGACCTTTTTCAACTCATAACCATTAACTTGTGGTGCGACTACCAATGCTAAGACTCCCGGGTGTTCTATCCTTTCCGGGTGATCTCTTCTGCTCCATGTTACATCCTGCTCTGACCATCTCAGGTATCCCGGAACAGCCGAGGAAACCGAGTTTACCGCTTGTTTCAGTATCTTTTTGTCCCTATTAGAAGTTCCTGTAGTATGCACATGATATTGTCCCCTTGAACCGGACGTACGTACCATGCCGATGAAGACGCTGATCTGGCCGATTGTCACGACATATCCGGATTCAAGCAGATCCGATTCTGGCCCCCAGCCGGAATCGTCCACCATCTTCTCTCCTTCGCGGTCGGTGTAGATCTCGCCGATGACAAGATTCTCCATGTTCTTCCGAGCTTCTCCCGTGATGTAAACACCTTTGGACGCAGACCCCACGGTGGGCGCCAACTGTCGTGGGATAATCACGGCAGACGTTACTGGGGGTAACTTATCTTGGGGCAAGACGACTCTGGTGTTTGGGAGATGGTTTAGCTCAGAGGAAAACATGATGATATGCAATCTGGTAGCCGACAATCAAGTCGCCGAGTCTCCGATCTCGATATATTAACTCAACTCTCGTATTACACTGGATACTCGATACCTAGCGATATTGCTCGAACTCTTGGATCTCTCTAAACCTAACCTAGGGGCCGGCTTATAAAGCATCCGGACCCCCTGGCCCGCTCTCCAAGGCGTACTCTGAATCCTACCCGGACACTGCTTACAAAACCCTAAACTTCCTTATCGGAACCCACAATCCGGGTTACCAGGCCTACGATCTTGGGCCTTCTAGAAGCTCCTTTATCCTTAGCCGGATCTCGCGCATCGTCCTTTGGGCCGAGTTACACCTTGGTGTTGGCCTACCGGGTTATCATCCCTCCATCAGGATGCTAGTGAGGAGGAAGGCTCCGAGGAGGACCCCGAGGATGATGGTGTTATTGACTAGAGCTTGTTCCTTGGGATGTAGTGCATTCTTCTCTCTTTTTGGTATCCTGATGCCAAAGGGGGAGAAGATCTAGAGACCGCGGGGATTTGCTAGGGTGGGCTGCTTTTTATCTCTCGTGTGTTTTTTGACTTTGTTTTATTTGTGATCGTTTATTCGTGGATTCCTATTCGTGAAATTATATTATTGAGAGCCATGTCTTCCTAGCTATGCTTATCTGTGGTGTTTATTCCTATCGCATTGTTGGATTATCACTATGCAAATACCCATGTTGTCATCACTCACCAAAAAGGGGGAGATTGATAGTTCATGTCTCCTCTAATGATTTTGGTGATGATAACAACACGGGCATATCTACTAATCTTGTGGTTTAAGTGTTGATAGCTGGCCTCATAATATCTATCATGATCGACAGTAATATCTTTGAGAAGATTCGCAAAGGAATTTCTGAGATAAGCCATCATCTGTAGCCGGATTATTTAGTACACTAGCCCGGAAACTCCGGCGGTTGTCGGGTGGAAATTCCGGCCTTAGCCCCGGAATATTTCGGCCTACTCAAGGCTCGAATGATGAAATTCTGAGCATACAACTGCCCACTCTCTAATGCTGGGGCGGAAATTTTCCTGGAATATTCCGGGGTAAATTTCCGGCCTCTGGTCCTTAGCAGAATTTGGATGTGTCTCAGCTGCCCGCTCTCAGATGCACGGACGGAAATTTGTCCGGAATATTCCGGGGTAAATTTCCGGCCTCTCGTCCTTAGCATAATTTTGGATGCATCGATGCTGCCCGCTCTCAGACATGGGGGCGGAATTTTGGCCGCAAAATTCCGGCCACCGGATTATTCAATAATCCGTCCCCCGGACTTTTCTAATATCCGGCCCAGCTACCCCGGAAATTTCCGGTACTAATACCGGAATATTCCATCCATGGAAGGCAGCAACGGCTAAATTTCGGAGGAGGCTATAAATAGATGTCTTCTTCCTCTAGATATCTAGTTTGTCCATTCTTCTCTCTCCTCCATTGTTTGACAGTACAAAACGCCTAGATCCCCCTCCTCTTCCAACCAAACTCGATGCCCTTCAAGGATCTGATGGAGGAGGCCTAGATCTACATCTCTACCAAGCCATAAATTGTTTTCCCTTACTCTACCCATTGGGATCTTGTAAATCTCTTGGTTGCCATGTCATCCTAGAGAAACCCTAGTGCTTGTAGCTTCCACCTTGTTGCAAGAAGCTTCAGATTGATTGAGAGCCTCCATCTCACTTGTGGAGTAGCCTCAACGACTTGTAAAGGTTTGGTCAACGCCTTCAAGTCGACCTCATAGTGGAAACGATAATCTCCCTCACCGGAGAAGCTCAAGGAGAACAAGGTGTGTACATCCGTGCTATTGAGGAGCGCCTAGGTAGCTCCCCACCTCTCCAACGTAGACGTACTTCTTTTAAGAAGGAACTACGGGAAACATATTCTTGTCTCCTTGTTTACACTTGTGGTTATCTTGTGCCTTGCCTATTACTTCCGTTGCATACTTGTTTCTTGTCACCTAGGGATTTCATCTAGTTGCACATTTAGATAACCTTGTCTTTTACTTGCTAAATCCCATCTAAAAGTGAAAAAGGATTAAATTTTGTAGGTCACCTATTCACCCCCTATAGTTGACCATAGTGTACTTTCATATAGCCTGAAAAAGTTGTTGCAGATCAGTAGAATATCGCTTGAGTCTATACCCAGCTGTACACAGTCGAATATAGACTTGGGGGCTACTCCCATCGGGAGCACTGCCGTGCACCCGATAGAGACAAGAACAAAGATACTTAAAGGGCAAAAACGCTGCTTGAGTCTATGATCTACGTAAACAATCGAACACAAACTCGGGGGCTACTCCCATCGGGAGCACTGTCGTGCACCCGATAAAAAGAAGGATAACTGTTCGAAGAAAGAAAATTTTACCTTTCCATTCGGGGTCGACAAATGGTCGGGTGAGCTACCCGAAACTTCTTTGCTTGCGGACGCCCCGACATCTACAGGCTGCCCAACTGCCAAGCTGGGAATCGCGTACTGGCAAGTTTCGACCGCCTTTGCAGGACTCGGAGCTCGAGCAGGGCCTGTGGCAACTTCTTTCTGCTTCGCAGACTGAGCTGAAGACGCGTATTGATCCCTTCCAATGACTAGTAGACCGCGCAGAGATTAAGAACAGAGAGCAACGAAGGCAGATTTCATTTCATGAAAATACGCGACTTACTTGTCCTCGTCAAGGTTGGCCAGATCCCAGGCAGTGGGAATCTTTGACTGCTGCAGTGTAGGATGGAGCACGTTCAACGGAGTCACTCGAAGAGGTAGGGGTTTGACCTCCTCGACGGCTTCCTGACTCAGGGATTTGTCTTTGGAGGTCACCTCGTCCTCCTCCACTCTATGGCGCTTGAGGTGCTCCAATGGAGGGTCTTCTTCCAATTCCTCCTGCTCCTCGCTGGACTCCGTGTTCACGACACTGGTGTCGTGAGGAGCGTCTAAGTTACTCGCGAGGAGATCGTAGTTCGCATCATCCGCCGCAGCAAGCGGCAGGTAACAGGTCTCTACGTCCTTATTCTGAAAAGGAAAAAAATGGGACTCGATAAAAAACAAGGCTAAGAAGCAACAAATCTACGAAAGAGTGAAAAGGAGTTACCTCGGTCGGGGGATGCTCCGATCGAAGGCTTCAAAGGGGGGAAGCTGTATAAGCTTCGCCTTTCTTTAGACTGGTGATGGGGGTGATCTTCTTCTCGAACTCCATATTCGAGAGAACATCGTCACATGTTTGGCTCGGGTCGTTGACACCCGACTATCCCTATAAGGCTGTGAGCCTGTCTGCAGCACCTGCACCCTCCGGCGCAAGAAGACACTTGCGAAGTACACTCCATTGAACAGAGCCCCCTAGTCCTTCCGTCGAAGTCGTGCAACATGTTCGAATAGCGGGGCGGTCTCCTTGGCTAATTCGGGTGACAACTTGTGCATCCAAGATTTTCTTCGCTTCAGAATCACCAACAGCTTGAAGTCAGGAACTCCATTCGAGTCGATGTCGTGGACATAGAACCATTTTTTGCGCCATCCTTGGGCTGACTCGACGAAGTTCATCTCGAAGTAGGGAAACTCGTGGGTCGTCTGGATGCCAAAACCTCCGGTCGCTAGCGCTCCCCTATCTTGTCGCCTGCGGCTGCCTTCTCCCGGTGAATCTTCACCGAGAAGATACTCTTCTATAGCCCTAGTGAGGGCGGGTTCCCAAGAAGCCTTCACACAAGACAATGAAGCACGCGATGTGCTGCACTGCATTGGGGGGAAGATCATGGATTTGTAACTTGTATGTCCTACACATACATCAGCCCAAGCAGAAAGGGGTAGAGAGGAAATGATAGGCCGCAGACGACGTGCCCATTGACGCCCGGGCGCGGCACCTCCTTCCCCTTCGTCGGCAGCCGCACACGTCCAGAGTCTTCTGGAGGGCGCAGCCCCTCGCTCTGCATCGCGTTCACACTCTTCTTCGTCACGTTGGACGAGCACCACTCGCCCGTCCTCTTCATCAGCGCGGCCGCAGAACCGCTGGCAACATCCTTGTCGGATGTCGCGGTTGTGGAGTGCTTGTTCTTTCCTCCCGCCATTGGAGCTCGCTTTTGCAGAAGAAGGTGGCACTCTAGAGGAGGAAGATGATGAATAGAGCCGGGGAAAGTAATTTTTCTCTAAGGTCCGAGCTTTATATTGTCACTGGGCCATTTTGAGCCGTAGATCTGCGAAGATGGGGCATACATGGCACGCCTCCCGGCTGCGACGCGCCAGATGGAAACGAAGAGACGGGGGGCAGTTACCCCGCACGATCTTTAAAGCAAGATAGTGCGTAATTCACTGCACGTCCAGCGGGAAAACCGGCGCACGGCGATTTACTTCCAGTCAAAAAGCTGACAAGGTGTGCCCTGTGCGTCCTGTTCCTCTGTGTCACGTCCCACCGGGAGCAGACGAGTGCGCAGTGACGTCATCGCACACCTCACCACGAGAAATTTCTTTCGAATGGACTAAAGAAGGAAGAATTGCATCTCGCTTGAGGGTTATAAAATGGAGACAATGACACTCGCCATTAATCAAGATAAAAGGCAAGACTCGCCACGCTGCAAAGAGCAGACCAGAAACACGCGGTCCACGCGAGCATCTGAAATCGCCATTACGATGTATAAACAAATCACTCGATAAAATCCCGGGTCGTCTAGCCATCGAGGCTCACCCGGATGCCGTATTTTTCGAGTATGAAGGTAAGACCCAAGGAACTCTCCTATGGGCATGGAATCGCACTCGAGCTGCGTCCTCCAGAAAAATTTCCGTGTCAACAACACGAAAAAAATCCTAGCGGACGCGCCGGGTGCCCCCTTTAAGGTCAAGTTTGACTCGATAAGACCTCCACGACCCAGTCGCAATGATCACCTCGCTGAATTCGAGCCGGAGGTCTCGAGTTTGTGTCGGCCAGGATTTGTTTATGCCTAAGAGCAATTAATTGGCCATGATCTCTCGGATGAGCCAAACAACTGAGCCGTATCCTTCTGCGAAAAAGCTAACGTGTGGCGCATTTTATCGCTCGATACTCGATTACCTCCAATACAGGGTACACACCCTTCGAACTAAGAGGCTGCTTGTCCAGTCGCAGGATCCTGAAACTAGTCTTAAGTGTCTATTCCATTGTTCACACTCTAACAAACACTTGGGGGCTAGTGACGTGGGGATGACTCCCATGCCTGTCAAATGAGCCTACCCGGTCTAAGGCCCATTACAAAGGCCCAGCATGAGAGGCCACCTCCTGGTTCTAGAAGGTCCATCTACGGCCCGCCCGCAAGACTTGCGTGTCAAGATGGAAGGAGTCCACCGACTAGAGCTAGGGTTTATAACCCCCCGGGTACGGGTTTGAGACCTGGCCACCTATAAAAGGGCTAGGAGAACCACCCGGGGGAGGACATCCAATCCAGAGAGAGAGAACACACCATAGAAGCCGCAACTCGAGATCCAATCTCTCGACCCGCGCACTCGCCATTGTAATCAATCTCCATAATACAAAGACAGACAAGCAGGAGTAAGGGTTTTACCTCCACGAGGGCCCCGAACTTGGGTAAATTGTGCCTCCTGTTAGCCGTCGCGATCACTAGCGTCCACTTCGTTCCTCTACTCGAAACCCTATCGGCTCATCTGAGGGAATTGTTGATATGAGCAATCGATAGTCCATTTATAGCCAAGGGGGTAGGTGGGGAGAAAAGGGGGCTTTTCCCCCTCTTTTGCGTGCGTGCAGGAAAACTGGGCTGGGAGGCCGGGGTGGACTGTTGGGTGGCCGGGCTGGTGACGCAGGAAGGCTGACCTGAGGCCGGGCTCCAGGCCGGGCGGGTCTGTTGGGGACCCGGCCTAAGGAGTGCAGGGAGGCCGGTTTGCCCGGGCTGTCAGACCGAGTTTCCTGGCCTCCTCCTCCTTCTTCCTCCTCTTCATCTTCCTCGATGCCACCTTCTTCCTCTTCTTCTCTAACTTCTTAGGCAACTTCTTGGGCATGTTCTTGAGTTCCTTGGGCATCATCGTGGGGGCTCCATTGTGGGATCAAACCTGAGCGCGCATAGAGTAGTTCCATGAGGTAGCGCACCATTCACCAAGTCACCGAAGACATATAGACAGAGGAGTGAGTTCACCTTGTCTTGTATCGATGTAGGGCTTGGTGGAATAGGGTGTGCTGCATCATAAAGGGGTAGAAGCCTAGACAAGATAGAATTCGTATGCAACTCGGGAACAAATTGTACCCTACCGCGCTCCGAACCCCCTACGTGTAGGCCATATTGGCGGGGCAACATGATGGGGAAACTTCGGCCTCCGCTTCGCTTCGGCCCTAAGCCTCCCGCGACGGGCCACACTTCGCTTTCTCCTAAGTTTTTCTTTATTTTTATATGAATTTGGATCATGCAAAAATGACATCATCTTCGTTTAGAACCACATGTGCAAGTCCACGTTACGGAATCTTTTTATGACCAAAGTTTTGTCACATATGGCCGGCAGAACGACGAAAATCAGCTAAATTCCAGAAGCAAACCAAACGAAGACCAAATATTAGTCGAAGTCAACCAAATTTCAGCACACCTAGCCATTGATCAAAGCACAAATAGGCCAAAGCCGTGTAGTTTTTATTAAGCAGCACAAACACGTTAATAAGCAGGAGAATCATGACCAGATTAGCGCGGTATATGGCCCCCAAATCCAACCCCAACGGTTAACCTCTTCGCACGCACGCATCCGAAGGGGAGAGAGTCCAAGAGCACCCAGCCGAGCCACCACCACCACAGCGGAGAGCCGGGTCGTCGCCTCTCCCCCGTCCCACCCCCAGCTCAGCTAGGGTTCCCCCCTCCCCTCCCCTCCCCTCCCCACCATGGACTCCGGCGACTCGGGCGGGGCCGGCGGAGGCGGCGCAGCGGTGGCCGCCGCGGCCAAGTGGCGGAGCGACGCGTCGCGGGCGTTCCAGTACTACCTCGACCGCTCCACCCCGCACGCCACGGGCCGCTGGGTCGGCACCCTCGCCGTCGCCTTGATCTACGCCCTCAGGGTCTACATGGTCCACGGCTTCTACATCGTCAGCTACGGCCTCGGGATCTACCTCCTCAACCTCCTCATCGGCTTCCTCTCCCCCATGGTCGACCCGGAGCTCGACCCCTCCGCCGCGCAGGACGGCCCAGCGCTCCCCACGCGCGGCTCCGACGAGTTCAAGCCCTTCATCAGGCGCCTCCCAGAGTTCAAGTTCTGGTACGCCCTCCCCCCTCCTCGCGCCCCCAGATCTCTCGCCAGATCTCCCGGATCTGCGTGCCTAGCTTCTTCGTGTATCTAGCCGCCGTGATCTGCCTAGTTCACCCCTGCCTCGTGCAGATCGCCAACGCGATCCTAGCTCACGGGCCAGAAGATTAGTGTCGGTAAAAAACCAAATCTCGTTCTGCCACTCATAACCTCATTATTATACTACTAGTGTTGGTCAACTACGCCTCATTATATCTCAGTCTACTGAATAAATGACCATCTTTTACATCCGTCCAAGCAAATTGTGGTATTCATCATAGAACGAAACTACCAATGGCTAGGTGCCAAGGCAGTTCGTCTTTTTATTGCTGATCTACCGACACAGGTGTATTAAGTTTACAGCTTGTCAGTGCTGCTATCGTCCATGGATCACAAACTTGTGGTGTTCCTAACTTTAAGCTCAGTTGATTCGAAGTCAGACTGCACATTAGTTAGTTGCACGGTCTTTGTCAATCGCACTCAGTGCTGAACTGTGTTGCATTATAATTTGACTACTTATTAAAGGCCTTTGTTCCACGGTGCTCTTCACCACTGCCTTACTGCCTGTACATCTATGGTCTACACAATTGGCTTGTTTGCTTGCGTGATATTAAGGTAATATTAGGCACAACAATAGTACAAAAACTTGTGTCGTAAAAACTTTCCCGTCTGTAGTCAGAGAAAGATGCTTATCTTGTGCTTGTTTCTTTGTTACTGTAACTATTGCTTTTGTGTGAGCAGTTGTGTGTAGCGGCCGTGATCTGCCTAGTTCACCCCTGCTCCGTGCAGATCGCCACCGCAATCCTGGCTCATCGGTCTGATTAGTCTGGGTAAACCGAAATCTCGTTCTGCCACTCATGACCTCATTATTATACTACGAGTGTTACTGTATTAGTCAACTACGCCTCATTATATCTCAATCTAGTGAATAAATGACCATCTTTTTACATCCGTCCAAGCAAACTGTGGCATTCGTCAAAGAATCAAACTGCCAAGGGCTAGGTGTCCAGGCAGTTCGTCTTTGTATTGTTGATCTACCGACACAGGTGTGTTGAGTACAAATGTCAGTTTACAACTTGTCAGTACTGCTATGGTCCATGGATCACAAACTTCTGGCGTCCCTTACTTTAAGCTCAGTTGATTCGAAGTCAGACTGCACGTTACTTTAGTTGCACGGTTCTTGTCAATCACACTCAGTGCTGAACTGTGTTGCATTATGATTTGACTACTTGAAGCCTTTGTCCTTTCTTGTTCGCTGCTGCTGCCTTACTGCCTGTTTATGTATGGTCTACACACTTTCCCTTGTTTGCTTGCATGATATTTAATGTAATTCTAGGCACAACAAAATTCAAAGACTTGAGTCGGAAAACATCCATCAATCGTCAGGGCGATGCTTATTATTTCTTTGTTACTGTACTTTGTGGTAAATGGTAACCCATGTGTGAGTTCTGCCTGGCATTTTTTCTAACCTACTATGGAAAATTTGCGCATAATGAAAACATTGATACCAGGACATAAGAAACCTATGTGCTTGTTTGGTTGTCTGGCCGTTGCTTTGTTGTCATAGAAACCAGTTTCAGTGTGGTCCCCACCCCGAACATATTTCCAACAGATTATACTCATTCCAATATTTCTTTGGAATTGTTCACCAGCTTTCTGACAGTCTTGAATCCTGTCGCCAGTGTCACTGTTCCCCTGACTGCAGTTGAGTTGAATATAAACCACCGTAGCATATTATCCCAGCATATTTGTTGTTTGGTTGAATTGAACTTTTCGTATTTTGGTAAGGGTCAAATGGTTCTTATTATGTCTATCTCAATTAATCAAAGTCCCTGGAGCTTATAGTAATGTTAATGTTCAGTTAGAAACTTCCAGTGATTCTTTGATTTCTTCATTGATAGTCCATCACCACTAGTGACATTGTTGACTTCACATGTCCTATGACGATAGAATTTGAGTATTGTGATTCCTTAAAGCTATCATTAGCTGCAAGCTTCCTCATAGAAAATCTTTAACTGCTTTTGTGAGCAAGCATATTCAGGTGCAGCATACACTTTTATTTGCTCTGCTTTGTATATGTGGTACGTTCCTCTTACATGATATGCCCATAATATTTGTTTGTTTACATTTCAGGTATGCAATCACAAAAGCTTTTGTTGTAGCTTTTGTGATGACTTTCTTCTCTGTATTTCGATGTTCCTGTCTTCTGGCCTATACTGCTCTGCTACTGGATTGTGCTTTTCGTCTTGACGATGAAGCGCCAGATTCTGCATATGGTCAAGTACAAATACGTGCCATTCAATATTGGGAAGCAGGTTAGTGTGCTGTTGAGTTCTGTGTGTTCACCGTTTGGTTACCTGCTTAAGATATACTCCCTCCGTTCCATATTAGATGACTCTCAACTAGATGTATCTAGTACTAAAATATGTCTAGATACATCTATATGAGAGTCATCTAATATGGAACGGAGGGAGTATTCTTGTGGGCATCATGGGAGTGCATGTTCTCGACCTGTCAGTCTGATGTTTAGTTACGTTTGACCACTGCTTGGTCATCCGCTTAGATCAATTCTTGTGGGTATCATTGGAGTGCATGTTCTCGAGCATACCTGTCTGTAGTTGCATAGCAAATTATGGAATCGCTCCTCCTTTACCGTTTCATTCGTCGTAATCTGTTTCTGTTATGTTGCCAGAAATACGGCGGGAAGAAGGGTGGCGCGAGCAGCAGCAGTTCTTCGAAAGACTGATTCCCAACCTGCCCTGGAGGAGGGAGCGATGGAAGTGAGAGAAGATACAGTCGATGCTATTCCATGTGCTAAAAAATACCAAGTGTAATACTTCATTCATATCTAGAGTTAGAAGGGCATTCACTTGTGTTTCTAACCTGTGGGTTCACGGTTTAATTCGATATTTTTCAGTTAGACTGCTTCCTTGTGTCACTGTCAGTATATAGCGTGATTCTTTTTTCGGAGAAACGTTTCGGTTTGGTTCCTCCATGTTGCATCAATAAGTGGTGCCGCAAAGTTCTAGATTCAGCTCCGTTTGAGTTGTCTCGTTGGAGTTTTTGTACCGATCTTGCATATGCACCGGTTCCCTGCTAGGGCTAGCGGCAACTTCTGATGCTTGAGCACCTGTAATCAACACTAAATATTGACGAGGGTAACTTCAAACTTCTCATCCTGGGTGCTAGGTTGCTAGCTAGCGTGTTCCTTTTTTTTTTTGCGGGAATTATCGAGAGCTTTATTCATACAGCCCCTGTATTGTCAGCCAACAAGCTAACAACCAGGAAGTCTGGGGTTTCACCAATCCAACTACCAGGAAGTCTGGGGTTTCACCAATCCAACTACCAGTCACCATTAAAGTGCAGACAAGTTTTGCACATAGGTGAGCGGCATGGTTAGCCGACCTTAATACATGAACAATATCAAAGGAATTAAAACTCGCACTAAGCTCTCCAATCTCAGATAGCATAGGCGCCACTATCGAACGAGATCCATGCATGTTCGTCCAGAGGTTGACAACCTCTAGGCAGTCTGTCTCGATCACCAGCCGTTCGTAACCACGAAGCTTCGCAAAGAGAACTCCATCACGCACCGCCAGGCATTCGATGACAAGGGGGTCAGTTACCCCCGGGTAGGGCTTCGCCCAAGCTCCCAAGAAAGAATTGTGTGATCTAGCCACACCACCACCTCCTCCCTTTCGAGCTTCGATCGACACTCCTCTGATGTAGCCCACCGTATTCAACCAAGCACAACATCGACACACCACAAGGTGAACTCACTCCTATTCCCGTGTGTTTCCGGTGACTTGGTGAACGGTGCTCTACCTCATGAAATACCCCTCTACATGCATAGGTGGGATCACCACATGGAGACCCAAGAAGGTGCCCAAGATGCTCAAGAACACATCCAAGAAGGTGCACACGAAGCTAGGAAGAACGTGGGCGAAGACGGCGTCAAGATCGGAGTTCCGAGGAGGAAGAACGGAGGGAAAAGGGGTCTCCCGGCCTCTCCCCCCGGCCAGGCCAGCCTCCCCCCTACTCAGGCCGGCCACCCACCCGAGCAGGCCGACCTCCCTCACCCCCACCCCGGCCTCGGGCTGGCCTCCCTTCCACCTCAGGCCGGCCCCCTGCCCGAACGGCCCGGCCTCCACCCCGGCCTCAGGCCGGCGCCCCCTCCAGGCCGGCCTCCCTCCCCACCTCGGCCTCGGGCCGGCCGCCAGCCCGCCCCAGGCCGGCCTCCCTCCAGGCCGGCGCGCCCCTCACCCATCCTGGCCTCAGGCCGGGTGCCAGGCCGGCCCCAGGCCGGCGCGCCTTGGCGACCCCTCTGCCTCCAGGCCGGCCAGGCCGGCTCCAAGGCCGGCGTGGCCCCAAAATGCACGGAATTTGCCCGTTTTTGCACCGTTTCGACCCCCGTTTCGACCGGGAGCTATATAAGGGACCCCGGTGGCTAGATCTAGGGTTTAGGAATGATTTGAGAACTTCGGGCTTTGCCCTTGAATCCCTCTTGTGAGGTAACTCCTCTTACGAGGCTACTCCTATGTTGATGATGTTCATCTAGGACCGAATCAAGATCTCTCCAAGGAGCTACTCTTTCACCTTGTGATTCTAGTAGCGCTTGCCAACCTTCCCCTTGCGGCTTCTGTTGGATCGGTGGACCGACCAGTGAGAGGAATTGGTTTCAATTAGCGTGTTGTTGACTTGGGTTTGCGATCCCTCGTAGGCTTCACGAGTTATCTTCCCCTTTTTTTGTGTTTCCACGCGTTTGCCCACGATTTCCCCTCGATTCCCCCTCTCGTGTTCTTCGTGTTCATCGCGTTCTTCGTTCGTTCTTGTCGATTCGTGAAGATCGGGCCAACTTAGAGGTCAACACCTATATCATCTAGTATCCAGAGCTAGATTGACACGAATCCGACACCCATACCCCTCCCCATCCACCAATTTTTCTTCTATCCACCATAAATTCGAAAATTTGACAAAAAATAGCCAAAAGGGATTTCGACCGATCTCTCGATTTGTTGAGTTTTTTGTGGTTTTGTTTCATAGATTTGTTGCCAAAAACCATTCCCCACCTTTATATTCAGCCACTTTCCTCGAATTTGTCCAAAAATTTTCTTGATTTGTGAGGAATTTCGAAATTGAGCAAAATCACAGAAAATTCCTGCTTTTCGATTCTTGGACAGATTTTGTATCTTGTTTTTCTTTGTTGTTGTTGCTCCGAATTGAGTGAGGCAAGTTCCTACGCGTCGCCATCGACACCGCCTACGCATCTACATCAACGGATCCACACGACATCGCCATCCATCGGTCGCAAGTCCGAGATCATCCACCGCATAGGTATAACTTGCTTCCGCTTGAACCACCCCACCCCATTGTGTTACTTACCTACTTGGACTAGTTCTTTTACACCGCTTGGCATCGCATTGTGGCACCGAGAGTGCGAGTTTTGCGCTTGTGAGAGGATAGCTTCGAGTAGGCATTGGCATTTGGGAATCATCTCCGCATCATCATCATCAAAAAGCGAAAAATCAAAAAAAAAAAAAGAAAGGAGAAAGAGCAAGAAGCAAAAAGAGCCATAAGAAGAAAATGATCGATGCCAATTGCTACCATTTGTAGGAACGCCTAGCTTCGAGTTGCAAGAGAGAAGAGAGTGACCGATTGCCACATTGCGAATCTTGTTGCCTCTAATTAATTGCGGTTTGAGCTAGCGTCCTCTTTGCGTTGGTGTGGCATTGAGCTTAGTCTTCGATAGTTATATTTCGTCTCCGCTCGTCCATTGGCCGCACTAACCCCATTGATCATTTGTGTGTGTGTGTTTTTAGTTTTCCACCATATCATTTTCCTCCACTAGGTTTGGTTTTCGTGCTAACTTTTCTTCGATTCTTCTCCATGTTTTACAATATACTTTTCTTTGGATTTGTCGTTTTCTCGCCACATTTCTAACCCATTGCCATCCACCCATAAGCCGCGTGTGTTTTGGAGCGTGTTTTTGGGATCTTTCGAACTCAAGTCACTTCATTATTTTGGTTATCGGTTTCTCTTGGCTTGGTCCACTAGTTTCCAACATTTGCTAAAAGGTGAGGGTTGAGCTCTTAGGTCCTCACACTCTATATATACACTTGCGCTTGTGACTAACCATGTATAGCGAGAGCGGATCATATGGAGGCCATGATGACCATGATGAGTCCTTGATGGACCACTACGACTACAACGAGCAAAGCATGGACCTCCACTCTTACGAGCCCGACATCGTGGATGACCACTACTACGAGCATGACATGGTGGATCACCACCACTACTACGACCACGACGTCGAGCTCTACACCGACTACTCCTCCCCAAGCATCATCGACATGGAGGAGCACCACAACAACCACGACGACTTCGACTCCATGAGCTCCACCGACATGAACCACTACTACAACTACGACATCGCAAGCTTGGATGACGAGATGGAGCCATGCTACACCGACAACGCATCCACAACCATGACGGAGTACGACACCGACAACAACTCCCCAAGCTACTTCGACTCCGACATGGATGAGCTCACTTACATGAACTTCCTCGCCAAGCTTCGATTGTCAAGAAACTCCGATGGTTCATGCTCACCACCAAGGAACTCCAAGGAGATTGCCAAGGCCAAGACAAGACAACGACCTTCAACCTCAAGATGGCGCAACGACAATAAATCCGACAAGTTGGCAACGTCAAGATTGTCTCCTTCAACATCAAGACGGCGCCACAAGAAGGACATCATCGAGGCCCCATCTAGCGAGAAGGCCAAAAAGCCAAGGCATCCAAATGACTTTCGGAGTCATCCCACACATGAGGTGCGGGAACGCCGCAAGCTCCATCGTCAACACCGTCGACATGATCACCCCCACGCTCATCACCAAGACCGTCGCCATGATCATCACCGTCATATGGAAGAGAGTGGTACACCCACCTCGCCGCATCTTCCACCACAAGTTCCGCGACGACATTGGTTTGAGCATTGCTCGCCATCACCACTACCTCGACCTCGACACCGACAAGGCCGTGGTGACCCTCTTCAAGATCACCCTCTACGACCGGATATTCTTCATCACCCACCTTCTACAAGCTCGACTCATGACATTGGTCTAAATGGCTTCGTGGATGGTGCTTGCCCACATTCAAGGCTTCCAAGGCAAAATGTGTGTCACCACCACAATGACCACCAAGACCAAGGCCATTATCAAGAAGGTGCCCTCGACATGGCTTCTAAGGAATGCCTTCCCCGACTCCACCACAATGACCATTGGCGCCATCCTCTCCATCATGATCGCCATCGCCAAACCAACGAGGATGACCCACATGAGCTTCCACCGCCTATCTTTGATGAAGAACCAAATGAGAGAGCTTCTCAACATCAAGCGAGTGCGAATGCTCCCTATGGCTTGTCTTTCCCCATCTTCGAGGAAGACCCCATTGAGCGCCACCATCATCAACAAACAAGTGGGCATGCTACACATGACACTTCTCTTCCTCTCTTTGATGAAGACCCCTATGAGCGCCCACATCGACCACAACTAGGCGTGGATGCTACCCATGATCTATTATTCCCCTTGTTTGATGAGGAACCTCTTGAGCGACCACGTCAACACCAAGCAAGTGAAGATGCTCCAAGGGACTTCTCACTTCCTATTTTTGATGAGGACCCACATGAGCGACCTCGCCAACAACAAGCAAATGGAGTTGCTATCCATGATTATCATCCTACCATATTGGATGAAGCACCGCACCAACTTGACCACGGAATTACATTGCATCATCACCAATATGAGGAATGGGAGCCTCCACATCATCTTCATCAAGAATGTGCTTTCTCCTCGCACCCCGCCTTCGACAAGGATCAAGAACATCCTCGCCATGGACACTATGATACCACTACTTCATCGAGACAAGAGGCGAGAGATACTTCACCATCAACACCAACCCACAACTTCCATGAGCGACATTCTTTGAGGAAGGAAAATGACCTTCTTGATCAAGAGCATGAGCTTCCCTTCTTGCCACAAGAGCAACAACAACATCAAGAGTGTGAAGCTATTCCTCCCATGACACAAGATCGACATCAGCATGCGCATGAGGATACCGCTCCACCACTCTATGATGAAGACGTTGATACATGTCACATTGTGAAAGAGGCTCATCCCTTGCCATCATCTCTAAGGCATTTTTCTTCTTCGTCTCCAATGACACAAGAGCCAACTCCGACCATCCACAAGAGAGATCCCAATGATACCAATGAGATGATCATGGTTGCCAACAAAAATGGTGACCATGCCTACATGCGTGAAGGCCAATACTATGCCTTGCACCAAATAGCTCTCAATTCCTTGGACATGCCAACCAATGGTGACGAAAGCGTCTCTTGCAATGAGGCCGCGAACTCATCGCGAGTGTTGACACGAGTTCTTCAAGCCTATCCTCAAGATGGAGGTAACGGCGAATTGGGTGACACACTCCCCTTGACTTCCACGCCATTCATTCCGCACTACACAAGGCCACGCTCAAGCCACCATTCTAGCCAAGGATATCTTCATCATCATCATCATCGACCATTTGAGGATGCTACAAGGCATGACTTACATTACCACTTGATGGAGCCTTCCTCGACACAAGCCATGACCCTACCTCCTCCTCCAAGAAAGCCACCTTTTCCACACTTGGAGATCAATCCAAGAGATCATATGCTCGAGTCCTCCTCGCCACATGCTATGACACTACCGACTCCAAGCAATGCAACGACTTCGACAAACCCGCACACCTCTTGTGCCAAGACTTGGGAGCCTTCTAGTGTCCCCTCTAAAGCTTCTAGTGAGATGAGTGGTGAGAGAGGGATCCACCATCACGTGAGTGAGAGCAAAAACCCATGTGTGCGTATCGACACTAACGGCTTACCAACTTTATCTCCATCTTTGTTGTCTATTTTGCAGAGATTTGGTGACCCTATCAAGCATCCTCGACCTCATGGACTTCTCCACATACAAGGCTCTCCACAACGCATGAACATCGACACCGACTTGAAGAGTTGGAAGGAGCACATTCCGCTCATCATGATCCACATGGAGATTGACAAGAGCTTCTACGACAAGGCATTCTCCATCCACACTCCTCAAGTCAAGATCTACACGGCGCGTCACAAGAACTTCGACATCAATGACTTCTACGCATACATCCCTCATGTCACGATGTGCATGGAGTTCGACAAGCGCGTCAACGACAATGACTACCACGTCTACATCCCCTTCGTCAAGATGCACTTGGAGTTCGACAAGCGCGTCAACGACAATGACTACCACGACTACATGCCAACCACCAAGATGTACATGGACTTCGACAAGAGAATCAACGACAACGCAACCAACGTCAAGTTCATCTACACTCTACCGCTTCCGCAACCCATGGAGCAACACCCTCTTGAGCTCTTCGACGACGAATACATCTCATGTCAAGCTCATCCTCACCCACCCATGGAGGATCATGTCAAGATCGTCATCGCCTTTGGACCACACCCTCCACGAGCATACCTTGGCATGATCTTCGATAAGAGACTCAACTTCAACGACTACACCGCCTCGCAATATCTTCCTAAACCATCCAAGGGGGACCATTTCATGATCTTCATCACCTTTGGACCACCCCCACTACGATCCTACCGTCACATGAACTTCGACAAGCGGCTCAACTTCAACGACATCTTCGTCGTCAACATTCCTTCTCCCGCTCACATATGGATGGAACGAGAGTCGAGGACGACTCTTTTTCAAGGGGTGGGGGGGAGATGATGTAGCCCACCGTATTCAACCAAGCACAACATCGACATACCACAAGGTGAACTCACTCCTATTCCCGTGTGTTTCCGGTGACTTGGTGAATGGTGCTCTACCTCATGAAATACCCCTCTACATGCATAGGTGGGATCACCACATGGAGACCCAAGAAGGTGCCCAAGATGCTCAAGAACACATCCAAGAAGGTGCACACGAAGCTAGGAAGAACGTGGGCAAAGACGGCGTCAAGATCGGAGTTCCGAGGAGGAAGAACGGAGGGAAAAGGGGTCTCCCGGCCTCTCCCCCCAGCCAGGCCAGCCTCCCCCCTACTCAGGCCGGCCACCCACCCGAGCAGGCCGGCCTCCCTCACCCCCACCCCGGCCTCGGGCTGGCCTCCCTTCCACCTCAGGCCGGCCCCCCTGCCCGAACGGCCCGGCCTCCACCCCGGCCTCGGCCCGGCACCCCCTCCAGGCCGGCCTCCCTCCCCACCTCGGCCTCGGGCCGGCCGCCAGCCAGCCCCAGGCCGGCCTCCCTCCAGGCCGGCGCGCCCCTCACCCACCCTGGCCTTAGGCCGGGTGCCAGGACGGCCCCAGGCCGGCGCGCCCTGGGCGGCCCCTCTGCCTCCACCCCGGCCAAAATGCACGGAATTTGCCCGTTTTTGCACCATTTCGACCCCCGTTACGACTGGGAGCTATATAAGGGACCCCGGTGGCTAGATCTAGGATTTAGGAATGATTTGAGAACTTCGGGCTTTGCCCTTGAATCCCTCTTGTGAGGTGACTCCTCTTACGAGGCTACTCCTATGTTGATGATGTTCATCTAGGACCGAATCAAGATCTCTCCAAGGAGCTACTCTTTCACCTTGTGATTCTAGTAGCGCTTGCCAACCTTCCCCTTGCGGCTTCTGTTGGATCGGTGGACCGACCGGTGAGAGGAATCGGTTTCAATTAGCGTGTTGTTGACTTGGGTTTGCGATCCCTCGTAGGCTTCACGAGTTATCTTCCCCTTTTTTTGTGTTTCCACGCGTTTGCCCACGATTTCCCCTCGATTCCCCCTCTCGTGTTCTTCGTGTTCATAGCGTTCTTCGTGCGTTCTTCGCTCGTTCTTGTCGATTCGTGAAGATCGGGCCAATTTGAGGTCAACACCTATATCATCCTCCATCCGTGTTGATTTTAATTTTTCCACCATCAGGAGGACGCCAGCCATGTCCTGGCAAAACGCTCACATACTTCCTTGGAATCTGAAGTATCGTGAGAGCTTCTCTCGCCATCTTCAACGATTGGGCAGGATTAAAACCCCCCTTATCATGAGTCCAACTATTCGTGGAGGACCAGATTGCCCACATAGTCGTGACATTTTTTGGTCTGTCCGATTCCAGGAACCTTGGATCGCACAGGATATCCCTCTCCCATGTAGCTGGATGGAGTCTTGGCAATTTGAACTGTAGCCACTCTTGCGCCTCCCTCCAGAATGCTTGAGCATGCGAGCAAGTTATGAGTGCATGCATTAAGTCCTCCTCTTCCACCTGACAGATTTTACATCTGCCACTATCAGTTATATGTCGATGTTTCAAGGCAGTCTCCACTGGCAGTATACCTCGCAGCACCCGCCACCAGAAAACCCGAACTTTTGGCACAACGTTCAGTTTCCACAGTAATGTCCATATTTGTTGTTCTGACGATGAGGATTCGGTATTCGTCCCTTCACCTAAAGCTACATGCTCGTTGTGGTTCACATATCGATACGCCGATTTAACAGAATAAACTCCACTGCGTTCAAACGCCCACGCCCAAAAATCTTCACCCCCTTCTCTACTCAGGGGAATGTTCAGAATAGCTTTTGCTTCAGGAGCTATGAAATTATCTCGAACCATGTCGATTTTCCATCTCCCAGTATCACTATCAATCAAGTCCGAAACCACGGATATCGAGTCCTCACCGATGTGTGATGAAGGTTTCATTGAAATACATCCCGGTATCCATTTGTCTTGCCAAACTGACACAGAAGTACCATTGCCAATACGTATGATCATACCTATTCGGAGGGCTCCCCCCTCCCCCCCGTCACAATCGCTCGCCAGGTAGACGAGGCACTGCGCGGAATATTTGCTTGCATAAACTCGGAGGAAGGGTAGTACCACCCCTTCAATACCCGAGCGCATAACGAGCCTGGTTCGGTAATGAGTCTCCAGCCATGTTTTCCAAGTAGAGCAAGATTAAAAATCTGTGGATTACGGAAGCCCATACCTCCCTTACATTTTGGAGTAGCAAGAATATCCCACGAAACCCAATGTAGGGATCGCCGACCAAGAGATGAACTCCACCAATATTTCCCCATGCTAGAAGTCAACTTGCTCCAAGTTTTCTTCGTGAGCTTAAAGCAGCTCATGCTATATGTCGGAATTGCTTGAACAACTGATTTAAGTAACACTTCTTTCCTGGCACAAGAAACCAAACGATGTGATCCACCCTGTAGTTTCCCTCGTACAGTATCATGTAGGTGATCAAACGAGCCACTAGTCAGCCTGCCAGCTGCGGTAGGGACACCAAGGTAGCGCTCGCTGAAAGCTTCCACTGCTATCCCGAGCGAGGTATTCAAATTATGTCTCAATTGATCAGGTGTGTTTGGGCTAAAATAAATAGCACTTTTCTCTCTGTTAACACACTGACCCGAGTAGTCGCTGTAGATACGTAAAATCTCATTGATTCTAGCCACACTTTGAGGACAAGCCTTCAGAAATATCAAACAGTCATCTGCGAATAGCAAATGGTTTATCCAAGGGGCGTGTACACTTACTCTGATCCCCCTGTCCACCTGATTGCCTCCAAAATAATTCAGCAATGAAGTGAAACCTTCCCCACAAAGCAGGAAGAGGTAGGGCGATATAGGGTCGCCCTGTCTCAGCCCTCTAGTCGGTGAAAAGTAGGGTAGAAGCTCCCCATTCACCCTCACCGCAAATCTGACCGAAGTGACACACTTCATAATCAGTCGAACAAAATTGCTGCTGAAACCAAGTTTAAGCATGATCGCCTCCAAATAGTGCCATTCCACACGGTCATAGGCTTTCATCATATCTAGCTTCATTGCACAACAATAATTCCTTCCTCGCTTCCTACGCTTCATCGTATGCACATTCTCATAGGAAATCAGTACATTGTCCGTGATGAGTTGCCCAGGAACGAAAGCGCTTTGCTCCTCCCCAATAATTTCACCCAATAATCCTTTTAGTCTATTAGCTATACACTTTGATGCTACTTTATATAAGACAGAACAGAGGGAAATTGGTCGGTACTGGGAGATTTTTTGAGGGTGTCGTACCTTTGGGATCAAAGTGATCGCCGTATCATTCAAACCCGCGGGGAGTTTGCCCCCATTTAGAAAACTCAACACTGCCTGGATCACATCATTTTTTAATATTTTCCAATGTCTCTGAAAGAATCCCGTAGTAAAACCATCCACTCCTGGCGCTTTTGATGGCGCCATTCGAAACAAGGCTGTAGTCACTTCTTTCTCAACGAACAACCCATCCAGCAAACCCTTCATTTGCTCCGTAACTCTTGGTGGTACAACATCAAGCAGCTCGTCCATATACCCAAAACCTTGTGAAAGATATAGGTTTTGGTAAAACTGTAACACCTCCTCTTTATTCTCCTCCATTGTTCCACAGACCGTACCATCCGATCGAGTGAGGCCCTCGATCTTATTAATTCTTCTTCTTTGCGCAGCTTGTGCATGGAAAAACGAGGTATTTTTGTCCCCCTCCCGTAACCAGAGAAACCGAGAACGTTGTCTCATCCAAACCTCCTCTTGATGCAAGGTTTGACGAAGTTTTTTCATTATACTTTTCTCCTCATCTGATGGACCACACACCATCGTATGACTACGCACATGATCCAATCTCTTACGAAGATCACGAATATTGCGCGCTAAGTTGCCAAATTCCTTAGCCCCCCACTTACTCAGTGCACCTTGCATGTGCTCCAGGTTCTGTGCAATGCCACACAATCCTCGAGCACCAGCTCCCCTCTGCCAAACGTCGGCAACCAGGTTATCATAATCAATGTGTGTCTGCCATACCTCTCCGTATCGAAAAGGTTTTGTGCCTCGCCGATGTTGGCTCCTCAAATTATCACGGAGATCAATCATGAGAAAACAGTGGTCGGACTCCATGGAAACAATATGCATGCCTGACAGCAACATGCTCAAACTGAGCTAGGAACGCTGCATTACCAAGCGCTCTATCGAGCCTAGCTTCTACATTGGCCTCACCTTGTTGACGATTATCCCATGTGTAAGGAATTCCCGAAAACCCCAAGTCATATAATTCACATTCATCAACGATTTCCCTGAAAGCTCGCATTTGCCATTCGGGTCTGGCGTGACGCGAGAAGTGTTCAGACCCATGCATGGTTTCATTAAAGTCCCCGATGCATATCCACGCCTCATGCTTCACTTCATACAGCGTTTTCATGAATCTCCAGCTATGATACCGATCTTCTGTCCTCGGAGCTCCATAGAAACCTGTAAATCTCCATTCAACCGAATTTTGTAATCTCTTCTGCACCATCACATCAATATGAGCGGAACTGTAGTTCTTCAGGTCAACTTCTACTTCTTCTGTCCAGAAGAGACCAATACCTCCACTCAGGCCTTCACTGCTAACAGCAAAGCACCCAGCGAAACCCAACGTAGTTCGCAAACACTCGACCCTCTCTTTTTTTAGTTTGGTTTCCATTACAAAGAGCAGGGCAGGCCCTTCTTGCTTCACCACAGAGCGAAGCTCTCGAACTGCCTCGGGGTTCCCAAGCCCTCCGACCATCCACAAGAGAGATCCCAATGATACCAATGAGATGATCATGGTTGCCAACAAAAATGGTGACCATGCCTACATGCGTGAAGGCCAATACTATGCCTTGCACCAAATAGCTCTCAATTCCTTGGACATGCCAACCAATGGTGACGAAAGCGTCTCTTGCAATGAGGCCGCGAACTCATCGCGAGTGTTGACACGAGTTCTTCAAGCCTATCCTCAAGATGGAGGTAACGGCGAATTGGGTGACACACTCCCCTTGACTTCCACGCCATTCATTCCGCACTACACAAGGCCACGCTCAAGCCACCATTCTAGCCAAGGATATCTTCATCATCATCATCATCGACCATTTGAGGATGCTACAAGGCATGACTTACATTACCACTTGATGGAGCCTTCCTCGACACAAGCCATGACCCTACCTCCTCCTCCAAGAAAGCCACCTTTTCCACACTTGGAGATCAATCCAAGAGATCATATGCTCGAGTCCTCCTCGCCACATGCTATGACACTACCGACTCCAAGCAATGCAACGACTTCGACAAACCCGCACACCTCTTGTGCCAAGACTTGGGAGCCTTCTAGTGTCCCCTCTAAAGCTTCTAGTGAGATGAGTGGTGAGAGAGGGATCCACCATCACGTGAGTGAGAGCAAAAACCCATGTGTGCGTATCGACACTAACGGCTTACCAACTTTATCTCCATCTTTGTTGTCTATTTTGCAGAGATTTGGTGACCCTATCAAGCATCCTCGACCTCATGGACTTCTCCACATACAAGGCTCTCCACAACGCATGAACATCGACACCGACTTGAAGAGTTGGAAGGAGCACATTCCGCTCATCATGATCCACATGGAGATTGACAAGAGCTTCTACGACAAGGCATTCTCCATCCACACTCCTCAAGTCAAGATCTACACGGCGCGTCACAAGAACTTCGACATCAATGACTTCTACGCATACATCCCTCATGTCACGATGTGCATGGAGTTCGACAAGCGCGTCAACGACAATGACTACCACGTCTACATCCCCTTCGTCAAGATGCACTTGGAGTTCGACAAGCGCGTCAACGACAATGACTACCACGACTACATGCCAACCACCAAGATGTACATGGACTTCGACAAGAGAATCAACGACAACGCAACCAACGTCAAGTTCATCTACACTCTACCGCTTCCGCAACCCATGGAGCAACACCCTCTTGAGCTCTTCGACGACGAATACATCTCATGTCAAG
Source organism: Alopecurus myosuroides (assembly GCA_028641055.1). NCBI lineage: Eukaryota > Viridiplantae > Streptophyta > Magnoliopsida > Poales > Poaceae > Alopecurus > Alopecurus myosuroides. The sequence continues at coordinate 487,225,574 of CM054058.1, forward strand.
CTCATCCTCACCCACCCATGGAGGATCATGTCAAGATCGTCATCGCCTTTGGACCACACCCTCCACGAGCATACCTTGGCATGATCTTCGATAAGAGACTCAACTTCAACGACTACACCGCCTCGCAATATCTTCCTAAACCATCCAAGGGGGACCATTTCATGATCTTCATCACCTTTGGACCACCCCCACTACGAGCCTACCGTCACATGAACTTCGACAAGCGGCTCAACTTCAACGACATCTTCGTCGTCAACATTCCTTCTCCCGCTCACATATGGATGGAACGAGAGTCGAGGACGACTCTTTTTCAAGGGGTGGGGGGAGATGATGTAGCCCACCGTATTCAACCAAGCACAACATCGACATACCACAAGGTGAACTCACTCCTATTCCCGTGTGTTTCCGGTGACTTGGTGAATGGTGCTCTACCTCATGAAATACCCCTCTACATGCATAGGTGGGATCACCACATGGAGACCCAAGAAGGTGCCCAAGATGCTCAAGAACACATCCAAGAAGGTGCACACGAAGCTAGGAAGAACGTGGGCAAAGACGGCGTCAAGATCGGAGTTCCGAGGAGGAAGAACGGAGGGAAAAGGGGTCTCCCGGCCTCTCCCCCCAGCCAGGCCAGCCTCCCCCCTACTCAGGCCGGCCACCCACCCGAGCAGGCCGGCCTCCCTCACCCCCACCCCGGCCTCGGGCTGGCCTCCCTTCCACCTCAGGCCGCCCCCCCTGCCCGAACGGCCCGGCCTCCACCCCGGCCTCGGGCCGGCACCCCCTCCAGGCCGGCCTCCCTCCCCACCTCGGCCTCGGGCCGGCCGCCAGCCAGCCCCAGGCCGGCCTCCCTCCAGGCCGGCGCGCCCCTCACCCACCCTGGCCTTAGGCCGGGTGCCAGGACGGCCCCAGGCCGGCGCGCCCTGGGCGGCCCCTCTGCCTCCACCCCGGCCAAAATGCACGGAATTTGCCCGTTTTTGCACCATTTCGACCCCCGTTACGACTGGGAGCTATATAAGGGACCCCGGTGGCTAGATCTAGGATTTAGGAATGATTTGAGAACTTCGGGCTTTGCCCTTGAATCCCTCTTGTGAGGTGACTCCTCTTACGAGGCTACTCCTATGTTGATGATGTTCATCTAGGACCGAATCAAGATCTCTCCAAGGAGCTACTCTTTCACCTTGTGATTCTAGTAGCGCTTGCCAACCTTCCCCTTGCGGCTTCTGTTGGATCGGTGGACCGACCGGTGAGAGGAATCGGTTTCAATTAGCGTGTTGTTGACTTGGGTTTGCGATCCCTCGTAGGCTTCACGAGTTCGACTTCAAGGAGGCAAATATGTATGTTGTCCGAAATATGCCAAGTGAATATGTGAAGCATTAAAGTTTTCTCCCACATAGGAATGAACCTTCTACGGTCACAGAAAAACAAATGTTGTAGGTTTCACAATATCCATATGATTAAGCATCTGAGCAAAGTTAATTTTGTTAACACAATAATGATTGCTTCTAACACTAATGTACTATGCTTCCTGGGAATATGAATGAAGCTTCTGACACACTAATCACCTAGCAATGTCTTCCGATATTAGTGCATCATGTTTGAACCATTCAAATTGAACAGTATTTCGTACAGGAGCATGGGGCACCTAGGAGCATGGACACCAGTATCAAATACCGTATATTTTAGGTATGTAGACATCATGAATACCTCAGGTATGTATACCTTGGGTATGTAGTACGTATATATTGCCTTAGATATGCACATAGTAGGGTATACATAACTAGAAAGTATATATATACTTGTACGTATATATACATACCTGACAGGTATGCGTACACTTGTATATTTGTATTCTAGGTATATAAGGTATGTAGATACCTTAGGTATGTATTCCCAAGTGTATATATACGTCATACAAACCCAAGGTATAGGTATTCAAGGTATACATAATGTACACCTGTACAAATTGAACAGTATTTCGTACAGGAGCATGGGCACCATGGAGCATCTGTTAATTTACCTATATATATATATATATATATATATATATATATATATATATATATATATATATATATATATATATATATATGCCAATTTGTTTCTATGCTAAATCCACAAAATTATATTCACCATGGAAGCAGTATCTATGAAAGACAGCGCTGCATTTAAAACCATTTTATATTGAAGCAAAATTATGTTTTAATGGAAGCAAAATTTTGGTCAACAGGAAGCAACAAAAAAATTTGCTACGAACGGAAGCAGATCTATAGCATGCGTGAGATTTTGCCGAAGTGTCAGTTTCCTGTTTCCTTCGTAATAGGATATAGTTTCCTAAAAGCCCGGCAGATTTAGATTGAGGAGAATTGTTGCGCTGCCCAGTAATTAGCGGTTTAGTTAAGGAAGGCATGGGAGCGGTTATTACAGTCAATCATCGCTCGTTTGACGGAGTGGTCGCAAGCTTGTTGAATATCCAACGGCCATCGTGCTTCTTATCGTATGGCCGAAAACAGATCCGATGTGAACCAATTCTTCGGACCGATGCGATGCCGTCCATCTCGTTTACATCACATGGCCTGTGATTCTTTTTGCTTCCGCGGAAAAAAGTTTGGCCCATTAAAGTGGCACCTTCCACACATAAATCCCAAAAATTAGGCTCGTACGTCTTCCTAAATCAAACCCCTAGTCGACATCAGATGCTATCTGTGCCACCACAGCGCCACCTGCGATCCTTCTCGTCGCACTGTGCCTCAACTCTCACGGGGCTGCACCCTCCCATCTGACACGGATACACACGGCTCTACCTATATCAACTTGTGTGCCGGCTTGCATGTGTTTCCTCCATGGGGAATCTTCTTCCCCACTGGTTGTCGACGCACTAAGGTCGGCGGTGGCCTAACCACGTCGAAGCAAGGAGCCGTAGAAGGTGGGTTAGAGGCGGTTTAGCCGGGGGCGCTGGTCGTGAATAACGTTGTTGCTAGATTCTCCTCGCCCGTCTTAATTGGGCTTTTAGGAAGTGATCCCCACGATGGTGATGGCAACCCGTTATTCCCAAGGTAACCACATAACTGGCATGCTTTCTTGATTTATCATATGTGCTTTCATTGTTTGTCACAAATGCCTCTTTATTTTCGCCATTTGTTTCTCCCTAGAACATTTTTTGGAAGCACTTGCAGACCTATGTCATGGTTGCACATGACTATCAAGAGTGCAAGCGATCTAAGACGTTCTCCAAAACCATGCTACTTTAGGCGATGTCCAACATCCACGGCTGGGAGCATCAAATGTTGTCAAAGACAATGTAGCCATGGCAATAGTTTCAGACCAAGTTGACTAAATCCACGGCCATAATTTGCTACGGGTGGATGGTAACCGGAAGTATGTGTATATTCGACGGGAACACATTATAGTTGCACTAGAAGCAAATTCTTTTAGAGAGAATTCCTTATTTGGCCCTACTTAAAATCTTGTTTCCTATTTGGCTATTTTTTTTTTCTATTTGACACCTTAACTTCATTTTCTTCCTAACATGGCCCTATAGTGCATTCTAAACACATATGTGGAAGTAAAAAGACTCTTTGCCCCCGATGAACTGTGTGATAAAAAAATACTCTCTAATATCTGTGACATATTTAAGCAAATAAGAAACATATACAAATAAGCATAGTTAGGTTCTATGCCATGTTGGTCCCACACGATACAAATATTAGCACTTATTTTGCAGAGTTCATTGTCTATTTTTAGATTGGCACAAATAGATTACATTTTCGATAATTTGTCCACATGTCATAATCATCTTCATCCCAATCTCTCTGTGATGCGGACATCAGCCGATCTTGTACAGGCACATCACTTGCTCCCGATCTTTGCATGAGGGCAAGTCTCGCTTGATTTTCTAACTTCCCAAGTCACGGGCTTAACGGTGTCAGTGCCTCCTACCTGTCCCGTACGTGGTCGACGCAAACGAACGGCGCACCGGGAAGGTCGCACTCTCGGCACAGATGGCCGCTTGGCTTTGGCACGAAATCTCCGTGTGCACATTGCCAATAAGTCGCAAAAACTGGGCCGTACTACTGCATCCAGAGCATACCAAACAGTATACGTAGGTCGTTGGTGAGTATAAGGGCATCTCCAGTCATTGCGTCCCCCAGGACGCAAAAACCCTCCCTTTTTTCCCGCCGCGGCATGAATAGGCGCTATTCTGCAAACTGGGGGGGGGGGGGGGGGGGCGCGTTTCCCAGCCGTGAACCCAGGCCGACCCCCCAGCCGGCGATTCGGCCAAATTTGGGCAACCAAATAAATAGAGTTTTGCCACCAAATAAATAGAGTTTTGCCACACAAATAAATAGTGTTTTGCCACACAAATAAATAATTCAACAATTTAAACAAAAAAAAGTACACTAGCCATCGTCATCGTCCTCAACATTGCCATTCCCCTTTCGCGCCCACAAATGCTGCACCAGGTCATTCTGCAGAGCATGGTGTGTTGCCGCGTGTCGAATCTCCTGTCGCTTGGTGAGAAAGTCTGTCCATGATGCCGGCACCTGATGATCAACATCTGCAAGAGGGCCCTGCCGGTAGTATGGTGTGCTTGCCTCACTGTCAGGCACCGGGTCATCCCGCTCACTCTCAATGATCATGTTGTGCAAGATCACACAACACTGCATCACCTCCCACATGTTGGACTTCGACCAAGTCATAGCTGGGTACCGGACAACAGCGAATCGAGATTGCAGCGCACCAAATGCCCGCTCAACATCCTTCCTGCAAGCCTCCTGGCACTTGGAAAACCAAGATTTTGCGCTTCCTGGGATAGGGTTGGAGATGCTCTTCACAAATGTTGCCCACTTCGGGTAGATGTCATCTGCAAGATAGTACCCCTTTGTGTACTGGTGTCCATTGATCTCATAGTTCACAGGGGGGGCATGGCCTTCGACAAGCTCGGCAAAGACATTCGAGCACTGCAAGACATTGATGTCGTTATGACTTCCAGGCATACCAAAAAATGAATGCCAAATCCATAGATCGTACGAAGCCACGGCCTCGAGAACCACCGAGCACTCTCCTTCCTTTCCCTTGTACATCCCCTGCCAGTCAAATGGGCAATTCTTCCATGCCCAGTGCATACAGTCGATACTGCCAAGCATCCCAGGAAACCCTCCTGCTTCATTCTCTGCGAGTAGACGAGCAGTGTCTTGCGCATTGGGTGATCGCAGGTATATTGGGCCAAAAACTGCAACCACTGCCCGGCAGAACTTGTTCAAACACTCGAGGGCCGTGGCCGACGACGGCGGCGTGGGGTGCGGCCGACGGGGTGGCGACGGCGAGGCGAGCGAGAGGAAAAGACGAGTCGGGATGGGGAAAGTGGGCAAATAGCGCTCCCTCGCCGACAGCGCTGGCCCACGCGCGCTTTTCCTTTCGCCGCCCCCCCAGGCCGAACCCAATGGGATGGGTTCCGCCTGGGGGCGGCGGCGCTAATTTCCGCCGAAACGGCGCTTTTTCGGGTTCTGGGGGCCCGACTGGTGAAAAAACGGCGCTTTTCGAGCAAAACGGCGCTATTTTGCGTCCTGGTGGGCGCTGGGGGACGACTGGAGATGCCCTAAGCGCTTAGTCCAGCTAGAAAACATATGCTTGGAGGCAGACGCAGCAAAAAAAATACAGTACTACCCTTGGAGGCAGCGTATACGCATACAGATACAGTACATGGTTCCGTAGGCAGCATCGAGCAAGCTATCCACCGATGAACATTGATAACACGTTAACACGGACCTACAGTGTATAGAGGCGAGCCCACTGTACATACGTACGGTCCTTGGCGCGTGCAGTCGATTCAGGTACCGCTCCTTTCCGTACGTACGTAACGTCGTGCTCCTCCTGGCAGGAACAACGAGGATCGACAACAACGGCTTATCTATCCACCGACCCAGGCTGCAATGTAATGTACGTCACTGTACATACAGTGTGCACGGATATTAGAGAGTAATTTTTTATTACATAGCTTATCAGGGGCAAAAGAGTCTTTTTACATCCCATTTGTCTTTAGAATGTACTATAGGGCCATGTTAGGAAGAAAATGAAGTTAAGGTGTCAAATAGGGAAGAATTTTTTTAGTACCAAATAGGGAACAAGATTTTAAGTAAAGGCCAAATAAGGAATTCTCTCATTCTTTTATAGATGGAAACATGGTGTTACTACATACGAAACTAAGCATTTTATTTAAAAATAAGAAACAAACCTTTGTTTGTAACCGAAGCGGATTATGTACCGTAGAAGATATTTTATGAACGGGCAACAAACAAAGTACGACAATAATTGAAACAAAACAATGTTAGATCGAAGCAAATTCAATTGATATAATATTTATGAAGGAACCACTATTTGATAGAAACTATTTTAGTATAGGAAGCACTTTTACTTTGTTCATGCTTCGATGAAAATCAAATTGTGCTTCTAGTGTCTTCCAATATCCTACAAGTGCTTCAATAATACATGTGACATACTCCGTAGTTAAATAAAATATGTGCTTCGTTCCATAGACCGAAGTAAATGAAAGTCTACACACAAATATATGTTTTTACATGGAAGCAACTTTCAGTTGCATTCGAAGCAAACTGCGTATTATTGGAAACACGATTTCTTTTCTAAGGAAGTGTACTATAGAAATATATTCAGCTAAAGTAATTAGTCTCAAAAAAGTGGATTTGGTTTCCTAATATAATGTATGGAGAGTCCAAACGGGAGTAAAAGATCCACGTAATTTCTACAAGAGGTTTGGAACTGGCGTGATTTATGGGAGTAATTAAAATCGTGTAGACCAACAACCCCATGCGCCTATTTTAGTGGGACAATGTACGGTTCAGAAAAAATGGATCCTACTACTACTCTAGAGTAGTCCGACGGAAAGAAAAATATCGGCATCCGATTCCTAGTGGTGCCAAAAAGAAAAAAGTAGGAGGGAGATTGCTAGGTGAACTAAACCGAAGCCAATACATGTCAAATTAAATGTTGATGCACCTTTTCACCTTGACTCCAAGACAGGAGCAGCGGGGGCAGTGCTACGTGACTACAAGGGTGATTTTCTAGCAGCCTCAGGAACACGTACCATCAGCAAAAATGGCGGAAGCATCGGCAATGAAGGAAGGCTAAGACTTAGCTTCAGGCTTGGGGCTTCTGGTTATTGAAGCAGAATGCAGATTGTGTTGATCTGATCTCTTCCATCGGGAGAGTTTCTTTTAAGCACTGCCAGAAGCTAATTTGGTGGCCCACTAAATAGCTAGAGACTGCTTCTATAGAGAAATTCCTTGTACCTGGGACGATGATCCTCCTAATTTCCCGCTAGACAAATTCTTAGGGGATGTAACGTGATGCAAAACTCGAAAGCAACAAGTTTCTTACACGTTTCTTACGTACTCTTTTTCTTACAGGGTACCTACATGGGCCGGAAGGTTTTTAATGAGGCAGCTTGCTTGCTAATATAGTGATCTTTTATTCCAAAAAAAAAGAATAAGGGTTGTACTATGAACTCAATGACAAGTTTGAGGGGGTAATATAGACTTCTCTCGATTGCAGCACCTATGACATACCACAGGCCCAGAAATCGTAACTCCATGTCCAAAAACTTTCCCATTTTCCAACATATGCACTTAGAGCATCTCTAACAGCTGTTCTAAAACACCAGCTAACCTAAATAACTGTCATACAGGGCACTGAAGGTCTCCAACAGCTAGTGAACAAATACTAGGAGACCTGTAATATGACAAGCACGTGTCAACGAAGTATCAGCTACAAATAATTGATGGTGACTAAGTGAAGACAATTACAGGCAAGTAGTTCAGTGCTGTATAAGTTACTCGCCCACTCAACAAGGCTCTCATCACCCAGTGGTCATGAGCTCCAAGAGGACAACACCAAATGAGAATACGTCAGATTTCTCAGTCAATTTGCCACTCGATGCATGCTCCTGCAAAGTAAGAAAGAGGTAAACATTTTTATTCATCAATTCTAGAATATCAGGATAAACGTTTCTGAATGTGCGAGTACTTTGCTCACCCAAATGTCCCCATAACACTGTTGGTTACATGTGTCACAGCATTCAGAGCCAATCTTACAAGACCAAAACCAGCCACCTAGAATTCATGGATAGCATATAATCAGCAAAAGTAACTATATCATGAGATGTTCTCAGGCTCATTAAGCGCATGTAGTTACCAGCACGTCAAAGTTATTGTCCAACAAAATGTTTGAGGATTTGATGTCCCGGTGGATTATCCTGGCCTGCAACAATCTTCTTCTTTCAGAAGACTCTTCTTTATAACACACATACACACACAGAATCTACACAACAGAACATATATGGCATCATCATAATCACACAGCCAGTTCCGGTATCTCAACGATCAGGCTGCTGATGCCCATCATCAACAACCACCACAACGCCACTCCCCGCCTCACTCCAACCATCACCCGCCACAACCGCATGCCCACTCCCATGGCTGACCACCACGGGTCCCTGAAGCCGAACCAGACACGTCCGCCCCGCCACGGGCTGCGCCCCCCTTATGTACCGGCTCGCCACCGCCGTCATACTAGCCACCTCACTGCTTCCCGAGGGGCGGTCGGCCTCACTGCTGGCATGGATGCCGTTGACCGCGCTGAGGTCCAGGTTGGGGAACACGGAGCAGCGGCACCGCGGGCACTTCATGTTCAGTCGCAGCCACTGGTTGATGCACGCAACGTGGAAGTTGTGCGCGCAGGGGAGGCCGCGAACCTCACTGCCTATGCGGAACTCCTCCAGGCAGATCGGGCACTCGCTGCACTCCATCGACACCGCCTTCAGCATGAACCGGGGGAGCTCCTGGATCAGAGCCTCCAACGCCTCCCTCTGTTTTGGATACAGCAAATAGAGTTTCAAACATACTTGTCAGATGGATGGATGCAGTTCTTCGGTAGTGGCATTCAATCACAGAAGCCACTGACAGCAGCATAAATCATTGCTATGCTGACTGATTGGTAGGAGCAGGAACTCTTTACCTGGGCGGTTGTTAGGTAGAGACCGGGATGGTACAGTGTCCTGGCCCATTCCTCGCAACTCCATGTCGTCTGCCTCGAATGCCCAGTCGGGCACGCGGATCATGTCTACCAATACCTGCACACATGGACATACTTAATTGGACAGAATATCACAGGGAAAGATGTACGTAGTACTTTTGAGCTGCTAATGTTCACAGATTAGTCATGTCCTAGGTGCAACCAGACATTGCAGTACAGGAAGGAAACAGACGGAAACATTACCCCATATTCAGATATTGGAATCCCCTGCTGTGCCCTCAGCTGGAGTGCGTGCCTTCGGTTTAACCACTGCCATAGAAAGTAGAAAGCATGGGAATTATCTGTGAGCATACACATAGCCATAACTCGTCACTGTAAGTTTAGCCCAGCACAATCATGTCCACTGGAACTTAGACATCGGTTTGTCTTAAACGGATACTAGGAACACTTGATAGACTCATGATGTCTTCGTTAACAGGATATGATCTTAGCTGATGCAAAGCAAGCATGAACAGACTGATGTCGACTAAAAAAACTCATAACAAACGCATTGACCACAAGTTCAATACATCTAGTTCAAACAGCAGCTACACGCCAATGCAACTCCAGTCAGCTAATAACACAAGCAGGCTGACCTGACTAATATTGTTGGAAGAGCATTACACTAGATCACTTGGTTTTAATTGCCATGTAATTGACATGAACCTTCCTAAAGCTAAATATTGACAGAATGCACAACTCACTGCACACATCGTAACAGAAGTTAAATAATTTATGCATTCAGTTCAAACCGCAACTAAACACTAATGCACCAGCATTCAATTACAAGCAGCATGAAAATAGCTAATATTGATTGTCTGGGAAGAGCAGATGCTACATCACTAGATTTTGATTGACATGAGCCTTCCTAAATCTAAATATCGAGTGTACGCCCTTTCTTTTGCACAATAACCACTGATAAGCAATAGTTCAATAATATTAAAGATCTCATGAAAGCTTTGATTTTGCCGTGACAAATTTTACAGCAGTAGTACCTCTTCAACAGCCACGCACGCAATCCAGGCGAGCGCACAGTAACTGAAGAGCAGCCATATGAGGAAGCCCCATTTCGGGCCTTCCTCTGGCAACTGTACATGGAGTGAGTCAATCTGCGGTGAGTAGTTCCCCATATAACGGGATAGCAAGATATCCATCCACGATGAAGAAGTTACACAACTCCTGGCACTGTTAAACCACCACAGTGTTCCTATCACGGTCCAAACCCACAGAAACGGGTAGAGAAGAAGTACAAGAACTGACAGAACAACTATCCTCCCGCAAAAACGAGTATATCTCTGTTTCCATCCAAGATTCCTGTAATATGCAAAGAAACGTTGAGGTACAGCAAAGTTTAGAAGTTAATCCGGTTCTTTCAGGAAAGAGATAAGAGTTCTAGAATTTAGAACACTCATATAAGACTTAGAAACGTAGGCAAAAGACTGTTATGTGTTCAAAGAAACGATCATGTCATGTTTTTTTGCACATTGTTACTATTAGTCCAGTATTAAAGAACTCTATGACATGATGCAAATCTAATCACAGAATCATGCCCTCTCATAGCAACCTTTTGTCATCTTTAGAAATATTTTATGACCAAGCTCTGTTTCAACATCACATGATAAAATGTCAAAAGGGTGATATCCGAAAATCAGACGATGTCAAGGATTGGTGTTACGCTATGGATTTGGACATATGACAGTAACCAGTGCATAAATACACAGACATTTCTAACTCGCTCTACTACATGATAGAAATAAGTTCTGGACTGTGTGCTCCTACAGAGCTGGCAGGCTATTCAGAGGGTTTTGACCATAGAAGTAATGAACATGCAATATATCATGAGCCTTGCTGGGAGGGTTGGCAAAACAATACAAGTCACAACACAAAAAATGATGGCTATTGGGCAGGTTTTGCCTGGCATCTTTTTTTCTTGAATTTGTTCCGTGTGAAGAATTGACAGCAAATAATTGGGACGATTCAGAATACAGGCTTTGTGTTATTTTTCCTAAGCAGAACAGAACACCCACTTGAGTAGTACATCCACAAAGGCTTCAGTCGTTGAGCAGTACAGACTCAACGCCCTGGTGTAGTGTGTCAAGGAAAAGGGTCAGAGCCGAAATTATATTCCCGACAAGGGTCATTTTTCAGTCCCGGGAGGCTATGGTAAAGCAACATGAACCATGCTGCATACAATAGTCAGCTATTGTCTAGTAGTTTTTCTGGCTGACGTGTTTGTTTTTCCTTGAGTTTGGGCTGAAACCGGTTTCGCAGATCCAAATTTGTAGGTTTTACAACTCGGGAGTATATGATTTTTTCACAAATGTGCACTTGGGCAAAGAAACTCACAGCCCCATCCCTGCAGCTAGTGCTTCGTCGAGGAACATGAGGATTCGGAAGAGGAAGACGGCGGTGTGGTCGACGACGATCCATATGTGGAGCGGGTACGCGCAGAGGTGGTACCACCGCCAGTTGGTGGACACGACGACTCTGTTCCATTTCAATAGCGCAGCCAGTCAAGGAAAGGGTCACAAAATTCTTTAGAAAGAATGAAATCAAAGCAGTGGCAGGGTGAGCTGAGGGAGGCTACATGCTGGTGGCGAGCATGGAGAGGAAGAAGCCGTCGGGCCTGCACCCACAGATTCATTCATTCAAACTCAGTCAGTAAGGAGAAGAAGGAGTCGAAATCGAAGGAACGGAGAGGGAGGGGAGGGGACGGACCACTCAAATTCGACGCCGCGCATCGCCATTTCTACCAGATCTGATGGTGGTCTGACGCTACTCCGGTGGCGGCGGAACACGCACCAGCATCCGTCGCCTCGCATGCGGTGATGGTGGTGGGACCAAACGGAAACGGAATCGAATCCAAGGGGAGGAGGGTGTCAGTGACAGTAACCTCACGGTAGAGAGAGATTTTTAGTGATTTGCCACGGTACGTGTGAAATTTGATTAATTGTCATATAACCACCACCACATGTTGAGACAAGATGTGACAATAATCAAAGTGCAAAATAAAATGTGACAAATTGTCAAATCCCCAGGCCAGCTACATCTACCTGCCTGCCTACTCATGATCCCGACCGGTACGCGCTTGACACGTCGGGTCCACAACGTCGGTGGTTTTGTGCGTTATCTCCGCGGCAACAACAACCGCTTGGGTCAGTACGGACGGGGCGGTATAGGCAAAATGGACTACAGTAATCTTGAGGCAAAAAAAATTCACAAATTGCACCCTCGATGAATTTTTTTCCAAATCTAACCTCATCTGGTAGCGCCCAACGATCACGCGCTACACCCTACTCTGTAGCGCCTAGACATCGGACGCTACACATCTTCCTGTGTGGCGTTGCGGGGCCAGGACACTGCCTGCGTGGCGCCTGAAGGGTGGGCCCGAGTCGGGGCGTGGATTGGTAAGTCACACGCGCCGCGCCTCCTTCCTCTCTGTATCCATATCCACTACCGAAACTAAGAAGGAAAGGAGAGCACCGGCCATGGCGTATCCTCCTCCCCTCTCTAAATCCTTCTCAAATCCATCTTGATCTGAAGGAAAACTTGAGGTGTTTGCTTCCCTACTATGTTGCCCAGGTATTCCCCTCTGACCCCCCTCTTTTCATCCACAAATTTTCTCCAATTTGGCCTCCATATGACAATTTCGGTGGAACCCTAGTTTGTACTTGGATTTGATTTTGACATGAAATAATGACTTGTTTCAATTATGTTTAGCATTAGGGTGGCTATACTTTCCATTGGTAACAATCTAGTAGCTTATTTTCATTTAGAAACCAAATTTGTATGTTAGATTATTTAGTTATTAGTACGAACATGTGTGGAACTAAATGTTTGAAGTGCGGGATACTCACATACTCCTACGATTTGAAATATGTAGGATGGTGTGGTTACTCGATGATTTCTATGAAGTTAAACATCCGTCCTATATGATATCGGAGAAGAAGATGGTAAGATAAATATGTTTGCATTTTTATAATTCAAATGTCGTGCTCTAGCAAATGTGTAGGATATGTTCTAAGTATACAACTTAACCCTTTGAATATTCGGTATCATGGGGTCTCCGGCCCTAAAGAGATGTCGTATGATGAGCGGTACATTCCGTACATTGAGGCGGCCGGGCTCCTCCCTTTCATCCAACTTGTTAGCCGGTCGACCCCAAACTTCAACGCGGTTGTAATTACCGCTCTCATCGACCGGTGGAGGCCAGAGACACACAACTTCCACCTCCGTACCGGCGAGATGACTGTCACACTTCACGATGTTTCCATGATCCTTGCACTTCCTATTGAGGGGAATCCTGTATCTACGGACATCGATTGTGAAGGGTGGCGTCAGCATATGTTTGATCTTATTGGTAATAGTTTACTGCCCGTGCGTTGCTACGGAACAACGAAAAATAAGTAATGTAATGTGTGTATTGAAAACAAATTTTGATATATATTATTTCTTCATCTTGATGACTGTTTTAAATATAAGTCGGATATACAGAAAATCCATGTATTCAATGCTAAAAAGGGGATTTCTTGACGACAAAAAAAAAAGGATTTCTTTTATGCCATTGAAATATGATAGATTCCGCTTCAGATTTAGTTCTCTTTGTTCCGGTCTAAAAATAGACAGAGAAACATACTACTTACTTTCAATTCTTATTTGTTTGCAACATGGTTATCTAGGTGTACGGAATATCGTTCATACATATAATGGAAATATTTGGCGTTCACGATGAAATAATTACACGTTAAAATTCTCTCAATCACATGGGAACATCGATCAATAAGTAAATACATATTTATACCATCATTATAGAATTTCAGCTCAAAAGGAAAATTTTCAGGTTCCATTAGAAGATTCCAAACCAAAAAAAGACAGTCAAAGAGTGCAAGATGATTACATTAATATTAAGAAGCTAAAACAGTTTTACAAGTTGCAAAACAACACTGCAAATTATCTAATCAGATATATGGAAAAGTCTTTCATATCTTGGGATCAAGTCAGATCAGCCCTGTCTTTTTCTACCAATGTATTAAGAAGCTAAAACAGTTTTACATGTTGCAAAACAACACTGCAAATTATCTAATCAGGTATATGCAAAAGTCTTTCATATCTTGGGATCAAGTCAGATCAGCCCTGTCTTTTTCTACCAATGTATTAAGAAGCTAAAACAGTTTTACATGTTGCAAAACAACACTGCAAATTATCAATCAGATATATACACAAGTCTTTCATATCTTGGGATCAAGTCAGCTCAGCCATGTCTTTTTCTACCAATGTAGTCTTCTCCTTGCTCATGATGATCTTTATTTAGAAAGCAGTCATACGCTCCATGTGCAAAGTACAAAGTAGCTTGACCTACCAATCTCATCTTGTAGAAACGGACAATATGTTGGAGAAGGCATTTAATTATATCTAGTACTGGACCTAGATGTCAAGAATGTGTCAATTTAGGAACTTCTACAGTGTTTCAGTTTTAATAGTACAGTATTGGATCAAACTTATAGAGACAAGCTTTTATTTACACAACAAATCTGGAAATTGAGCAAAGCTACATTAAATAAACTAATGCTAGAAAAACAACCTGAACCCAATTGAGGAGATATATAGTTGTCGAATAAATTACCACCAATGCCGACCGAAATGTCAGATTAATTTAGTTGTACTTCATCAAGCACCTCCAAGTGATAAGGACTATGACTAATCACATGGTTCTTTACTAATAATAACTTCTTGAATCCACAAAAAACAAAGGTCAATTGTCTTGTAGAATTCACATTGGAGAATGTAGTTCCTGAAAAAATAGAAGATTTGTCTCCATGATCAATTACAAAATAGTGTGAAGGCAACATATAAAATATGAACATTCCATCATGTAGGCAACCATGTGATAATTCTAGTTCTGACAATCCTTAGAAATTTTCAGAAAAAGAAAGTCCGTGCATCAAAAAAATGTTAACATAACACCATGCTAGTTAAAAGACATATATAGTATTTTTATTTGTGCACTAAATTTGTAGGATAAGCTAGTAACGAACATTGAATATATATAATTGCTTTGACAAGAGGTAAACATGGATTATATCATCTGCGACCTTCTTGATGGTACGGTGAAGGATAAATCCTATCGATGATATAAAGGAAGATAAGTTAAGAAAATACCAGGCAGTAGCAGTATGGTACGATTCAGGACAGAACATTAATCAGCAGATGTTAATTTCTCCCTCCAGCCTCTACCCCGCATCTCCGTGCAAGCCGCACATCAGCCAGCGTCTTCGTTAGCGCCTGCCAAATATTAGTTCTTGCTTGTAGAAGGGCCTCATTGTTCCACAGTAGTAGCCAGTTGTCGCTGCTAAAGCTCCAGATGGGCGGTCGTGCCGGAACGGGAGAGCAGCCAAGGCCGAACTACTATGAAGGGATATGGTGGCGTAAGAAGATGAAAGGGAGCAGGGATGGGGTCGTCCGGTGCATAGGCAGGAGCTTGCCGTCGGCTTGGCCACCGGAGTCGCCGCACGCGAGTCGTTTGACGCGCCTAACTGCGCCCGTGGCCGATCCACAAATTTTCCGCTGAGTCATTGCACCCACACCGTCCGCCGGACTTGGCCGCTGGAGCAGCTGTGCGCGGTCGTCCGCGTCTTGGCCGTCGGAGCTGGCGCGCCCGCGCCGCTCGGTCATGATTTCCTCCTTATGCCGCCCTCCATTGCTTCCCCACGGCCCCACCAACGACCACAACCGCTGGCCAGAAGAGGAGCAACACGCGAAGGGGCGCAATGGTGCACGGCGGCCGCCGCAATCGAACCTTAGGAACTCCGTTCCTCTCTCTGTGCACGACAGAGAGGAAGAAAAGAATCGTCTTCCCCCGATCCCATCCTCCTCCTGTCTCTGGCGGCAGGTCGATGGAAGCAGAGATGGAATGTGAAGGAACGAGTGCGGGTCTAGGTTAGATGAGTGTATTGCTGGGCCCGGCCAATGGATGATGGGCTAAGTGCGTCGGACGAGCGGACGATTTAGCAGACAACGGCAGACCACGGGAGTTTAACGTACGTTGAACTCCCATATAATAGTAAAGATGTTCCAACGGAGCCTCCTGACCCGACTAAAGCGAGACTTTCCGTCGGCGCTCCTTACTCATGGATAGTACAACTGTACAACCATTGCCCTATAGAAGCCAATGATGACTTGACACTACAAGAAATGTGTAGATACACGACTCTCAATTTTTGTTACAGGAAAGTCATGGAGACATACACATGAAAATAACATGATAGATTGATAATCAAGAGACATAGCATTCAATATTTATCGGATCCCAACAAACACAACATGTAGCATTACAATAAGATGATCTTGATCATGTAGGGCAGCTCACAAGATCTAAACATGAGGCATAAAGAGGAGAGAACATCCATGTAGCTACTCCTATGGACCCGTAGTCCAAGGATGAACTACTCACGCATCATTCTGGAGGCGGGCATTGATGGGGGGATACTAACCCGGTATGCCAGGCTCCGGGAAGTAACCCGGCCCAAAGGATGGTGTGCAGGATCCGATTAATGATAAAGATGTTTGTGGAGGCCCAAGCTCGTGGGCCTAGTGACCCGGATTATGGGTGTTGTAAAGGAAAGTTAGGGTTAGCACGCCGTGTCTGGGTAGGACCCGGGTGTGCCTTGTAAAGTAAGTTGGGGGGGGGTACGGGTACTATATAAACCGACCCCCGGGTGTAGTTTGAGATCGAGAGATCCGAGAACCTTAGCAATATCGAGTGGTATCAAGTATCCAGTGTAAACCCTAATCGAGTTATTGTATCGAGAATAGAGATCCGGCGACTTCGATTGCCGGCTGTCATATCAAGCTGTATCATGTCTTCCTTTGAGCTAAACCCTCTCCCGAACGCCTGTGTCGACTTGCCCCAAGATCAGTTACCCCTGGTAACATCTGCCGTGATTATCCCACGACAGTTGGCGCCCACCGTGGGGCCTGCGTCCAAAGGTGTCTACATCACGGGAGAAGCTCGGAAGGACATGGAGGATCTTGTCATTGGCGAAACCTACATCGACCACGAAGAAGAAAAGTTGGCGGACGATCCCGGCTGGGGGCCAGAATCGGATTACCTCGAGTCCGGATTTATATTGAAGATCGGCCGGATCAATATCTTCGTCGACACGGTACGAACAACTAACTTAAAGGGACAATATCATGTGCATACTACAGGAACTTCTAGCAGGAACAAAGAGGCATCAAAGCAAGCGGCAAGTTCGGTTTCATCAGCCGCGCCGGGATATCTTAGATGGGCAGAACAAGAGATAACGTGGAGTAGAAGAGATCACCCGGAAAAGGTGGAGCGTCCAGGAGTCTTGGCGTTGGTGGTTGCTCCACAGGTTAATGGTTACGAGCTGAAGAAGGTCCTGATGGACGGTGGAAGTAGCATCAACATCCTTTACTGGGAGACCTTCTTACGGATGAGTCTCAAAGAGTCCCAGCTGCAGAAAAGTTCAACAATCTTTCACGGGATCGTACCGGGTCACTCGGCAAGCCCCGAGGGAAGGATCACCTTGGAAGTTGCTTTCGGAGAATCGACGGACAATTATCGAGTGGAGTGGCTCACGTTCGAGGTAGTCAAGCTGCGCAGTCCTTACCATGCGCTGTTGGGGAGGCCGGCTTACGCCCAATTCCTGGCTAGGCCATGCTACGTGTATTTGCAGCTGAAGATCCCGGGTCCTAAACGGACCATCACTATATATGGGAGCCGGGATATAGCGGCCGAGTGCGACGAAGGAGATTCAGTTATGGCCGAGCAGGCATGCAGGAAGGAAGAGCTCGAATATTACCGGTCTCAAGTAAACCCGGACGATAGAACAGCCTTGAAAAAGCCGAATACTGAGGATGAGAGAGCAAAATTCAAGGCAGCGCAAGACACCAAGAAGATAGATTTTGTCGAAGGGGATTCCACTAAGCAGTTTACCATAGGGTCTAACCTGGGAAAAGAGCAGGAGGGAGCGCTCGTGGAGTTCATTCGCTCGAATGCAGATGTGTTTGCCTGGACACCCAGCGACATGCCGGGTATCCCTACAGAATTGGCTGAGCACAGTTTGCATGTGGATCCCAATTCTAGGCCCGTGAAACAAGGCTTGAGGAAAATGAATGAGGAAAGAAGGAAAGCTATAGGCGAAGAAATCGCTCGGCTACTGGCAGCCGGCTTTATCATGGAAGTATTTCACCCGGATTGGTTGGCTAACCCGGTTCTGGTGATGAAAAAGACCAACGAGTGGAGGATGTGCATTGACTTCACTAGTCTTAACAAGCATTGCCCAAAGGATCCGTTTGCGCTCCCAAGGATAGATCAGATTATAGACGCAGTAGCTGGAAGCGATCTGTTATGCTTCCTGGATGCATATTCCGGGTATCATCAGATTAAGCTCAAAAGGGAGGATTGGGAGAAAACATCATTCATAACCCCGTTTGGGGCCTTTTGTTATAAAACTATGACATTTGGGCTGAAGAACGCTGGCGCAACTTACCAACGGTGTATTCAAAAGTGCTTCGAGGACCAAATCGGACGTAACGTCCATGCTTATGTGGATGACGTGGTTATCAAGACCAGGAAGGCGGAGACATTTATCGATGATCTAAAGGAGACATTCAAAAACCTGAGGAGGTACCAGATGAAACTTAATCCAACGAAGTGTGTGTTCGGAGTTCCGGCTGGGAAATTACTCGGCTTCATAGTTTCCGAGAGAGGAATTGAGGCAAATCCAGATAAAATCAAGGCAATCCAGAGTTTGAAAAAGCCGGAGAACTTGAAGCATGTTCAAAAGCTCACGGGCTGTGTAGCAGCCTTGAGTCGGTTCATATCTAGACTCGGAGAAAAAGCAATACCCTTGTATCGGCTCTTGCGAAAATCGGATAAATTCGTGTGGGACGAAGAGGCAGATGAAGCGTTCGAAGCACTAAAGAAGCAGTTATCTGAAGCACCAGTACTAGCGGCGCCGGGTCCTAAAGAGCCTATGCTGCTATACGTGGCAGCTGGCCCCCGAGCCGTTAGCGCAGTGGTTGTCGTGGAACGCAAAGAGGACGGGAAAGGTTACCCGGTTCAGAGGCCGGTTTATTACGTCAGTGAAGTGTTATCAGAAGCAAAGCAGCGCTATCCACATTGGCAAAAGTTGGTGTTCGGAGTCTTCATGGCCAGCAGGAAGTTGAAGCCGTATTTCCAAGAACATCCTATAACGGTGGTCAGCTCAATACCAATGTCGGATATTATCAGAAACTCGGACGCGACGGGAAGAATAGCCAAGTGGGCAATAGAGATGGGGGATTATCACATAAACTACGAACCCAGGTCAGCAATCAAGTCCCAAGCTTTAATTGATTTCGTTAACGACTGGACACATACAGGTATGGCTACCACAGTTCCAAAATCAGAGTCATGGACCATGCACTTCGATGGGTCAAAGCAATATGAGGGATCAGGAGCTGGAGTAGTGCTGACATCGCCCAAGGGAGACAAATTGAGTTACGTACTGCAAATTCACTTTGATTGCTCAAACAACGTGGCCGAATATGAGGCCCTGTTGCATGGTTTAAAGGTGGCCAAGGAAATGAACATTAAAAGAATACGATGCTTCGGAGATTCGGATCTTGTGGTACAACAGGTATCGGGAACTTGGGACAGAAAAGATGCAACTATGGCAGCATACCGCAGGGAAGTCGACAGGGTCGCCGGATGCTTTTCCGGGTATGAGGTGGAGCACATAGACAGAAGAAAAAACGAGGCAGCAGACGCACTCGCCAGACTCGGCTCGCGTAGGGAGCCGGTTCCACCTAATGTGTTCTTGGACGAGTTGTGGCGACCATCAGTTAAAACCGAGTCTGAGGAAGAACTGGCAAATCAAGACCCGGATTTGGAGTACGTGGCCACAGTACACGCCATCCCCGAGTGGACAGAGCCATACCTGGCCTACTTATCGCGGGGCGAGTTACCAGAACAGGAGGTATTAGCAAGACAAATCCTGAGGCGAGCAAAGGGGTATTCTATCATCAACGGAGAATTATACAAGAGAAGCGCAACAGGAGTCTTCTTGCGCTGTGTAGCGCCAGAAGAAGGCCGACAGATTCTCAAGGAAATACACGAAGGCGACTGTGGGCATCATGCATCTACAAGGTCTCTGGTGGCTAAAGCTTATCGACACGGATTTTTCTGGCTTACGACTCTATCGGATGCAGAACGTTTGGTAGCAAGATGTGACGGATGTCAAAGGTATGCTCGCCAAACACACGTACCGGCTATGGAATTACGGACCATCCCATTAACTTGGCCGTTCGCCGTTTGGGGTATGGACATGGTTGGTCCCTTCCATATGTCACCATGCAAGAAGACGCATCTTTTGGTGGCCATTGACAAGTTTACCAAGTGGGTTGAGGTTATGCCAGTTACTAATTGCGAAGCGGCTACAGCAGTCAAGTTCCTGACAAGGATTATCTACCGCTTTGGGTATCCCCACAGCATAATCACCGACAACGGAACTAACATGTCTCTTGGCGAGATGGAGAAATTCTGTGGCAACAATGGAATCCGGCTTGATGTTGCATCAGTGGCTCATCCACAGGCCAATGGACAAGTGGAGAGGGCAAACCAAGAATTGCTTCGCGGATTAAAACCACGATTGCGAGTCCCCTGTATCAGGGCAGCTGGTGCATGGGTCGAAGAACTTCCTTCTGTGGTTTGGGGTATTAACACTACACCTAACAGATCCACTCAGATGACACCCTTCTTCATGGTCTATGGGGCAGAAGCAGTGTTACCAAGTGATATTATTCACGATTCGCCCAGAGTATCAGCTTACGTCGAAGTGGAGAACGAAAAAACCCGGCAGGACGCCGTAGATATGTTAGAAGAACAAAGAGAACAAGCCCTGGAAAGATCAGCTATATATCAGCAAGATCTACGGAGGTATCATAGCCGGTGCGTGAAAACCCGGGTATTCCAGGAAGGAGACTTGGTTCTACGCCTGGTTCAGTCAAATGAAGGAAAGCACAAACTATCACCACCATGGGAAGGACCGTTTATTATAAGCCGGAATCTGCACAATGGATCATATTACTTGATAGATGCAAGGGAAGAGTCGACTACAGTCAATGACACCGCACACACCACTTCATCTATGCAAGAAAGAGATAGACCATGGAACGTGGCTCAGCTGCGTCCGTATTATACTTAGTAAAGACTATATTGGCAAGTGGAATTGCACGATGTAATAGGCAGCAGGTTTCTGACGTACTCTTTTCCTATCCAGGGCACCTTTGGGGACTGGACGGGTTTTTAATGAGGCGGCTTGCTGACCTACATTTTTCATATCAAGTAAAGAGATGGTTATCAAGAAAAGAGATGGTTGTTATCAGTTTTTCATATCAAGTAAAGAGATGGTTGTTATCAGTTTTTCATATCAAGTAAAGAGATGGTTATCAAGAAAAGAGATGGTTGTTATTAGGTTATGTATTCTCAGTACGATGTGTATATCTAGGTCTTGGGGGCTGATCGCTTGAATAGCACAGTTACAAACTCAAAGACCCGGCCATGATGCCTATGAGTTATAAGGGCCGATTACTCGCAAACGAGTACGGCTACAATCTTATAACCGGACAAAGAAGTCCAAATTTCTTGGCTACTCTTACTTAAGCTCGATGTGACTCGCATTAAAGTGGCATGATTCGTTCGCTTACGGTGGCAGTTAGTCATGAAACCCGACGGGAATTGGCTGGCTACGTCTTCGTATTGATGTAACAACATGGTATCCACGCGAAAGCCGGCTTACAGTACAAGACAGTCAAAAGGGTCATCTAAACCACAAGTTATGCAGAGTACAAAGCTGAATAGCTGGAAACTCAATGACTATTAAGCATAACTTCAAAACCAATGTGAAACAACTCATGGATCTTTGCGAAAATAGCAATAAGCATTTTGTTGCCTTTTCAAGATCAAGTGTCCTAGGCTCGGCAATCCGGGCCCGGTAGCTTGAAATCTTGAAAAGAACTGGCTTACTTGTATAGTTGCAACAGTCCAAAAATCCGAGTCTTGGGGACTTGGGGACTTTGAAGCAAAATCCGCTCGTCAATACCCATGAGACCCGGAAATTGAGTTTTCACAAAAGAAGCAATAAACAAAACCAGATATCGAGAACAGATGAGCTTAAACTTATAAAGGTCGGAACAGGCATCGAGTGTATCAAGGCCTTAGTGTGCATTACAAAATACTGGTGAAAAAATATCAAAGGTGCACAGGCGCACCACCTAAAAAATGATTGTTTCAAAAAGTATGTCGACCGACTGACGCTTAAGAAGAGGCATTGGAAACCATATATCACTCGGCGCTCATCTTGGCCTTACCCTTGCCATCAGTGGTGGCAGCAGCAACACCCGGATCGGCGGCGTCAGCTCCCGCAGGAGGCGGAACGACTGATGTTGAGGCAGCAGGAGCAGAGCCGGCTTCAGCTTGTTTCTTGGCAGCCTCCGCCCTTATCGCAGCAGCTTCCTCCTTCCACCGAGACATCATGTCATATGGTTCGGGAAGATCTGACTTAATTGCCACACCAGCAGCATCATAAGCAGGGACAAGAGTATTGACGTCCAGTTCATCAGCGATCACGCTAGCCGGGTAACGGACCTCCTTCTGCACAGCCTGAAAATCCTCCCGCGAGAATTTTGAACCATCAAGCTTGAATTCGGGGAAGCCGCCCATGAGCTTTCCCAGATCGAGCTTGGGGAAGTAAGCCTTGGCGAGTGATAGCCCCCGGGTCATTCCAACCCGGCAGGACGAGCGCTTCCAGTGCCAAATCCACTCAGGAATCGTGGAAAAGGCGTCCAGCATCCTCTTCAGGTCAACATGTCCTCTACCTGGCCACCGTAACTCTTCCAAAATCCATCTGGTTCCGGCACACAGCTGCCGGATAACATTCTTCATGGTCTTCAGCTTGGCAATATCATCCTCATCCGGCATGGTTTCATCCGGGCCTGGAGTAAAATGAATATATCAGCTAAGAATTTTTTGATGTTGATCAAAGGGATAAACTCGGAGAAGGAAGCATACCAAGCAAAGAATGATAGGTATCAGAAATTTCGACAGAAAGGCTTGTCAGGTCGTCTTCGGCTCGGTGAGCCCTTCTTCGGTACTTCTTCATTAATTGCCTATTCCTTCTGGCTTCAGTCTCGGCCGCTTCGCGTAAAGATATTTCTTTTTCAATGAGCTTGGTGGCGTTTGCAAGTTTCTCTTCATATTGAGTCACGAAAGACTGCATGGATGTTAAAAAGTGTTAGTCGGATAGAAGAGCACGGTTATCAGTCAATGGTATCATAAAGTCCCGAGCAAGCCATGAATGAACTCACTCGGAACTTGGGGACTGGGCAAAGGTACAAGCAACATTAGTTCAACTTACCTCATGTTTGGTTATTAAGGCTCCCAGGATGTTTTCCTCGTTAGCTCGTAAGGTGCGCAGGGTTTCCAGCATCTGGGCAAACGTTAACCCATCGGAATGAGTCCCGGAAGAGCCGGCAGCTTGGTCATCAGGCAGGGGGGTTTTCCTCGCATTTGGAGTGGAGACCCGGACAGTCTGAGTGTCCGGGTTGGGGGGGCTCATCTTCGTATCTAGAATTTCTATCTCTTCGTCTACTGGTTCCGATAAGGAAGGAGATCCGACAGTTTGGGAAAGTGGATTGTTCAGAGGGCCTTGTTCCCGGTTAGTGGCTGCGTCACCTCCGGTTGCGGCGTCTGCATCGTCAGTCGGCTTCTCCACCTGAATGTTAACCGTTTCTGTGTTTTCCGGGTCACTGACGGTGACCTGAGCACTGAAAGAAAGATGAAAAAAGGCAGTTACTGATGATGACGGTGGCTCGAATGAAAGTTCGCTAGAGGCAAAAAGGGATAGTAAGGCAAAAACTTACCCGGCATTTACGGTATAGTCCGATGGGAGCTCGCCACTTGAAGTAGATGAGGTGTTCGCAGGAACCACTAATGGAACCCGGAATTGCCCGGCACGTGGGTGGTTAGGAGAAGGGTGGCGCTGAGGAGAGTTGGAAGAACGAGATGGAGGAGCACTGCCACGAGGGACTAAAGGGGTGGGGATGCCCGGGTTAAGGGGATCTTCACCCGGGGAGCTCCGAGTTACCCTGCGCTTGGCGGGGAAAGGTTCCTTCAAGCACGACGAATTTGATAATTGATGATTAAGTCTTCGCATGGCGTCAAAGGAGTAAGATTCGGAAGATAGTGAGGAAAAAGGAACCTTGGATACTGTCCCCCTGCTTTTCCTCTTGGCTCCGGCTGTTGCCTCTGGGTCAGACTCGGTTCTCTCCGGGTCATCCTCGTTGTTTCCACCTTCGTCCTCCAGCCCTGCGAGCCAGATGTGTATTCATTGGGAAAAAGACAGACGAAAGGAAAGTAATACAAGCAAAAGTATGTAGATCCTGGGTAAGTACCTTCGCTGTCGTCAGTCGTCTCGTCCTCCTCTTCCGGGTCTCTGGAGGGGGGGAGGGGGTCCACTCTCCAGAAGGGGTCATCAGCCTAAGGTAAAAAGATAAAGTTAATGTTTAGAAGCGGTATCGAGTTGAAATGTGGAGACAAGTTATGAGTGCCGGGTATTACCGTTGGAGCTGGATTTTCCCGAGTAAACGGAGGTAACCCGGAGATGCCCTTTATCACATCCAGCTTCTCTGCCAAGAGGCACTTGATGGTCTTGATAGTGTCACCAGTCGCAAAGCTTTTGGAGGAATAGCGAAGTGCATCTGTAGTGTGACCTGAATACTCGCACATCAATTTGGTGCGGATGGAATTAGGTTGGATTCGGAAGTCGACCCATGTCTTTATCAAATTGAGCCCTAGGAGGCCTTGGGCCGAGAGAATGGCTATTTTGGCTAGTGCAGGAAGGATTGCTTCCCTGTCCGAGTCTGGTGCGAAGGCACTGAAAGACTCGGAGGGTTTGAGGGGGGTCTCTGAGTAACCCGGCAGCTTCTTCTCGCTGTCGGGGGAGGTATCGCGACAGTAAAAAAAGGATAATTGCCAATGTTTGGCGCAGGATTGCAGGTTGAGGGTTGGCATTAAAGAATTCCTACGGCGTTGGATGGATACCCCGCCGCAAGTAAGAAGCGACTCGTCGCCGCTTTCGCGGCACGGTTTGCATTGGAATAACTCAGTGAAAAGAGTCAGATTTGGTGGCATGCACAAATACGATTCAGATAGAACTATGAAGTGGGTGATGTTCAACATAGAGTTAGGCCCTATGTCGAACACCCGGAGTCCGTAGTGATCTAAGACCTCCCTAAAGAAAGGGTGACCCGGAGGGCGAAATCCTCGGGTCACGTGCTCTACAAAGCAGATTACCTCGTCTTCTGCGGGAGTGGGATGAGTTTCGTCACCTGGCACCCTCCAGCGGATATCTTTCTGAGAGGGGAGGGTGCCTAACTCGGTTAGCTCGTCCAATTTGGCCTTAGTGGTCGTGGAGCGCCCCCAATTGGCGGATATGGCTTGGGTGGTCCTTGCTTGAGCCGGATGTTTTCCTTGTCGCTTGGGAGCCATGGGGTCAGCCTGCGAAACACAAAAAGAAAAAGATGTATGAAATAAGACCCGGGAAAGCTGAAATATCCGAGTATAAGGTATCAAGAGGGTACGAAGTTGAGAACTGTCAGGGTATTGATCACACTTGTGGAAATTGCTGGTCACTTACGTAGGAAAAGGTATTTGGGGATGACGGATGGTTGCCCATATTTATACCGCAAATGAAATAGCTGGAAAAGGAGGGTTTTTCCGGGTGTTAATGCAATAAGCGGAAAACAGCGGAGGAACGGATCTAGATGGAGAGGTTCGCGGATGGCTTTTAGGTAAAATTGGTGATCAGTGATGGGTGGAAGATCATTTGCGACTATCAGGCAGGCAATTAAAGGGGTTGGCGAGCATTGAATCAATCTAATCTGGTGCAATCGGACAAGTAATTCGCGGGATGACCTAGATCTGACCTTGGATGGATTAAAATCTGTGGGGCTGAATTGATTGATTGCGAAGAGCTTACCGAGAAGATTGGGGCTTAATGTGGTGGCGACGAGCGGTGCGGCTCGGATGGGAGGAATGGAGGTACCAAGGTGGCGCTTGACGGCGGCGCGAGGCGATTCAAGGGCAGGCGCGGCCGCTGTTAATCCTGCGTCAGTAACGGGCGCGAGTTCTTCACGATGGTGCTGCGAAGGTGTTTGGGGCAATGAGAGAGAGGAGAAGTTGTGGCGTGGTGATGGGCTTAGGGTTACCCTCTAGGCGCTATTTATAAGGCAAGGGAGAGCTTATCTTAACGGCTAGGAGCCGGGAATCGCGGAGTGATGGTTATCCACGAAGATTTCGCAAGATGTGCGTCAAGTGTTGGGCAAGGCATCGTGACAGAGGAAGGAAGGGATTCGTCCGTAATGACAGGACTGGTTATCAAGCATGAGATCTTGCTATTTCTTGTTGTGGTTTGGATTTAGGGATTTGGACCCAAGTATACGGAGGAAAGGTCCGGGTTATTGTATGGCCGCCATGGAGTGAGGCCTAGCTGAATATCATGATATCTTAATTCAGTTTTCGTGCGCCCGTATGGTCGGTATCTTTGCAGGGAATAGCAAGCGCTTCAAGGAGATCCGTGAAGCCCAAGCTATTCTGGGGACTACTGATGGGGGGATACTAACCCGGTATGCCAGGCTCCGGGAAGTAACCCGGCCCAAAGGATGGTGTGCAGGATCCGATTAATGATAAAGATGTTTGTGGAGGCCCAAGCTCGTGGGCCTAGTGACCCGGATTATGGGTGTTGTAAAGGAAAGTTAGGGTTAGCACGCCGTGTCTGGGTAGGACCCGGGTGTGCCTTGTAAAGTAAGTTGGGGGGGGGGTACGGGTACTATATAAACCGACCCCCGGGTGTAGTTTGAGATCGAGAGATCCGAGAACCTTAGCAATATCGAGTGGTATCAAGTATCCAGTGTAAACCCTAATCGAGTTATTGTATCGAGAATAGAGATCCGGCGACTTCGATTGCCGGCTGTCATATCAAGCTGTATCATGTCTTCCTTTGAGCTAAACCCTCTCCCGAACGCCTGTGTCGACTTGCCCCAAGATCAGTTACCCCTGGTAACATCTGCCGTGATTATCCCACGACAGGCATGATGGTGTAGAGCCCTCCGATGATGATTTCCCCTCCCGGCAGGGTGCCGGGAAGAACTCTAGAACCCTCCTGAACTAGGGTTGACGATGACGACGGCCTCGGGTGTTTTTTCTTGGAAAAGTCTTATGTTTTTTGGGTTAACCTACCGAGGGGAATAAATAGGCGAAAGGGCAACGTCGGTGGTTGACCGGGGGCGCGTCGCCCTATGGTGTGGGGCCCTGTGGCCCCCCTCTGGATTTCCTTCGGACTCCATGTGCGAGACATATTTCTAAGACCCCCGGTTTCTGAATCGTCTGATTCCGAGAATATTTCCAGAACAACTTTTCTGAAACAAAAAATAGCATAAAACAGGAAATAGCTCTATGGCATCTTGTCAATAGGTTAGTCCCAAAAAAATCGATAAAAATGACATAAAGTGTATAGTAAACATGTAGCAAATAACATGAAAACAACATGGAACATCAGAAATTATGGATACGTTTATGACGTATCAACATGCCCAAGCCAACATTATGGACATAATCATGCATAGCGACAAGAACATTATTAATAAAAGCATAAGTGGTATTGCAATTCAAAAACTAAATGGTCATAGAGGCCATAAGTGACTGGTTTGTATTCGTAAACATGGTGTAAGCATGCGCCAAGCCAACCGAATAAAACATTCAAATGAGAACACCACAAATTTATGCTTCAATGTGATAAAAACAACTCATGATTCATTCAATGGCACATTATACACTCTCATCTATTTGAAACAAGTCATGCTAAAAAAATAACTACTAGTCTTAGAATTAAAATAACATCTAACATGACATGAAAAGTCTAGCCACAGTCTATACAAGTTCTTTTTGCACTGTTATAAATTCTACCACATGCATCATTTTCTATTTCCATTAATCAACATTGAATAAATCTTTTAACACAAACTCTCCAAATGATACAACAATTAACCAAAAGAGTTCTAACATAAGTCTACTAAAAAACAGCTCTGGATAAGAGATGCATGAAAAATAGCAGCTAAAAGGATTGCAGCATCTAGAAGAAAACCAAGAATACAAGCATAACTAGTATTCATATGAAAAACAGGAACATGTATCTCTCCGAAAAAATAATGCTAGGTTCCAATGATATTATTTCAGCAAGGAAAACAAAAGAAAATAAAATACGCTCCAAGTAAATTTCATATGATGTGACCGAATAAAAATATAGTTTCACTAGAAGTGACCTGATAATTTGTTGATGAAGAAGGGGATGCCTTGGGCATCCTCAAGCTTAGACGCTTGAGTCTTCTTAGAATTTGCTGGGATGAACCACGGGGGCATCCCCAAGCTTTGGCTTTACACTCTTCTTGATCTCATTATATCACCCTCTTCTCTTGACCCTTGAAAATTTCCTTCACACCACACTCAAAGTAATTCGCAATAGAGGGTTAGTGCATAATCAAAAAATTCATGTGTTCTGCATGGGCACAAGTGGTATTGATACTTTTAAACATTAGCTACATCCACTGATGTTTCTTCAAGCAAATAAATCCACTCGATATACTAAAAGAGCAAATGCAAGAAAAATGGAAGAATCTGTCAAAACCAGAATAGTCTGTAATGACGAATTTTTTCAGGGCACTTAAGTTGCTCAAATCGAAAAACATAAACAACTAAAAAGTTTTAGATCATTTTGATCTTTATATGGACAGCAAAATATGTTTCCTAGACAGAAATCCAAAACTAACACCACTTTGCGCTAGAAACTTTACTTGTAACAACTAATACATGAAAATAAAGATACAAAGGAGTTGTTACATAAGTATACAACACATTTACTCAAAGAAACCAGAGAAAACAAAGCAAAAATAAAAATATGGGTTATCTCCCAAGAAGTGTTTTTCTTTAACGCCTTTTAGCTAGGCATAAGAAGAGAAAATCAAGTGTTTTCAAGTGAAGAAGCATCCAAATTGATACAAGGAAACTCCTCAATAATTCATTGTATTTTATCTAGATGAGTTTTAGATGTTCCTCTCTTAGAACTTTTAGGTTTACTACTCTCATCAAATAAAGTTTTAGGAACAATTTAGTCAACATTCTTCTCTTGAGCTTCATGTAGTGCTACTAATTTAAAGGGAATTGGTATTTTCTTATCCTTTTCATTTTTAGGTTCGGCTTTTTCAAGAGCTCCAACAACATCTACACATGAGCCTAGCATATTAAAGCGATTAAAAACTTTTCTAGCTTCTATCGAAACATCTCCAAATTCCTTAAGCATGGTTTCTATGATTTTTTTTCCAGTATCTTCAATGTTATGCAAGTTAAGGAACATTTGTTGCAGTATGGGGTGAAGGTTAACAAACCTAGATTCTAACATACGTATCAAAGAAGTTGCAGCAGTTTCATAATTTGGAGCAAGCTCTACTATGGATTTTTCCTCAAAATTTTCATGCTTACTAACATGATTAAAGAATTCTTTAATTGTATCCTTCACAAGTATAGAACCGCTACCTACTAGTAGATATTTCAGGGTGAACTTAGGGAGCAACATGATGGACAATAAAAGGTAAAGTAACAAAAATAACTTTTGTAATGAGAGCTGATTTTTATGTGTTTTCGATATAGATTAGCAAACAAGATAAAATAGAATAAACTAAGAAAAACTAAAACAAAGTAAAGAGATTGGAAGTGAGAGACTCCCCTTGCAGAAATCCTCTTTCTCCCTGGCAACGGCGCCAGAAAAATCTTGATGGTGCAGGTCTTGCACTCGTAGGGAAACCCCAAGAGGAAGGTATGAAAAGCATAGTAGCAGTTTCCCTCAGAAAGAAACCAAGGTTGGATCGACCATTAGGGGAAAGAAAACACTTCCGTAGGTTGATGCAGCTGATGTGGCAGGACACACTACCGGTTCAGAAGCAACGTTGAACCTACACAACACAATCAAATCACTTTGCCCCAACGAAGAAGTGAGGTTGTCAATCTCACCGGTTTTGCTGAAAACAAAGAGGTTAAACGTATGGTGTGGAAAACAAAGAGGTTATGAAAATAGTATGAAAACAGTGATGGCAGTGGTTGTATTATCCGCATGAGAAAAATAGGACAGCTCACAAGATCTAAACATGAGGCATAAAGAGGAGAGAAAAACCATCTAGCTACTTCTATGGACCCGTAGTCCAAGGAGGAACTACTCACGCATCATTCCGGAGGCGGGCATGGTGGTATAGAGCCCCCTGGTGATGATTGCCGCTCCCGGTAGGGTGCCGGGAAGAGCTCCAGAACCCACCCGAACTAGGGTGGACCATAACGGAGGCCTCCGGGTCTCCTCCGGACTTCGTGTGCACGACAGATTTCTAAGACCCCGGTTTTTGAATCGTCCAATTATGAGAATATTTCCAGAACAACTTTTCTGAAACCAAAAGCGGCAGAAAACATGAACTGGCTCCGTGGCATCTTGTCAATAGGTTCGTCCCCCAAAAATTGATAAAAATGACATAACGTGTATATCAGTCATGTAGCAAATAACATGAAAACAACGTGGAACATCAGATATTATGGATACGTTTATGACGTATCACATCTCCGCTTTGTGTCGCTCCTGTGCTCTCGTTCGACTAGCTCCGTCATCTAGCAACTTAATACTTCTTTGATGTTTCCCTTCTTCTTCTGATCTTCAGAAATAGGGTATCTTGACGGTGCTTTTTCCAGCAGATTTCTGGTCCCGGTGAATTATTCTCCAATAATTGTAAAACATGCAAATTATGATATCGATAAGTATCATCTCTAAATATGAAACATATCGATGAATAACAGTAAATTACGATATAAAATAGTGATGCAAAATGGATGTATCAACTCCCCCAAGCTTAGATCTTGCTTGTCCCCAAGAGAAACTGGACTCAGTAAACATGACCACATGTTTATGGAGTAAAGAGTCAATAAATAAAATACGGACAAGAAGCATCACATTTATCACAAGTCATTCTAGACAACAAATTCCTCTCATATAACTTAACTTGAAACTAGTAGAGGGAATCTCAATAAAGGTGCAAAGATAAAATCATAATTGGTTATGGAAAACTTTTCTCTCGGTCAGAGAACAATTAGCAGATTGTACTTATCTTTCGATCAGAGTCTTTATATTAGAGTTTATATTGCGGAGTTTTACATGCTCAATCATAACTGTCTCCTTACATCCATTGATAACTTTCCAAGTAATATTCATTCAGATAAAAACATTATACTAAACAAGGAAGAATAAAAGACATGATTGACTAAATAAACATATAGATGGTTGGATCACAATAACGCAAATGCTCGCTTAAGGCAGAAAGGAATAGGTGTACTGACTCAACATAAAAGTAAAAGATAGGCTCTTTGCAGAGGGAAGCAGGAATTAACTCATGTGCTAGAGCTTTTTATTTTTATAAAAAGAGGTAATGAAAATAATTTTAAGAGAGGTGTATGTCTTTATCAACGAATCAGCAAGCAGAAAATACATCAAGTCACAAGCTAACTAGACTCTACAAGAGCGGCTCCCATTGAAGGACGCTACTAGGGTAAGTAGATCTTCCCTCTTCTCTTATTTTACACAATTATGCTTTAACTAATAAATCAGGTGCAAAAGGAGTGAAGAGAATTTATAGTAACCAAGTTTTGGGTTGGGCACCCCGTTGCCAGCTCTTCTAGCAGTTGGATAAGCGGATGTGCCACTAGTCCAGGTGTGTAAAGTCCAATCAACGAGTGAAATAAAGACCATCTACCTACGTCATCACCGGCTAAAATAGAGCACAAAACATGTATGATTTTGAAGGTTTTAAAGGTAGCATACGAGCAATTTACTTGGAGTGGCGGTTAAATTCCACATATAGGTAGGTATGGTGGACACAAATGGCATGGTTTTTGTCTCAAGGTTTGGATGAACGAGAAGCATTCCCTCTCAGTGCAGGTTTTTGGCTAGCAAGGTGTGGTAGCAAGCATAAGAGTTGACGGAAAACAAGCAAATATACATGTGATAGAAACAATCATTCAATCTTCCTTGGAAGTACAAAGGATCTTAACTTGAGAATACTAAGCTTATGAGCCAACAAGAAAGAAAGATAATGAAATAATATTTCTACATGCATCTCCATGTTTTGTACTTAAGCCTCAAAGTATTGTTGCTACTAACCAATGCTAAGTTTGCCAAAACCAAACAAATTAACTTGATGCTCCCATATTGATACCAATACTAACAACAAGATCAATCATATAACAGAAATTGCAAGCTAAAATAAGGTGTGCATAAAGTAAATGATAAAAGTTCTCATTAATATTTCATAACGGTAACTCACACCAAGGGATACATAGATAAACAACTAAAGGAGAGATACTTCCACACTGCAAACCATCCTATATGATAACTTCTCTACTCATGGTATGACTCTACTAAAAAATTAAAAAAGGTGAAATATAATGATGTGATACCGTGACACTCCCCCAAGCTTGGAACAAGCCTAGGGGATGCCAATACCAATGACGAATTACTCCTTCGGTGGTTATGGTGAATCCTTAATAAGCTTCTCAATTAACTCTTTAAATTCACCAATCTTGTAGGTGAGTATACGAATCAAGTCTGTATTGTTCTCAATACATTTAATGAACTTGGCTGGCTGTGATTCCCAACTCTTGGACTCACTTCCCCGCACTTCTCCAAACTGATGGCTTCCTTTCCCTGCATTATTAGTACAATCCATATCCCAGCTAGAAGGAAACTCTGCCTCAGGCACCCTCTGAATGTGATGCTTATGGATTAAAGTATGGAAGGGGTTTTCGATGACTGAAGGTGGCGTCCTTGAAGCTAAGTAGTGACGTGGAACCTTCCCTCCAGTGCTCATCTGTGCCCCTTGCTTGAATTTGAAGGGGTTTTCTACCACTCTAATACTTGCAATGGTAGTGTGTGGGTATACACGCGAGTCTTCTTCTACATCTCCTTCGGCTCCACTATCGATCTCCTCCTCCAGCTCAGGGGCTTGTAGATCATCTTCCTTAGGCTCCTTCCTATTGTTGTTGTTGGACACCATGGTGCCTCTAAAACTGAGAATAATCCTGATAGAAACAGATCGAAACGAAAATACGATGAGAAAACGATATAGTACCTTGAGGGATCCGGGGGATTATATAGTGAAAAGTTACATAACAAAAGGAAGGTGCATGGCTAAAACGGGTAGAAGACGAGCTCCGAGGCGCCCACACCATGTCGTGGCGCGGACAGGGGTGGGCCCGCGCCACTAGGTGGTGTGGAGCCACTACCAAATTCCGCGCGATCCAGAACGTTTTGAGCAGCACGTTTTGATAACGTCGCGCGGTTTCTGTCGCGGATGGCTGAAAAGTGGAATTTGCTCTCGAAGACGCGGTCAATCTCGACGTTTCTTATATGTGCCATCGCGGAATTTTGTTTTCGGCCCAATAGGCCCAGTTGGAGGCGAGTTTCGTTCCACGAGAACGTCGCAGATTAGTCGAATATATCCCTTTTCATTTCTGTCATTTATTTGTCCATATTGTGAAATCGAATTATATGTTTTTGCATCGGAGTTAGTCTAATGTAACCCTTTTAACTTCTGTCACTTAGATCCATCGAAACTTCTGTCATCTATTTCTCCATATTGTGAACTCGAATTATATCTATCTTAAGAAAATAAACATAGTAGTTGAACATAAACATAGACTACATACATATTAATAGAAACCACACGATACAAACGAGATGGTCGATCTAAACAGGACATCAGAAGCACGGGGGCATCAGTAGGGGGCTCAATAAAGAGCATCAGTAGGGGGCCGACAGCTCCTCCGATGGCACTGGATCCTCCCTTGCCTGGGGAGTCACAGCTGCGAGGAGAGTGATCAGGGTTTTCTGCTCTGCCAGGGCTAAACCGATCTTCAGTTCCCCAACCTGCTTGGTCAGTTCGAGGTTGCTGGCCCTCAACTTGGACGTATCATCCATCAACTTGCGAAACGATATGAGGGAAGCTTCTCCCTGAGCCACCTGCTCCAACCTGGCATCGCGAGCCTTGGTGATACTGTCGTAAGCAACCTTCAAGGCCTTCTCAAGCTCATCTTCTAGGATGTCAACCCTCCTCGCCAGAGCGCTGAAGATGACCGTCTGCTCGGCTTCATGTGCCCTGTAGATAGTTGCATGATAGGAAGTTGATGTTAATCTAAAAGGCAAAATGGATCTAAGAAAGATGAAATCACGAGGAAATAAGAAACGGATCTAAGAAAGATGAAAGCACCAGGAATTCTGAAAAGGATCTAAGAAAAACAAAATCACGAGGAATCCAGAAATGGATCAGCAGTACGTGAACGGAAATGGAAGCTATAGGAGGGCAGCAGACCGCTTCACCGGTGGAGCCATGGCCTCCTGGTGGAACGATCGCTGGTGGAACCTACTACATCAAAGGGTTTTCGCTTGAGGGGAGGCGGTGAGGCAGATAGAGGATGAACTGAGAAGTGCGTCTATTTATACACTGGGAGGGGGAGTGGAACGGAGGAGCCGCATGCACAACGGAGCAATAACTGGCCGCCGGAACTAAAGCGAGATGTTTCACGTTCACAATATCATGACGAACGCGTGGCGTGTTGCATGCCAGGGTTAGTGGGTTAGTGCGGTGAGTGGAGGAGCGGTGTTTCCAGACTTGGGCCATGATGGCACTTTCTTGGGCCCTCTCCTGTCAGGCCCTTTTTATTGGGCCTTATAACACTCCGTAGCCCATAATTATCCTACTATAGTTGCAGCCCAAAATAAGAAGGAAGAAATGTTGAAACTTCAACAAACACATAAAACGTCGAAATTTTGATTATTTTGACACGTTTCAACATCTTCCACACTGTAAACACTACACATCATCCCAGAATGCGTCGTCAAGTTCGTCGTCATCGGAGTCCTGCATAAGGCTCTCCCAGAATGCGTCGTCCATCTCCTCATCCGACGATGAGACGACGATGGTGGAGGCCAACATCCGTACGAGCTCGCATCTTCGCGTCCCTCTGAGCATAGAGCCGCAACTGCGCCTGTACCAGATCTGGGTGATCACGGCGGAACCTCTCCATTGTGGCCTCGTCGTCCCGGCGGATACCCATCTGCACGAACGCGCTGCGGTTCTCCTGCTCCTCCTTGCGGGTCACAATCCTCAGATCCGGGGTGAGGAACTCGGCAACTTCCCTGCTCTCGACGTCCCGGAAGTTGAGCTCGGCGCGCGGGCGGCCGAACCGCCACACCGCCACGTCGAACGCGCGGGCGGCGAGCTCGAGCGTGTCGAAGGTGCCCATCCACCACCGCACGCCGTTGTGTGTGATCACCGCGGACCAGCACCCGGACTGCCGCAGCAGCACACCTCGGAAGCCGGTGCTGCTTCTCACGCGCGGCGCCATCGGGCGGATCAGCGCCGAGAGTGAGGGGGAGGTCGGGGGGCTGTGGCGGCGTGCAGTAATCAGTGCCGAGAGTGAGGGGGGAGGTCGGGGGGGGGGGGGGGGCTGTGGCGGCGGCGTAGAAGGTAGGTTGCGTGGTCCGTGCTCGGTCGTATTTATGCGATAGCGACGAGGTCGAGAAGCTCAGTGACTGTTGGGTTGTGAGGCTTTTGTTGAGTTCTGCAGTGATGAGTTGCACGAGGGATTTGATCTAAGCTCGAGGTTTTAGAAGCTAAGTATTAGCGATTTGATCTTTACTCGGGTTTTAGCACGAGGGATCTACCAGCGATAATATACCTTAGAAGTTTACGAAACAAACTAAACCTTAACAAGTCCAGGAAACAAACGAAATTACAATCCAGCCAGACAAAATAAGAAGTTCATAGGCCTAGCTCAGCAGCAGCCTAGTCTCTTAACCAACAATGAATATCCTTTGCTCCGGTTCTATATCACCCCCATCTCAATGACCGCCTCCAACCTAGGGTCATCGGTCTCCCTCACAATGATCAAAACAGGTTGCTGATTATGAAAATTATTGCCTTGGACGAAAACCGTCCACACCAGCTTGTC
This sequence comes from Alopecurus myosuroides, assembly GCA_028641055.1. Classification (NCBI taxonomy): domain Eukaryota; kingdom Viridiplantae; phylum Streptophyta; class Magnoliopsida; order Poales; family Poaceae; genus Alopecurus; species Alopecurus myosuroides. Next base: position 487,261,815 of record CM054058.1, read on the forward strand.
GAGGATAATGCGGCCGTCGGTTTTCTTGTTGTAAGAAATGGTGGTGACATGATCTTCTGCTCTAAGTCGTAGGCCAACCCTGCCATGATTCCTCAGGCCAGCGTGTTCCCCTATCAACTTTGGTAGTTTCTAAGCATGAAAGATAACATACCATATTACCAGACCTTCTCATGGTTCTTGGAAATTTACTTGCAAAAAGAGGAGGTCGTCTTATAGATAAATACCATAGTATAGTGCTGCAAGTTTGTGACGGTGAAACGAGTCACAAAAGGAAGCCCAACATAGGGTCCAAGGAATACCCTGTTAATCAAGCAAAAAAGAAGCAGAAATTATAAAATGTGCGTATAGGTAGATTGGTTCTAAAAAGGAACAATTCTTTCATGAAGACGTTTATGTAAAACTGGGGCCAAACTACGAACAACTGGTAATGCCTCATAATAAAAGCACATCAATGTTTATCCAAGAATTCATTGTAACATGCAGTGAGAATAAACACATATGGAACAATGCAAAAAAGTGTAAAACAAGCCTCATAAACACATTGCCAACACTTGCTAGAAGGACGAGCCCAATACCAGGAAGTAATACAAGACGTGGCCTTGTATCACTGCCACGTATTGGACCTGATCTCCTAGCATTTATCATGGCATGCAAACCAAGGGAAAAAGAGTGCTTATAATAGCATGTACGAATACAAATACTCAAATTGTATACACTACAAGGTACTATAGACACTCTTTTTGCCTTTACCATGGCCTAGTTTATATCATCGGCATATAACGAGGACATTCAAGGCAAAGAAAAGTGGAACAATGGAAACAAATATAATGCGAGCCTCATATATCATTGTCATGCAAATCAAGGGAAAAAGGAGTGCTTATAATAGCATGTACGAATACAGATACTCAAATTGTATACACTACAAGGTATTATAGATACTCCCTTTCCCTTTACCATGGCCTAGTTTAAATCATCGGCATGTAACAAAGAGGACATTCAAGGCAAAGAAAAAGTGGAAGAATGGAAACAAATGTAATGCGAGCCTCATATATCATTGCCATGCAAACTAAGGGCAAAAACAGTGCCTATAATAGCATGTATGAATACAAATACTCAAATTGTATACACTAGAAGGTATTATAGACACTCTCTTTCCCTTTACCATGACCTAGTTTAATCATCGACATATAACAAGGAGGACATTCAAGGCAAAGAAAAGTGGAACAATGGAAACTAATGTAAAACGAGCCTCATATATCATTGCCATGCAAGCAAAGCCAACAAGAGAGATCCGATAGCATGTACTAATACAAATACTCAAATTGTATACACTACAAGGTATTGAAGCCCTCTGTTTGCCTTTACCATGGTGTCACATCCCAATTTTGGAATACATGTTAACACAGTTGTTTTGCTAATTGCTTTACTAATAAACCTTGGTTGTGTTTGTTTGTGGTTGTTTAAGTGCAACTAAACAAACTAATTATATAAACTTGCAAACTTAAAAAGATAGCAAAGCAGTAAACTAAAAATATTCAACATATTGTTCCAATGCCTTTGACAATATTTTCTAAGGTAAATATTGATCAAAGAGTTTTCCAAAAACATCTTATGAACCTACTACTTGTTGAATATTATTCCAAGACCCAAATTAAGAAAGATGAAACACTTAATAAATTTCCATAGATGATTATCAGAAAAAGAGGCATTCTTAAATGCTTCACCAAAATATTATCAAATGTTTTTCCAACCTTGCAAGATTAAAAACAAAGGTATTGGAGAGCATTGACTTGCTATCTCTAGTCACATAAATATTTTGGCAAAGAATTGCTAAAGAAAAGCCAAGTGCTTTATTAAATAGAAATTCCAATATTTCCAGAAACAGAAAACTAAAACAAGTTACTATTGGAAACTTTCCTCAAATGATTTGAAATTCATACCATTGCTTCCTTATATCAAATAAGGAACACACACAAGAGGAGACCAAAAATTGAATCCATTAAAGTCCTGAAAACATGGTTTTTCTCCACAGCAACATTTGGGATTTTGAACAAGTTTGTTCTACAAACTTTTTCCAAATGCCATGAAATAAATAACACATGCTCTATATCATAAATGAGGATGAAAACCAAAAGGAAACAAGTTTTTGAATAATTTAAGTTGCCAAAAACCCCTGTTTTCTTCACAGCACCTTTTTGAAATTTGAACAAGTTTGTTCTATGAAGTAACTCAAAATGACTTGAATTTTCTACCACATAAGGAACACATCAAATAAGGAATGTGTGCCAAAAATTATCATTTTTGGAAGCTCCTAAGTAGGTTAATAAATTCAATGTCCATTTATGTAAGAATTCAAATTTAAACAACTTTGAATTATAAAGTTTCACCAATTGATCCAATTTTCATATATGTTGTGTATCTTCACTAATTAGAATTTTGGGCAAAAGGAATTAAAATTTAAACCTTGTTTGCTTAGTGAAAACATCTATTTTTCAGAGAGCAAAGGACCTACATGTAAATACCCAGGGACCAAATTGAAATCCTAGTCACATGGTCATCTTCTTCTTCCTGTAGATGACGAAATGGAGGGCATGGAAGCCCATGCTTCTTTGCTTCGACTAGAAGATTGCTAGGTAGATAAAAGACCCGTGTGCACCTCTCTACCTGCTCCCTCTCTCTCCCCTAGAGTCTCTCTCCTCTCAAAGAAAACACAAAAACCGAAACCCTAGCTACAAGAGCTCGCCGTCGATCGGTCGTTGCCGTGCTCGCCGCCGGTAGCCGTGGTGTCTATCGCCTCCGCCTTGCCGTGGTGGACCTCTCTGCCAGAGGAATCGAGCCGGAAGGGTTCGAGGAGGCCGCGCCGTCCACTTCTTCCCCGAGCCCGACGACGACTCCGGCGAGCCATTGCCGCCGCCACGGACCTCCTCCTCCCTCACCGAGCGTCTCCGCGAGTTTAGGGTGAGCAGGCGAAGCACGACGACCTTTTTCCCCTCTCCCTACCCCCCTAAATAGTGGCCGCGCCTTGGCCGTGGTCCGGCCGCCGCGCCGCGCCGTCGCCGGCCACCCTCCGATGGTTCCCTGGAAACGAGTCCACTCGTTTTAGATTCCCCTCGTCGAGACCCTTGCGTGGATGCCCTCAAATCTCGAAATGGTTGTTTTAATCGCTGGTTGCGGACTTCGCCGGAGTTGTCTCCGCCGGCGGTGACGTCTCGGTGATGCAACGCTCGCGTCAGCAAGCCTTGACCCCGCGCGGTGAGGTCAAACCTGCTGGTGGCCCTCGCTGTGCCGCGTGGCAGCCAGCGTGGCGGCCTGGCCCGCGGGTCAGCGAGTGCAGCTAGTTCTGCTCGCGGTAGATTTAGATCCAGGACGGCCCGTTGGCAGATCTGGCCCAACAACCACTTGTTTTCCTTTTATTTTGACAGAATGTTAGATGGTTACTTTTGGACTCAAAAGGGAACCTAAAATATGAATTTGGCCAAACCAAAATTCACAGATGTAAATAAACTAAATCTAAACCACATCCATTTTGTAGATCTACATTTGGGTGAATATTTTTGAAATGAAAAATGATTTGGCAACAGGTACCAGAAACACCAAAATGAGCACCATTTTTATTTTACAACTCAGAATGAAGTGAGGCCAATTGCATTGGAAAGCCCTTGAAATTTCCTAACAGGAGCATTTAACCTCGTTTCCAAATTCATTGTATTTTTGAAATGGCATGCAATTTGGTAAAACACCAGAGAGCACTTTGGTGATTTTTATAAAATAATTAAAAATGATTTTTGATGCAACCTCAACTGGATGGTCTTGTACATGTTTAGGGCTATCCAAAACTAGAAGGGTTTAATTTTTAGAGCATCCTAGAAAATTTGGTGGACAGAACTTTAAAATGCTTGTTTCTGCCATTTTGGGCATTTTAGCTATTTAAATTTTGTGATTATATTTTTGTGTTGCATTATTGTTTTCTAGCATGTAAAAGTTGTGTGAACTTGTTTTCTAAGTGTTACTTAGATATTTTAGCATGTTAGATTGTGTGGACTTGAGTGGAGAAGGAATATGATATTTGTTAGTAGCATATGTTTATCTCTAGTGTATAGTTGCATATGATTTTTGAGTGATGAGTTGATGTGCTAGCACTTGGATTTTTTGAGTGTATCCAGTACCATGTTGGTACTTAGTTTGTGTTGTTATCACCTCTGCTAGATTGCATTTGAGTTGGTAGAAAAGCATGAGTAGTTTAATCATTACTATGAAAATGTTTTGGAAAAATTCCCTCATGTGTGGAATTTTTGGTATTAATATTTGTGGTTGCTTAGCCACATATTTTTTTGGGTTGTATCCATAGGTCCAGTAGCATTTTGATAAGTTTGTTATGAGTACTTGACCCCTAAAGTTTTCACTTGTGTGAAAACAATAACATGAGTAGCAGTGCCTTGCTTATTTAAGCACCCTATTATTTTCTACTAGTATTGTTATTGCACTAGGTGCTAGTTTAGCATTTTATTATTTTTTATCAAATGGACCAAAGGCATTGTGACCTCTTAATGCTTTGATATGATAGTGGAACACCCACTGGTTTCATTGCATTTTTGGTGGAAACATTATTTCCCCCACACTAGATGTGTTTCTTTTATATATGTTTTGAGTAGATCTTTAAATGCTTTTTAGGATTTTTGCTAGATTAATTCTCATGAAACTAGTACCATTTAGGTACTGTTATTTTGGTTATAGAACCTCTAGATACTTGGTGCTTGTTTTTGAAATAGGTTTAAATAGAAATGCTTAAGGACTAGATTTCACACTAGGATATTCATGTATGCTTTTTGTCTTGTTTTCCCCTAGGGAAAAATATGAATCTTTGGTGTGGAAACCAGAGGATGGAATGTCCTTGTGGCATTATTATCTTAGGGTTTTCACCTCTGATAGGTTTCCTCTTAAGTAGCATAAAAGCATGAGTAACACTTGGATGACTAGGAATTAATCTCCTCACATGTGTAGCATTTTAAGCATAGTTTTTCCTTGTTTCCTAGCTATGCTTTTTATGTTATTTTGTGGAATCCAGTAGCATTTATGGTACTGGTTAGAGGAGTATTTTGCCTCTGCTAGCTTGCACACTTGTGCATAAAATTAACTAGTGTAGCCTAAACTAGTCTAGTATTTTTCCTAAATTTTCTACTAGTATGAGTAGGAGTTTTTGGATGCTTGTTTGTTTGTTTTGAGCACTTTTATAAAAGTGACCAGAGGCTTATTAACCTCTTGGTGAGCATATTTGCTAGTGGAACACCCACTGGTATGTTTGCCTCATGGTGGAAAATAGGCTTGACTTGTTGTCATGAGCCTTTTTCACCACTTGAGTAATTTAGCAAATTATGTGTGCTAGCCATAGAGATTGTTGTGGGAAGTTTTTAGACATAAAAATGTGTTTTATGTGACACCCTACTGTCTAGTAACATGTGCTTTACCCCACTGGTCCATGGTGTTCTTAACTAAAAATCATTGAAGTGGCCACACATAAACACTAGGAAAAAAGCAGACTTTTCAACTATAGTTTTTATGCCAATTTTTCTTAAGGGAAAAATTGAGAACTTGGGTGGTACTTCTTGATTGCTTGCTGTATGTATTACTTGTAGCCTTGTTTGTCTTGTTTGGTTCTGAATGTGTGTCCTTTATTCTCTTTTTACGGCGTTAGAAAACGAAGAGGAAGGAAGTGTCGTGAAGCTCTGTTTCAAGTTCCAGTCACTCCAACAACCAGGGACACAAAGAGATACCAGGCAAGCCATCCTGATGCTTGCTGATACAATACTTATCATTATCTATCATGCATGTTTTACCTCTGAAGTTTTACCAAAACTTGATTATCAAAACTATTTTTGATGTGGAAATTACTACTATACTATATTATAGGTTACTATCATGCCAGTAGTTAAACTTGGTAATACCAAGCCCATAAGCCACCATATGGTATTTAATACCATCAAATATACTAGTCCCTAAGTGGACACCCTAAAATTGTGATTCTACGAAACAAAGGCTTTACGGAAAAACCCGGAGAAAAGGCGGATCCTTGTTCTCCGGAGGAATGTGGAAGTGGTCATTTTTGAGAAGGTGGTGTTTTTCAAAAATGACACATAACCTAGTCTTCGCCGGACAACCTTTACCGTACTGCCACCCTACCCCAACATGGGAACGGGGCTTAACTTGAAGTTTGTTCTTATTAGTGTGTGCTATCTCACTTGCTATAAGGGGCGTCGTACCCTCGAACCGAATGTCGTCAAAACTCCCAATGTTGAGGCATATAAAGTGTGGGATTAATTTTCCCTCCGGATGCATTCATTGAGGCTCCTGGCTAGGCAGGGTGGGACTTGATGCCGGGGAGAACAACCTCAATCGAGAGATAGGCATATTCTAGCTTGAACATAGTGGATGGTTATGATCAGATACCTGATGTTTACATACTGTTGTTACAGTCCGTGGTTGTTTCACGGGAGGTGTACTGGATCTGGTGGATGTGTACACCTCTGCAGAGTATAACTTTTTCGAAGAAGCCGCGTCCTCGGATATGGACAGTTGAATGGCCATGTAGCTAGCATTGTGTCAATGTTTTCAAAAAGAGTTTTTGAAAGGGAATCTTTGGAAAGGAAGTGTTGAACTTGTGAAGTTCGGAAAGAATGGAAACTTATACCGTGGAGGTATCGTCGATGATGAAAAGCCAGATGATGTTATACAAAACAAAATGTTTTGCAAACAAAACCTTTTCTACTCTACGCAAGAATTCTGGAAACTGATTCCAAGAAGTTTTGCAAAGAGAAAATATTCTTTAAACAAAACTTTACGAAACCTCTTGTACATATGATATCTACAAGAGAAATAAAACTATATTATTTTATTCTGAAGTATCTTCTTCAACGAAGATACAGATTAACCTGACTGCAACTGTGGTGTCATCATATATGAACACCATTGATAGTGAACCATATTTATAGCCTACCTATTCCACCATATAAGCATACTTGCATGTTGGTAAGTGACATGATGGATGTCTTGCTGAGTACATTCAAATGTACTCATTTGGTTTCGCCCCTGGTATCTACTTATCAGATTTTGAGAAGGAGCCTCAAAAGGATATTTATGAAGAGAAGTACGGAGTTGGCGGCTTTGCGAACTAGGATCGTCTCCGGGTCAGCAGCCTGTAGGTTAAGGCGTGACTTGGGCTCAACTACGTTGTGTTTTATTTGTCTTCCGCTGTGTTTGTTAAGTGCCTGCCCTTAAGGCAGTTGTGCTAGACTTGATCATGTGATCATTTGTGTAATACCTTTATGTATTCGTGTAATGGATGATGTATTTCTGTATGCCAACTGTGTATGTTGTTCACGACTGATCTTTCTGGGATCGTGAATGTATGCATACGTAGGGTTTCAGACTGCCGGTCTGGGGTCCTTACAGAGTTGGTATCAGAGCCATCCTGACCTTAGGAGACCTTAGTTAGCATGGACGTCAGATAGGAAAGAAAAGTATTTTTTGAGTAAAAACCCATTTACTATGTGCATTATTTTTATCTAAGGGATTTTTAGTATATTTTCCCCTCCTTGTTATCTTTTCAAAAAGATTCTAAATGCATATCAAGGGCGTCCTTGAACAGTGGTTCGAAGGGCGGGCCTTATAGAGTTGGTATCTCTCTCGGTTAAGAGTTTTATTTCTTACTTGTTTGCAACTGCTCCGCTCTGTTTTTGAAACATCTCTCGTCTTTGAAGTTTTCTGTCCAGAAAATAGTTGGAGTTTCAAAAACAGATTGTTGCATAAAGTTTTATCAAAACTTTAATTCTATTATCTTGTTTTCATACAAAAACTTGTATACTTGCCGATGTACCGAGAAGACCAAAATAATTGCCTAGCTCTACAGTGATGATGGTCAGAAGTAGATATAGTTCTTCAGCCACTTCTAGGATTTTGGATCATTCCCCGACGTAGCTCCAATGGAACCTGGTTTATGTGTTTTGGCTTGCTTATGTGTGTCCGTAGGACTTTGTGCTATTGTGTGGTGTAGAATTTGGTTCATCTAGGCTTCTATATGTTTGTGGGGTGCTAAAAATTTGCAGATTTGTGCTTGCCCCGCTCTTGTTTTTGAATCGCCTCGTGTTAAATTTTTGCAAGCAAAAATGTTTGTATAGTATTCAAAAACAAGAATTTGTTGCTTAGACTTATATTTGTTTTCGCTTCGAAATGCCACCCGTCGTGAACCACCACCATATCCCTCACAATTAATGAAAGTACCATTAGACCTAATAATAGAGGACCATCAAGCCACACGAGCTGATAGCATTGCTACCAGTGATGCACTCCAACAGATAAATCTCCAACAACGACAACCTTCATAGAAGAAAAGGCATGAAGAAAACCAACCAATACTGACCAAAAACCTCTATGTTTTGTCTGTTTGAAAAAGACTCGTTTTGCCCTGTTGGCTAAATGATGCACCTTTTTATATCCCCTTTTAAAAGACCAAACAAGAGAAATCCCCTTTTAAAGGTTATATACCTCCCTCCTCTGGAGAAAGTTGAAAAAGAAGTCTTTACATGCCATGAAGCGCACCCCCCTCAAAAGCCAATCAAAAGAGCACAATTCAATATTCGCCGTACAATGACGCTAGTCGTATCTTGTCGGACAAACATGATTAAATATAAAGCTAACAAGGCTAACATGCTTTGTCTAATCTTAGGTTGACACCTAACCAAATCATGTGAAATACTGACAACTCTTTCTAAACCAAGAAATTAAGTGACTTGGGACACCTTTTGATCTAGTTGGTTAAAAAGGAGAAGTCACGAGAAAATAAGTTGATGACCTATTCGTTTACTAGTCAATAGGATATCATGTGTATCTAATTTGGAAAACCAAATCTTAATATACATTGTAGGTACTATGAGATTCGGGGTTTAGAAATTAAGTGAACGATGGAATGTTTATAATAGATCTGGAAAACATCAGTTTTCCTGTTGTTATTTCTTTGTGTGCTCTTGATTGAAATAAATTTGTGTTTTATTCAATCTTGCTTCCTAACTTATATGGAGTTGGTAGGACTTGTTATTATGTTATTTTCTTACAATGAATCTACCCTAGAAAGTGTGTGCATGATTGAAAACTCGAATAAAAAATGAATAGCATTTGTTACCTTCTAGTTTTATTTTGTGGATTGTTGAGTGGGCAAATCCTTATAGATTTGTTGTACCTAGATTTTTGTTATGTTTATGATAGATCCAGTACCATTTTGGTACTGTTATTTATATGATGTTATCTTCATTAACTTGCATGTGATCTTATAGCAAATCATGAGTAACATTTGCTATTTTTCCAGTTTTTATTATTTGGAATTATTGTGAAAGCTAGACCTTTGTGTGAATGCTTTGATAAATTTTGTGCTATGTTTTCTTTGAGTCCAGTACCATTTAGGTACTGATATTTTGATGATTGTACCTATGATTAGCTTGCACGTCTTTTAATAAAACAACATGTGTAAGAATTGCTATCAATATGCACTAGTATTGCTTCACTAGATTAAACAGCATTATATTTTTTATCTTGTATGCAAAGTTTTTCATGAGTAATCAGAGGCTTAGTACCTATTTTTACTTGGTATTAGTAGGCCATAGCCCACTGGTCCCATTGTATTTTGGCTTGAGGATGAAAATCCCCAACCATACACATGTGTAAAAATAGTATGTTTCACTATGTGATTGATTTCTATTTTCCACCATGGAAAATATAATTGTTTGTTCTCACCTATGAAAGTGAGAAGTTTATCTCTTATTAGTAAAGACTAATATGTTTAGGTGTGATCCTTTTGTTAACATAATATTCCTTAGGGGTATCATGTTAAGAAATGTTTCACTATCGTGTGCTGAAATTAAATTGTTCGCAAATAAAATAAATTCCTCTTGATTGGTAGATTGTTTGTGAATGATTTTAAATTGAGTGTATGGATTTTTGAAAAGGTTTAGATAACTTTTCACTAATTGCATAGCTACTGGTTGTGTGAGTTATACCTTGCTTGTTTGCTAGTAATTGGTTAGAGAAAAACATAAATTGCTAGAATTAATTTATGCATGTTTAATAGTTGTATCATGGGATTGTTTTGATGTTTGTGCTTACTAACATGAGCAAGTTTTGTGTACTGTTATTGGTACATTTATATTCATGACTTGCTTGTTTAAGTTTAAACATCATGATAGCATTGTTTGCTTCTCTAGAGTGAAACTAGTCTCACCACTAGAAAATGGTGATTTTTGCTCTAGTATTACCTCTTTTTATTTTTTTGAGTATATGTGTTGATATAGCATGTTTAGGAAGTTAGTACTTCTGTTATCATGCCATGAATTATTTAGTTTCATGTTCTATGGTTATAGGATATGATTATCTCTTATAGCATGCTGGTGTGGATTTTTCATACTGGTGTGTTATTTCTGCAGTCCTGATTTTTTATGCCTGTGTAAAAGGAGTTTTATCTTGTGTGAAGATGGTATTTTAGAGTATCTTTATGATTGTATTCATTGGTTTTTAGCTACTGGTTGTTTGCTAATTGTTCATGATTGATGGACTACAAAACCTCTAATAAACAATAACCTAGTGAATAAATAGTCTATTCATCTGCGGTTTTGTTTGCTTGCTTATTGGATTTTGTTGTAAATGTTTTACCTTAGCATGAGTTTATACTTGTGTTATGATTGTGCTTAAGAGTATCTTATGAAACTAAAACATCCAACTAAAATCATGAACATTTTAAGTGATAGTTGCTTGTGGTGAGTAATATCCACTGCCATGGGTATATTCTGTTTGTTTATTTTACCTTAGCAACCTAACCTTTGCACCCACAAGCTATATGGTTAGCTTCTTATATACCTTATTATGAGAGTGGTAGACCACTCCATATGTGTTATGTAAGATTTGGGATATAGCTAGGAACTCATGTAACAAGTGACGGTATATTTCCAGGTAATTCTGCACTAACCTTAATTTTTGTTCAAACTAGGAAACAAAAGTTTTGGACCTAACACAGTGCTGATGTAATTTTTAAAAAGAATTTGATAATTTAAGGGATGTACCCCACCTCCCAAGAAAAGTCAAAGGGGGGAAGCACCTGCACTCCAACACTAACATTGTGTTTGTTGGCCCTCCCTTAGTCCTCGCTTGTGAATCTCGGGGACGAGATTCTTTTTAAGGGGGGAAGACCTGTCACATCCCAATTTTGGAATACATGTTAACACAGTTGTTTTGCTAATTGCTTTACTAATAAACCTTGGTTGTGTTTGTTTGTGGTTGTTTAAGTGCAACTAAACAAACTAATTATATAAACTTGCAAACTTAAAAAGATAGCAAAGCAGTAAACTAAAAATATTCAACATATTGTTCCAATGGCCTTGACAATATTTTCTAAGGTAAAAATTGATCAAAGAGTTTTCCAAAAACATCTTATGAATCTCATACTTGTTGAATATTATTCCAAGACCCAAATTAAGAAAGATGAAACACTTAATAAATTTCCATAGATGATTATCAGAAAAAGAGGCATTCTTAAATGCTTCACCAAAATATTATCAAATGTTTTTCCAACCTTGCAAGATTAAAAACAAAGGTATTGGAGAGCATTGACTTGCTATCTCTATTCACATAAATATTTTGGCAAAGCATTGATAAAGAAAAGCCTAGTGCTTTATTAAATAGAAATTCCAATATTTCTAGAAACAGAAAACTAAAACAAGTTACTATTGGAAACTTTCCTCAAATGATTTAAAATTCATACCATTGCTTCCTTATGTCAAATAAGGAACACACACAAGAGGAGACCAAAAATTGAATCCATTAAAGCCCTGAAAACATGAATTTTCTCCACAGCAACATTTGGGATTTTGAACAAGTTTGTTCTACAAACTTCTTCCAAATGACATGAAATAAATACCACATGCGCTATATCATGAATGAGGATGAAAACCAAAAGGAAACAAGTTTTTGAATTGTTTAAGTTCCCAAAAACCCATGTTTTCTTCACAGCACCTTTTTGAAATTTGAACAAGTTTGTTCTATGAAGTAACTCAAAATGACTTGAATTTTCTACCACATAAGGAACACATCAAATAAGGAATGTGTGCCAAAAATTATCATTTTTGGAAACTCCTAAGTAGGTTAATAAATTCAATGTCCATTTATGTAAGAATTCAAATTTGAACAACTTTGAATTACCAAGTTTCTCCTATTGATCCAATTTTCATATATGTTGTGTATCTCAACTAATTAGAATTTTGGGCAAAAGGAATTAAAATTTAAACTTTGTTTGCGTAGGGAAAACATCCATTTTCTGAGAGTACAGGGACCTACTTGTAATTTTCCAGGGACTTAGTTGTAAGCTGAGTCACAGGGTCATCTTCTTCCTGTAGATGACGCAGTAGAGGGCCATGGCTGCCCATGCTTCCTTGCCTTCGAGTAGAAGGCTTGTTAGATGGATAAAAGCACCATGTGCACCTCTGTGGTTCTACCTGCTCCCTCTCTCTCCCCTAGAGCCTCTCTCCTCTCAAAGAAAACACAAAAACCGAAACCCTAGCTACAAGAGCTCGCCGTCGATCGGTCGTTGCCGTGCTCGCCGCCGGTAGCCGTGGTGTCTATCGCCTCCGCCTTGCCGTGGTGGACCTCTCTGCCAGAGGAATCGAGCCGGAAGGGTTCGAGGAGGCCGCGCCGTCCACTTCTTCCCCGAGCCCGACGACGACTCCGGCGAGCCATTGCCGCCGCCACGGACCTCCTCCTCCCTCACCGAGCGTCTCCGCGAGTTTAGGGTGAGCAGGCGAAGCACGACGACCTTTTTCCCCTCTCCCTAACCCCCTAAATAGTGGCCGCGCCTTGGCCGTGGTCCGGCCGCCGCGCCGCGCCGTCGCCGGCCACCCTCCGATGGTTCCCTGGAAACGAGTCCACTCGTTTTAGATTCCCCTCGTCGATACCCTTGCGTGGATGCCCTCAAATCTCGAAATGGTTGTTTTAATCGCTGGTTGCGGACTTCGCCGGAGTTGTCTCCGCCGGCGGTGACGTCTCGGTGATGCAACGCTCGCGTCAGCAAGCCTTGACCCCGCGCGGTGAGGTCAAACCTGCTGGTGGCCCTCGCTGTGCCGCGTGGCAGCCAGCGTGGCGGCCTGGCCCGCGGGTCAGCGAGTGCAGCTAGTTCTGCTCGCGGTAGATTTAGATCCAGGACGGCCCGTTGGCAGATCTGGCCCAACAACCACTTGTTTTCCTTTTATTTTGACAGAATGTTAGATGGTTACTTTTGGACTCAAAAGGGAACCTAAAATATGAATTTGGCCAAACCAAAATTCACAGATGTAAATAAACTAAATCTAAACCACATCCATTTTGTAGATCTACATTTGGGTGAATATTTTTGAAATGAAAAATGATTTGGCAACAGGTACCAGAAACACCAAAATGAGCACCATTTTTATTTTACAACTCAGAATGAAGTGAGGCCAATTGTATTGGAAAGCCCTTGAAATTTCCTAACAGGAGCATTTAACCTCGTTTCCAAATTCATTGTATTTTTGAAATGGCATGCAATTTGGTAAAACACCAGAGAGCACTTTGGTGATTTTTATAAAATAATTAAAAATGATTTTTGATGCAAACTCAATTGGATGGTCTTGTATATGTTTAGGGCTATCCAAACCTAAAGGGGTTTAATTTTTAGAGCATCCTAGAAAATTTGGTGGACAGAACTTTAAAATGCTTGTTTCTGCCATTTTGGGCATTTTAGCTATTTAAATTTTGTGATTATATTTTTGTGTTGCATTATTGTTTTCTAGCATGTAAAAGTTGTGTGAACTTGTTTTCTAAGTGTTACTTAGATATTTTAGCATGTTAGATTGTGTGGACTTGAGTGGAGAAGGAATATGATATTTGTTAGTAGCATATGTTTATCTCTAGTGTATAGTTGCATATGATTTTTGAGTGATGAGTTGATGTGCTAGCACTTGGATTTTTTGAGTGTATCCAGTACCATGTTGGTACTTAGTTTGTGTTGTTATCACCTCTGCTAGATTGCATTTGAGTTGGTAGAAAAGCATGAGTAGTTTAATCATTACTATGAAAATGTTTTGGAAAAATTCCCTCATGTGTGGAATTTTTGGTATTAATATTTGTGGTTGCTTAGCCACATATTTTTTTGGGTTGTATCCATAGGTCCAGTAGCATTTTGATAAGTTTGTTATGAGTACTTGACCCCTAAAGTTTTCACTTGTGTGAAAACAATAACATGAGTAGCAGTGCCTTGCTTATTTAAGCACCCTATTATTTTCTACTAGTATTGTTATTGCACTAGGTGCTAGTTTAGCATTTTATTATTTTTTTATCAAATGGACCAAAGGCATTGTGACCTCTTAATGCTTTGATATGATAGTGGAACACCCACTGGTTTCATTGCATTTTTGGTGGAAACATTATTTCCCCCACACTAGATGTGTTTCTTTTATATATGTTTTGAGTAGATCTTTAAAATGCTTTTTAGGATTTTTGCTAGATTAATTCTCATGAAACTAGTACCATTTAGGTACTGTTATTTTGGTTATAGAACCTCTAGATACTTGGTGCTTGTTTTTGAAATAGGTTTAAAATAGAAATGCTTAAGGACTAGATTTCACACTAGGATATTCATGTATGCTTTTTGTCTTGTTTTCCCTTAGGGAAAAATATGAATCTTTGGTGTGGAAACCAGAGGATGGAATGTCCTTGTGGCATTATTATCTTAGGGTTTTCACCTCTGATAGGTTTCCTCTTAAGTAGCATAAAAGCATGAGTAACACTTGGATGACTAGGAATTAATCTCCTCACATGTGTAGCATTTTAAGCATAGTTTTTCCTTGTTTCCTAGCTATGCTTTTTATGTTATTTTGTGGAATCCAGTAGCATTTATGGTACTGGTTAGAGGAGTATTTTGCCTCTGCTAGCTTGCACACTTGTGCATAAAATTAACTAGTGTAGCCTAAACTAGTCTAGTATTTTTCCTAAATTTTCTACTAGTATGAGTAGGAGTTTTTGGATGCTTGTTTGTTTGTTTTGAGCACTTTTATAAAAGTGACCAGAGGCTTATTAACCTCTTGGTGAGCATATTTGCTAGTGGAACACCCACTGGTATGTTTGCCTCATGGTGGAAAATAGGCTTGACTTGTTGTCATGAACCTTTTTCACCACTTGAGTAATTTAGCAAATTATGTGTGCTAGCCATAGAGATTGTTGTGGGAAGTTTTTAGACATAAAAATGTGTTTTATGTGACACCCTACTGTCTAGTAACATGTGCTTTACCCCACTGGTCCATGGTGTTCTTAACTAAAAATCATTGAAGTGGCCACACATAAACACTAGGAAAAAAAGCAGACTTTTCAACTATAGTTTTTATGCCAATTTTTCTTAAGGGAAAAATTGAGAACTTGGGTGGTACTTCTTGATTGTTTGCTGTATGTATTACTTGTAGCCTTGTTTGTCTTGTTTGGTTCTGAATGTGTGTCCTTTATTCTCTTTTTACGGCGTTAGAAAAACGAAGAGGAAGGAAGTGTCGTGAAGCTCTGTTTCAAGTTCCAGTCACTCCAACAACCAGGGACACAAAGAGATACCAGGCAAGCCATCCTGATGCTTGCTGATACAATACTTATCATTATCTATCATGCATGTTTTACCTCTGAAGTTTTACCAAAACTTGATTATCAAAACTATTTTTGATGTGGAAATTACTACTATACTATATTATAGGTTACTATCATGCCAGTAGTTAAACTTGGTAATACCAAGCCCATAAGCCACCATATGGTATTTAATACCATCAAATATACTAGTCCCTAAGTGGACACCCTAAAATTGTGATTCTACGAAACAAAGGCTTTACGGAAAAACCCGGAGAAAAGGCGGATCCTTGTTCTCCGGAGGAATGTGGAAGTGGTCATTTTTGAGAAGGTGGTGTTTTTTCAAAAATGACACATAACCTAGTCTTCGCCGGACAACCTTTACCGTACTGCCACCCTACCCCAACATGGGAACGGGGCTTAACTTGAAGTTTGTTCTTATTAGTGTGTGCTATCTCACTTGCTATAAGGGGCGTCGTACCCTCGAACCGAATGTCGTCAAAACTCCCAATGTTGAGGCATATAAAGTGTGGGATTAATTTTCCCTCCGGATGCATTCATTGAGGCTCCTGGCTAGGCAGGGTGGGACTTGATGCCGGGGAGAACAACTTCAATCGAGAGATAGGCATATTCTAGCTTGAACATAGTGGATGGTTATGATCAGATACCTGATGTTTACATACTGTTGTTACAGTCCGTGGTTGTTTCACGGGAGGTGTACTGGATCTGGTGGATGTGTACACCTCTGCAGAGTATAACTTTTTCGAAGAAGCCGCGTCCTCGGATATGGACAGTTGAATGGCCATGTAGCTAGCATTGTGTCAATGTTTTCAAAAAGAGTTTTTGAAAGGGAATCTTTGGAAAGGAAGTGTTGAACTTGTGAAGTTCGGAAAAGAATGGAAACTTATACCGTGGAGGTATCGTCGATGATGAAAAGCCAGATGATGTTATACAAAACAAAATGTTTTGCAAACAAAACCTTTTCTACTCTACGCAAGAATTCTGGAAACTGATTCCAAGAAGTTTTGCAAAGAGAAAATATTCTTTAAACAAAACTTTACGAAACCTCTTGTACATATGATATCTACAAGAGAAATAAAACTATATTATTTTATTCTGAAGTATCTTCTTCAACGAAGATACAGATTAACCTGACTGCAACTGTGGTGTCATCATATATGAACACCATTGATAGTGAACCATATTTATAGCCTACCTATTCCACCATATAAGCATACTTGCATGTTGGTAAGTGACATGATGGATGTCTTGCTGAGTACATTCAAATGTACTCATTTGGTTTCGCCCCTGGTATCTACTTATCAGATTTTGAGAAGGAGCCTCAAAAGGATATTTATGAAGAGAAGTACGGAGTTGGCGGCTTTGCGAACTAGGATCGTCTCCGGGTCAGCAGCCTGTAGGTTAAGGCGTGACTTGGGCTCAACTACGTTGTGTTTTATTTGTCTTCCGCTGTGTTTGTTAAGTGCCTGCCCTTAAGGCAGTTGTGCTAGACTTGATCATGTGATCATTTGTGTAATACCTTTATGTATTCGTGTAATGGATGATGTATTTCTGTATGCCAACTGTGTATGTTGTTCACGACTGATCTTTCTGGGATCGTGAATGTATGCATACGTAGGGTTTCAGACTGCCGGTCTGGGGTCCTTACACATGGCCTAGTTTAATCATCGGCATAAAACAAGGAAGACATTCAAGGCAAAGAAAAGTGGAACAACGGAAACAAATGTAATAAGAGCCTCATATATCATTGCCATGCAAGCAAAGCCAACAAGAGAGTCCGATAGCATGTATGAATACAAATACTCAAATTGTATACACTACAAGGCATTGAAGCCATCTGTTTGTCTTTACCATGGCCTAGTTTAATCATCGGCATAAAACAAGGAGGACATTCAAGGCAAAGAAAAGTGGAACAATGGAAACAAATGTAATAAGAGCCTCATATATCATTGCCATGCAAGCAAAGCCAACAAGAGAGCTCCAATAGAATGTACGAATACAAATACTGAAATTGTATACACTACAAGGTATTGAAGCCCTTTGTTTGCCTTTACCATGGCCTAGTTTAATCATCGGCATATAACAAGGAGGACATTCAAGGCAAATAAAAGGGGAACAATGGAAACAAATATAATAAGAGCCTCATATATCATTGCCATGCAAGCAAAGACAACAAGAGAGCTCCAATAGAATGTACGAATACAAATACTGAAATTGTATACACTACAAGGTATTGAAGCCCTCTGTTTGCCTTTACCATGGCCTATTTTAATCATCGGCATATAACAAGGAGGACATTCAAGACAAAGAAAAGTGGAACAATGGAAACAAATGTAATACGAGCCTAATATATCATTGGCATGGAAACCAGGGGGAAAAGGAGTACCTACAATAGCATGTACGAATACAAATACTCAAATTGTATAAACAACAAGGTATTGTAGACACTCTCTTTCCCTTTACCATGGCCTAGTTTAAATCATCGGCATATAACAAGGAGGACATTCAAGGCAAAGAAATGTGGAAGAATAGAAAAAAATGTAATACAAGCCTCAAATATCATTGCAATGCAAGAAAAGGCAACAAGAGAGCACCAATAGCATGTACGAATACAAATACTCAAATTGTATAAACTACACGGTATTTTTTTTTGAAACATTTTCTACTGCAGGGGAGTCCCCCACAGCCCTTTATTACCAACCACAAGCGTTACAGTTACAAATATGTACAAATATACATGGAATTAGACTAAGACAGTCTATCCCAGGCTAAATTAAGGAATTAATCCATAAAGCTAAGTCAGCAGCCACAGCAGCACTCAACCTATGCTTAAGCATAAGGAGATCAAACATGAAGCCCACTTTCCATCCCATAAAGGAATGTCTTTCTGATTTAAAAATTACACCATTCCTCTGCTTCCAAATATAACAACAAGCAAGAATCACAATCTCAGTGAAACATGGCCCCTTGAAAGACTTTTTGGCAGCAGCAAGATTTTGCACAAGTGTGTTATCACTCCAACTGATTTGCAAATAATTCCAAATTCGAGAGCTAAAAACACATTGAAAGAACAGATGTATCCAGTCCTCATTGCACTGTGTACAACAAAGAACACAATGATCTGTACCTTCTATCTTCCAGTTTCTTCTTTTGATCATATCCTTTGTATTAATCCTATCCTTGAGAATCAGCCAAGCAAAGAATTTATGTTTTGACATACATTTGGATTTCCATATCCACTTTGCAGGCCCATCAGGATTTAAATGACCAAATTACAGCTGATAGAATTTTCTGGAGGTGTATACCCCTTTATTGAGATTGCATCTCCAACTGTCCTCACTGTCAGTCAACTGAACATTATTTATAATGACACTCAGATCATTAAACTCCTGGAAAGCTTCAATTGAAAACGGCAAAATAAAGGCATCTGAGAGGTCTGTCATTAAAAGAATGTCTCTTATAGAGGACAGAGGATCCTTGGCGAAGGAAAATAATCTCGGGAATTTTATAGCCAAAGGTTGTCCCATCCACGAATCCTTCCAGAAAAGCCCAGTAAAACCATTACCCAAAACACAAGAGGACAAGGAACACCAAGTTTCTGCCAATTGCATAACACCTCTCCACCAGAAAGAACCACAAGAGGTGACAGCATGCGGTACTGTTTGGAAATAATAAGCATTCTTTACTAAATGGACCCAAGGGATATCCACAGAATTATAGAATTTTGCCAGGAACTTCAGTAACAGAGCTCTGTTTTGAATCTGGATATTGATGATCCCTAATCCTCCTTTGTTTTTGGGTCTACATATCATATCCCAGGCAGCTAAAGAGTTCACTCTTTGTTTATTCTTGTCCTTCCTCCATAAACATCTCCTCCTTGCTTTATCAATTATATCAATGACACCTTTAGGAATTACAAGAGTGCACATGTAATAAGAAGGCAAGGAGGAAAGAACCGAATTCACAAGAACCAAACTATCCCCATAAGAAAGGAAAGAGACAGTAGCCGAAAGTCTCCTCTCAATTCTGTCAATTAATGGAGCAAAATCCTTGATAGTTGGCTTTGTGGTTCCCATAGGCAAGCCTAAATATGTAAAGGGCATAGAAGCCACAGTGCAATCTAGGACAGAAGCCAAGTTAACAGTTTCCTGCTGGGATAAATTAATCGGTATCATCGACGATTTGTTATAATTCACCTTTAGCCCAGTGAGACGAGCATAAAGATTAAGCAGGTCCTTAAAAACCAATAACTGAGCCGGTTCAGCAGGAAGAATGACTAAAGTGTCATCTGCATATTGCACAATAGGAAAGTCTCCACCAATTGGAATTGGCAATCTGAGTCTTCCTTCTCTTAGTGCCAGGTTTACAATACTTTGCAACAGATCCCCACCCAACACATAAAGTATTGGGGACAAAGGATCCCCCTGCCTGACACCTCTTTTACAAACAAAAGGTTTACCTGGGACCCCATTCAAGAGAACCGATGAAGATCCAGAAGCTAGGATTTCCTTAACCCATTTGATTACTAAGGGAGGGAAACCCTTAAATCTCAAAATTTGCAGAATAGCAGAGTGCTCAATGGTATCAAAAGCTTTCTCAAAATCAATCTTGAAGATCACCGCTCTCTGCTTAGATTGCTTACATTGGTGAATGTATTCAAAACACCAAGCCAAACAATCTTGAATAGTTCTTGATTTGATGAAACCATATTGATTAGCATGGATGCATCCAAAGATTTTGTCTTGAAAACGATTAGCCAGAATTTTGGTGATAAATTTCAAACATGTATTGGTCAGCGAAATAGGTCTGAAATCATTCACCGTCTCAGGAGAATTAATCTTTGGAATCAGAGTGATGAAAGATCCATTAATGCTCTCCAAAGAGATCTTAGCACTGTGAAAATCATTGCAAAGCTTGACAAAGTCCTCTTTTATTATACTCCAGCAATGTTTAATAAAAAGCCCTGTAAAACCATCTGGTCCAGGCGCACGGTCAGGTTTTAGGTGTTTTACAACACCCTCAATCTCTTCAACAGTGAAAGGGTTAGCCAGGATCTCTAGGCCATCTACCACAGGCAGAAAAACAGACAAATCAAAATCAGACATGGGTGGGCAGGAAACACCCATTCTGTTCTTAAAACAAGACCAGAAAGCAGCAGCTTTATCCATATGATCCACCAACAAATTCCCAGAAGTATCCGAGATGGATGGAATAGAATTTCTCCTAAATCTCTCAGTGGCTCTGGCATGAAAGTATTTAGTATTCTCCCCAGAAAGCCTAGCCCAACGAATAGTACAACGTTGCTTCCAGTAATCAGATTGTAAAGCAAGCAAATTCTTGATATGCTTCTTAACTATAAGTCTGAAATTAAATTCAGGAACACTCAACTGCCGCATATCCTCCAATTGATCCAAAAACAAAATCACCTTACTACTCATATCAATAAGAATCTTTAACTGTGATAAATTCCTTCCCCAATCCTTCAAAGCATATCTGAGATTCTTTAATTTAGCAGTGATTTTGGAGGTGATTGATTTGGCCAGAACAGGAGTATTCCAAATCTTAGTCACAAGGTCCATGAAACCAGGTTGCTTAACCCAATGATTTTCAAACCGAAAAATCTTTGCCTTTGGGATGTTGGTTCCAATTTTAACCATACAAGGCAAGTGGTCAGAGGTTATTTTAGACATGGGTAACACCATAGTATTAGGGAAATCTAGTGTCCACTGGCATGAAGTAAAGAACCAATCCAATTGAACCAAAAGTGGATCACTTTGCATATTTGACCAAGTGAAATTCCTGCCCTTAACTGGCAGCTCCAATAAGCCCAGATGGCTGATAACATCATTAAATATAAACATATCATTTAGATCAGCCCCCGGTTTATTTCGATTATCCAGTGATCTAATGAAATTAAAATCACCAAGAATCATCCAGTTCTGATGAATCGGGATGGAAAGATTATATAACCAATTAACAAAATCTTCTCTTTCCACCCCCTTGCAAGGACCATAAACATTCACCAAATTCCAAGAAATAGAATTGTGAATAGAAGTGAATTTAATGTGAATGGCAGAGCGATGAACTTCTAACAACTCTCCACTGAAGATGGAACTGTTCCATAGCACAATTAATCCTCCAGAAGCTCCAACAGAGGGAGAGAAGACAAATTGATCAAATCTTTTAGGGCAGAACGACCTAATAAAGGAATGATCAAAATCTTGGCATTTTGTCTCTTGTAAGCAAATGATAGAAGCCTGACTTTCCTCAATTTTATTATAAACTGCGTCTCTTTTAGCTTTATCATTGAGTCCTCTCACATTCCAGTCAAAAACAATCCAATCCAAGACTAGATGGGCCTTATTATCCATGGAAAAAATATATAGTAAAGGAAATTGCTGATAATCATAAGATACCAGCACAGTAGATATCCAAAAGATAAAACCCATAATGTAGTACATATGCCATGTAACATAACAAAATGTAACAGAAAGACCCAGCAACAACTCCAGGGACCAAACAGGCCCAAAAGAAATAAAGAAGGCCCACTAATCATCAGAACTTGATGGAGTGGTGGGCTTCTTTGGAGCAGCTTCAAGCTTCTCCACCGTTAATTCCGAATCTTCTATCTGGAGTATGTTTCCCGCCCTCCGCAGAACAGCAACAGGAGTGAAAGGAGGTACTCCCCCTGTAGAGTCTTGAGGACGAGCAGACTTGGCCTTTTTCCTAGGTTCTGGCTTGTCTGATGCAGGCAAAACCCTGAACCCAGCATTCTTGGCAAGGCTACGCGTCACTCTACGCTCCTCAAGGACAAGTGGAGTAGACACCTTCCTGGTCCTCTTCTTGGTAACCGGCTCGGGAGTCATCGGTTCAGTAGCAGGGCATGAATCCAGCAGCATAGGAACAGGAGCAGCAGAGGAAACTGGCAACTCAAAAGGCAGCAGAGACGACAGAAATTCAAATCTTCTGTCAAAAATAACCCGAGCTTTGTGCTCCAGAAAATATCTGGACCACTCCACCACAGGATCAGGCAACAGGACTTGAAGAATCTGCACTTCATTGTTCTGATCTGCACCAATTTCAGGGGGTGGTGGAACAAAAGGAACCATAGCCAGTTGGTTATGTTCCACCTGTTGCTGCATCTCCACAAATTGTTCCGGGCCCTCAGCTCGTGCAACATTCATGGAATCAATGGAAGCGCCAGAAAATTGAACAGATACAGAAGACTGCACCTGCTCAGGTTCCGGTGCCTGATCAACAGGCTCCTCCGGCGCAGCATTCTCTCCCTGCTCCTCATTGTTCCACTCTCCCCAACCATCTTGCTGTGGTTCAGGCTGAGCCGGTGGAACCCAAGCATCTGGAATTGGGGCCTCTGGAGCACCAAAAGCTGGGTGTGGATTGTCCCCAGGAGGGAGAAGGTCTTCATCCCCCGGCAAAGCATCAGCAGCATCACTGTCCAGAATAAAAACAGGGCAGGTCCAGGAAACAACGTGACCACCGTAACGCTGAACCTCCCTAATCACAAGCGAGCGGGGAACATCAGCACCGCTCCCATAAGTAACCTTGAGCAAGGTGCGAACAGGAGAAGCGTCCTCCCTCCACCAGGTCCGGAGCTTGCCAAACTTGGACACAAACTCCCGAAGAAACTCATCGGTGCGATAGTCCATGTGCAGATTCAGAATCATAATCCACCCAGTCCTTGTATAAGTTGTTGATCTAACATTATCTCCTTCATCATGCCTAACGAAGGATAGCATCCTACCATCAGGAAAGATAAAAGGAGGAGAGTGTACCAAACAATCTCTGGCAACTTGATCCGCCATGCGGAACATGCCAACTCCCACAGCGCTCTCCGAGAAGGAGACAACTTGCAGATGTAATTCCTGAAAGATGTAATCGACGATTTGCTGCAGGATATCGTCGAGCTCTTCTACCGGTGGCCGCGGAACCAACTGAGCAATGGCCCAGGATTCATGGCGGCGAGGTGGAGCCGCAGAGGAGGTGATGAAGAGGCGAGCAGGCCGCTGCTCTGCCGCCCATACCTCCTCAACATGCATCCCCGCCGGGACGAACCTGGTCGGATCACAGGGGAAGTTCGCCATTGCAGGAGGTTGCGATTCGAGCGGCGAATCCGACGAGGGTTTTCCAGGAACAGTGGCGGGGGCAGGGGATAGAGCTGAGGCAGGGGACTCCTCGGTTCCAATAGTCGGCGATTTAACTACCCAGCGCAGAGTTCCATTAATTCCCGGGCAGTTTCTGCGGATATGGCCCGAACGTGAACAAGACCAGCACCGAATCCGGCCCGTACACTCTTCCGTTGCATGTTTAGCTGAGAGGCAGTTAGAGCAAGGCCAAACCTGGGCCGCCATTTTATCAATTAATTTTGCGAAGCCATCATCAACAGGCATAGAGGCCACGGTAGGGGTTACAGGGATAGGATCCGTAACAGACTTAGTAACAATAGAATCAGCATTAAAAGATCCAAACTTAATAGCAGGCAGTTCACGATCAATATCAGAACCAATTTTGTTAGGAATCGTGGGGGGAGCAGTTGGTGCACGAGTAGCAGAAGGTTTTATTAAAGGCTTGTACCGTTTAGGTTTTACCTTCTTTTTCCTCGTGACAACAGTCCACTCATTAATCTGATCGTGGTTCCACTTTTTCCATTCAGCCATCCAATTTGGACCACCGAAACTCCAAAGATGAAAGAAGCACTTGAAGTGGAAGCAAGAAAACCATTTAATCTTCATAATATGAAATCCAACCTCCTTAGAAGCGACATCAAAAGAGAAAACCCGATCATGAAGACAGGTAACATTCAAAGATCCACAATACCCTCCAATCGCCGCCTCAAGAGCCAAAGCAACAGTATTAACATCAATTTTGAAAGCAGCACGGCCAAAAGATACCACCATTTTGAAAGCGCCGTAATTTTTAGTAGCGTGAACGTCCGATCCGAAGAGAATGCGGACTTCCTTAGCAAGAGCTAGACCTCTAGAGAAATCCAGGTCTAAAACTTTGGCTGCATGTACTAAACCCACCGCAGGATCAATGGGAGTCCGATCCAAAAGCGGCACCAAAGAATCCACGTCCAGAATAGGAACAATGGCATTGTTATGATCCAGGAGAGACCCCTTTCGTGGAACCAGATGATCCTGAACCCTGGCACGATGACAAGCAAATTGGATCTCAGATCCAGGATGAATGCTTTCACGTACCTTGAGAAAACGTTGATCAAGCACAAAGCCCGCTTGATCTACAAGTTGGATCCGCTTGTCCTTCGGATCTAACAGAACAAAACCCACGTAAATGGGATTGAACCAGAGATCCAACTCGGTGGAGAAGATCGCCCTCCACCGCCACCAAGAGCGATCAAAAAGAGATTTTGCCTTGGTCATTGGAGAGAAGGGGGTGGACGACACTGCCGGAGTGGCAGATGTCGTATGGGAGGAGGCCGACTACGCCGGAGTGACGATTGTCGGAGAAGAATGGCTAAAACCCTAGATCTCAGCGAAGTCGCCATGAGCGCCGCCTAGAGGGGGAGTCGCCATCCTCATCTTACCAAAACTACACGGTATTGAAGCCCTCTGTTTGCCTTTACCATGGCCTAGTTTAATCATCGACATATAACAAGGAGGACATTCAAGGCAAAGTAAAGTGGAACAATGGAAACAAATGTAAAACGAGCCTCATATATCATTGCCATGCAAACCAAGGCAAAAAGAAGTAATTACAATATCATGTACGAATACAAATACTCAAATTGTATACACTACAAGGTATTGTAAACACTCTCTTTGCCTTTACCATGGACTAGTTTAATCATTGGCATATAACAACGAGGACATTCAAGGCAAAGTAAAGTGGAACAATGGAAACAAATGTAATACAAGCCTCATATATCATTGCCATGCAAACCAAAGGCCAGTCGAGTGCCTATAATAGCATATACGAATACAAATACTCAAATTGTATACACTACAGGGTATTATAGACACTCTCTTAGCCTTTACCATGGCCTAGTTTAAATCATCGGCATATAACGAGGACATTCAAGGCAAAGAAAAAGTGGAACAATGGAAACAAATGTAATACGACCCTCGTATATCATTGGCATGGAAACCAAGGGAAAAAGGAGTAGTTATAATAGCATGTACGAATACAGATACTCAAATTGTATACACTACAAGGTATTATAACCACTCTCTTTCCCTTTACCATGGTCTAGTTTAAATCATCGGCATATAACAAGGAGGACATTCAAGGCAAAGAAATGTGGAACAATAGAAACAAATGTAATACGAGCCTCAGATATCATTGCCATGCAAACCAAGGCCAAGTGGGATCCTATATTAGCATATACGAATACAAATACTCAAATTGTATACACTACAAGGTATTATAGACACTCTCTCCGCCTTTACCATGGCCTAGTTTAATCATAGGCATATAACTAGGAGGACATTCATCATGTTTATAAATTAGGATACACAAAAGAAAAACAGGTGGGACAATGGAAAATGCACAGAAAAATGAATCTGACCTCAGAATTTCTAAGTACAACAAGTATAGTCACTACTAGTACCTGGCCTCGGTAAATCATTATCCAAAGTGTTAATAATTTGGTAAAAATTGAAATAACCTTGCAAAAACCCAAATCTAAGCCGTGAACCCAAAAAAAACCCAAATCTAAGCCTAATCTAACTAAAGCACCCAAATCGGGTACGGAATTAAACCATAACCTATCGAAATCATGGTGGAAATAGATGAACTAAGCGTGCCAGATATCCCAAACTTAAGCCATAGAACAAAACCACGTCTACGGGAGAAGATACGAAGCAAAGACGCAGAATGAACGGTAAAAACATGTATATCTACCATGCATGTCATGCTACGCAGAAAAATCGAGCTCAATCTACAGATGTACGATACATGCAAGGGATAAGAGGGTTAGATATCATCTTACCGCCATTGCCAAAGCCCTCGAAGAGGACGGGACCACGCACGCGGTGATCTGAAAATAAGCCGATGAAGATCCTGCCTGCCAAGGGAGGAAGAGGAGGCCTGGCCTTTGTTTCCCGCCGAGGATGGTCACCGCGGTGCTGTCGATGTCCCGGCGGAAGAAAACCCGCCGACAGAGAGATGGGAAGCTCAGGAAGGCGGTGAGAGAGATAGAGCGAGTGATATGACTAGAAGAGAGAGAGGGGGAGGTGAGCGCAATTAAAGGGCGCGCCTTCCCGAAGGGGTTGACGGCTTGACGCTGTGTCTCCTGCGCAATAAAGGGCCGGCCTGGCGCCAGTTGCCCAAAACATTTCACAAAAGAGAAGAAAAATAATTTGAAATGGAAAGAAAAACAATTAATACAGAATAATAATAACTTAACCACAAAATACTCCATCCGTTTGATCTGACAGAATAAAAACAATTTCCTCGATTTTTTTTGAAAGACAAAAGGCAGATTCAATTTTTTTAAACCAAGCTTATCTAAATTGTGTTGATTATTTAGTGATATCGTGCCTTTTTTTATAAATGATTATCTACTTGCTTGGATGTGTTAGGGTGGACACTAGAAAGTCCCAAGACACTGGTATGACCCAAATCTTCACAAGATTCCCTCACGTTTCTCCATTCCAGGAGTTTCGGGCCAATAGGGCATGTAAATTCAAGAGAGAAACACATAGAGAAGGAAGTCGGGCTTTAAGAAGTCCTGGAACCCGCCAGAGAGAATCTGACACCGGTGGAGCCCTAACACACATGACACACTCTAACACACATGGTATTTCATACCATGGGATTTGGTGGCATTCATACGATCCGGAGCCCCCTCCGGAAAAACCATAGCCCCATTGGGGGGAAAGGCGGAACTGCCGTTCTGGCCCCTCTACGTGAGCCGAAAGAGGGTAGCAAAGAGAACCAACTGTTTGTTTGTGTTAGGTTAGGACCAAGAAACACCAAATAAAATGTTAGGGTCCACCTCTTGGCAAGATTCCCCTAGTTCCGTCAAATCCGGGAGTTTCAGGCTCTAAATAGTCCTGGAACCGGCTAGAAAAAATTCGACGCCGGTGAAGCCCTAACTCAGAGAGCGAGGGACTCTTGGGAATCCAAGACCCATGAAACACTATAACACACATGGTATGGTATACCATAGGATTTGGTGGCATCCAGACGATCCGGAGCCCCCCTCCGGAAAAACCATAGCCCCGTTGGGGAAAAAGGCGGAACTGCCATTTTGGTCCCTCTACGTGAGCCGAAAGGGGGTAGCAAAGTGGAAGAAAATGTTTGGTTGTGTTAGTTTCGGCCCAAGGAACAACAAAGAAAATTTTAGGGTCCACCTCTTGGCAAGATTCCCCTAGTTCCGTCAAATCCGGGAGTTTCGGGCTCTAAGTAGTCATGGAACCCGCTAGAGAGAATCCTACGCCGGTGATGCCCTTACAAAGAGAGCGGGGGACTCTTTGGCATCCAAGACCCATGACACACTCTAATAGACATGGTATGGTATACCATGGGTTTGGTGGCATTCAGACGATCTGGAGCCACCTCTCCGGAGAAACCATAGCCCCGCTGGGGAAAAAGACGGAACTGTCGTTCTGCCCCATCTACGTGAGCCGGAAGGGGTAGAAAAGTTGAACTAACTGTTTATTTGTGTTAGGTTAGGCCCAAGGAACGCCCAAGATAATGGTAGGGCACACCTCTTGGCAAGATTCCCCCAGTTCCGTCACACCCGGGAGTTTCAAGCTCTCATTAATTAGTCCTGGAACCCGCGAGAGAGAATCCGACACCGGTGAAACCCTAACACAGAGAGGGAGGTAACCTCGGGTATCCAAGACCATGGCACACTCTATCAAACGTGGTGTTGCGTGTAATGGGATTTGGGGGCATTCAGACGATCCGGAGCCCCCTCTTCGGATAAACCATAGCCCCGCTGGAAAAAGACGGAATTGTCGTTCTGCCCCATCTACATGAGCCGGAAGGGGGTAGCAAAGTGGAACCAATTTATTGGTTGTGTTATGTTAGGCCGAAGGAACTCCCAATACAATGGTAGGGCCCACCTCTTGGAAATATTCCCCCAGCTCCGTCAGATCCGGGAGTTTCAGGCTCTAGGTAGTCCTGGAACATGCCAGAGAGAATCCGACATCGGTGAAACCCTAACACAGAGAGCGAGTGAATCTTAGGCATCCAAGACCCATGACACACTCTATCACACGTGGTGTGGCGCGTAATGGGATTTGGTGGCTTTCTGACTATCCAGAGCCTCCTCTCCAGATAAACCATAGCCCCGCTGGGAAGACAGAACTGTCGTTCTGCCCCATCTACCTGAGCCGGAAGGGGGTAGAAAAGTGGAACCAATTTCTTGGTTGTGTTAGGTTAGGCCTAAGGAACACCCAATACATTGGTAGGGCCCACCTCTTGGAAAGATTCCCACGGTTCCGTCAGATCCGGGAGTTTCGGGCTCTAAGTAGTCTTGGAACACGCAATAGAGAATCCGACGCCGGTGAAGCCTAACACAGAGAGAGAGGTAATATCGGGTATACAAGACCATGACACACTCTAACACACATGGTATGTCATACCATGGGATTTAGTGGCATTCATACGATCCGGAGCCCCCTCCGGAGAAACCATAGCCCCGCTGGGGAAATAGCCGGAACTGCTGTTCTGGCCCTCTACGTGAGTCAGAAAGGGGTAGCAAAGTGGAACCAACTGTTTGGTTGTGTCAGCTTAGGCACAAGGAACACCAAAGAAAATTTTAGGGTCCACCTCTTGGCAAGATTCCCCTAGTTCCGTCAAATCCGGGAGTTTCGGGCTCTAATTAAGTAGTCCTGGAACCCGCTAGAGAGAATCTGACGCCGGTGAAGCCCTAACACAAAGAGAGAGGGACTCTTGGGCATCCTAGACCCATCACACACTCTAAAACACGTGGTATGGTATACCATGGGATTTGGTGGCATTCAGAAAATCCGGAGCTCCCTCCGGAGAAACCATAGCCCCGATGGGGAAAAAGACGGAACTGTCGTTCTGCCCCATCTACGAGAGTCGGAAGGGGGTAGCAAAGTGGAACTAACTTCTTGGTTGTGTTAGGTTAGGCCCAAGGAACACCCAAGAGAACTGTAGGGCCCGCCTCTTGGCAAGATTCCCCCAGTTCCGTCACACCCGGGAGTTTCGGGCTCTCATTAATTAGTCCTTGAACCCGCGAGAGAGAATACGACACCGGTGAAACCCTAACACAGAGAGCGAGGGAAGTGGGAATCCAAGACCCATGACACACTCTAGCACACATGGTATGGCGTGCAAATTGGATTTTGTGGCATTCAAACGATCTGGAGCCACCTCTCCGGAGAAACCATAGCCCCGCTGGGGAAAAAGACGGAACTGTCGTTCTGCCCCATCTACGTGAGCCGGAAGGGGGTAGAAAAGTGGAAATAACTGTTTGGTTTTGTTAGGTTAGGCCCAAGGAACACCCAAGAGAATGGTAGGGTACACCTGGCAAGATTCCCCCAGTTCTTTCACACCCGGGAGTTTTGGGCTCTCATTAATTAGTCCTGGAACCCACAAGATTGAAATTCGACACCGGTGAAACCCTAACACAGAGAGCGAGGTAATCTCGGGTATCCAAGACCATGGCACACTCTAACACACATGTTATGTCATACCATGGGATTTGGTGGCATTCATACGATCCGGAGCCCCCTCCGGAAAAACCATAGCCCCGTTGGGGGGAAAGGCGGAACTGCCGTTCTGGCCCCTCTACGTGAGCCGAAAGGGGGTAGCAAAGTGGAACCAACTGTTTGTTTGTGTTAGTTTAGTACCAAGAAATATCAAAGAAAATGTTAGGGTCCACCTCTTGGCAAGATTCCCCTAGTTCCGTCAAATCCGGGAGTTTCGGGCTCTAAGTAGTCCTGGAACCCGCTAGAAAGAATCCGACGCCGGTGAAGCCCTAACTAAGAGAGCGAGGGAGTCTTGGGCATCCAAGACCCATGACACACTCTAACACACATGGTATGGTATACCATGGGATTTAGTGGCATCCAGACGATCCGGAGCCCCCCTCCGGAGAAACCATAGCCCCGTTGGCGAAAAAGGCGGAACTGCAGTTTTGGCCCCTCTACGTGAGACAAAAGGGGGTAGCAAAGTGGAAAAAAATGTTTGGTTGTGTTAGGTTAGGCCCAAGGAACACCAAATAAAATGTTAGGTTCCACCTCTTGGCAAGATTCCCCTAGGTCTATACAATCCGGGAGTTTCGGGCTCTAAGTACTCCTGGAACCCGCTAGAGAGAATCCGACGCCGGTGAAGCCCTTACACAGAGAGCGAGGGACACTCGGGAATCCAAGACCCATGAAACACTCTAACACACATGATATGGTATACCATGGGATTTGGTGGCATTCAGACGATCTGGAGCCACCTCTCCGGAGAAACCATAGCCCCGTTGGGGAAAAAGACGGAATGGTCATTCTGCCCCATCTACGTGAGCCGGAAGGGGTAAAAAAGTCGAACTAACTATTTGTTTGTGTTAGTTTAGGCCCAAGGAACACCCAATATAATGGTAGGGCACACCTCTTGGCAAGATTTCCCCAGTTCCGTCACACCCGGGAGTTTCGGGCTCTCATTAATTAGTCCTGGAACCCGCGAGAGAGAATCCGACACCGGTGAAACCCTAACACAGAGATGGAGGTAACCTCGGGTATCCAAGACCATGGCACACTCTATCACATGTGGTGTGGCGAGTAATGGGATTTGGTGGCATTCAGACGATCCGGAGCCCCGTCTCCGGATAAACCATAGCCCGCTGGGAAAAGACGGAATTGTCGTTCTGCCCCAACTACATGGTAGAAAAGTGGAACCAATTTATTGGTTGTCTTAGGTTAGGCCGAAGGAACACCCAATACAATGGTAGGGCCCACCTCTTGGAAATATTCCCCCAACTTTGTCAGATCCGTGAGTTTCGGGCTCTAGGTAGTCCTGGAACACGCAAGAGAGAATCCGACATCGGTGAAACCCGCGAGTGAATCTTGGGCATCCAAGACCCATGCCACACTATATCACACGTGGTGTGGAGTGTAATGGGATTTGGTGGCATTCAGACGATCCGGATCCCCCTCTCCGGATAAACCATAGCCCCGCTGGGAAGATGGAATTGTCGTTCTGCCCCATCTACCTGAGCCGGAAGGGGGGTAGCAAAGTTGAAACAATTTCTTGGTTGTGTTACGTTAGGCCGAAGGAACATCCAATACAATGGTAGGGCCCACCTCTTGGAAATATTCCCACGGTTCCGTCAGATCCGGGAGTTTTGGGCTCTAAGTAGTCCTGGAACACGCGATAGAGAATCCGACGCCGGTGAAGCCTAACACAGAGAGAGAGGTAATCTCGGGTATACAAGACCATGACACACTCTAACACACATGGTATGTCATACCATGGGATTTAGTGGCATTCATACGATCCGGAGCCCCCTCCGGAGAAACCATAGCCCCGCTGGGGGAAAAAGCCGGAACTGCCGTTCTGGCCCCTCTACGTGAGTCGGAAAGGGGTAGCAAAGTGGAACCAACTGTTTGGTTGTGTTAGTTTAGGCACAAGGAACACCAAAGAAAATGTTAGGGTCCACCTCTTGGCAAGATTCCCCTAGTTCCGTCAAATCCGGGAGTTTCGGGCTCTAATTAAGTAGTCCTGGAACCCGCTAGAGAGAATCTGACGCCGGTGAAGCCCTAACACAAGAGAGAGGGACTCTTGGGCATCCTAGACCCATGACACACTCTAACACATGTGGTATGTATACCATGGGATTTGGTGGCATTCAGACGATCCGGAGCTCCCTCCGGAGAAACCATAGCCCCGATGGGGAAAAAGACGGAACTGTCGTTCTGCCCCATCTACGAGAGTCGGAAGGGGGTAGAAAAGTGGAACTAACTTCTTGGTTGTGTTAGGTTAGGCCCAAGGAACACCCAAGAGAACTGTAGGGCCCGCCTCTTGGCAAGATTCCCCCAGTTCCGTCACACCCGGGAGTTTCGGGCTCTCATTAATTAGTCCTTGAACCCGCGAGAGAGAATACGACACCGGTGAAACCCTAACACAGAGAGCGAGGGAAGTGGGAATCCAAGACACATTCCACACTCTAGCACACATGGTATGGCGTGCAAATTGGATTTTGTGGCATTCAAACGATCTGGAGCCACCTCTCCGGAGAAACCATAGCCCCGCTGGGGAAAAAGACGGAACTGTCGTTCTGTCCCATCTACGTGAGCCGGAAGGGGGTAGCAAAGTGGAAATAACTGTTTGGTTGTGTTAGGTTAGGCCCAAGGAACACCCAAGAGAATGGTAGGGCACACCTGGCAAGATTCCCCCAGTTCCTTCACACCCGGGAGTTTCGGGCTCTCATTAATTAGTCCTGGAACCCGCGAGATTGAAATCCGACACCGGTGAAACCCTAACACAGAGAGCGAGGTAATCTCGGGTATCCAAGACCATGGCACACTCTAACACACATGGTATGTCATACCATGGGATTTGGTGGCATTCATACAATCTGGAGCCCCCTCCGGAAAAACCATAGCCCCGTTGGGGGGGAAGGCGGAACTGCCGTTCTGGCCCTCTACGTGAGCCGAAAGGGGGTAGCAAAGTGGAACCAACTGTTTGTTTGTGTTAGGTTAGGACCAAGAAACACCAAAGAAAATGTTAGGGTCCACCTCTTGGCAAGATTCCCCTAGTTCCGTCAAATCCGGGAGTTTCGGGCTCTAAGTAGTCCTGGAACCCGCTAGAAAGAATCCGACGCCGGTGAAGCCCTAACTCAGAGAGCGAGGGACTCTTGGGCATCCAAGACCCATGACACACTCTAACACACATGGTATGATATACCATGGGATTTGGTGGCATCCAGACGATCCGGAGCCCCCTCCGTAGAAACCATAGCCCCGTTGGGAAAAAGGCGGAACTGCCGTTTTGGCCCCTCTACGTGAGACGAAAGGGGGTAGAAAAGTGGAACCAAATGTTTGGTTGTGTTAGGTTAGGCCCAAGGAACACCAAATAAAATGTTAGGGTCCACCTCTTGGCAAGATTCCCCTAGTTCTGTCCAATCCGGGAGTTTCGGGCTCTAAGTAGTCCTGGAACCCGCTAGAGAGAATCCGACGCCGGTGAAGCCCTTACACAGAGAGCGAGGGACACTTGGGCATCCAAGACCCATGACACACTCTAACACACATGATATGGTATACCATGGGATTTGGTGGCATTCAGACGATCTGGAGCCACCTCTCCGGAGAAACCATAGCCCCGTTGGGGAAAAAGACGGAACTGTCGTTCTGCCCCACCACGTGAGCCGGAGGGGTAGAAAAGTCGAACTAACTGTTTGGTTGTGTTAGGTTAGGCTCAAGGAACACCCAAGATAATGGTAGGTCACACCTTTGGCAAGATTCCCCCAGTTCCGTCACACCCTGGAGTTTCGGGCTCTCATTAATTAGTCCTGGAACCCGCGAGAGAGAATCCGACACTGGTGAAACCCTAACACAGAGAGGGAGGTAATCTCGGGTATCCAAGACCATGACACTCTAACCCGGAAGGGGGTAGCAAAGTGGAAATAATTGTTTGGTTGTGTTAGGTTAGGCCCAAGGAACACCCAAGAGAATGGTAGGGCACACCTCTTGGCAAGATTCCCCCAGTTCCGTCACACCCGGGAGTTTCGTGCTCTCATTAATTAGTCCCGGAACCCGCGAGAGAGAATCCGACATCGGTGAAACCCTAACACAGAGAGCGAGTTAATCTTGGGCATCCAAGACCCATGCCACACTCTATCACACGTGGTGTGGCGTGTAATGGGATTTGGTGGCATTCAGACGATCCGGAGCCCCCTCTCCGGATAAACCATAGCCCGCGCTGGGAAATAGACGGAATTGTCGTTCTGCCCCATCTACATGAGCCGGAAAGGGGTAGCAAAGTGGAACCAATTTCTTGGTTGTGTTAGGTTAGGCCGAAGGAACACCCAATACAATGGTAGGGTAATTTATTTATTATTAGTAATAGTTTATGTCAGTAATTTATAGATGTCTTCCCATTATCCTTAAATAATATATTTCAATAATGGTTATCTTTTTAGGCCATCCATCATGTATCCAACGGCCAGCAATGTTCTCCAGCCAATGTACCAAAATCTGGCGGGCGCAGAAAATTTCGCGCCGCCCACCCAAATTATCGACCAAAAACTTTGCCGCCTATGCCGCCCTAAATTTCGAACCTCTCCCTCTTATCTGCCCCCTCGCCGAAATTTCCCCTCCTCTTCTTGTCCGAAATCCCCCTTTCCTCCTAAACCCCATCTACTCCGCCCCGGCCTTCCACCTCGCTCTGTAGCTCGCCTTCCCAGGCTTCCACCTGGCTGTCCCCGGTCTTCCACCTCGCCGTGCAGCTTGCCTTCCCGGGCTTCCACCTTGCCGTCCCCGGTCGTCCACCCCGCCGCTCAGCTCGCCTTCCCGGGCTTCCACCTCGCCGTCCAGGACGCCATCCAGATCTGCCACCTCGCCGTCCAGATTTGATACCTCGCCGTCAAGATCTGCCACCTCGCCGTCCAGGTCGTCCTCAAGATCTGCCACCTCGCCTGCCTGGTAGCCGTCAAGTTCCTTTGGTCAGAGTTTGCTTATTTTCGAGCTTGTATAAAGCTTAAGATCACTTCTCCTGCGATCCTATCATACTTAGGTCCACAAATTAGATTACTGATATGATATGGTCAAACAGCGAATTGCATCACTAAGATTTTCTAACTCTATGTTGTCACATCCCAATGAAAGATAAGGCTATTTGCAAAGAACATGTATGCGCTATTTATTTTCATTTATTCGCATAAATCATCAATTCTAGACTTATAGTGTAAGCTATTTATTTCCATTTATACCATGTCCACCATCTAGATAAGGCATGCCTTGCATGATAGCTCAACAATAAAGGTACTTATGTTGTGTGGAACTGCTGGCTTAATTACTGTTCTGCCATGTATTTTGTGCTACTATCCTAGTTGATTTGGTACATATGAACCGTGCAGCTTAGGAACATTAAAGTCAAGAGTACATCTGGTAGGACAAAGATGCCTCCTGGTGGACATGGTTGTAAACGCAAGCGCGTCAAGGCCCATCGCGAGCATGCAGTTGCCCATGTCCATCCGTATGCAGATGACGAACTCAAGCGACCAGTGGTCCAAGACGTGGAGGCAGCTCCCCAAGGCCAGCAGGAAGCTGCCCAATGCGAGCAGGCACCTCCCTACGGTGAGCTGCCAGGTGTGCAAGCCTAGCTGCCACCATTCCTAGGCGAGGGGCAAGGTTCCCAAGTCGAGGAGCAAGGTGCCTGCAACGAAGAGCAAGATGACATATCACAGAGATTGCATGCTCTACGAGGGGCCATGTGTGGAGGGAAATCCAAAATGCAGAATATTAACCCTAGCAATGCCACAATTTCTGTAGATTACCCATGTGAAGACATTGTTTCGAGTGGTGCGGCTGGGAGGAGAAGAAACATGTCCAAAGGAAACATGATCAGAATTGTTATTCCTCTGGAAAAGACAAGGCCAGTGGACCCAAAGATTGCTGCCATGTATGCTACTGCGTGTTCATTAGCTGTGAAGCACACTGTCCCTATCTTCCCCCATTGGAAAGAGTACAAGGGAAGGGAAGATATATTTTCCTCCTACCACGGCCATGTGTCTGTAAGTTTTGTAACCCAACCTTCCAGTTCATTCCATTGCTGTTCATATAACTGAAAAGTGCTCTTTCTTTTGTTTCAGTCAAAGTTTCATCTGAACCCAAGAGACCCTGTTATTCGTCAATCTCTTCTGATGCATCTCAAGAACTGTACAAGACAAAGACGCCATATTCTGAAGCAAGAATTTTTTGACAGCGTTAGAGACAAGAGTAGAGTTGTACGAACGCCTCCTGATGCAGTTGGGCACATGAGCGAAGCAGAATGGTGCAGGCTAGTCGATAACTGGTCCTCAGTCAGGAAACAGGTACTGTCTTTGTTCACTCTACCTTGCCACTGTTTCTATTCCATAACCTGGACTGTGTCTAATCAGTTCATACTTCGTTTATGTAGATGGCTTGTCTGAAAGCCAGGCAAAGCAGACAGGCCGTCCAGTTCCATAGCGCCACAGGTTCTCGTAGCTACGAGGTTTGCTGCGACATGGGGGAAGATGCCTTTGAATTGTTCAAAGCTACGCACAACAGCAAGATACGTGGATTCTCTTCGCCCGTGAAAAGAGCAATTGTAAGTCACTCAGAATTCTGTTTATCTCTGGAATCAACAATTACCTCAATAGATTCTTCTAGATACGTACTGATGCCTCCCTTTGTGAATTCTGATGCAAAATCCTGCTATTTCACCTATGCTTGTCATCTCATAGTTCATGCACATGCATGCTGCTTGCTTTTGATCTGCTAGTTCATCTATCCTCGTGAGCTGCTATTTTCATCTATGTTCTGTACATGCTTGTCGTCTGCTATTTTCAGCCATGTTTACTTACATGCCTGTCATGTGATGTTTTTCATTTATGTTCCTTACAAGCTTGTCATGCGTGCTTAATTGCTTGTCATCTGCTATTTGCATCTTTGTTATGTACAAGCTTCTCATGATATCAATGTTCCTTACAAGCTAGTTCAACTTCTATTTCATCTAAAGATTTTACATGCTTTATAGGAAGAAATGCAATATCATATGCTAGAACGTACTTCAGTAGATGGCGCTGTCAAGGAACCTCTTTCTGCCACCGAAGCTGTCGTTGCCGTGCTAACCAAGAACCGTCTAAAGTCTTCGTTCCTGCAAACCATAGGTGGGGTCACAACCAGTGCAAGAGCAACAAAGTCTCAGCTTCACCTTCAACTTGATTCTGAGAGAAAACAGAGGCAGGACCTGCAGTCCGTAGTTGATGAGTTGAAGCAGGCCAAGGAACAAGATGATGCAGATAAGATGAAGCATCGACAAGAATTGCTGCGTATGACGGAGGAACACAAAGGTATGAAGAAGAGTCAAGAAATGTACAAAACCCTTATCGGTGGCATGTTGGCTCAAGTTCCTCCGAGATATGGAACTGAGTAGAACTTTGTGAAACCACTTGTTGTCTGTTGAACTGTATTAGACTGCCTTTGCTGGCGAGCTATGTTGTGACCTTATTCGGAATTTATGTATTTGTTGTGTTTGCTTTGCTGTGAAAACTAGTATAGTATTTTCCATGCTAATGAATACGAGGACACGTGGTACTATATGGTACGTCCATGAGGCGGCACCTTATTGGATGGAAATCGCGACGAAATAAACACGTCACGAAAACGTTTCGACGTGGACATGCCGTGTTGGTACACGTGCTGGCTCATGATTCGCGACGTCTTACGATGAACTAAAACGTCGCACCGTCGGACAACGTAATAAATTCGTCGGGAATAAGCGTATACGTGGAACATTATGAGAGCGACACATGGCACCTTATACTGATTGTACCCGCGACGAGAAAGTAAACGTCGCACTTATTATGACGTCATTAAACGGAGGTAACGGTAGTTCCAATCGCGACGTTTTTAAAATGTCAAGACGATGATGACGTCAGGAACGGTGGAAGTGACGTCAGTAACGGGTAACAGAAAACGATGCCACGTGTACACACATTGCGACGAAAAATAACGTGGCTCCTTGTTGGGCCTTGTGTTGGGCCGGCCAGTAGCTCGCGACGGTTTAGTGTTCATTTAATCGTCGCAGAATCGTCCGTGACAGTCGATCAGGAACGTTCTTACTCCGTCGCGTAAACCGTCGCGGATTGCCCTTAGAGACGGTTTGGAGCCCATCCACAACGGTATTGAAACGTTCCGGATCGCGCGAAATTCGGTAGTGAGCCCTCGGCACCGTCTCCAACCTTTTTTCGGTCATTATTTTTCATATTTTATAGAAATAGGAAAAATATAGGTTGGAAGATAAAACATGAAATTTTTCATACCAAAACTATTAACTATTCAAAAACAGACTCTATAGTTTCTAGAACCTTCTCTTTAATAAAGTCCTCCGGAGTTACCACTTGAATAGTATCAACAACTTCATCATAAGAATCTCCAGAAATATAATGTTTGAGTCTTTGCCCATTCACCACTTGTGCAGTTTTATATTTAAGTGAAACAATTTTGATTGCACCCGAACGATACACCTCTTCAATAAAAAAAAGGTCCTTCCCATCTCGAGAATAATTTTCCTGCAAAAAATCTGAGACGAGGCCTATACAATAGAACTTTCTCACCAACATGAAACTCTCTCTTAAGAATTCTCCTAGCATGCCATTTTTTTACTTCTTATTTAAAGAGTCTAGCATTTTCATAGGCTTCACTTCTACATTCATCTAAAGAACTCAAGTCAAGCATCCTTTTCTTACCGGCAAGTTTAAAATCTCTATTTAGTCCTCTCACTACCCAATAAGCTTTGTGTTCTAATACTAAAGGCAAGTGACAAGTTTTTCCATAAACCATTTTATAAGGAGACATACCCATAGGATTTATATAAGCAGCTCTATAAGCCCATAAAGGATCATTCAACTTACTAGCCCAATTTTTTCTAGATTTATTAACAGTATTTTGCAAGATATATTTAATTTCTCTATTTGATAATTCTACTTGCCCACTTGTTTGGGGATGATAAGCTGAGGCAATTCTATGATTAACATCATATTTAGCATGTGTTTTTCTAAAACCACCATGAATAAAGTGAGAACCTCCATCAGTCATAAGATATCTAAGCACACCAAACCTAGGGAAAATAACATCTTTAAGCATTTTTAATGAGGTTTCACCATTAGCACTCTTTGTAGGTATAGATTCTACCCATTTAGTAACATAATCAGCAACAACGAGTATATGGGTATAACCATTCAAAGGAGGAAACCGACCAATAAAATCAAAACCCCAACAGTCGAAAGGTTCAATAATAAGAGAATAATTCATAGGCATTTCATTCCGTCTAGAAATATTACCAACTCTTTGACATTCATCACAAGATAAAATAAACTTCTGTGCATCTTTAAAGAGAGTAGGACAATAGAAACCTGATTCTAGAACCTTCTGTGCGGTTCTATCTCCAGCGTGATGTCCCCCAAAAGCACTACCATGGCACGTTCTCAATATCTCTCGTTGTTCATGTTCGGGAACACATCTTCGCATAATACCATCTACTCCTTATTTATATAAGTGTGGGTCATCCTAAAAATAATGC
Source organism: Alopecurus myosuroides (assembly GCA_028641055.1). Classification (NCBI taxonomy): domain Eukaryota; kingdom Viridiplantae; phylum Streptophyta; class Magnoliopsida; order Poales; family Poaceae; genus Alopecurus; species Alopecurus myosuroides. The sequence goes on from CM054058.1 coordinate 487,301,691, forward strand.
CTCAAGTCATAAAAGAATTTTCTTCTTTGCTCAGCTATAAAAGTTGGAGGCAAATACTTGGAAACAATAAAGTTAGCATAATCTGCATACCAAGGACTATCTCGCGAGTTTACTCTTATTGCAGCCAGTTGTTCATTTTGAAAACTATTATTAACAGGAATAGGTTCATAAGCAATGTTTTCCAGTCTAGATAAATTATCAACAACAAGATTTTCATCACACTTCCTATCTATAATATGCAAATCAAACAGTTGTAAAAGTAGCACCCATCTAATATGCCTAGGCTTAGCATCTTTCTTTTCCATAAGGTATTTAATAGCAGCATTATCAGTATGAATATTAACTTTTGAATCAACTATATAAGGTCTAAACTTATCATAGGAAAAAACTACAGCTAGGAACTCTTTTTCAGCGGTAGCATAATTCTTTTGAGCAGCATCAAGAGTCTTACTAGCATAATGAATAACATTCAATTTCTTATTTATTCATTGTCCAAGAACATCATCTACAACAAATTCACTAGCATCACACCTAATTTCAAACGGCAAATTCCAATCAGGTGGTTGAACAATAGGAGCAGTAATTGAAGCATTCTTTAGAGTTTCGAAAGCTTCTTTGCGATCATCATCAAAAACAAAAGATACATCTTTTTGGAGAAGATTAGTAAGAGGCTTTGATATTTTAGAGAAAACTTTAATAAACCTCCTATAGAAGCCAGCATGACCAAGAACACTACGAATACCTTAACATCCCTAGGACAGGGAATTTTCTCAATTACTTCCACTTTAGCTCTGTCAACTTCAATACCTATTTCAGACATTTTATGTCCAAGAACAATTCCTTCATTAACAATAAAGTGGCATTTCTCCCAATTAAGAACAAGATTAGTCTCCTCACATCTCTGTGAAAGTTTATCAATATTGTTCAAGAAGTTATCAAATGAAGTCCCATAGACGGAGAAATAGTCCATGAATACTTCCACAATTTCCTCACAAAAACCATGAAAAATAGCAGACATGCATATTTGAAACATAGCAGGAGCATTACAGAAACCAAAAGGCATACGCCTATAAGCATAAGTTCCATAAGTACAAGTAGAAGTTGTTTTCTCTTGATCTTGTTTCCTAACAAAAATTTGAGAAAACCCACAAAATAACCATCAAGAAAGAAAAATGAGTTTTCTTAGATAACTTTTCTGACATTTGATAAATAAAAAGGTAAAGGATAATGATATTTCTTAGTAACTTTGTTAAATTTACCAAAATCAATGCACAATCTATAACCGACTACTACTCTTTGAGGAATAAGATCATCATTTTCATTTGGCACAATAGTAATTCCTCCTTTCGTAGGGACACAATGCACATGACTTACCCATCTACTATTAGCAATAGGATAAATATACCATCATCAAGGAGTTTCAATAAGTCATTTCTTACCACTTCCTCCATCTTAGGAATTAAACAACGTTGATGTTCAACAACTGGCTTTGTATCAGGTTCCATATTAATAGCATGCTGACATATAGCAGGGGAAATCCCTTTCAAATGATCAAGAGTATATCTAATAGCTCTTCGGTGTTTCTTCATTATTTCCGATGACCTTTCCTCTTCTTTACCTAAAGTTAAGAACTAATAATAACATCATATGTCTTCTTATAATCAATATAAGCATATTTAAGATCATCAGGTAAAGGTTTTAAATCAAAAATGGGATCCTCCTTGGGTGGTAATGTGGCACCCAAGTCTTCCACAGGTAAATTGTGTTTCAGCATCGCTGGTTGACGAAGAATAATATCGTCAATCTCATTTCTTTCTTCCATAAAGACCTCACTTTTGTGGTCCTCCATGTATTGCTGCAAAGAATTGTTAGCAGCAAGAGCAATGATGCAAGCTGTTCAACTCTAAAATCTTCATTAGGCAATTCGGTTTCATAAGGAGCTCTAGCAAATTTAGCAAAATTAAAATTATAAATTTTCCATCAAATTTATTTAATATTTTATCTTTCTAACAATCTATAACAACATCACAAGTGTCCAAGAAAGGTCTACCAAAAATAATAGGACAAGTTTTACTAGTAGCTGCATCAAGTAATAGAAAATCAGCAGGATATTTAGTTTTGCCACATAAAACTTCTACATCTCTAACAATAACAATAGGAGAGATAGTTTCTCTATTAGCAAGATGAATAACCACATCTACTTCTTCAAGTTCACAAAAACCAATTTCATGCATGATTTCTCTATAAAGCTCATAAGGAATATCACTTGAACGTGCACCAATATGACATAAACAATAATAGCAATGATCACATATCCTATTAGAAAGCATAGGAACACTAGGTTTCCTAGATCTACTAGGATGTGAAATAATATTAGACGCATCTTCATAGAAGATAATGTGTCTATCTTCTACACTTTAAGAGACAAGTTCTTTAACTATTGCTACTGTAGGTTCAACCATTATTTATTCATCAGGTTCTATAGATTTATTTGTACTTTTGTTAACCACACTAGCTATAATAGAATGATCCTTTACCTTAGCAGGGAAAGGCATTTTCTCAATATAAGGTTCAAGCACAACAAGATCAACGGTATGAACTTCTATATTTCTAGCAGGAACACAATTAACAATATCTTTATAAGGTGCATGGTATTTGTTCCACTCCTTTTTGTGAATATCAAGATAGGAGGAAAAAGCGTTAAAACAGTTTGCAAAGATTTGAGAGTCATGGCCATAAACAATACTAACATTACGAAAATCATAAGTTTCCATAAAAGATTTAATGCATTCATAATCATAATTTATACCTGACTTTCTGCCTTTGTCATTCTCCCATCCTTCAGTATTTTCATGAATACGGTCATAAAGATCCCATTTAGCTTCTCCTTTCATACGTGTGAATGATCCAGAACAAGAACCATCCAATAAATCCTTATCATGAAGAGAAATCCTAGCATAAAAGTTATTGGTTACAATATTACCGGGGAGCTCATGAATGGGACATTTTAGCATTAATAACTTCAGTATCCCCCAAGCTTGGGAAATACTCTTTCCATCATGGGCCAGAAATTGTATATTTCATTCCGATCCTTATGAATCTCACTGGGAGGATAGAATTTAGAATAAAAGAGAGGTACAATTTCCTCCCATCCAATAGATCAGCCATTCTTCAGCATTTTAAACCATTCCACAACGCTGCCCTTCAGTGATAAAGAGAATAGCCTCCTCTTAACTTGGTCCACTGAAATACCTGCACACGTGAACAACTTGCATAATTCATGTATAAAGAGTAAATGATCACCAGGATGGACGGTTCCATCTCCAAAATAGCATTTATCCATAACACGTCACTAGTAGGAAACATGCCATAGACACCACCCAAATATTGACGATGATCAAGAAGATGATCATGATAGTCATGCAACATACACCACAAGAAGAAGCAGAACTACGCTACGTAGGCATGGTCTTCCATTCAAAAGAAGAAGTCATGATGTGGGGCTAAATTATGCAACGGCAACCAAAAAAGGAAAAAGATTAAACGCTGATGTATGCGACGAAGCTATGTATATATCTATTTGCATTGTATGCGTCGAAACTATGTATATGGATCAACTGATGTGATGTGCACTTATTATAAATTTAATATACCTATCTGTTTTGTATTTGAAATGTGTGGAGTTATTATTTGAAACAACTGAAAACATAAAGGAAATCATGGAAAACAACTAAAAACATATGGGAAATAATGGAAAACAACTGATAACAAAATAATGAAAAGATAAAGGAAACAAGAGAAAACATAAAGGAAATAAAACAAGAGAAAACATAAAGGAAATAATGGAAAAAAATAAAACAATAGAAAACAAAATAAAACAAGAGAAAACAAAAAAGGAAATAAGAGAAAACGAAATAAAACTATAGAAATAATGAAAAGAGAAAGAAACAAGAGAAAACATAAAGAAAATAATGGAAAACAAAATAAAACAATAGAAAAATAAAGGAAAACAATAGAAAACAAGAGAAAACAAAAAGGAAATAATGGAAAACAAAATATAACAATAGAAAACATAAAGGAAACAAGAGAAAACAAAAAGGAAATAATGGAAAACAAAATAAAACAATAGAAAACATAAAGGAAAACAATAGAAAACATAAAGGAAACAAGAGAGAACAAAAAGGAAATAATGGTAAAGAAAATAATATAATAGAAAACATAAAGGAAAATATTTTAAAATTTGTATTATTTGAATAATTTGTAATGTGTTCGAGTTATTATAAATGAAATGCATTTTAATAATTTAAACAAATAAAGAATAGAAAAAAGGAGAAAGCACTAGCGCTGGCGAACAACCCACTGGTTCGCCAACGCTAAATTACCGCTGTGCGACAACGCTTGTTCGCAAGCGGTAAATTAGCGGTGACGAACCAATGGGGTTGCTCGCCATCGCTAGTTGAGTGATGTGCCAGTTACATGCCCCCGCCCTCTCCCTACGAGCCGTTCGCGCCTAGGGACTTGGTTGTTTTTTCGACGTCGACGCACGCGTGCGTGAACCCCCTGCCTTTGTCTCCGGCGACCACCTCGTCTTCCCAGACCCTTCCTCGGACACCACCGCATAACCCTCCCCTCTCCAGCGCCTTCCTCAGCCACCAGCGCCCTCGAGCTCCCCTCAGCTCTCTCCTGAGCGCCGCCCTGCCTCGACCACTGCCCCCACTGTCGGCCACCACTGCGCCCTGGCCCGCTCCGGCCACCGCAGCTGCGCCGAGGAGCTCCAGCAAGCTCACCCGAGTCCCCTCCCCTCCTTCTCGGCCTCCACTGCTGCGTAGAGGGGTTTGGCACCTCCTTGCTCCTCCTGTGTGCTCCTTGCCTACAACGTGTTCGACAAAATACCTCAAAGAGGTTTTTTTTTTATGTTTTTTCTACTATTTTTGTTATTTTTGGATGTGAGGGGTGGATATTTTATATGGTGGAAGCATGTGATGGTGGTTATGTATCGATGTGATGTGATGGTGGTGATGTGGTGGCGGTGGTGTCAATGGCGGTGATGGTGGTGTGGATGTGTGGTGGATGTGTGGGCCCACATTCGTGTGGATGTCAATACTTGGGATGATATGGTGATACAGGGTGAGATTTTATGTGCAGGTACCCCACATGAGGCCCTTGATTGCCGGAATGTTGATTAATTTCCGTTTCGGCAAATTTGGGTACTCCATTTGTGATATTTTTAGCAAAGGTCATGCCAAAATTTTCGTAAATTTATCATATGTTAGAGTGCCCGGAAAATTTGGACTCGTATGGGTATATATCGGTTAAATTCCAGGATATGCTGAACTAACTTTGGCTATTCTCTCATTAGATATGGCTCACAACGACGAGGCGGGTGGTTCTGGGACCGGACGCGGGGACGATGATGTGTGGTTGTCGATACTTGCCACCGGAGGAGGAACCCTAGTTTTGGGACCGAAGGCGGAGACTCACGGTGATGCAGACAACGAGATGGATGAACCCATTTGTCAGGAGGCGCCCACCGATACAACGGCTGGAGAAGGTCAAACCGGCAGTGGCACCGATGATACCACATCCGGTAGATAGGCAACGCGTAAGCGCAAAGAAAGACGACCAAACCAGCTCGGCACCGTCCGGCAAGAGTTCACAGAAGTGAACCGCAAAATTGGTCCTCCTATCCGGTCGGAGGAGTACGTTAGAGGGTATGGAAACCAGATAAGATGCATTGCTCGAGACTTTGGCAACGTTAATACGGGCGAGCTCAAAGATAAATAAAACAAGGCTATGGCCGCCCTGCTCATTGAGAAGCTGCACACATGGTACAAGTTCTCGTCTCCTTACGACAACCGGGATCTGAAGAGCAATGTCGTAAACTCCTTAGCACTCCGGAAGTTCACTAAGGCGCTTACAACTTAGAGATCCAATTTGTGGGAGATGATTGATGAGGGTAATGGTTTCGATGAGATCCATAAAATGTGGCCCTCCATTTCGTAGGAAGACTTGACCAAATTCAAGGCCGATGAACTCAAACCGGAAAGGCTGGCGCTGAGGAAATGGGGAAAGATTTCCGAGAGAAGAACATAGGTCCGCACATCTCGGAAGCCGGGGTTACCTTGGAAAGGAGAAAATTTGGGCTAAGCAGGATGTGCAGAGGAAAGGGCCGGACCCATATGACAAGATCACAGACCCACAGGTGAGAAATTTTGTTATGTCCCATTATAGGGAAGATCCCCCAAACCCGACGATCTTATGTTGAACAAGAAGGTCAAAGAGCTCAAGCATAAATATCTCAAAGAAGAAGAAAAAAACGACTTGCTCACTCTGACGCGGGGTCCTCGGGGACAACGAATAAGGACCCTTATGACACCCCTTTTATTAGGGCGCGTAACATGATGAAGGGAGTGGCCACAGAGAAGAAGCCTCATCGTGGCCATGTGCATGGCGCAAGAAAGGGTCATCGACATACGCACTACTACCCGGACACCAAGGACAAGAGAAAGGAGCGGAAGACGTGCCAGAGAAAACGAATGACCAGCTTGTGAACAAGAGGGTCGACACCCTCCTTCCTAGCATCTGTGCGTCCGCCGCTCAGTCCTTCGGGTCTTGGATGGATGGTGGAAGACAAGGAACTCCCCCCATGATCCTTATATACCCCATTGTGGCACCTGTTGCGCAGAACGAGGCCCCCATTGTGGCGCCTATTGCGTAGAACAAGGCCGCCAACCCTGAGCCGCATGGTCGTGAAGATCCATCGCTGCCCCGCCACGTCTATGCCACGCCAACGACCCAAAGCGGTCCATCGCCCTTGGCCGAGCTCAATGCCCTCCAGGTAATTCAGCATCCACAACTTAAATATATATTATCACTTCATTCGCGACGGCCTCAATCTCTAATAACGACCGCGTGACGTTTCGCAGGCTGACGAGACAGGATGCACATTGCTCCTCCATGTGAACGTCGAGTTAAAGTGCTTGGCTAAAGAAAAGATCATCACACCTCTCAACCGCATGTCCCACGTCGTGGTATGCCTGGCGACGTGTTGAGGGTGACATTGAGTCGGGTGCTCCCGGGTTGTGATGCTCTCGATCCTTGATATGTCTCCAATGTATCTATAATTTATGATGCTCCATGATGATATTATGCCAATTGCTACATGTTTTCTCCCTTATTTATAGCATTTTTACACGTATTCCGGGACTAATCTATTAACAATATGCCACAGAGCCAGTTCCCTGTTTTCTGCTGTTTTTAGTTTTAGAAAAGCTGTTCCGGAAATATTCTCGGAACTAAAAAATTCGAAAGCCAGAATTCTTAGAAGTCCCGAAGAGCCCCGGAGGGGGGCCACAGGGTGGCCACACCATGGGGTGGCGCGGGTCCCCCTAGCCGCGCCACCTAGGGGTGTGGGTCCCTTGGCCACCCCCCGGCATCGCCCTTTCGCCTATATATACTCCCCCGAGGGAAAACCCTAAAAAGATTGACCTTTTCCACAAAATACATCCGTAGCTCCGCCGCCGCCGCTGACAAGTTTCGGGGGACGGATATCTGTTACGGCACCCTGCCGGGACGGGGAAGTGCCCCCGGAAGTCATCTCCATCGACTCCACTGCCATCTCCATCGCTGTTGCTGTCTCCTATGATGAAGAGGGAGTAGTTCTCCCCCTGAGGCTGAGGGCTCTACCGATAGCTATGTGGTTCATTTCTCTCTCCCATGGTGTGATCTATATGTGATCATGAGCTTTGTAATCTATTTGAATTTGTAGATGTTACTCTTCATCTTTTGCTACTCAAGTGCTTTATTAATATGAACTATGGAGTCACCTTGTATCGCAGTGTGAAGGTGAGAGTGTGCACAACGTGTGTGTCTCCTCTATGAATTGTGGTGTTTGTCTAGTACCTTCTGGGGCGCTCATAGTGATAGCGTGGGGTTAACCAGACATGGGGATGCTTACTTTTAGGAATGTTTTTTGCAGCCCTACGCAATGATTAGTGTTTGTTATCCAACCAGAGTGGTTAATAGTAGCATAGTAAAGAGAAGATATCTAGTTATTCGATTATGTGATCATTGTTGGGAGTGTCCACAAGTGAAAGTAGGATCCCTAGGACTTATTTCCAAGCATTGAAACACCATTTTCCGCATGTTTTGCTACATGTTTGCTTGCTGCCATATTTATTTCAGATTTCTATTATCACTTATTATCATCCATATTACTTTTCATTGTACTCTCTCTTCGCCGAACTAGTGCACCTATACAACTAACAGTTGTATTAGGTGTGTTGGGGCCACAAGAGACTTCTTGTATCTTGATTGCAGGGTTGCTTGAGAGGGATATCTTTGACCTCTACCTCCCTGAGTTCGATAAACATTGGCTGATCCACTCAAGGGAAACATGCTGCTATTCTACAAACCTCTACACTTGGAGGCCCAACACTGTCTACAAGAATAGAAGCGACGTAGACATCTAGCTCTTTTCTGGCGCCGTTGCCGGGGAGGTAAGGTAAAAGGTACTCACATCCTCAGGGTGTGAGTGCTCGAAGTTAGTTCCTTTAGATTCTGCAATTATATATTTTTGTTTCTTGTTTTCACTAGTTAGGCTTATTTTTACTTGTTGCTTGTTTTTATTTTTACTCGTTAGTCCTAATGGAAAACAACAAATATATGAGAGAGCTTTATTTGCATTCTAGTAGCAATGTTATTAGCATTAATTATTTGGATACCATTATTTCTAGTACTATGGAAAATTCTAAGCTTGGGGAATCTAGTTTTTATAAACTTTTTAGTTTTCCAGCTTCAGAGGAGAAAATTTGCTCTGATGATACTTTATCTCCCATATATGATGAACCCAATGATGCCTGTGATATTTTAAATCCTCCTACTGAAAGCATTCCTTTTAAAATACCCAAGAAAGTTGTTGAACTTGTCATGGATAACCGCTATTTTGGAGATGGAATTGTCCATCCTAGTGATCGTTTGCACTTTATGCATAAATTATGCGAGTTATTCAAGTGTGCAGGTATCTCAACGGACCAAGTTAAGAGGAGGCTATTCCCTTTGTCACTTGACTACAAATCAAGGGAGTGGTATAAACTGCTAGATGATCCTTATCTTTTGGAGTGGAAGGAACTTGAATCTCTCTTTTACTCTAAATTTTATCCTTCTCATGAACTATATTTATATAGTAATTACATTTATAATTTTTGGACTTATGATGGAGAAAGCATTTCCCAAGCTTGGGGAGTACTAAAAACATTAATACTCAAATGTCCTAACCATGAGCTTCCTGAGGAAATAATTGTTACTAATTTTTATGCAAGGCTTTCAGGACATTGGAAGGATTATCTAGATGCCTGTTCAAAGGGTTCTTTCTGTAGTAAGAAGGTAGAAGTTGAGTGGGATCTTCTTGAGAGTATTCGAATCAATAGTGAATATTGGAATAACAACAAAGGTAAAGACTCAGGTATAAACTATGAGTATGATTGCATTAAGACTTTTGCTGAAACTGCTGATTTTCATGAGCTTAATGCTAAATATGGTCTTGATCCTCAAATAGCCGTCAGTTGGTATAGATCTTTTGCTTCTTATATTAATCTTCCTAAAAATGGGGACATATATCATGAACCTTTTAAAGACACTTGCATGAAAAATGAAATTGTTATTGATGATTGCAATAAACATGCTCAAACTTCTGAAAGTACTATTTCTTATAAGCATGTTAATTTATGTGGAGCACTTAGACCTTGTGAAAAGAATCAAAATGAAGAATAATATTGTATCCATCATAGGAATGAAAAAACTAGAATGTGGAATAGGGCTCTAAATGATCTTGGTGAAAAAGTTTGTGGCCTCTATCCATTTATTTGTGAATTTTGCTATAAAGTGGGTCATTTTAATTTTCAATGCTCATGCCATGATTGTAGCCTTTTGAATCCTATGAGTACAAAATTTTTGTATTGTGACGACATGATCACCCCTAATGAGCATGATGAACTTACATTATTTTTGGGGTGTGAAGAGTTATTAAGAAAAACTTCTTTGGTAGATATGAGTGCTCTTGATATGAATAGTGTCCTGCATGGTTGTCATCTTTATTGTGTTAATAATTTCCACACAAATACTTACATACAAAATATTATAAAAGAGGAGAATTTACCAAAATATGAAAAGGGTAATATTTGTTTCCATCTTATTAATGAAAGGAGGAATCCTCCTAAGTTCTTTCTATTTTTTCTGACAATAAACCAGGGTATGTGGAGATGCTTCCTTTCAGGCCTCTCCCTCCTACAGAGAGTAAGAAGAAGAAGAATAGGAGTAAAAGGAGAGAGGTAACGGTATCTCCCCGTAAGCATGTTGCTCCCATTATAGTTTTTGATGAGTCTAAACTCGATGATCTTCCTATGCCTGTTATTTATGAAAGTGATCATGATTGGGAGAAACATACTACTTCTGATATTGAAAATCTCTTTGGTACCAATTCTGAAAATGATTATAATTTATGTACTATTTGTACCATCCATGTTCCTTCCAATGATGATAAAGAAAGCTCTGAGCTTGTGGATGATGTGTTTGAAAATCCTTTTGCTACTGATGATTGTATGCTTGATACATCTCTTTCTAGTAAAAATGATGATATTTCTTATGATGATACTATGCCTCCAGTCTTTGATAACTATTATAAAATATGCTATAACATAGGCTATGATTACAATTATTCTTATGAAACTTGTCATAGTTATGGAGGGATTACCCAAAACCATCTCCCTAATATAAAACTTGTCTATCATGTTGGAGTTCTTCATGATGATTGCATTGATAAATATGATATTTTCAGTCCACCTACTATTGCGTAGAAAATTAATTATGATTGCAAAATTGCTCCTGTATTTAATGATTATGGTGATGAGAATAATAATGATAGCTATTTTGTTGAATTTTCTCCCACTGCTATTAATAAGAATGACTATGCTTATGTGGAGAGTATTAATTCTTTTATGCATGTGGCTCATGATAAGAATGTTTCTTGTGATAGTTATATTGTTAATTTTATTCATGATGCTACTGAAAGTTATTATTAGAGAGGGAAACATGGTTTTTGCATCTCAACAATATTAAGTTTCCCCTCTTTATGTTGAAAATTATGAAGTTGCACTTGTTTTTCTTTCCTATGCTTGTTGCTTTGTGTTTTCATGACTTGTTTTTCTAGAATATTATTTTTTCATAGGAAGTGGGTTAGACTTTTTATTTTACATTTGCTTCTTGATTCTCTCTTTTGCCTCAATTCATATTTCTCATGTGAGCATCTTCTATCATGCACTTCTTGGGAGATAACCCATGTTTATATTTTTGCATTGTTTTTCTCTGTTTTTTTTTGAGTCAAGGGGTTGTATACTTCTGTAGAAACTCCTTTGTATCTTTATTTTCATGTTTTAGTAGTGCCAAGTAAAGTTTCTGACGAAAGTTGGAGTTGGTTTTCGGATTTCTGCGAAGAAAACAGATTTCTGCTGTCCACCGTAAAACATCATATAAAATCCTGGAAGATTAGAATGATCTTAAATTTTTGTGCTTATTCCTCAGATAATTCCGCAACTTTTCTTATTTTACCACTTGTTGATTTGAGCAACATAAGATTTTCGAAAAAATCATCTTTACCTGCTGTCCTACTTTGACAGATTTCTGCCAATAATTGCATTTGCATCTTAATCTCTTTCTTTTGGTGTTCTTTTGAGAAAACGAGTTTTAAAAGAAGTTGTGACAATATCTAATGTGTTTATGAGTGTTAGGATTGTTTTTAAACTGAACCATGTGAATTTATTATTTTGATTGCACTAACGTTGCTAATGAAGACTGTGAGAAGTTTGGTGTGAAGGAAGTTTTCAAGGGTCAAGAGAAGAGGATGATATGACGTGATCAAGAAGAGTGAAGATAATAAGCTTGGGGATGCCCCGGTAGTACATCCCAACAAATTCCAAGAAGACTCAAGCATATAAGCTTGGGGATGCCCAATGCATCCCCTTCTTCGTCGACAAATTATTAGGTCACTTCTAGTGAAATTAATAGGTGCGCCACAGAATTGTTCCATGGTGCGCCACAGAAATAGGTGCAGTATTTCAAAATTTAAATTGTTTCTGGTATAAATACCAGGTATAATACAGTATTTATACAGTTTGAATACAGGCAGTGATATTTGACAAATATATAAACATAGAAGTGATATTTGACAAAGATATAAGCCACACATGCATTACTCGATAATAACATAATATACAATAGTGATCCATAGTGCAAAAGTATCAAATTTTGTTCATCGAACATCATCGAACATAGTGATACATAGTCAAACATCATCGAAATGCCACCACATAGTTCATCGAACATGACACCACATAGTTACTCGATAAGGCCTAAGCTAAGATGTAATAGACTACAAGCACGTCGACGATGGTGAGCAAGAACGGTAGCTTGATGGAGGTCTTCATCTTGTTCTTCTGTTTTGACTGGTGGTCCCTCCACTTCGCAACCGCCTCGTGTCTAGTCTTGTATCCTTTATAGCAGTTGCCGCTGAACTTGTCGACCTGTGCTTTACAGTCCTTCCACTCGTCATAGACTCCTGGAACCCGACCCTCGAACACCACGTAGTACGTCATCTATATAGATAGACACAAAGCATATTAGTAAGTATAATGCAAAAAACAACTAAGGCATATATTTTCACCAAAAACAACTAAGGAATATGAATGCTACTTCCAGTTTAGGTTTCAGTTAAAAGTTTCAGTTTCGTTTCAAGTTTCAGTTTGAAAATTCATTGTTTCAAACTTCAAATTTCAGTATGAAATATTGGATGCTAGAGAATGAAATATTGCTACTGCTCAAGTTATATCGGCACAATCTATGATTTTTTGGGTCTTCTAATGGCAGAGAATGTCAAAGGCACATTATATCAAGCGATATAGTGTCATGATGGCATCACGCTTCATCAGTTCATCGATGAAGTGCTTTTATGAGTACTCCAAATAATCAAGCAAAAAAGAAAAGGTACTTATGAACTTATACAAACTCTTTTTTTGTATTTGCCTTGATTCTGTTCGCATCAATGTGTGCAATTAAACAACTAATGTACTCCTGAATGTAATAATCCACCTAAATAATAATGTAGTACACCTATTGGACCATGCCATGCCATAAAAAAATAACTCAATGTAGTGCCTATATTTAGGGTTCAGACAACACTTATTGTAATTTCAGTTATTGATTACTGCTTGATGATTACAAGTTATTCTAGACTGAAACAGTGGCTACTTGATAACACAAACTTGCTTGTAATAGTAGCTAGCTAGGCATATATATATAAGTTAAGCAAATTTTGTTAAACAAACTAATAGTAGCTAGCTACGCACAACTCGATCAACGATACCTCTTCTGGAGAGGCGCTGAAAACGGCTTATATAGCTCCTTCGTCATCCACGACCTACGATCAGCCTGCCGCTCTAGGCGTTCCTGGATATCCCTCTGGCATAACCCTATGGGCTGGTTCAAGGACCCTCCCTTTTTGTTGACATCTTCAATGATTATCTCCGACAACTTGACTTTGATACGATGAAAATCTTGCATAAGATCTTCCTGTGAGATTTCCCCCGCCATTTTATTGGACCAGTCTCGGAGTTTAGAAGGATGATTCATATTATTTGCATCGCGGACAATCCCTTTGAGGTGATGGAGGGCATAGAAGGCCTCCTTCGTGCTCCAAGCCGGCTGCTTGATGCAGGGGAACTCGGTCACGTGCTTGAACCCGTATTTGCCAGTAGCCGGCCTGATACATTCTTGTTTCTTTTCGAATGTGCCTCCATTTTGGGCGTAGCCGTTGAGAGCCTCATCGAGAACACTCCTTATTCTGGTGTAGTCTTTCTTCTTCGTCTTATTCGACGAGTCGAAGTACTCGGCTAGTGACCACTTTGGGCAAAGCACGATGAGTGTGCAGTATGTGTCCCTGCTCAACACATGCAATCGAATCCAGGATAAGCAATGGATGAAATCTAGAAAAAAAAACATTAGCTACGACGGTCGCGAGACTTACTCGGGAAAGACAGGCAAAAGAATGTCCCTCTTGTTCTCACTGTTTCTCAACATGAAGCTCTCGAGGTACTTCACTGCCTTGGTCCGTGAACTTGATCCTTCCTCCAACTGGCTATCACGCATGTAGTAGGGATCCGCTACCATAACGTACGGGGGTAACTCTCGCTGGATCTGCAGCTGAGCATTGAGCGCGTATAGGCGGACCAAGTTATAGTCCAGCCGTCTCGAGTGAAACAGATTGAAGATATCCTCGTACGCTATGAAGAACAGTCCCGCGGGGTCTTCATGGACGAAGTCCGGGCCCTCTGGCATCTTGACCACGAACGCCGGGTAATTTGGAGACTCTTCTTTAAGAAGGAGGCCCTCTAGCATCACGATAATGTTCTGCAATGTGAGCATTGGTCCAGTTGCCCCGTGTATCTTGTCCGGACCCAGTATCGGTTTCCCAGCTTCATGCAAGCGGGTCAAGCCATCCTTACGGGGTCGTACCACGGCGTCGGCCAAGATCTTAGTATGCTGGACCTTTTTAGCAGGTCTCTTCCTAATCTTCTTGCTGGCGGTGGCTTGATCTGCTGCGGGAGCTGGGGGTGCGGGAGCTGGGCTTGATCCTGTAGCATCTTGAGCTACCTCACGCCGATCGATTTCCGGGTGATAACGTCGAAAAAGTTGCAAAGGCCAAACAACGTATCACGGACATGCTCGTCCATTATCCCTCCGATCGCAACATGAAGTATTTGCGTCATGAGCACATGACAATCGTGAGACTTCATCCCGGTGAACCTCTTCTTCGCTAAGTCCAGATATCTGCTTATACTCCCTGAGTATCCGTGAGGAACTTTGACTTCTAGGAGGCACCTGAAAAACTGCTCAAGCTCCGGCGGACTCAATGTGAAGCAGGCAGCGGGAAGCACCACGGTGTTCTTCTTAGACTTTTTGCGGGGAGGACGTTGAGTCCCTTCCGTCTTATCCTCATCGTTATCATCATCATCACTATCGGCGGGGACCTGTAGATTTTTCCTAATGCCAAAATGTTTTAGATCGCATCTTGCTTTCGGCCCATCCTTGGACTTCTCCGAATTGCAAATAGTGCCAAGCAGACTCTCCGTAACGTTCTTTGTAATGTGCATGACATCAAGGCTATGAGGCGCGTGGAGGACCGACCAGTACTCCAAGTCGTGGAAAACAGACCTTGCTTTCCATACACCCAGCAGCGGCTCTGGCTTGGGTCGCTTCTTTCACGGCGAAGGGCACTCGTCCCAATTTTTCAGAAGCTCGTCGATTTCTTCGCCGCTCCTCGTGCGCGGGGCTCCATCGGGCTCGTCTTTACCATTGAACAACTCACCGCGTTTTCTCAACGGGTGATCCAGGCGAAGCCACCTTCGAGCCCCTGGGTACACGGTTTTCGAAGACCCAGGATCCCTTGGTAGCTGGAGATGCGGGGTCCCATCCATGCACTTCACGCAGCCGCAGAATCCGTGGCCGACCTGGACAGATACATACGTGTAACCAGGATAGTCTGTGACCGTCGTCAGCAACGCGGCTCTCATATGGAAATAATCTCTAGTGTATGCGTCCCACGTACGGGGTGGCGTCTTCCACAACGTGTCTAACTCGTCTTTCAGCAGCCCGAGATACAAATGCATGTCGACACCTGGTTGTTTTGGCCCCTGGATGAGAATACTCAAGTGTATGTACTTTTGCTTGGTGCACGGCCACGGGGGTAGGTTGTAAGGCCATACAAACACGGGCCAGCTGCTATGTGTGCTACTCTGGTTACCGAACGGATTAAGTCCATCGGTGCTCATACCCAGCCTGACGTTCCTCGCCTCGCCCCCAAAACTCGGGAAAGCTATGTCCAATGCTTCCCACTGGGCAGCGTCTGCAGGATGTGTCATGATATAGCCCTTCTCCGGATCTTCTTCCGGCTTCTCCCTTTTCGCGTGCCATTGCATGAGCTTTGCTTCCTTAGGGTCCACGTAGTACCGTTGAAGACGGGGAGTGATAGGAAAGTACCATACCACTTTTCGAGGAATTTTCTTGTTGTTGGTTCCACACTTGTATCGTCCGTGGCCGCACTTCGGACATGTGGTTGTGTCCTTGTACTCCCCCCGATAAATTACACAATCATTGATGCAGGCGTGAATTTTTTCGTGAGGTAGGTCAAGAGGGCACACGACTTTCTTAGCCTCGTTGATACTGCTTGGCAATGTGTTCCCCTCGGGAAGGCGATCGTGCCAGAATTTCAAGTTCTTGTTGAAGCTCGAGTCGGTCCATTTGTTTTGCGTCTTCATCTTCAGAGCAGCAAGCGTTACATGCAACCTCGTATCCTCGGGGCGGCACCCAGGAAACAACGGAGTCACCCCGTCTATCTCCATTTGCTCCAGCTTGGCTTTGTCCCTAGCTGCAGCTATGTCGTTGCTCGTCTCCTTAAGCAGCAGATCCTGAACATGAGAGTCCCGCAAGGCAGAAATTAGCGGGGTCTCCGTGTTCACGCCTTCATCGTCATGTCGATCTTCTCCGCCGACATATCCTTCTTCATGATGATCTTCTTCGCCGTCATTTCCTTCGTCACCTCGCTCGCCCTCTTCTTCGTGCACAACTTTTGCTGCCGGCGGTGCCACGTGGTTGCGGTCGTCAAAGAAACCGCGTCTGAGAAGGTGCTCCTCCAATTGTCCGGAATCAGGGTCAATCCAGCGCACGAGTTTGCATGATCGACACAGACATCTTATCTGCCGCCTGTTGCACCGAATCATGTCCGCCTTCGCGTCTTTCTTGTATCTAGCGATTCGAGCAGAGCTCATTTCTAGTACCATGGTTGGCCTGCACAGACACATAGAGAGCAGAAAATTAGAACCACAACATGCATGCATAGTCGCCGGAAAAATTCGGCATGACCTCTCCTATAAGTAGGACATATGGGGTGCAAAAGTTTGCCGAAATGGAAGTGAATCAACATTTCGGCAAACATCCATGCACCATGACCGCCCACACGCGTGACAATCGATCGTTCCACCTGCACATGCATGACAAACACCCATACACATCGATCGATGGCCACACGAGACATATGCACCTCCAACTATACTCACCTAGTAGATTCGATACCGACACGCGAAAAGAGCGAGGAGAGGGAGGGACCGGAGTATAGATGCAAGTAATTAGGCCCCTCCCAACAACAAGAAACTTCACCAACAATTATGCATCGAATAAATAGGTTCACCTACCAAAAAAGGAGAATTAAATGTGTAAAAATGGAGTGGAGAGAAGGGGGGGGGCGAGTGAGCAACATCCACTTGGAATGAAGTGAGTGGGGGAGGGGGGGGGGGAGAGAGGGGGGGCTGCCATCTTTATGTGCACAGTGCGCATATTCTGTGGTGCACCTGTAAGCTATTCTGTGGCGCACTGTGCTGCTGCGCCACAGAAACACCATATTCTGTGGCGCATTGCGAGAGATGCGCCACAGAATATGGTGTTTCTGTGGCGCAGCAGGACAGTGCGCCACAGAAGTGGCCCTTTCTGTGGCGCACGGGTTAGCATGCGCCATAAAACTATGGCCTCTGACACCCAGCCCAATGATTGGGGTGGGCCCCGCACACTTTCTGTGGCGCACATCTAACCCATGCGCCACAAAAATGGGGATTTCTGTGGCGCACCCTTGGCCATGCGCCACAAAATAATCTTTCTGTGGCGCACCAAGTCATGATGCGCCACAGAATCCATTCCATAGAATGGAATTTCTGTACTAGTGTACTCTCATGTTTGCTTGCTGTAGCATTTGGAGAGTTTTTGTTAAAGCATGTTTTGTATGGTGCTTGTTGGGAAAAGAAATTGCTGCTTGAGGTAGAATTTATAAAGGTGCGTAGAAGCTTGTATAGACTGTGGCTACAAATTTTTCATGCCATGCTAAATGTTATTTTAGTTTTAAAGCCTTGTGTTTATTGAGTAGCATGAATAGCCTCAAATATCTAAGAGTGTTTAATATGCCCTGAAAGATTCATGAGTTGTTTTTGTCATAGTAAAGCATAAATTTATGGTATTCTCCTTCGAATGTTTTATTTGGTTGAGTTGGCGCATGCTCACACCATGTTTATGACTATGAACCAGTCACGAATAGCCTCCATGACCATTTAGTTTTTGAACTTGTGATACCGCTTATGCTTTAATTAATGATGTTTATGTCGCTATGCATGATTATGGCTCTTGTACTCTCTTGATTTGTCGCTCACAGTTTTTTGCTAGCCTCCACATGTACTGAGTATGAGATCTACTCGAGCATCCAACTACCTAAAACCAAAGTTTTCCCATTGTGTCCACCATACCTACCTACATGTGGTATTTAATTGCCACTCCAAGTAAATTGCTCATGTGCTACCTTTAAAACTTTCAAAATTACTCATGTTTTGTGTTCCTGTTTTTTCTCATGAGGACGTCAATAGGACTAGTGGCTTCATCCTCTTATGCAAATGATAGAAGAGCTGGCAATGGGTCCCCAGCCCCAAATTAATGCAAACAAATTCTCTTTACTATTTTTTCCCCTGATGTAGTCAGGTCGTGACCCTCGATCAAACCATCCTTGCCCTCTTCTCAAAACAGGCGTTCGATGTACGGATCATCGCCGCGGGGGTGGGAATTGCAAATTGGAATTGGAAGGTTTGACAGCCAAGGAGCGGCAAATAAGTCTTCCTTCTTACAATAGAGAAAAACTCCTCCCCAAATCATGCTTGCATTTTTCATTGCACACGATCAGTCAAAGCATAATTGTGTAAAAAAAAGAAAGAGGGATGACCTTCTACCCAAATGCGTCCTTCATATGGGAGCCTCTCTTGTTAATCCAGTTGGCTTGTGACGTATTGTATTGCCTGTTTACCATTTGTTGACATTAACATACACCTCTCCTAAAATATAGACACTCCTCCACGGTATGTGATTGTTGGCAGGCACCCGAGGATTCGGTTAGCTATGGTTTGTGAAAGATGGATGGAAGGAGTGTCAAACTTTTAATACCTCTGTTTAATAAAATAAAAAGCTCTAGCACATGAGTGATCCATGCTTCCCTCCGCAAAGGGCCTTTCTTTTACTTTTATGTTGAGTCTCCATCTTCTGAGTTCTATGTGCATTTGTCCCATAAACATCAATAATTGCTTCATAATGTGATATTATTTGTTCTTAAATTATTTGTTCTAGTCTTCCTCATGAACTTTGAAGGTGTCCTAGCATTTATGTTTTGTCCCACTCTTAAGGACTAGCGAAATACCACTTTGCCATGCTTTCTCTATACCTGAAACAAACGTTTATCTTTCTTTGCATTATTATCCATGATCCTTTATTTAAGATACTATTGATGATGCAAAGTGATTGCTATGATTTATTATTAAAGTTCTATTTATCATGTTTGTGTCCGAAGTTCTATGATCTCAGCGTACATATGCTTTTACATTATAATGATCAAGTTTATGATAAGTAGCATGTCACCTCAGAAATTATTGTGTTTTATCGTTTACCTACTCGAGGACGAGTAGGAACTAAGCTTGGGGACGCTTGATACGTCTCCAACGTATCTATAATTTCTGATGCTCCATGATGATATTATGCCAATTGCTACATGTTTTCTCCCTTATTTAGCATTTTTACACGTTTTCCGGGAGTACCTATTAAAAAGATGCCACAGAGCCAGTCCCCTGTTTTCGGCTGTTTTTTTTTTTAGAAAAGTTGTTCTGGAAATATTATCGAAATTGAAAAACTCGAAAGCCAGAAGTCTTAGAAGCCCCGGAAGCTTCCAGAAGACCCAAAGAGCCTCGGAGGTGGACCACACCATGGGATGGCGCGGGTCCCCCTGGCCACGCCACCTAGGTGTGTGGGTCCCCTGGGCACCCACCGGCATCGCCCTTTCGCCTATATATACTCCCCCGAGGGAAAACCCTGAAAAGATCGACCTTTTCCACAAATTACATCCGTAGCTACGCCGCCGCCGCCGACAAGTTTCGGGGGACAGATCTCTGTTCTGGCACCCTGCAGGGACGGGGAAGTGCCCCCGGAAGTCATCTCCATTGACTCCACCGCCATCTCCATCGCTATTCCTGTCTCCTATGATGAGGAGTGAGTAGTTTTCCCCCGAGTCTGAGGGCTCTACCGGTAGCTATGTGATTCATCTCTCTCTCCCATGGTGTGATCTATATGTGATCATGAGCTTTGTAATCTATTTGAATTCGTAGATGTTACTCTTCATCTTTTGGTACTCAAGTGCTTTATTAATATGAACTATGGAGTCACCTTGTATCGCAGTGTGAAGGTGACAGTGTGCACATCGTGTGTGTCTCCTCTATGAATTGTGGTGTTTGTCTAGTACCTTGTGGGGCGCTCATAGTGACAGTGTGGGGTTAACTAGACATGGGAATGCTTACTTTAAGGATTTTTTTTGCAGCCCTACGCAATGATTAGTGTTTGTTATCCAACCAGAGTGGTTAAGAGTAGCATAGTGAAGAGAATATATCTAGTTATTCGATTATGTGATCATTATTGAGAGTGTCCACTAGTGAATGTAGGATCCCTAGGCCTTATTTCCATGCATTGAAACACCATTTTCCGCCCGTTCTGCTACATGTTTGCTTGCTGCCATATTTATTTCAGATAGCTATTATCACTTATTATCATCCATATCACTTGCATTTTACTCTCTCTTTGCCGAACTAGTGAACCTATACAACTGACAATTGTATTAGGTGTGTTGGGGACACAATAGACTTCTTGTATCTTGATTGTATGGTTGCTTGAGAGGGATATCTTTGACTTCTACCTCTCCGAGTTTGATAAACCTTGGGTGATGCACTTAAGGGAAATTTGCTGCTGTTCTATAAATCTCTGCACTTGAAGGCCCAACACTGTCTACAAGAATAGAAGCGTGCGTAGAAATCAAGCCTCCGAACCAACCCCCCAATGTCGACAGCGAGTTAAACTTGGAGCAGTGCTTGGTTTGGCCATTGACATGGCCAAAATAGCTAGTTCGTTTGGACACTACTCCTGTCAACACTCCAACACCCGTCGAGGGATCGGGGCACCCAAGCCAACAAAAGGATTTCTCACCTGCAAAGTCCATGCGACGCAACGACGACGATGCTGAAGATGAGGACCCTAATGACTACCTGATGGCTGACGTTGGTAAACCCCAAGAGAAGCTGGCTTTGGTAAACCCCAAGAGAAAGGTTGTGAAGTGTGCAGCGGCAAGTTTTCCCTCAGAAAACAAACAAAGGTTGAATCGACAAGTAGGAGGAAGTAGCAACTTCAGAAGGTTGATGCAGTTGATGTGGTAGGGCGCACTACTAGTTCAGCAGCAACGTGGAACCTACACAACACAATCAATTCACTTTGCCCCAACGAAGCAGTGAGATTGTCAATATCACCAGTTTTGCTGATAACAAAGAGTTTAAATGTATGGTGTGGAAAACAGTAGGAGAACAATATGAAAACAATAGTAGAAGTGTGAAAACAATGGAACAGTGTGAAAACAGTCATTGTAGTGGTTGTATTATCAGTATGAGAAAATGGATCGGGGTCCACAGTTCACTAGTGGCGTCTATCCATAAAAGATACATAACATGCGTGTTGAACAAATTAAAGCTGGGAAATTGATAGATATTGAAACATGAATGACATGATGATTACTATGTGATTCATGCAACCATTACAACAAAACTCATAGACCGTCATCCAACTACATCTATGACTAATAATCCACCCTCAGAATATCATCCAAACAAACCTTGGGTATTAAGTTGCAAGCGACAAGTAATCGCATTAAGCAACGTGTGTAATGTGAACATCGTTGTTTTCTCCCTAATGGCAACATCACATCCCCCATCCGTCACGTTTCTGTCACTCGAGCACAGATGCAAAGGAGGCATGAACCCACTATCGAGCGTAAATACTCCCGCTTAGAGTTACTATCATCTACTTGGCTAGAGTATCTACTACTAATGGAGAGCATGCAAGACCATAAATAACATACTCATGAAGATAACATGATAGATTGATAATCAAGATACATAGCATTCAACATTCATCGAATTTCAGCAAACACAACATGTACCATTACAATAACATGATCTCGATCATGTAGGGCATCTCACGAGATATAATCATGAGTCATAAAGTGGAGAGAACAACCATCTAGCTACTGCTATGGACACGTAGTCCAGGGATGATTACTCACGCCTTACTCCAAAGACTGGCATGGTGGTGTAGAGCCCTCTGGTGATAATTTCCCCTGCCGGCAGGGTGACGGGGAGAACTCCAGAACCCTCCCGATCTCAGGTCGACGATGGCAGCAGCCTCGGGTGTTTTTCGTGGAAAAGTGGGATATATTTCTGGTTAACTATCCGAGGGGAATATATAGACGAAAGGGCTATGGCGGTGGGCTCCCGAGGGGCCCACACCACCTGGTGGCACGGCCAGGGGGCGCGCCACCCTATGGTGTGGCCCACCTCCGGGTCTCTTCGGACTCTGAGGAACCTTCGGGAATTCTAAGACTTCTGGGCTTTGAATTTTCCAATTCCGACAATATTTCCAGAACAACTTTTCTGAAACTAAAAACAGCTGAAAACACGGAACTGGCTATGTGGCATCTTGTCAATAGGTTAGTCCTAAAACATCGATAAAAATGAGCTAAAGTGTATAGCAAACGTGTAGAAAATAACATGAAAACAACATGGAACATCATAAATTATAGATACATTTATGATGTATCACTACCTCGTCGACGATCCTAATGGGGCCGACCTGGATGATCCTGATGAACTTCTCTTGTCAGCGGAGGAAGAAGATAAATATCGATGCATGAAGCATCTTTTCTGTTCTCAAGAACCGGCAGCCCCCGAGCAAGTTGGCCTCAGCCAGGACGCCCTAAAACAGGCGGTACAAAATGTATTTCACAAGGAGCCTAAGAAGACGGGACGAAAAAGAACTAAGAAGAGTTCTGATCTTGCCTCCATGAGCCATCTGGTGGAGGGGACTAAGTCGAAGCCGCCGACACAACGGGTATTGGACCGATACCCATACATGACTAGCACCAGATCCATGAGTTGGGAAAACCGATGCTTCCGCCGAGGTTGGTCGCCTTGTTGACCGGTGCTATGCATAGCGTCCACGATGGTGTTCTATTTGTGGAGGAGACACTTCTAAAGGAGAAAAGTCCAACACTGCCGGTTTTGATCGCAAAGGTGCCATCTACGGTGAGATTTGTCACTGCAGGCAACGCAGACATGATCATCCTGAGATTTGATGACATCTTTCAGATGTTCCACATGCAATCCCTCCACTCATCAATCGTCCGCCTGCTTACGCTCAGTTTGGCGCAACAACTATCGGTGGGGAATACCATGAGCATCGCGTTAGTAGACCCCTACTACATCCAAGGCATGTACTTGAACAACCTAAGGTTAGGGGAAAAGCGGCAAAAGTACATCGAAGAGGTGTTGTTGAAGAATCATATGCACAAGAGGATCGTTCTCCTGCCTTACTTTCCCGAGTAAGTCATTCACTAGCCACCATAACATGATTTCGTCTATTTCCCGAGTAATCATATGGACTCTTTGAACTGTTTTGCGTAGAAAAAAATACGTCATCCTCATCATGCTGTACCTGAGAGACTCGTTCTCCCTATATCTCGACTCCCAGAGCAAATTGTAGGAGAAAAACTACTCCCTCATCAAGTATGTTCCGAATGAAGTTATGGACGACTACATCAGGGGGGAAGGCTACTACGGAAGACTAAAACAATTTGAAGGCAAATATGTATTCAGCCACCGGACGGAGTTCCCCTTCCCCAAGAAGGCGCCAGGCGGCCTAATGGATTCGTGGTACCTCGTCCAACACATGCTGGAGGTCGTGAAGGAAC
Organism: Alopecurus myosuroides; assembly: GCA_028641055.1. Classification (NCBI taxonomy): domain Eukaryota; kingdom Viridiplantae; phylum Streptophyta; class Magnoliopsida; order Poales; family Poaceae; genus Alopecurus; species Alopecurus myosuroides. Next base: position 487,325,653 of record CM054058.1, read on the forward strand.
AACAAAGTCTACAATTTATGTCTGCTGTGGAAAAATGGTGTCGCGGCATCGTGCATTGGTCTGATGCTGAAATCATACAAAACTTCGTTCGCATCCAGCACAAGATCTCGACAATCATCTATAGGGATGTAGTAAATGCAGAGCGGGCCTTCTACTACGGCTCACGGGTTCCACCACCTAACGTGAGCTGCTACAACGTGTTATAGAGTAGGGTCACGAGAGACCATTTAACTCGTTAGAAGGTGCTCTTCCATTCCCGTCGATGCAGAAGAAGATGAACAAGACAACGACCAAGAAATGTCGACGGTGTGTATTCTATTCGGTATGAATTGTAATCCTAATAAGAACTTGTGCTTTCCTTTGCCTAATTCTTTTATCTTGGTCTACAGAGAGCTGAATAAGTGAATGGCGCTGGCCTAGTGAAAGATCACAACGCGAAGGCGGAAGCTAAATCCCATCACTTCTCTTTTTTAATCGTCGATGTTATGTGATTCTATATCGTTGTATGCATGTGATTGTTAAACTTAGATGGCTACTTTTGGTTCGAAAACTTGTGACCTAAACATGTTATTGAGATCAGTGTGTATTCATGCATGCATGCATGTATATTAATTTATGAGGAAAGTTATTTTGGTACATGTAGTATCTATCATACCAAAGAGTATGCATATGTAGTATGCAGTATATATTACTATTTCAGCAGTATATATACTACTTTTTATGTAGTATGTGTAATTTTTCTACATACTCCTTTTATACGTACATATATACCGGTATTTTGAATATATAGTGCAAACTACATGCTCAATTTTATGATTTTCACGAAACTTGTTTGGAGTATCTTAGATATAGTATATGAACATACTCAGTCCGAAAATGTATGACACATACATCCGTACGATAGTATATGAGACGTGGGTGTAGCTACACCCGAGAGTAGAAACCATTTTCCCTATATATATGTGTGTCTGAATCAAAAATTTGGAGTGATTTTGTATGTATGACTTTTAGAAATAGTGTATAAGGAATGTATTTGCATATGTATACGGATGAAATACGAAATACAGCAATATATACAAAAATACCAAAAAGAACCTGGGACGGATAGCGCAGGCGAACACAGCGCTGGCGAAAGAGGCCGTGTTCGCCAGCGCTAACACCTTCTACCGCTGGCGAAGCGCTGTTCGCCAGCGGTAACTCGCTACCACTGGCGAGCTAGCGCTGGCGAACAACGCTTCACCAACGGTAGCCAAAACATGTTTATCGCTGGTAGGCTTTCTCCTACTAGTGCGTTCAACAATAATCATAGGTATTTTAAAAGGATCCAATTGCGGGTCATCTACTACCCTAGCACTAGAAGCAGTACTCCCAAATAGGGAATCAAATGGAGATCTCTCCATAACGAAATAAACAGCAGACAGAAATAAAAACAACACCCACAGTAAAAGTTTCTGTTACCAATTCCAGTTACCAATAGCGCATCACTCCCCGGCAACGGCGCTAGAAAATAGTCTTGATGACCCATAAATATAGGGGGTGTATGGTAGTAATTTCGATAAATAAGAGTGTCGAAACCCAACAAGGAGCAGAAGATGTTGACAAGCAGGTTGGATGGAGGATTCACTGTAAACACTAGCAAACTGGTTTTTGGTGGTTTTTGTTATAGTAGACAAATAAAGTGCATGTAAATAAAAGACGGTAATACTAATTGCAGCAAGTGCCCCAATCCTTTTTAGATAAAAGGACAAGCCGGTTGGTTTACTTATGATGACCAAATGTTCTCGAGGACACATGGGAATTTCGTCAAGCGCTTTCGTTTCATACAGTTGATTAATATTTGTTCTTTTGATAGGTGTTGTGTGGGTGAACCTATGATAATGCACCGCCCTACTAGGAATAATACATACTTGTGATTATACTCCTTGCTAGCATCTAAAACTACAAGAAAGTAATTAATATAAATGTAACCACAGAGTTAAACTCTGGAGAACCTACATTCCCTCGCACATCGGTTTTCTAACGGGGGTTTAGGTTTCTGTCACTCCAGCAACCCCACAATTAGTAGCCAAATACACAATGTATCCCTCTAGGCCCATAAAGGGGAAGTGTCATGTAGTCGACGTTCACATGACACCACTAGAAGATTAGCACCACAACTTAAATATCAAACCATTAGATATTACTTTAACATAATTCCACTACTAACATCTTGACTTCTCCCATGTCCTCAAGAACTAAACAAACTACTCACAAGATATCATATGGATCATAATAAGAGGTGATATAATGATGAATAACAATCTGTTCATAAAGTGCAAACACCGATAAATCTCGTAAGCATCAACTTCAAACAAGTAATCCATACAGTGAGAATGATATAGTGAAGAATAACGATATAGAACCCTAATTATTACAGAGGGATGAAGGTGGATGGTGAGGATGATGGTGCTGGTGGTGATGATGATGCCGACGATGATCTTGATGATGCCCGGAGCGATGACGGCGACGACGGTGATGATTTCCCCTCTCCGGGGAGGAATTTCCACGACAAATTTCTATATGCCGAAGAGCTTTTCTATCTCTGTTGTTTTCTGCCCTGAGGAGGCGGAGGAATATTTCCTCGACGGTTCCCCAGGTCTTAGGGTTCCCTACGGATGAAGTACGCGAGAGGGGGCTGCCAGTGGTGAGCCAGGGGGCCACACCACGTGGCGGCGCGACCAAGGTGGACCCCCTCTTGCTCCTCTCCTGGCTTGCTCCATCAACTGGAAACTCAAGATTTCTCCAATGTTTTCCTTCTTCTTCCGGTCTCCAGAAATAGGGTATCTTGACGGTACTTTTTGCAGCAAATTTCTGATCCCGGTGAATTATTCTCCAATAATTGTAAAACATGCAAAAGAGATGAAATAACATAAGTATCTCCTCTAAATATGAAATATATCGATGAATAATAGTAAATTATGATATAAAATAGTGATGAAAAATGGCCTATCAGGGTGGATTCCAACACCACCTCCCTCTCCCTTCCTTTTTTTCTCTTTTTCCTTTTTCTATTTTTTCTCTCGAATAAAATTAGGAAAAATACCGGGACAATGAGTATCAACTTGTGAAGCCGCTAGGGCCCAACTGGCAGCCCCCTAAGATAGGGTTCGACCATGAGGGGTAATCTTCCCCCTGATGGTGCAGATCTTGCACTCGTTTGGATACCCAAAGAGGAGGGTGTGATGAGCACAGCGGTAGGAGTTTTCCCCTTAGTTAAGAACCAAGGTTATCAATCCAGTAGGAGAAGGAGGACCTTCGGAAGGTTGATGCCACTGACGGTGGTGCTGGCGCGTCACCAGTGTCACCAACAACGTGGAACCTGCACAACTCAACCAAAATACTTTGCCCCAACGGTACAGTGAGGTTGTCAATATCACCGGTCTTGCTGAAAACAAAGATTAGATGTATAGTGTGGAAAAACAGTGTATGCTTGCAGAAAGTAGAGAGAGCAGGAAATTATTGTGGTTTGTTTAACGGTGTGGAAAATGGACCGGGGTTCATAGGTTCACTAGTGGTGTCTCTCCATAAAAATAACATGCTGGGTGAACAAATTACAGCTAGGCAATTGACAAATAAAGGTTGCACCGTAGTGCACATTATAACATGATGATTACTATGATATTTAGTGCAGGCATTACAACAAGATACATATACCGACATCCATCTGCATCTGTGACTAATAATCCACCCTCAGGTTATCATTCGAACCCCCTTAGGTATTAATTTGCAAGCAACAAATAATTGCATTAAACAAAGTGTGTAATGTAAGAAATGATTATGCACGCGGACACTCTCACCGCTATTTTCTCCCTAATGGCAAAAACACATCGACCCCCTTCATGTTTCTGTCACTCGAGCAAGGCAACACGGAGGCATGAACCCACTATCAAGCATAATTACTCCCTATTGGAGTCACCAGCAACTACTTGGCCAGAGCAACCAGTAGCAATGGAAAGCATGCACGATCACAAATAGCATATGCAATAAAGACTATAATAAACTTGGCATAAGGTCAACATTGATCGGATCCCAGCAAACACAACATATAGAATTACATAAGATCAATCTCGATCATGATAGGCAGCTCACTAGATCTAACATGGAGGCATATGAGGAGGAGACAACCATCTAGCTACTGCTATGGACCCGTAGTCCGGGGATGAACTACTCAAGCGTCACTCCGGAGGCAGGAATGGTGATATAGAAGCCTCCGGTGATGATTTCCTCTTCGGCAGGGTGCCGGAAAACAGCTCCAGAACCCTCCTGATCTAGGGTTGACGGTGACGGCGGCTGTGGAACTTTTTCGGGGATTTTGATCAGGTGCTTAGGGTTTTCCATCCGGGGGGCTTAAATAGGCGAAAGGGCAGAGGGGGTGGAGCTCCAGGGGGCCCACACCCATAGCTGGCGCGGCCAGGGGGACCCGCGCCAGCCCATGGTGTGGCCCCCCTATTTCCCCTCTTCGACTTCTCTTCGGTCTTCTAGATGCTTCCGGGGAAAATATGACTTCCGGGCTTCGAACTTTCCAATTCCGAGAATATTTCCAAAATAACTTTTTTGAAACTAAAAACAGCAGAAAATAGGGAACTGGCTCTGTGGCATCTTGTCAATAGGTTAGTCCGGAAAATCGATAAAAATGACATGAAGAAGGAGAAAACATGTAGCAATTGGCATAATATCATCATGGAGCATCAGAAATTAGGGATACGTTTATGAAGTATCAAGCATCCCCAAGCTTAGTTCCTACTCGTCCTCGAGTAGGTAAACGATAAAACAATAATTTCTGAGGTGACATGCTACTAACATAAACTTGATCAATCTAAATGTAAAAGCATATGCACGTTGAGATAATAAAACTTTAAACACATGCATGATAAATAAAACTTTAATGATAAAGCATAGCAATTACTTGTCATCACGAAGAGTATCTCAAATAAAGGATCGTGAATAATAATGAAAAGAAAGGTAAACATTTGTTTCAGGTATAGGGAAAGCATGACAAAGTGGTATTTTGCTAGTCCTTAAGAGTGGCACAAAACATAAATGCCAGGACACTTTCAAAGTTCAAGAGGAAGACTAGAAAAAAATAATTTAAGAACTAATGATATCACATCATGAAGTAATTATTGATGTTTATGGGACAAATGCACATTAAACTCAGAATGGCAACTATGCTCTCTCAACCGTGCATAAAGTTAGAAGATGGAGACTTAACATAAAAGTAAAAGAAAGGCCCTCCGCAGAGGGAAGCAGGGATCCCTCATGTGCCAGAGTTTTTTATTTTATTAAACAGAGGTATTGAAAACATTTTTTTAGAGAGGTGTGTTTTCTTATGTCAACTAATGGTAAACAGAAAATACAGTACGTCACAAGCCAACTAGACTTCACAAGAGCGGCTCCCATAGATGACTACACAAGTATGTTTTGCCCGATAAATCAGGGGCAAAACTAGTGAAGAGAACTTGTTGTAGTAAGTTTAGGGCTGGGCACCCCGCTGCCAGCTCTTCTAGCAATTGGATAAGAGGACTGAGCTACTAGTCCAGGGTGTGAAATACAATCAACAAGTGAGATAAAGATTCTCTATTCGCGTCCTCATGAGCTAAAATAGGAGCACAAAACAAGAGTAATTTTGAAGGTTTAAAGGTGACACATGAAAATTTTACTTTGGAATGACGGTTAAATACCACATGTAGGTAGGTATGGTGGACACATTTGGAATAATTTGGTTTTTGGGAGTTGGCTGCACGAGTAGAGCTCATACTCAGTACATGTGGAGGCTAGAAAAGATCGGGAGCGACAAATCAAGAGAGGACAATGGCCATAATAATGCATAGCAACAAAAACATTATTAATCAAAACATAAATGGTATTACAAGTCAAAAACTAAATGATCATAAAGGCTATAAGTGTCTGGTTTTTATTCATAAACATGGTGTAAGCATGTGCCAAGTCAACCAAATAAAACATTCAAAGGAGAACACCACAAATTTATGCTTCAATGTGATAAAAACAACTCATGATTCTTTCAATATCACATTAAACACTCACAACTATTTGATACAAGTCATGCTACAAAAATAAACACTAGAATTAGAATTAAAATACAAGCTTCTTTTTGCACCGTTATAAATTCTACCGCATGCATCATTTCCTTTTTACAACAAGAACCAATCAATAAATGTTTTAACAAAAACTCTCCAAATGATACATCAATTAAGAAAGAGAGTACTAACATAACTCTACTAAAACTAACAGCTCTGAATAAGACATGCATGAAAAACATAAGCTAAAAGGATTGCGGCAACCAAAAGAGAAAAAAACTAAGAAAATACGAGCATAATGAGTATTAATACGAAAAAGAGGAGCTTGTTTCTATCCCAAACAAGAGTTCTAGGTTCGAATGATCTTTATTGCAGCAAGGAAAACAAAATAAAACAAAATGAAAAATAAAAGACGCTCCAAGTAAATTTCATATGATGTGACAGAATGAAAATATAGTTTCACTAGAAGTGACCGGATAATTTATTGATGAAGAAGGGGATGCCTCGGGCATCCCCAAGCTTAGACGCATGAGTCTTATTAGGATTTTCTAGGATGAACCATGGGGGAATACCCAAGCTTTTGCTTTGCAGTCTTCTTGATCACATTATATCACCCTCTTCTCTTGACCTTTGAAAAATTCCTTCACACCACCCTCAAAGTAATTCGCATTAGAGGATTAGTGCACAATCAAAAATTCATGGGTTCTGCATGGTCACAAGTTCTATTGATAGATTTAAACATTAGTTTCAGCCACTCATGTTTCTTGAAGCAAAGAAATCCACTCGACATAGTAAAAGAGCAAATGCAAGAAAAATGGCAGAATCTGCCAAAACCGGAATAGTCTGTAATGAAGAATTTCTTCGGGGCACTTAAGTTGGTCAAATCGAAAAACGTAAAGAACTAACAACTTTCGGAATTAGCTGAGGAATAAGAACAAAAAATTTCAGATCATTTTGATTTGTCTGTGATTTATATGATTTTTTACGGTGGACAGCAGAAATTTGTTTCCTGCGCAGAAATCCAAAACCAAATCCAACTTTCGTTAGAAACTTTACTTGGCACAAATAATACATGAAAATAAAGATACAAATGAGTTGATACAGAAGTATACACCACCTTGACTCAGAAAAAAACAGAGAAAAACAAAGCAAAAATAAAACCATAGGTTATCTCCCAAGAAGTGTTTTTCTTTAACGCCTTTTAGCTAGGCATAGGGAGATAAAATCAAGTGTTTTCAAGTAAAGAAGCATCCAAATTGTAACTTGTTCGAATAATAGAATCAAAACGCAACTTCATTCTTTTACTAGGAAAGTGTTCCATACCTTTCTTGAGTATGAATTGATATTTAATATTCCCCTCTTTCATATGAATAACAGCACCAACGGTTCTAAGAAAAGGTCTTCCCAAAACAATAGGACAAGAAGCATTGCATTCAATATTCATAACAAAAAAATCAACGGGGACAAGGTTATTATTAACCATAATAGGAACATCATCAACTCTCCCCAAAGGTTTCTTTCTAACATTATCAATAAGACGAATATCCAAATAACAACGCTCCAATGGTGGTAAATCAAGCATATGATAAAGTTTCTTAGGCATACCAGAGATACTAGCACCAAGATCACATTGAGAATTACAATAAAAATTATTCACTTTCATTTTAATGATGGGATCTCATCCATCTTCTAATTTTCTAGGAATAGAGGCTTCACATTTTACTTCTTCTTCTCTAATTTGCATGAGAGCATTTGTGATATGTTTTGTAAAAGACATATTAATATTATTAGCATCGAGATTACTAGCAAGATTTTGTAGGAACATAATTACTTCACAGAGGTTTCAATTATCAAAGTCAAGATCATTTTTATCAAAAGTAATGGGACCATTGTCTCCCATACCCAGGAAAAATTTAGGACTTTTATGAGGAACAGTTGTAGTAGTTTCAGGCAGTTTTACTAGTGGTCGTAATTGTACAAACATTAACTATATTATTATGTCTAGCTATTTCATCTTCTCTTTCCCATCTAGCATGCAATTCAGCTAAGATCCTAACATTGTCATCAATTCGAATTTGGATGGCATTTAAAGTTTTGCTTTCTTGAACATAATGAGGCATAACCTTTATTTTAAGAAGATCAACATCAAGAGCAAGACTATCAAATTTAGAAGCAAGAACATAAATTTTGCCAAACTTTTCCTCAACAAATTTATTAAAAGCAGTTTGTGTACTAATAAAATTCTTAAGCATGTTTTCAAGATAAGAGGGTACACTTTTATTGTTGTTGTAGGAATTACCATAAGAATTGACATAACCATTATTACCATAAGGAGGATTTGTCCTATAGTTGTTACTACCAAAATTATTCCTATAAGCATTGTTGTTGAAATTATTATTTTTAATGAAGTTCACATTAACATGCTCTTCTTGAGCAACCAAAGAGGCTAAGTAACATTGTTTGGATCAATAGGAGCATGGTCATTCACAAGCATAGACATAATAGCATCAAGTCTGTCACTCAAGGAGGAGGTTTCTTCAACATAATTTACCTTCTTACCTGTTGGAGCTCTCTCGGTGTGCCATTCATAAGAATTTACCGTTTGTTTCTGCCCCCAAATTCATGGACATAAAGGTTCCTCCGGCAGCTGAATCCAGAAGCTTTCTTGAAGAAAAATTCAGTCCTGCATAAAAGGTTTGGATGATCATCCAAGTAGTCAGTCCATGAGTGGGATAATTCTTTAGCAAAGATTTCATTCTTTCCCAAGCTTTAGCAACATGCTCATTATCAAGTTGCTTAAAATCCATATTCTACTTCTTAAAGATATAATCTTAGCAGGAGGATAATATTTTCCAATGAAAGCATATTTACATTTAGTACAAGAATCAATACTATTTCTAGGCAAAGATAGAAACCATTCTTTAGATCTTCTTCTCAAAGAGAAAGGAAAAAAAATTAGTTTAATAATATCTCCATCTACATCTTTATATTTTTGCATCTCACATAGTTGAACAAAATTATTAAGATGGGCAGCATCATCATCAGTACTAATAGCAGGAAATTGCTCTCTCATAACAAGATTTAATAGTGAAGGCTTAATATCATAAAAATCCGCAGTAGGAGCAGGTGGAGCAATAGGTGTGCTAATGAAATCATTGTTGTTGATGCTAGTAAAGTCACAAAACTTAGTGTTCTCAGGGGTACTCATTTTAGCAAGATTAAAAACAGGAAAAAAAGACAACTAGAATAAGAACTAATTTTTGTGTGTGTTTTTGATAGCGAGAAGCAAACAAGATAAAATAAAATAAAATAAGCAAACCTAAAACAAAGTAAAGAGATTGGAAGTGAGAGACTCCCCTTGCAGAAATTCTCTTCCTCCCTGGCAACTGCGCTACAAAAAGTCTTGATGGTGCAGAGGAAGGCGTGAAGAGCACAACAACTAGTTTTCTCTCAGAAAGAAACCAAGGTTGAATCCACCAGTAGGAGAAAGAAGAAAATTCTGAAGGTTGATGCAGTTTATATGGTAGAACGCACTACTGGTTCAGCATCACCGTGGAATCTACACAACACAATCAATTCACTTTGCCCCAACGAAGCAGTGAGGTTGTTAATCTCACCGGTTTTGCTGAAAACAAAACGATTAAACGTATGGTGTGGAAATCAGTAGGAGAACAATGTGAAAACTGTAGTAGCAGTGTGAAACGGTATGAAAACAGTAATTGCAGTGGTTGTATTATCAGTATGAGGAAATGGACCGGGGTACACAGTTCACTAGTGGTGTCTCTCCATAGAAGATAAATAACATGTGTCGTGAACAAATTACATCGGGGTAATCGATAGATATTGAAACATGCATGTCCTGATGATTACTATGTGATTCATGCGGGCATTGCAATAAGACTCATAGACCGTTATCCAACTGCATCTATGACTAATTATCCACCCTCAGAATGTCATCTGAGCAAACCTTTGGTATTAAGTTGCAAGCAACATATAATCACATTAAGCAAAGTGTATAATGTAAACAATGTAAACATCGTTGTTTTCTACCTAATGGCAACAACACATCCTTCATCCGTCACGATTCTATCACTCCAGCACTGATGCAAAGGAGGCACAAACCCACTTGCGAGCATAAATACTCCCTCTTGGATTCACTAGCATCTACATGGACAGAGCATCTACTAACAACAGAGAGCATGCAAGATCATAAATAACATACACATGAAGATAACATGATAGATTGATAATCAAGAGATATAACATTCAATATTCATCGGATTCCAGCAAACACAACATGTAGCATTACAATAAGATGATCTTGATCATGTAGGGTAGCTCACAAGATCTAAATATGAAGTATAAAGAGGAGAGAACAACCATCTAGCTATTTCTATGGACCTGTAGTCCAAGGATGAACTACTCACGCATCATTCCGGGGGCGGGCATGGTGGTGTAGAGCCCTTATGTGACGATTTCCCCTCGCGGCAGGGTGCCGGGGAGAACTGCAGAACCCTCCCGATCTTGGGTTGACGATGATGGTAGCCTCGGGTGTTTTTTGTGGAATAGGTGGATTCTTTTAGGGTTAACTTTCCGAGGGGAATAAATAGGCGAAAGGGCAACGTCGGTGGGCGGTCAGACTTCGTGGTGCCGTGTGGACCCCTATGGTGTGGGAGCCGCATGGACCCCTCCCGGTCTCATCCAGACTTCGTGGATCCTCTGGGAATTTTAAGACTTCTGGGTTTCGAATCGTCCAATTCCGATAATATTTCCAGAAAAACTTTTTTGAAACTAAAAACAACAGAAAACAAAAACTGACTCTGTGGCATCTTGCCAATAGATTAGTCCCATAAAATCTATAAAAATGGCATAAAGTGTATAGCAAACACGTAGCAAATAACATGAAAACAACATGGACCATTAGAAATTATGGATACGTTTATGACGTATCGGACACCTTACTGCTGGCCGGACATGAGCAACCGGGACCAAAGTATCATCATCCTAGCGTTGTCGAGGCAGTTATCCAGACTCGTTCGCAGCCTCCCCATTATCGGAGCACACACCACACACCATAGCTAGATCAACGACAACCTTCATCGGCAAATCGGCGACACGACATGTGTGCGTCCAACTGTAGCTATACCTTGGGTAATGGCTTCAGCATCTGCCCAGATCGGTAACGGCCTCGGGGGCGGCAGTGCCTGTGTGGTGAGATCGATCAATCAGACGTGGAAGCAGCTAATGCTTACATTAGATCTGTGCCCACATATCTGACTTTTTTTGTTGACCATATGCCCACACATCTTATCAAGTCCAGCAACGCATCAAGCCAATGCGTGCATGCTGCCGGTGCGCACCTTGCGAACTTGCTCCAACAGGCCGACCGCCAGACTTGCGATCGGCAGCGACAGATTGCTAGCTCGCTCCATCACTTTTCCTTACTGCATGCTGCTGGTGCGCACCTTGCGAACTTGGTCTAGCAGGCTTACACGCTCCGGCCGGCCGCCAGACTCGCGATCGCAGTAGCAGATGGCTAGCTCGCTCCATCACTTTTTTCCGGACGGCAGCAGTGGCCCAATCACCGGCACACATATCGACAACTTCCTCGGGGACGGCCGGATCAGGGACAGCGGTAGCATCCCCGGGGACGGCGGTATCAGGACAAGACAAGATGGATTTCTTTTGCGACAACATAGTCAAGGAGATCCTCTGTGGCCTGCCGGCCAAGTACCTCCACCGCGTTCGCGCCGCCGCCCAACCGTGAAGTCGCCTCTTGCTACTTGAAACCACGCGTTCCCTATCTCTCTGGCTCCTTTCTCCAGTCCAACCGTCCTGGTGGAAACACTCGCACTTCTTCACTGGCTACGGCGGCCGTATGACGGAGCGCTACAGACCTACTGCCCCTGTCCCTGCGGCTTCGGAAAATGGGAATGATGGACGTTTGCATCTCAAGGTGTTATCCTCGGCCACAAGCCTGTGGGAGGCGAAGCGGATCCGGCCTCCGTCCATTGATTCCATAACACAAGCATCACCGTTCCTCGGCCAGAGTGGCACTTCGTACTGGGTCGGGTACCGTCCCATGGACGAGCTCATTGCATACAACTGTCTTCACCACACTATCCAATTCCTTCCTCTGGCTGCCCGTGTTCATGATACTACATCTGTGTTGAACCCGTGCATAGGATAACGTCGGGGTGGGGGTCTTCGCTACGCGCACTTCGACTGCTCCTTGTTCCAGGTGTGGGATCTGCAGGCTGGTGGTGTGAATGGCGTTTGGTAGAAGCTGGTGCACCAGGTTGATGTTATGGAACTAGCGGAACGGAATCCTGAAGCAACCGCCCTTCTTACCGCGTTAGAATATGTTGCATTCAATATCAGTGCAAACACACTTTTCACGGTGCTTTGTTTCCACTACATAGCGGATATAACCTTCTTGGATGGTAATTGGAACGTGGGTGCATACTCCAGTGAACACGGTTCCCCGACCATACTTTTACAACGGCGTGTTTCCGTATGTGCATCCTGCTCACCCTGTGGAGATCCCAGCGATAAAAAGGGCACCGATCGATGGGCTCATGAATTAATCTTGCTCAGTTAAATGTTTAATTGCCCATGTTATTTGCAATCGGCTAAGAGAGTTAGCATTTACCCTTCGTTTTGTCGATGTATTTGAACTCTGTTCCTTTGATACGAATGGCCATATAGTGCACAATGATACTTCTAGAATGCTAATACTCGAAACATGCTATCTTGCATAAGAAAGGGTTTTGTGTACCAATCAAATTGTGCAGATATGAATTACAGTATTAGGCAAACATGAAGTTTCAGTGTTAAAAGTGATGGTTCACACAATACACTATATGGAACAGAGCTGCATCTTGATGTCTGCACATGGAACCGAGCAAAACAGTATGCAGTGTTTTCTGAACAGAAATGTCATGTCACTCTATTTGGTCAAGCCTCGGGTCTCAATCAAAACTAAATTCAGCAGAAGCAACTTGCTGCGGATCAGAGATGTGAATCTCTTGATATCATTTCCTCTATATTCATATCAAAAGATTAAACATTAGTGTCAATTGTCCAGTGATGGGGGAGGTAAACTGTTCACTCTATGGCAACTACACTACAGGTTCCTTTACTGTCTTGAAATTTAAGAACATAAATTGAACCATTCTGCATATTTAAAGCAGTTGTATTCCACCATATTCAGTTTTAAAGCAGCTCGTAATGATATACATCCATGGATGAACAATCTCTCTTCGGTATAATTTACGTGGTATATTCTCTTGTTTGAACTTCTGATTGTGACAAAAGGGTGCATTGGCAACTTGGCTCCTGTATGGGCCTGCTGATCACTGTAGTAAGTAGATTTTAATTTCGAAATGACTTTTCTAACCTTTATTGCTTTGCCCTAGCGCATATGTGTGACCTCTATATTAATGTGAAATACTAATAAACATTAAGGTCAACCAATCTGTGTTCATTTTACCGTGACTAAACTACAGGTTCCTTTACTGTCTTGGAATTTAAATTAGCAAGTATTTGAGCTTGTGCCAGTTAAGAACAGAATTTGAAGAGTTCTGCATTGTCATATATTTTAAAGAAATTGCAATCCATTGTATTCATTTTTTTTTTTGAGAATGTATTCAGTTTTAAAGCAGCTTGTAATGACATACATCCATGGATGATCTTGCTATACCCACATGCTTGATTATGCTGTTGTCCGCGGTTTATTCAGTTTTAAAGCAAGTTTTTCTGTTGAACTGATTATGCATTAGTTGCTGCTTCAACTGTCAAAGACTAAAAATTCCAATAGCACAACTGAATCCTGTAATATAAATTGTTGAAAAGTGTATGGTCAATAACGCTCTGAAAGTTGGTGTTCCACATTGTTTATTGGGACTGCCTATGTCTCAGTCAACTGATTTTTGCTTAGAGCAGGTTCAATAGAAGAGCCGGCAACCGGCTATTAGCTCACGCCAGGTCAGCTGTAGTCTTTGTACAAAAAAGCTCGTACAGTGGTGCCGGCTGTAAACGAGCTCCTGCACTTGCCATAGTAATTAATGTTTGCATGCATGGGAGAGAAACAAACACAGATGATTGGAAGGGAGGTAGGAGCCGCCAGCTTTTGGAGCTTACATGCATTTTTCTCTCTCGTATATTGTGCTATAGCCGGGCTACAACTGTAGCGCCCGCTGCCATCTCTTTCCTCCCTTCTCTCTCTTACACGTCAGATTTTGCTGAGTTGGAATGGCTTATAGCCTGCTGAGTAAGCACTATTGTACTTGCTCTTAAGTCTCAGCCAATTTAGAAAAGTGCAACTATAGTTCAAAGAAAAGTGCAATTGCACTTTTTTTTAAATTGCGGTTGCACTTTTCTCAAAAGTGACTGAGACTTAGCAAAACCGTTGTTTATTCTTCACAATCAGTGCCACATTCCCCAGTATACTTAGTCAGAAGTTGCATCTTGAACTGACCATGTTTGAACCTGTTTGTATTGCAGCTCTGGTTGGTATGTGAGAAATTACTGCTCTGGTTGGAGTACAGTCTTGTCGCCTTTGTTGCTTCAGAGCTCTGCTGCCACGGGAGGCATATCCGTCAGGTCCCTTTCATGGCTTCTCTTCCTCGACAGCTCCGACACGTAGCGGATCATATCCGTCAGGTCGGAGTACGACGACCCGCCTTCCTCCATGGCCGCTCTCGCCTCCGCGGCCAGCTCCTTCACCCTGGACCTCCTTGCCGTCCCCTCCGTCCCGCCGTCCATCAGCTCGGCGATCATTTTCTCCACGTCGCCGCTCCCCACCTGAACGCCCTCGGACTCCACGGGGAGGTTCATGGCGGGCATCTTGACGCCGGACCTGACGCCGACGCGGAGTACGTCCACGAGCAGCCGCTCGCTGGAGAACTGGTCGGCCAAGCTGGGCCACGTCAGAGCCGGAACGCCGTAGGACATGGCTTCCAGCGATGCGTTCCAGCCGCAGTGCGTGAGGAAGCCGCCCACCGCCGGGTGCGAGAGGATGGTCACCTGTGGCGCCCACCCGCGCAATAGGAGGCCCCTATCCTTGACGCGGTCCTCGTACCCTTCGTCGTCGAGCAGCGCCTTCACTGTGGCGTTGGCCTTGGCCTCCTTGATAGCCCAGACGAACGGCCGCCCCGACGCCTCGAGGCCGCACGCGACCTCGGCGAGCTGCTTCGCCGGGAGCTGCACGATGCTGCCGAAGCTGATGTACAGCACGGAAGCCGGCGTCCGGGCGTCGAGCCACGAGACGATATGGCCGGCGTCGACGTCGGCGCAGTTGCCGCGGCCAGCCCTGGCCTCGGCGTCCATCCTCGAGGAGGCGCACGTCGGCCCGACTGCCCACGTCCTCCGTCCGAGCGCCGCCGCGTACGCGTCGACGAAAACTCCCTCGACGCCACGGAACGTGTTCATCAGCAGGCCGTCGGCGGTGGCCTCGGCGTCGATCATGTCGCGCCACTCCTTTTCCACGCCCGCGTACTGGAAAACGCCCCGGAAGGTGGCCTTGTTCCCGACGGCGCGCACCGGGAAATCAGGCACCTCGAACGGCGCCATCTCGTCGTCGCCGACGCGGTCGTACACGCCGTGCGCGGACAGGTTGTGCACGGCGAGTTGGAAGTAGGCTGACGGGCAGTGCATCACCACCCTCGGGACGCCAAAACGTTCGCACACACCCGCCGTCCACGGGTTGCACATGTCGGCGACGAGGCAGTTCGGGCGGCGCGGCAGCGCCCGGACGTAGTCCTCCAGCGGCTCGGCCATCTTCCAGATGGCGTGGAAGAAGTCGATGTACATGCCCAGGTCGACGAGTTGGTCCAGGGCCTCCATCCCCTCCGGCAGGCCGAGCTGCGGTCCAGGGAACGGGAGCTCGACGAGCTCGAGGGCGAGGCCCGCCCGGGTGGCGGCGTCGACGGCGGCCCGGTTGCGCGCGGCGTTGACGGGCGTGGTGATGAGGGTGACCCGCGGCCCGCGCGAAGCCAGGATGCACGCCAGGTCCACCATGGGGATGATGTGGCCCTGCGCCAGCAGCGGCACGAGCAAAAAGTGTAGCTCCGTCGATGCCGCCATCGATCTCTTACCGCTCTACGTGACGTGTAGCTCCGTCGGCAAGAAGTGTAGCTCCGTCGGCACGAGCAAGAAGCTAGAAGGCGAGCTATATATGCTGGATGACGTGACATGTAGACTAAGAACTTGTACAGTACATATATGACGTGTAGACTCGGAACTTGTACAGTACAAATTGGCTATTGACGTGTACACTTACCATATGTTTTGTTTGAAAGGAAATTGCTTGCTTTCGGTCTAGCGAGCGAGCGCGTATATAGGCCCATTTAGTATTAGTTTAGCTTTTTTTTGCCCAGTTTTGGTGTCTACCGGTATTTTACCAGCCCAACATTCCATCCACGTGCAGTTATAAATACACTAAGTGTTTTTTGCCATTTTTAATCAACTACGTCTTTAAAATTTGTAACATTGCCTATTATGATCGAATTCCAAGAGACCACGTCACGGCATGGCATAGAAAGGAAGACTCTCCGTGCATCATGGATGCTGCCACTTTTGGAGTACATGTTAATGAGGGCATTACAGACAGACAGAGCACCCCAATGCCCAGTTTTCATAGCAGAGGCACTAAGTTAAATCGATCATCATCCTGGCCTGTTGGGGCATCTGGACTGAGAGAAACAGACGCATTTTCGAGAAAAAGAGCACCACCCTTGCCTTCGTGCTGAATTGGAACCGTGACGAGGCGCGAGGTTGGGCTTTCGCGGGAGCGAAGGCGCTGCGCAAGCTCATGTTCGAGCCCCCTTGATCATCTAGTTTTAGTCAGTTATCCGTTTTTGTTCTCCAGTTTCTTTTCGTTTTCTGGCACTGCTAGGTCTTACCTAGTAGCACCGATGTAATTATTTCCCCCTGCTCAATCAATGAAAATGCCAACATTTGTTGGATCTTTCAAAAAAAAAAAGTGTAACATTTTCGCACGTATTTTGTTGAAAAAGCACAAGCGAGATGTTGCGATGTTTTTCTTGATGATTTTATAGGAAATACGTATATGTGTTTAAAATTCATTTGGAATGATATATTTTATGTGCTCCTTCACATGTTGTAAACATGTAATTTTTTTGTTGCTATCGATTTATTTTCTTGTTGAAATAGGTGATAATTTTTGTTTTAACTAAAACGGTGATAACTTATTTTGTTGCTTACCAATTTTTCAATTGATACAAATAATTTTTGTTGTTGCAACAAGTTGTGATTTTTGTTGAATTGTTTGAACTTTTTTGTTGCAACGCAATAAACATATTGTTCAACTATTTTTGTAGCATTACTTATTTTTGTAATTTATTTGGAACGATTTGTTGTAATACTTTTTTTTTGTACACGGAGCAATAAATTTTGTTGCGATACCTGTGAATTTGAATTTGTTGCAATGGCATTTTTGTTGTAATTACCAAAATGACCGGGGACAATGCGATATACCTCTTCGTTTAACTGAGTCCATTGTGGAGTGTGGGTTCAATTTCTGAAAAAGTGAGGGACTAAAACAAAAAGTTGTGATGTGTTGATTTGTAGCCATTGGATTGAGATCTAACAGCAGAGGAGGGGACCTAGATTTAGCTCGCGCATGTCGCCCTACGCCTAGTGCGCGCCTTTTTGAAACGGAGGCAAAAGAATTGCATCATCCATTAGTTAAGAAGAAGAGAATTGCCCAATTTATTTACGGAAAATCGGACGAAAACCGTTTTAAAACTGGTTAAAAAGTGCAGTCAAGACATCACCCCGACAAGCAAGCGGACTACTCCCAAAATATGAGACCACACGCTCGCAACACGATACACCTACAATCCATCGACATAATAAACACAACATCCCCAGAGGGGCCCATAGAGTGGTCATAACTCAAGAAAAGCCCATTGACAAAGGAAATGGACACGAGCACACATAGAGTGGTATGCCAAGACAGTGAGAGTCATCCATCAAACCACCTCACGCGCATTTATTGTGGCTCTACTCTTCTTGGTTCTGCACTTGTTTGATTTCTCCTGCGCGATGACAGACCTAGAGCTAGTGTCGCCTCCCCTACTCTTATCCCTGCTAGCTTTTTGCTTCAGGAGAGACCCAATTGTATTACCAGACTCAGGGTCAGCCGCAACCAAGGTGGCAAGGAAATCGCAAATCTCTTTGGCGACTAAAGCTCCAGACACACGCGCCAATGGTCCGGACGAAGCAACCACATCGCCTACGGGAACCACATGCCTGATGGACTCGGGCAAAAGAGAGACCGCACCATCAACAACACCACTTTCCTCGACGTCAAGCGTCCGTCTCAAAGGCGAAGCCACAACCGAATTCTCGAGCAAGCCCGTCTTCACTTGCTCAACAGAAAGAGGCAAAATGACTCCACGCACAAATCACGAAGCTCGGGCAAAATCTGTAGCACTCGAGCCAGCACCGACATACTTGCCCGACCACTAGGAGAGAAACTGCCATACATACCTGCTCCACTCACATCCGTGAAGCCAACATCAGGCACCTCCAAAGGGCGCAATCCAGGATCCATAGGCAACACATGGGATGACGAATGGCATAGCCTAGCTAGTGCAGCCTCAACCCGCTCCACAAAGCTCCCAATCCGTAGCACCCATCCTTGCATAGAATAAATAACATAACGTAGAGGCTGAACGGTCTCTTCAAACGGAAAGGAAGCCATGTCAAGGATCTCTGAGCGCAGCAACTCAGTTTGCACCTCTAAAGTGGACCGCATCAACAAATATGTGGAGTCCAAAGAGCCAACGGGAGCAGATACGAGAGATGCCCAAGAGACAGACCAAGCGCCTTCGATGGTGACGGGCGAGGAGCTAGAGCTTGACAAATCTCATGGGCTAGAAGGGACGATGATGCAGCAAGGTCTGCCAACATGCTCAGGGGGCGCCAAGCGTTGCGACACTTGCTTGCCCGATGACCATTCTCAAGGGACCTAGAACATCTGAAGGGATCTCTACAAGTAGCTTCTCAGTGCCCAGGAGCGAGGCAGCTGCAGCATCTTCCTGCAAGCCAAGCGGGGATGGGACGGGGCACATAAGACAAGATGAGCGGAGGCGGCAGCACCTCCTGCCATGGTCCGTGCTCACCTTCCTCACATTGCATGCCCTCGAAGCCGATCCAATTCCAACGTAGGCAGCCAACAGTGTCCGATGTGCCATCTCCATCTGAGTGCCTTCGCCCTCGTCGACATTAGCCGCATCATCGATTTTGGTGGCAGCAAGCCGCGTCTGAGGGGCCAGCACGTCGTCGTCATCAATGGAGGCCCATTAAGTAGTAAGCATCACGACAGAGGAGGCCAAAGGAGCCAGGTTAATAGAGAAGCCCGGTGTTGCTAGCAGCAGCGCAGAAGACCGCACATCCACGCCACCAACTTGACCTTCTTCATCGTAACCATCAGAATAACAACCGGGAGTCTGGGCCAGCAAGGCCGCTGTTTACGCCCAGTTATAGCGGGAACGTACCTGACTTATCCGTCACTTGTTGAGTAGGGCCGCCAGAGACGGGGAGCGCCGGTCTGGATGGAGCCCCCCTGTAAAAACCCTAAGGGGTGAATCGGTATGGTGGAATAGCTCAACGCAATATGCGTGGCCTTCTAGTATTTATAATAGACAATACCTGTGTTACAATCTACAGGGGTATAGTTAGAATATACAACTATACAGAGTGTCTAATACCCTCCCTCAATCTTAGCAGTGTTAACTAGACTAAGATTGCGCCTACATGACTCAAACAATGGTAGAGACAGTGGTTTAGTAAAGATGTCAGCTCGCTGATCCTTTGATGAGATGAACCGAATATGGAGAAGCTTCTGTGCAACTCGTTCTCGCACAAAATGATAGTCAACCTCTATGTGCTTTGTACGAGCATGAAAAAACGGATTGGAAGAAAGGTACGTTGCACCAATATTATCACACCATAGAACGGGTGGACTACTCTGTGACACTCCCAATTCTCGTAGCAATGACTGAACCCAGATCAACTCAGCAGTGGCATTGGCAAGAGCCTTATACTCAGACTCGGTGCTAGACCTGGATACTGTGGCCTGCTTCCGAGCACTCCAGGCGATCAGATTGGGACCATAGAATATGGCATAGCCCCCCGTGGATCGCCGATCATCAGAACTACCAGCCCAATCAGCATCAGAAAAAGCTGACCGAAGGCTTGAGGATGAACGCTGAATAAGAATGCCATGAGAAATTGTACCACTGACATACCTAAGAATCCGTTTAACTGCAGACCAATGAGAATGCCGAGGAGCCTGCATAAACTGGCAAACCTTATTGACAGCAAAAGAGAGATCAGGCCGCGTGATGAGAAGATACTGCAATCCTCCAACTATACTCCTATAACGAGTAGTATCATCAGGAGATAGTGGATCACCATGAGAACTGCTGAGTGTTTCGGTAGCTGACATAGGTGTAGAAGAGAACGAGCACTTAAGCATCCCAGCTCGACAAAGAAGATCAAGAGCATATTTCTTCTGAGTAAGAGTAAGACCCATAGGCAATGTCAAGACCTCGAGACCAAGAAAATAGTGAAGCGGCCCCAAATCTTTGACAGCAAAGGCTGATCGGAGAGCAAGCACCAGACGATCAGTAGCAACAGCAGTAGAGCTGAGGACAATGATGTCATCCACATAAACAAGTAGATACATTGTGACATCAGGACGCTGAAGCATGAAGAGCGAGGTATCAGCTGTCGACAGAACAAAACCATGCGCACGAAGAACACTCCCAAGGCGAGCATGCCAGGCACGAGGCGCCTGTTTAAGGCCATACAGAGCCTTAACTAGTCGACAGAGATGATGGGGCTTCTCAGAGTCAGCAAAGCCAGGTGGTTGACGCATGTAAACCTCCTCTTCAAGCAGACCATGCAGAAACGCATTTTGAACATCGAGTTGACGAAGATGCCACCCATTAGTAACAGCCAAGGAGAGTAGCAGGCGGATGGTAGTAGGCTTGACCACCGGACTAAATGTGTCCTCATAATCAAGACCGTAGCGCTTCTTAAACCCTTTTGCGACCAGACGTGCTTTATAGCGCTCAACAGAACCATTTGCATGCCTCTTGATCTTAAAAACCCATTTGCAGTCAATTATATTGATACCTGGGCGTGATGGAACCAAACTCCACATCTCATTAGCATGGAGTGCTTGAATCTCAGCCTCCATAGCTTCCCTCCAATGGGGAACACGAAGAGCATCATGATAATTAGTAGGCTCAATAGCAGAATCACGAACACCATGAGCAGTACATGCAGCTAGCCAGGCAACACATCCATCAGTCCAGACTTTTGGCCGAGAATTACCAGTGGTACTCCGAGTAACAGCACGAGAAGGAGCAATCTGCACGGGCGGTGGCGAAGTAGATGACGCCACAGCACTCGGCCCAGGAGGTGTGGGCGCTGGCGACGCACAGGGAGAATCAGATGGGCCGGATGGCCCATCTAAGTTATCAGCCGCGCAGCGCGGTCCAGGGGTCGAAGAAGAGGCCGGCGGCACGCGACGCGGCCCAGGAGTCGATGGAGGAGCCAAATCATGCGCAGAAGAATCGGCCCGTGCATGGCCATGCATGGGAAGCTGATCGTCGTGATCGACGTGATCATCGTCAGCCGGGCGCAACACATCATCAAGGAGTAAGTCGCGCACCGCGCCCTGTTCCTGCACCATGGTTAGGCAACAAAGCAGGAGTATACGCAATATCTGCAAATTGGTCAATAGAAACGGAAGTAGAAGTTTGAGATTGAGGAGATTCTGATGATGACAAGGTAGAGAAAGGAAACACTCGCTCATCAAAGACAACATCTCTGGAAATATAGACTCTATTAGATGGAACATGGAGGCACTTGTAGCCTTTATGGAGTGGACTATAGCCTAAGAACACACATTTTTTAGAGCGAAACTCAAGTTTATGTGAATTATAAGGTCTAAGATGAGGCCAACAAGCACAACTAAACACCTTAAAGAAGGAATAATCAGGTGTCTCATGGAGGATTTTTTCCAGAGGAGTGTTCATAGATAGAACACGTGTGGGTAACCTATTGATGAGGAAACAAGCAGTGGTAAATGCATCACTCCAAAAGTGAAAAGGTAAAGAAGCATGCGCAAGTAAAGTCAATCCAGTCTCGACAATGTGGCGGTGTTTGCGTTCGGCAGTCCCATTTTGTTGATGAGTATGTGGACACGCAACACGATGAGTGATACCTAGCTTGCCAAAGAATGTGTTGAGGTTGCGATACTCACCCCCCCCCAATCAGATTGAACATGAAGGATTTTGGCATTTAGAAGGCGTTCAACATGGGTTTGAAATTGCAAGAATACATTAAAAACATCAGACTTGCGCTTAAGCAAATAGAGCCATGTAAAACGACTATAGGCATCAATAAAACTCACATAATAGTTGTGACCACTAACAGAGGTTTGGGCAGGGCCCCATACATCAGAATGAATAATCTCTAAGGGAGTTTTTATTACATGAGTGGAAGATGTAAAGGGTAGTTGATGACTTTTTCCCTGCTGACAAGCATCACAAACTAGAGTATCTTTATTGCTAGACTCAATAGGCAAAGCATGCTTATGAAGAACATGCTGAACAACTGGAGATGCTGGATGACCTAAACGAGAGTGCCATTGGGAAGATGACACACGAACACCACTGAAAGCTTGTTTATTGGATGATGACCCTACGGGATAGAGGCCACCATGACACCACCCTCTAAGAATGGCTTCCCTCGTAGCGCGATCCTTCACAAGACATTTAAAGGGGTGAATTTCTACAAAGACATCATTATCTTGTGCAAGTTTACTAGCAGATAAGAGATTGCGAGTTACTTGAGGAACATAGAGGACATTATTAAGGTGGAGTGGTTTAGTAGTGGAGGTGTGAAGGGATGATTGACCAATATGAGATATGCGCATACCTGACCCATTTGCGGCATGCACATGGTCGTTTCCCTTGTACGGTTCCTTGGTAGTGAGCTTGCTCATGTCACCCGTGAGATGATCCGTCGCGCCTGAGTCCATATACCACGCGGGATCCACCTGATACTCCGCAGGTGGTGCAACAACTGCAGTGGACGCCGAGCGTTGAGAGACCATGGCAACTTGGCGCTCCAAATTGGCACCATCATTGCCGACGCCAAGGAAGTTGGTGTCGAAACGCTTCCAACACCGCGCAGCTACATGCCCAATAGTGTTGCACATCTGACAGAGAGGTCGATACCCATCAGCCGTGTTCCAGCGACGACCATTGCTGCTCCCTCCTGCCGAAGAATTGTTAGACGATGGCAGTGTAGAGCTCGGTGCCGAAGAATTCTTGACGGTGGGCTGCTGTGAGTACTGCTTGGTGTAGTTTCCCTAACCCGGTGATGCCCGAGGAGGTCCACGCGCGGCGCCAGATCGATAGGCCGCGTTGGCGTCGAAGGAGGTTGCAGTTGCGGAGCGGGCACGACGTGCTTCCACCCGCTGTTCAGTGGATAGGATCCTAGCGTACAGGTCACGTGTGGATATCGGCGTGTCCCTGCCGTTTATATTCTCAATAAGATTGTCATAATCCTCATCAAGGCCCTTAAGAACATAAGAAATGAACTCTTCCTGGCGAAGTGGCTGACCAAGCGACGTCAGAGTGTCTGACAGGGACTTGATTTTGTGGAAGTACGTCGATGCGGAGGTGTTGAGCTTGTAGATGTCTCCTAGCTGGGTACGGATCTGAACCGTCTGCGCCATGGACTGGCCCCCAAAACTCTCCTCGAGTGTACTCCATGCCTCACGTGCGGTAGCGGCGAAGATCACCAGGCCACCAATACTTGGCAGCAGTGAGGAATTTATCCCCGATAGGATGGCAGCATCTTGCATTACCCATGTACGGTGATCAGGGTTGAGGACAGCGACAGGGGTGCCGCCGTCGGTCTGATGCAGGACGTGCTCCGGTGGACACGGAAGAGAACCATCCACCTATCCCATCAGATAATGCGACCGCAGAAGGGGAAGGATGGCAGCGCGCCACAGGAGATAGTTCTCTCCTCCTGACAGCTTGATGCTCATCAGGTTACTGAAATTGTAGGGCTCGGCGCCGATCGATGCCGACGCGTGATGGCGGGAGAAGAGGCTGCCCACCGATGACGTGTTGAGAGCGCCGATTGTGGAGGCCGAGAGTTGGCCCTCCGTGCTTGCGGAGACCATTGCAGGCGTCAGCGCCATGGTCGTGCTCGACGCGGTGGAGTTCACGAGAGCGGCGACGGTGGAGTTGACGAGGGCAGCAACGGTGGAGTTGGCGACGCTGGACGACGTCAGCGTTGCAAGGCGTTGGGAGGGGGCAGCGGAAGACGAAACCCTAGATGGGATCGGCGTGCGGCAGCACTAGAGGGGCGGCGCACGTGTAAGCTCTGATACCATGTAAAAACCCTAAGGGGTGAATCGGTATGGTGGAATAGCTCAACGCAATATGCGTGGCCTTCTAGTATTTATAATAGACAATACTTGTGTTACAATCTACATGGGTATAGTTAGAATATACAACTATACAGAGTGTCTAATACCCCCGAACGTCCGTCTCGCCCTCTGGTAGATCCATCCCCCGCCGAGGCCTCGGGTTCCTAGCAACTAGGGTCCCCCCTTAGGGACCTGGCGGTTACTGGGCTTGACTCGTCGAGTCTGGAGGCGGCTCGCGGTGCATCAATGTCCTGGCCGCCCACCCCCAGCAGGCAACTAAGGCGGTCGGACGCGTGTAGTGTTGTCTTGCGGACTGGCAACGCCAACTGTCCCTCCAGCAGGCGGATTTGGACGGACAACGCACCGCCCTGAATGAAGAAAGGGGCGAACCAACACCCCTCTTCCTCGGGGAGGAGGAAGATCCTAGCATCGTCTTCGAGTTGAGGCGGTGCCTTGCCCTGCAGGAGACCTTGCATGATGAGGACATCCGCTTGTTCGAACAACATCAAGCGAACATCGTGGCCTCCCTGGATGAACCCCTTTAGCAGGCTAAGGAATGTGACTTCTCTTACGAGGAGCTTACTGCCACGCATCTGGGCATGATCTCCCAAATTCGTGGCGATCTGAAGGAGAAGCATAAGAACTTGGACCGCAAGGCCAAGTATATGAAGAAGAGCCGCGACTCAGCGGCACTCAAGCTTCTCGAGCTTGACCATCTCTCCACGCAGCGGCGCCTAGATTCCCATTGGCTCTTCATCGTGGTGGGGTCCGCACAAGCCGTGAAGCGCCGCATGGACCTCCCGGTTGGTCACCTGTAGGACCAAATCTCCGAAAACATCAGCAGCTTCTATATTGACCTGGTGGGCCGTCTTGACGCGTTGCCTTCCGTCTTTGCTAGGAGGGCCTCAGCCCAAGCCCAAGCAAAGGCTCGCGACGTGGCAGGAGCCATCCTGCCGCGCGTGTCCTTTCTGTCGCATCGCTTCCCGTTCGACCAACTCCTAGAAGAGTTCTCCAAAGAGGAAGACAAGAAAGCAGACGAGAGGACCGCAGCCGCGGTGGTCGAGGATGTAGTATCCTGCTTCTGTTTTCAGCTGGGTAGCTCAAGTGGGGGTGGCCCCGCAGAAGAATCCCCGCCTATCCCTTCGTCTAGTGGAGGCACGCCTTCTTCAGGAGATGGCGCATCCTCCAGCGATGAAGCGGATGGGTCCTCTCCTGAGGACCGCATCCCTACCCTGTCATCGATGTAACCCTACTAGGGTGTTATTGATCTTAGAGAAAGTATATCAACTCCCATCTGACCCCACCCTCCGCTTTCCTCCCGTGGTTAAGCTACATTGTATGTATTGTCCTTGCGTCTTTGGGGTGCTCGGAATACATGGACTCCCTCTAGACCGCCCGGCGATGACCCAGATCGCTTTTGCTTGCAGGGGGAGTGTCGTATCTGAGCCCCTCCTTCCTTGGGCACATGATTCCACGCGCGAAGCCCCCGGGACAGACCCTAGGCTTCTTCACGAGAATCCTACGCCACCTAAGGCCGCAAATCTGATGCTCTGGCCGTACAAAACAACCTTACCTAAGAGAGAAAAAGGGGTTCTATCTTCGAATAAACAAGTAAAAAACTTTTATGTTCCTCCTTGTCCTAGATGCCTTCGCGGTTGGATGTCCCGTCGTCAAAGCGAATTCTAATCCCTTCCGATGTGTACTCGGGTTTGGACCTGCAAAGTTGTGAGTGGTGCCTCCAGACATCCCTCGTGCCCCCGAAATATGTGGAAATGATAGTGATTGGAGCATGAGTTTTTTAGCATCTATTATAGCGGTCCCTGAACTCTTACTCGACAATCTCTGGCTTGGCGACTTTAGCCCGTGCTCATGCTCGTTTTAAAAAAATCCCACATCTTTCTGCGGGACTCGAGGGGAGTTTAGGGGCTAGGCCCAAGCAAGTTTACACCAAAGGTTACTCGTCACTACATCGCCTACCTTGCATGGAGGTTCCCTACAGCGGTTTACATCCAGGAGGTTCCCGGAGACGCCATAGCTCTCAACTCACAGGGTGGTCGCTCTGTGAACCGTCCCTTATCGGGGTTTTCTGTTGCTTTCTCGTTACTAATGCTGGCATATTTAAATGGAGCTCCATTTGGAAGATTATTTACTGTACTTAGCCTGGTGTCGAGCACCTTCATATGCCAGTGCAGTTTATCGATGAGATTGGCGTTCTTCGGCATTTCTTCTCGGAGACCCGTCCTCGAGATTTGCACGCCTAAGAGGAGGCCCCTTTGCCTGGCCTGACAGAGGATGCTCCCTCGTGCTTCCAAGTTGCGGCAGTCGTGGTCTCCTGGTTTGTAGAACATCAGCAAGTGGATCATCGAAGGTTTATCGAACTTACGGAGGAAGAGGTCAAAGATATCCCTCTCAAGCAACCCTGCAATTACGATACAAGAAGTCTCTTGTGTCCCCAACACACCTAATACAATTGTCAGTTGTATAGGTGCACTAGTTCGGTGAAGAGAGAGTGAAATACAAGTAATAGGATGATTATAAGTGATAATAGCAATCTAAAATAAAATGGAAGCTAGCAAACATGCAGCAGAACTGATTGTAAACGGTGTTTCAATGCTTAGAAACACGACCTAGGGATCATACTTTCACTAGTGGACACTCTAAACAATAATAACATAATTGAATGCATAAATATATTATCTTCACTACGCTACTCCGAACCACTCTCCGGTCGAATAACAAACACCAATCATTGCATTTCTCCATCTAGGTAACCCCCACTCTAATACCATGAGACCTAGATGGTTCCAAACAAACACCAAAATTTCATAGGGTCATAAAACAAAAAATATATATATCATGCTAAACCAGATGGTGCACACACTGTCACCTTTACACCGTGATCAAAGTGTCTACGGAGATCTCATAACAAAAACACTTGAGTGGCATAATAGATGTAGAGTAACATCTACTTATTCAACTAGATTACAAAGTTCATGATCACATAAAGATCACACCATGGGAGAGAGAGATGAAATACATAGCTACCGGTAGAGCCATCGGCCTAGGGGGAGAACTACTCCCTCCTCATAATGGGAGTCAGCAACGGTGATGGAGATGGCGGTGGAGTTGATGGAGATGGCTCCTAGGCACTTTCCCGTCACGGCAGGATGCCGCAACAGATATTTATGTTCCCCGAAACTTGTCGGCGGCGACGGAGGTATGAAACTTTTCATGGAGGAAGGCTTGATTTTTTTAGGGTTTATGTGTCAGGATAATTTAATAGGCAAAAGGGCGATGTCGGTGGGTGGCCAGGGGGCCCACACCACCTGTTGGCGCGGCCAAGGGGACCCGCACCCACCTATGGTGTGGCCATCCTGTGGCCCCCCCTCCGGGTCTCCTTTTGGACTCCGTTGACGTGCCGGGAATTATAAGACTAAGATTTTGTTTTGTCCAGTTCTGAGAATATATCATGAACAACTTTTCTGAAACCAAAAATACAGAAAACATGAACTGGCCCTGTGACATCTTGTCAACAGGTTAGTCTATGAAAACGTCCGGAACACGAAGGAAAACATGTGAAACCATAAAGGTATTGGATAGAAAACAATCATGTAGCATCGAAAATTATAGATACGTTTGAGAAGTATCAATCATCAACACCAAATGTACAAGTCTGGATTACGTGCCAGGTCTCTCTAGATAGTTCAATACACTCGAGATAGTTCAATGCACTCAAAGTAGATGTAGCTAGACAAGCACTAGAAATAAAAGCATCAACACAAGAAGTATCATCAGGGGGATGGAGAAGGTGGACATTCGGGCACTCCTTTTCTTCGTCCTCCCTCTCGCTAGATAAGTGGCATATCGAGCTTATGCCTCCACCATGGTGTTGTACCCCTTGTAGTTGTTGCCGCTAAAACCATGCACCTCTCTCCGGCAGAGTTCCCAATCGTCATAGACTCCGGAAACTATACCCTTGTAGACAACATACCACGTCATCTATGCACAAGACCAAAACATGTGGTTAGCATGGAAACTGATAATAGACTGCAAATAAGTATGCAAGGAATAAGAGCATCAAGGGTTATGAATAAAACACGACAAGTAAAGGACTAACATTTATATGATGAAAGTTCATAGAGATTCCATGCATTGGAAAGAAAAGCATCAAGTTTATACTAACATTTTATCCAGCCTAGGGTTTCGGCGGGAAGGGACGAAAGCCCTCGAGTGTGTTGAATGTCCTGATGTCACGTTGCATAAGTAGGTGGGTTTCTATGTTACGATTGCTCGGTGGTTCGTGGCCGTGGAAGAACAAGCCACCCCGAGTGACGACATCCGAATTGAGTATCATGTAGACCCTTCGCTGGATGCGACGGAACTGAGCTCTCACATATTCATCGGGGGTGTTTGCCATCTTTATGGCCTTGTCTCGGAGACCACTTGGCAACAAAATCTCCTATGCATCCTTCAAGCACTCCCTCATCTGAAACATGGCATACGAAGCTTCCAACCCAGATTCTCCCGCCGACTGCTTGAGGCAGGGGGAGTCGATTACATGGTTGCATGCCTCGGACCTTTTTTTCCCTTTTTGACGGGCTTTCCTAACTCAGAGGCGAAGCCGTTGAGGGCACTATTAAGAATACCCTTGATGGCGTTGTAGTCTTTCTGCACCGCCCTACACGTGTTGAGATAATTCATTTGCCACTAATGCGGTTCCATGAAGATGAAGGTGCGGCCTCGTACTCTGCGTAGAAAATTTCAAACAAACCATCATCATCGGATATTAAGGAGATTTTGGAAAGAATGTAATGACGGGAAGCGAAGGACTACTGACATGGGAAAATATGGAATGAGAATGACATTCTTATGCTTATTATCTATCATATAATCGGCGATATACTTCATGATAATAACCCAGTTCGCAGGTGACCGCAAGTAGCCCTCAACCATGTAGTAGGGGTCCATTATCTCAATGTTCAGGGTAATCTCCATGGAGATATCATGCGCCATGCTGAGAGATACGAGGAGTAAAATGCTTCGGCCGAGCAGTCCCAAGTTGAACACCCTGAATACGTCTTCATATTAATGAAGATGGCCTCTGTGGGGTTTGTATGCATAAAGCCCGTGGATCGACGCACCTTGACCACGTATACCGGGTACGAGGGATGTTTCATTGAGAAAAGTCCCATCTCTAGCTGCAAAATTCTGTCGTGCATGCTCCTCATGTGACCACCCATAACATTGACAACCTCGGGTGGCAGCATCACCTACCTATCTCAGGAATCCTCCTCCACGAGACGGAAGGCGGCAAAAGGTTCAGAACCCGAGCGGCCAATGTCTGGCTACTGGAGGAGGGGGCACCGCTGATGGAGGGATAATAACCCGGTAGGCCAACTCCAAGGTATAACCCGGCCCGAAGGATGCTGCGCAGGATCCGGCTAAGGATAAAGAACTTTCGTAAGGCCCAAGTTTATAGGCCCAGTAACCCGGATTGTGGGTTACGGTAAGGGAAGGTTAGGGCTCGTATGCCGTGTCCGGGTAGGATCCAGGGTGTGTCTTGGAGGACAAGCCGGGGGGTACGGGTGCTTTATAAACCGATCCCTAGGTCTAGTTGAGAGATCTAAGAACCCTAGCAATATCGCTTGATATCGAGCATCCCGTGTAACCCGAGAGTTGAGTTATTATATTAAGATCGGAGACTCGGCGACTTTGATTGCCGGCTACCAGATCGATTACCATCATGTTTTCCTCTGAGCTAAACCCTCTCCCAAACGCCTGTGTCGTCTTGCCCCAAGATCAGTTACCCCCGGTAACGTCTGCCGTGATTATCCCACGACAGTTGGCGCCCACCGTGGGGCCTGCGTCCAAAGGTGTTTACATCACGGGAGAAGCTCGGAAAAACATGGAGAATCTTGTCATCGGCGAGATCTACATCAACCACAAAGGAGAAAAGATGGTGGACGATTCCGGCTGGGGGCCAGAGTCGGATCACCTCGAGTCCGGATCTACTGTGACGATCGGCCAGATCAACATCTTCATCGGTACGGTACGTACGCCTGATTTAAAGGGACAATATCATATGCATACTACAGGAACTTCTAGCAGGGACAAAGAGACGTTAAAGCAAACGGTAAACTCGGTTTCCTCAGCCGTGCCGGGATACCTGAGATGGGCGGAACAAGAGGTAACGTGGAGCAGAAGAGATCACCCGGAAAGAATAGAGCGCCCAGGAGTCTTGGCATTGGTGGTTGCGCCACAGGTCAATGGTTACGAGCTGAAAAGGGTCCTGATGGACGGTGGAAGTAGCATTAACATCCTGTATTGGGAAACCTTCTTACGCATGAGCCTCAAAGAGTCCCAGCTACAGAAAAGTTCGACAGTCTTTCACGGGATCGTGCCGGGTCACGCGGCGAGCCCCGAGGGAAAGATCACCTTGGAGGTTGCTTTCGGAGAATCGACGGATAATTATCGAGTTGAGTGGCTCACGTTCGAGGTGGTCAAATTGCGCAGTCCTTATCACGCGCTGTTCGGAAGACCGGCTTATGCTAAATTCATGGCTAGGCCGTGTTATGTGTATTTGCAGCTAAAGATTCCGGGTCCTAAACGGACCATCACCGTACATGGGAACCGGGATATAGCGGCCGAGTGCGACGAAGGAGATTCAGTGATGGCCGAGCAAGCGTGCAGAAAAGAAGAACTCGAGTATTACCGGTCTCAAGTAAATCCGGATGATAGAACAGCTTTGAAAAGGCCGAATACTGAGGACGAGAGAGCAAAATTCAAGGCAGCACAAGACACCAAGAAGATAGATTTTGTTGAAGGTGATTCCACTAAGCAATTTACTATAGGGTCTAATTTGGAAAGAGAGCAGGAGAAGGCACTTGTGGAGTTTATTCGTTCAAATGCGGACGTATTCGCCTGGACACCTAGCGACATGCCGGGTATCCCTACGGAATTGGCGGAGCACAGTTTGCACGTAGATCCCAGGTCCAGGCCTGTGAAGCAGGGCTTGAGGAAGATGAATGAGGAAAGAAGGAAAGCCATAGGTGAAGAAATTTCTCGGCTACTGACAGCCGGCTTTATCATGGAAGTGTTTCACCCGGATTGGTTAGCAAATCCGGTTCTAGTGATGAAAAAGACTAACGAGTGGAGGATGTGCATCGATTTCACGAGTCTCAACAAGCATTGCCCAAAGGACCCATTCGCGCTACCAAGGATAGACCAGATCGTAGACGCAGTAGCCGGGAGTGACCTGCTATGCTTTCTGGACGCATACTCCGGGTACCACCAAATTAAGCTTAAGAGGGAGGATTGGGAGAAAACATCATTTATAACCCCTTTTGGGGCCTTTTGTTATAAAACCATGACGTTTGGATTGAAGAACGCTGGCGCAACTTATCAACGGTGTATTCAAAAGTGCTTCGAGGACCAAATTGGACGCAACGTCCATGCCTACATGGATGATGTGGTTATCAAAACCAGGAAGGCGGAGACGTTTATCAATGATCTAAAGGAGACGTTCAAAAACTTGAGGAGGTATCAGATGAAGCTTAACCCGACAAAG
Source organism: Alopecurus myosuroides (assembly GCA_028641055.1). Taxonomy (NCBI): domain Eukaryota; kingdom Viridiplantae; phylum Streptophyta; class Magnoliopsida; order Poales; family Poaceae; genus Alopecurus; species Alopecurus myosuroides. The sequence goes on from CM054058.1 coordinate 487,357,790, forward strand.
TGCGTGTTCGGAGTTCCAGCCGGGAAATTACTCGGCTTTATCGTGTCCGAGAGAGGAATTGAGGCAAACCCGGACAAGATTAAAGCTATCCAGAGTCTGAAAAAGCCGGAAAATTTGAAGCACGTTCAAAAACTCACGGGCTGCGTGGCAGCCTTGAGCCGATTCATATCAAGACTCGGAGAAAAGGCAATACCCTTGTACCGGCTCTTGATAAAGTCAGACAAATTCGTATGGGATCAGGAGGCGGATGAGGCGTTCGAGGCACTAAAAAAGCAGTTATCTGAAGCACCAGTGCTAGCGGCTCCGGGTCCTAAAGAGCCTATGTTGCTGTATGTGGCAGCAGGCCCCCGAGCCATCAGCGCAGTAGTGGTCGTGGAGCGTAAAGAGGATGGGAAAGGTTATCCAGTTCACAGGCCGGTTTATTATGTCAGTGAGGTATTGTCGGAAGCAAAGCAGCGCTATCCGCATTGGCAAAAGCTGGTTTTCGGGGTCTTTATGGCCAGCCGGAAATTGAAGCCGTATTTCCAGGAACACCCCATAACGGTGGTTAGCTCAATACCGATGTCGGATATCATCAGGAACTCGGATGCGACTGGAAGAATAGCCAAATGGGCGATAGAAATGGGGGATTATCACATCAGTTACGAGCCCAGGTCAGCAATCAAATCTCAGGCTTTAATTGATTTCGTTAACGACTGGACACATACAGGCATGACTACAACGGTTCCAAGCTCCGAGTCATGGATCATGCACTTCGATGGATCTAAGCAATACGAGGGATCAGGAGCTGGAGTGGTGCTAACGTTACCTAAAGGAGATAAATTAAGTTACGTACTACAAATTCACTTTGACTGTTTCAACAACGTGGCCGAGTATGAAGCCCTATTGCATGGCTTAAAGGCAGCCAAGGAGATGAACATTAAGAGGATACGATGCTTTGGAGATTCGAACCTTGTGGTACAGCAGGTGTCAGGAACTTGGGATAGAAAGGATGCAACCATGGCGGCATACCGCAGGGAGGTTGATAGGGTTGCAGGATGCTTTTCCGGGTATGAGGTGGAGCATATAGACAGAAGAAAGAATGTAGCAGCAGACGCCCTTGCTAGACTCGGCTCGCGCAGAGAGCCGGTTCCACCTAACGTGTTCCTGGACGAGTTATGGCGACCATCGGTTAAAATCGAGTCTGAGGAGGAACTGGCAAGTAAAGACCCGGATACGGAGCTCGTGGCCACTATACGCGCTATTCCCGAGTGGACAGAGCCGTTTTTGGCCTACCTATCACGAGGCGAGTTACCACAACAGGAGGTGTTAGCAAGGCAAATTTTGCGGAGAGCAAAGGGATATTCTATCATTAATGGGGAGTTGTACAAGAGAAGTGCAGCAGGAGTCTTTTTACGCTGCGTAGCACCAGAAGAAGGCCGACAGATTCTCAAGGAAATCCATGAAGGCGATTGCGGGCATCATGCATCCACAAGATCCCTTGTGGCCAAGGCTTATCGGCACGGATTTTTCTGGCTGACGGCTCTAGCAGATGCAGAAAGATTAGTAGCAAGGTGTGACGGATGTCAAAGGTACGCTCGCCAAACCCATGTGCCGGCTATGGAATTACGGACCATCCCGTTAACTTGGCCGTTCGCTGTCTGGGGGATGGATATGGTTGGCCCCTTTCATATGTCACCTTGCAAGAAGACACATCTTTTAGTGGCTATTGATAAATTTACCAAGTGGGTCGAGGTTATGCCAGTTACTAATTGTGAAGCAGCTACAGCAGTCAAGTTCCCGAAAAGAATTATCTACCGGTTTGGGTATCCCCACAGCATAATTACCGACAATGGAACCAACATGTCCCTTGGTGAGATGGAAAAGTTCTGCGGCAACAATGGAATCCGGCTTGATGTAGCATCAGTGGCTCATCCACAGGCCAACGGACAAGTGGAGAGGGCAAACCAAGAATTGCTCCGCGGGTTGAAACCACGATTGCGAGTCCCCTGTATCAGGGCTGCTGGCGCGTGGGTCGAAGAACTTCCTTCCGTGGTTTGGGGTATCAACACTACACCCAACAGATCCACTCACATGACACCCTTCTTCATGGTCTATGGGGCGGAAGCAGTGTTACCGAGTGACATTATTCACGACTCACCACGAATATCAGCTTACGTCGAAGTGGAGAATGAAAAAACCCGGCAGGACGCCGTAGATATGTTAGAAGAACAAAGGGAACAAGCCCTGGAAAGATCAGCCATATATCAGCAAGATCTACGGAGGTATCATAGCCGGCGCGTGAAAACCCGGGTCTTCCAGGAAGGAGACCTGGTTCTGCGCCTGGTACAGTCAAACGAAGGAAAACACAAGTTATCACCACCATGGCAAGGACCGTTTATCATAAGCCGGAATCTGCATAACGGATCATATTACTTGGTAGATGCAAGGGAAGAGTTGGCTACAGTTAATGACACCGCTCATACCACTTCATCTATGCAAGAAAGAGACAGACCATGGAACGTGGCGCAGCTACGTCCGTATTATACTTAGTAAAGATTATATTGGCAAGTGGAATTGCACGGTGTAACAGGCAGCAGGTTTCAGACGTACTCTTTTCCTATCCAGGGTACCCTTGGGGACTGGATGGGTTTTTAATGAGGCGTCCTGCTGACCTAACTTTTTCATATCAAGTAAAGTGGTGGTTATTCTCATGTTCTTCACTCTCAGCATGTCGCATATATAGGTCTTGGGGGCTGATTGCTTGAATAGCACAGTTGAAAACTCAAAGACCCGGCCTCGATGCCTATGAGTTATAAGGGCCGGTCACTCGCAAACGAGTACGGCTGCAATCTTATAACCGGACAAAGGAGCCAAATTTTCTTGACTTATCTTACTTAAGCTCGATGTGACTCGCACTAAAATGGCATGATTTGCTCGCTTACGATTACAATCAGCCATGAAGCCCAATGGGACTTGGTTGACCCTGTCTCGTACAGATGTAACAACATGATATCCATGCGAAAGCCGGCTTATAGTATCAGATAGTCAAAAGGGTCATCTAAACCACAAGTTATGCAGAGTACAGGGCTGATAGCCGGAAACTCAACGATTATTAAGCATAACTTCAAAACCTATGTGAAACGGCTCTGGGCTTTTTTGACCTAGCAGCAAGCAAATGCGTTCTCCTTGAAAGATCACGTTTCCTAGACTCGGAATCCGGGTCTTGGGGACTCGGGATCTCGAAAACGAGAAAAGTTGTTTGGTTGTTAAAATTCAAAAATCCAAAAATCCGAGTCTTGGGGACTTGGCAGCAAGTCCGCTTGTCAACATCCATGAGACCCGGAAACCGAGTTTCACAAAAGGAACAATAAAGAAAACCGGATATCGAGAGCAGATGAGTTCAAAAATGGATAAATCTAAAAGGCCAGAAGAGGTATAGAGTATATCAAGACCTTAGCGTACATTACAAAATCCCGGTGGAAGATATCAAAGGTGCACAGGCGCACCACTCAAAATATAATTGTTTAAACAGCACATCGGCCGACATACGCATAAGAAGAGGCATTAAATATCAGGTATCACTCGGCGTCCATCTTGGCCTTGCCCTTGCCATCATTGGTGGTAGCAGCAGCACCCGGATCAGCAGTACCAGCCCGCGCAGGAGGTGGAACGACTGGTGTTCAGGTAGCGGGTGCAGAACCAGCTTCAGCTTGCTTTTTGGCAGCCTCCGCCCTCAACTTAGCAGCTTCCTCCTTCCACCGAGCCAGCATATCATACGGCTCGGGAAGATCCGACTTAACCGCTTTAACAGCAACATCATATGCAGGAACGAGGGAGTCAACATCCAGGTCGTCAGCGATCACGTTGGCCGGATAACGGACCTCATTCTGGACAGCCTGAAAATCCTTCACTGAGAACTTGGACCCATCAAGCTTGAACTCCGGAAAGCCTCCCATAAACTTCACTAGCTCGAGCTTAGGGAAATAAGACTTAGCAAGCGCAAGCCCCCGGATTACTCCAACCCGGCAAGACGAGCGTTTCCAGTGCCAAATCCACTCGGGGATAGTGGAGAAGGCATCCAGCATTCTTTTCAGATCGACATGCCCCTTACCCGGTGTAACATCCCAAGTATGAAATATCCCTTAGAATGTCTGATTTATTGTTTTAATTCAAGTATTGCATCATGGCATCATGTTTAATTATCAGTTTGCATTTGTTACTATTTGTTTTGCATCTGTTTTAGCTTGTTTTCATAATCAAACTCAAACAAATTCAAATGGTTATTTCATACTTGCTCTGTTACAACATTTGAAATAAAAATCACAAATAAAAACCATCTATTTGTTGTCATAATTTTCAATATGGATCAACTAATAAAATGGTGTTTATATTTCCACTAATTCATTCCAAATTGGTTTCCAAATTCAAAGCAAATCATCAACAGCACCTCATCTGGAAATTATATAAATACCAAACCATTCCAATAATTCTAATCCAACTAATAATAGGGTTCACCCTATTAAGTTGTTGTTTCTATATTAATTAACAAAATATTCCAATTCAAATCAAATATTTTCAAACAGAACCAATTTGAAACTATAAAAATAGTAACCAAAACATTCTTTTATTCTTTGTTTCCAATTAATTCTTTTGGGTCACTTTGTTAAAAGGTTGATTTTGTTAATCATTTTAAATATTCAAAAATCATCTAAATTGGCTTATTTTCCAAAACAGCACAAAAATTTAAACCTTTTTGAAATCCAAACTTGTTAACTGTTTGGAATCAACCCCATGAGCACACCCTAATTTTCTATGAATTTTCCCTAACCTAAAACCCTTCTTTTCTTCCAAATCTGTTTTCTGCAAAAAAAAATGAGTGAAACAGAAAAATAAAAGGGAAAACTGCCGCGCGCGCGTCACCTAAGCTAGCCCAACCTACCTAGCCACTAACTTACGCGCAGCCCGGCCCGCTAACCGCGTACCGTTTCGTTTAGACCGTCGTCTCCCCGTACGGCGGCCATCCGGGCACGCCACGTCGGCGTACGTCGGCGCCCGACGGCCAGGGACCTTCCCCGCGCCCTATTTATACCCCCTAGGCCCCTGGCGCCGTGCCCTAGCCCTAGCCATCCTCGCTCCCCGCGCCGCGCCGCCAATCTCTCCTCGCATTCGCCTCTCTCACCCTCTGCTGCCCTCGCCGGAGAGGATCTCCTCTGAACCCTCCATGGCGCCTCCCACCTCGCACCTCCACTCCCCTAGCTAAACCCGGGAACGAAATCGCCACCAAATCCTCTTCCTTTTGGACACCTGCGGGAGCCCGGAGAGCTGCTGATTCCTCACCGTCGTCTTCGTCACCGCCGCGGCCCCATCTCGCCGTCACCCACCTTCTGCAGCACCGCGGTGAGCTCCACCGTTCTCCGTCTCCTTCCCTCTCTGTTACCTTTCTTCACGCGCGCACACGTCCGTCCAGCAGACGCACGCACCACCAGCTAGCACGGCCATGGTCATCTCCCCGCCGGCGAGCAGCCTTGCTTCTGTTCAGTCGAGGAAGGATTTGGTCGTCAGCGAAATTCAGTTAAACCCATGCGTTCAAGTATAACCTGTCCGCGTTTGTTTCTCTGTCAAAACTGACGAATCAGCGCAATGGTTCAGAGTATCGCGAGCGCAGCGAAGGGTTCCTGGTTCGAATCCTCGCGGAAGCGATTAAAAACCCAACCTTTTGCTCCTCTGGCTGACAGGCAGGGGCCACACGGCAGTGACCCTGGCTGCCACGCCATCGCGCAGTGGCCACGCTGGCCCGTGGCCCACCCTGCAGTGGCTGTGGCTAGCTGCTGCACGGTGTAAAAGTGTTTAACACGTTTTCTGTTTATTTTCGAAATCATTTAAATGGCAGAATTAAACCCTAAACTTTAAACTTTAATAACTTTTAATCTATAATCCCAATAAATAAAAGTTGTATATGTTTGTTGTTCCAAATTTGATCATCTATCCAAAAAATCCATTTGTGTTCTGTTTTGAAAATTCCAAATGCATTTAAATTTCAAATTTGAATAAATCAAATGCAATTTGCTAAATTCAATAACTAATTCATTATTAATCCAATAAATGCAAATAAAATATGTTTTCCATACCATTTTGAATAACCTATTCAAATATAAATTTTGTTTCATTGTTTGAATAATTTAAATTGCCTAACTAATTTAATACTTGTTTAATTCAGTTAAAATTGATAAAATCATAACTTGCTTAATATAAAATATTTTTGAACATGCAAAATATGTTTTCAAACCATCAAAGTGTGAACTTTTCAGATGTGAATTTGAATTTATGTTTTGAACAAATAAAATTCAAATAATATTCACACTTGTTTTAAATTCAATTAAAACTTGTTTAATATTGTTTAATTCATAATAAATTCATCCTAATTCAAATTTCAATATTTGAAACATGTAATCCAACTAAAATTTGATGTTCTTTTCAAATATAAATTTTGTTAATTGTTTTGCACACTTTAAATTGATGAAAACAATAATTGTTTGTGTGACATGTTTAAGTAACCAGACTTTCCAACCTTAATAAATGATTTCCAAAACTTGTTAAATCCTTTTATCACTTGCATCTATTATTTGTTGTAATTTTGTTGTTACCATCATGCATGCATCATGCTAACAACTTTCACCTAATAATTAATTGTAAATCATTTGTTCCACTTAATTATGGACCCTTTCCCATATGCCACTCAAAATAGCATAGGGGTCCATTTAAATTGTGTTATCATGTTAGCTAGTTTATTTTAATGCAACCATTAACTTGTCATGCATCATCTTGATTGTGCACAATGCCATGATAATGATTGTTTACTTTCCTGTTTTGTTTGTTTGCTTCTTCTCGAATAGACGACGACGTTGAGACAGACGATCTTTACAGCACCCCTTCTGAGGATCTAGCTCAGTACCAGGCTGCTGAGTTCGCAGGCAAGTTATCACTCACATGAACCATTGTGTTCCTATCAACCCTGGTTACCGATACTTTCCGTTGTCTATTTCTGCTAGCCTTAGTGGTAGTTGTTTCTGTTACGAACCTATCACATGAATCCCTTAACCCTGATATTGCCTCACCACCCCTCCTACAACCCTATTGATTGAGCAGTGTCTTACTAGTATGCTTAGGTTGTTTTGCTCGAGTCTGTTACCCGTTACTTTCAGTTACTATATTTCATTATGTTCTGGGGGCTCGATGTTTAATCAATCAATCAATCATGCTAATGTTATTACTTAATAATAATTTGATGATAAGGCACCGGCAGGAGGCCCTGTGTGGTTTTGAGGCCTGCTAGTGTCGACCCTAATAGGAAAAGGGTCTTGTCTACTGATCCATGATGAGCGCACTACCCGCATGTGGGAAGCGAGTATGGGCGCCCCCCTCAATTTGATTCGATTCGCATCTCGTCCAACTCATCTCATTTAGTTCGCGTTTTCCATTTGCCGCATGCATGTTTTTGCGAGCCCAGCGCAGGGTGGAACTTTTGTAGTCGGCATATAGGGGGACACGTTCTTAGAGTGCTATGAGGGTCCATTTTCTTCTGGGCTCGATTAGCCGTGCGCCCAAGGTGCTTTGGGCTTGATGCGAAGAAGAGTTGAGTTGTGTTGAGTGCCCCGCTTGGTGGGAGGCATCCCATCTGGCGGGTTATTCATACGTGTACGGCCAAATTGGTGCAACCCTGCAGGGATAATCTTCTCGAGAAGCCGTGTTTTCCGCGGTTATGGTTAACTTGGTGAAAGTACTGGCTAACAAGTACTCAGGACAACGTAAACCTAATGATTCACAATCTCACACCCCATGATTAATAACTTGGCTAGTAATAGGATTATTGACACAATAATTTGATTCATCTGTAATCCAACTGTGTGAGTTATCCTCGGATTGCTTCTTTGGATAAGGGGCGAGATCCAGGATGGGTTTGTTTGAAGTTATCTTCCAGTTGGTTACAACACTCGATCTTATCCCCTTTCTGATAGTTGGAAGTGATAGAATCTCTATAGTTGGTTAGCGCAGCCAGTTGCAGCATCTTATATATCCCCTTCTTTCCGTTGAACCCAAGTCATCTGTGCTTGTGTTGACGGGCTATACTTTGGTGAACTGTGAGTCTTGCTTGCCAGTACGTCTATGTACTGACCCCTTTGGGGCTGTGGTTTCCGCAGACTACGCTTACGAGGATCCAGGTGACGGCTACTACGTGGAGTTTGACGAGGCTGCTGACGAGTAGTTAGCGGACCCCGGGCAGGATCTGAGACATCGTGGATGGGCTCCGTCTTTATTTCAGTTTCCGGCTTCTTAAGCCTATTTGGATTTGTCTGTACTCAGACCCCTTTGAATGCTTCCGCTGAGATGTAATGATGCTATGTTGGGACATGTGTCCTCTGGATGATTGTATTTGCTATCTCTGCCCTAGTGAGGGCCATTTGTACCTTATTTCAATCTTTTGGGTCGTAGAGGCATGTTGTGTTATCCTTTTGTTCAAAGCCGTTGACGTACCATGTGTGTATGGTATGAAGTACGTCAATGGTAGTGTCCTGATTTCTACATGATAGTTTACATCGACGGTGAACAGTAGCGATGGGTTGTCACACATAAGTGTTGGCCTACTCGTAAGAGGACGCGGGTGCCGGAAAGCCCCGTAATCCCATCAGAATACTGTTCAGTTCGTACGGTGAGTATCCTATAGAAGTCCGGGTGCGACAAATGGTATCAGAGCCTGTCTGCCTGTAGGATCCCTTTTTACTGGTCGCAGTTGAGTCTAGAAACTATTTTGTAGCTATATAGGAAAAATGAAACGTGAGAGTAGGAATTCTGCCATTTTTCTTCTTTCCCCACCCACCCACCCTTTTCTGGTAAGGAAGTGCAACGTTGTTTTCTGTTCTCACCTAAACTTTCAAGTTAGGATTTCACGTGTTTTGGGTTTTCCGTAGTACCTCAGGAGTTTTGGTCTCGAGTTTCCCGATGTTGCTTCAATATCCTGTTGTTTTCAACATCCTTATCGTCCGTTGAACCTTGTTGTTGCTTTCCACATCAGTTCTCTACCGGCGTCTAATCAAAACTTCCCCGATCATCTGCAGATGGATCTCAGGTTCTTCCCGCAGGTGGTTCGGATGACTCGCTGTGAGAGCACCGCCGGTTATCCGGAGATGCTGAGAGACATGGTTACCTATCTGGGGTTCCATTGGGCACCAGAGTACCAGGTCTACGAGCAGCAGCGAGAGTTTGACCAGACCTACTACCAGGCTATCATCTATATTCTGTCAGATGATGGCATGAGCGTTGTCCACCGCTACGAGGCAGTAGGTTCCACAGTGGATATGGCCGTGCAGCAGGCAGCATACGTGAGTCTCACCGTCCTCCGTGCTGACTACTGGGGGTTTGATGATTCCATCTATCGTCACATCCCCCGTGGTTACATCACGTCAGCGGGAGTTCACTTCACTCTCCACGGCAACCTGGATACCTACGAGTCTTATAGCTCCAGGCTGCACACCACTGCTCAGTTTGTGAGGCACAGTGACGCAGTTGCTTCCGCACTGTCTCAGGAGTTGGCCTCAGTCAGGGAGCAGCTCTATCTTGCTTTGACTCGTCTGGCTACGTACACCACAGACTTTGTTGGAGACGAGCGCTTTGCGCGTTTCACTCAGCCAGCTGGGTATCCGCTGCCAGATGCTGGAGGTTACGAGCCGATCAGAGGTCCACTTCTCGACCTCGGAGCTGGTTACACTGGGATTCCACGCTTTGGAGCACAGGGAGACGACGCTTTCTACTTCACCACACCGAGAGTTGCTCTCAGAGCAGTCCCGATCTACGTGGATCGTCGTTATACCTACTTCCGGGGGATTCCTCCTCACCGTATCTCTCGTCGTACTACTCACCGCCGTCCTGCGTGATGAGCATGGGAGTACCGATGTATCCATTCCTAGCTATGTTTAGTTATCCTTTGTCTTTCGAACCATGTATTGGTCTGTTGGATATTCTGATGTATTTGAACATGTGATGATGTACCTGTTGGTTATCTATTCATGCGTCGGAATAATCTATCTTTCGGTTACCAAGTCTATCCTTTTCTATTGTTGTGCTAAAATGAATGTCTATTCAGGATGCCACCGACAAGGAGCAACCCGCCGGAGCCACCTCCGCTCACGGAGCTGTTGACTCAGATGACTCAGGTCGTGGCTCAGATGGCCCAGATCCAGGCTAACCAGCACAACAACCAGAATGCTCCGCGAGTCAGCATCAAGGAGTTTCTGAGCATGGGGCCGAGAGCTTTCGTGGCAACACGCGAGCCTCTGGATGCTGATGACTGGATCAGGGAGATGAACAGGGCTCTGGACATAGCTCACGTTGTTGAGGAGGATAAAGTCAAGTATGCCACCTACCTACTGAAGGGTCAGGCAGCTACCTGGTGGGAGAACTACCAGACCATGAGAGCTGGCTATCCTATCACCTGGGGATGTTTCAAGGATGCCTTCCTGAAGCACCACATCCCAGATGGTCTCATGGAAAGGATGCGTGAGGAATTCTGCTCTCTCAAACAGGGCAAGCTGGACGTCCTCGGCTACCAGAACGAGTTCAATCGTCTCGCTCGATACGCTGGTGACGAGGTGTCCACTGAAGCCAAGAAGATGGCAAGGTTCCGCTGAGGTTTTAACCCGGAACTGAAGTACGCTCTCACCAACATCAAGTGCAAGGACTTCGTGGAGCTCGTGAACACCGCGCTCAATGAGGAGAATGGGCGCAAGGCGTTCGAGGAGTCCCGTAAGCACTCGCGTGAGGGTGGTTCCTCCTCCAACATGACCACCCCTCCGCAGAAGCGCCGCATCTGGGTGCCAAATGGTGCTGTCACTCGGGCTCCAAATGCCCAAGCTTCTCCAGGCTTTGGTCCCCGCCCACCCAACCCATCTCAGATGCAGGGTCAGAGGGTTCCAATGGGGCAGCCAAGGCCAGGTCCTCCTCGTGTCGTCACTTGCTACAAATACAAGGAGACTGGACACTACGCTGATAAGTGCACTCAGAGGCAGCTACCTCCACCTCCTTGCCCCAACACCAACCAGGCAATGGTTCGTGCTCCTCCGGCTAAAGCCTTCAACTCCAACAACAGGCCTGTCGGGAGGACCGCGAGGGTGAATCATATCAAGGCCGACAAAGCTGAGGAAGCTGCTGACGTCGTTCTCGGTATATTACCCGTAAACTCTATTCCAGCTAAAGTGTTGTTTGATACCGGAGCATCGCATTCTTTTGTGTCAAAGATTTTTGCAAAAGCATACAACGTAGTGCTGGTTCCGCTAAGCAATCAAATGACTGTTCACTCTCCGGGACCGCAAATGTTGACTTCCAAGATAAGCATGGACAATCAAATCCTAATTGGAGGTCGCATATTCCTTGCTTCACTCATGTTGCTGGGAAATTCTGACATTGATGTCATTCTGGGTATGGATTGGTTGAAGACCCACAAAGCAAAAATTGACTGTGCTAACAAGTCAATAACTCTTTCTCACCCTTCGGGCCAGATAGTCTATTCTCCATATGGATCAACTTCTGTTCAGCTGTTCAACCTAGATGCAAAACCCCTTCCTGCAATTGAAAATGTTCCGGTGGTTTGTGAATTCCCTGACGTCTTTCCAGAAGAGTTGCCAGGGATGCCTCCGGACAGAGCAGTTGAGTTCGTGATCGAGCTTGAGCCAGGTACTGCTCCAATCTCTAAGCATCCATACAAGATAGCTCCACCTGAACTGAAATTGTTGAAGGAGCAAATCGATATGTACATGGAGAAAGGTTACATTCAGCCTAGTTCCTCCGCTTGGGGTTGCCCAACTCTGTTTGTTGCCAAGAAGGATCAAACAAAAAGACTCGTGGTTGACTATCGTCCTCTCAACGAGAAAACCATCAAGAACAAGTATCCAATTCCTCGTATCGATGATCTTTTTGATCAACTTGCTGGAGCCTCAATATTCTCAAAGTTGGATTTGAGGATGGGTTACCATCAGATAAAGATCAGAAAGGAAGATATTCCTAAGACAGCTTTCACCACTTGTTACGGTCTATATGAATACACCGTCATGTCCTTTGGTCTCACCAATGCACCGGCAACGTTCTCAAGACTCATGAATTCTGTCTTCCATGAATACCTCGACAAGTTCGTTGTGGTATATCTTGATGACATTCTAGTCTACTCAAAATCCGAGGAAGAGCATGGAGAACACCTTCGTCTCACTCTCATGAAACTTCGCGAGCATCGTCTATATGCCAAGTTCTCTAAATGTGAGTTCTGGATTCCAGAAGTTGCATATCTTGGTCATATCATCTCTGCCAAAGGCATAGCCATTGACCCGGAAAAGGTTAAGGCAATTGTTGATTGGAAACCCCCTAAGACGGTGAAGCAAGTCAGAAGTTTTCTTGGCTTGGCTAGCTATTGCCGTCGTTTCGTCCAAAACTTTTCCAAGATTGCCAAACCTCTCACTGATCTCACAAAGAAGGATAAGAAGTTCGTTTGGACTCCACAGTGTGATGAGAGTTTCAACCTCCTGAAGACTAAACTCACTTCCACCCCAGTTCTGGTTGGCCCAGATACTACCAAACCTTTCCAGATATTCTGCGATGCATCTCTCCAAGGTCTAGGAGCAGTTCTTATGCAAGAACGTCAAGTTGTGGCTTATGCTTCACGTCAGTTGAATCCACATGAGCAAAACTATCCCACACATGACCTAGAACTTGCAGCTGTTGTGTTTGCCCTCAAGAAATGGAGACAATACTTGTTGGGTAACAAAACTGAAATCTTTTCCGATCATAAGAGTCTGAAATACATCTTCACTCAGCCAGATCTAAACCTCAGGCAAAGGAGATGGATTGAAAAGATTAAAGACTTTGATCTCACCATTTCTTACACTCCAGGCAAGGCTAATGTTATGGCCGACGCTCTCAGTCGCAAGTCCTATTGCAATAATCTCATGATCATGGAAAGCCAACCTCCACTTCATGAAGAATTCCAGAAGCTGAACCTTGGTCTTGTCCCTGAAGGATACCTTGCTAGCTTAACAGCCAGTCCAACTCTCGAGGACAAGATTCGTTCTGAACAACTTCGTGATACTGAAATCAAGAAGATTGTAGAGCACATCAAAGAAGGCAATGATAAATTCAAGTCCTTCTCAATTGATGACAAGGGAACTCTGTTCTTCGAAGGACGCATTGCAGTTCCTCAGATTCAAAGTCTCAAGGATATCATTCTCAAGGAGGCTCATGAAACTCCTCTCTCCATCCACCCTGGAAGTACAAAGATGTACCAGGATCTCAAGACTCTGTATTGGTGGCCTGGCATGAAACGTGAAATTGCTCAATACGTTTCTGAATGCGACATTTGTCAACGTGTTAAGGCAGTCCATCAGAAAACAGCCGATCTACTCCAACCTCTGAAAATTCCTGAGTGGAAGTGGGACATGATTGAAATGGACTTCGTTACTGGGTTTCCAAAGTCCAAAAAGGGCAACGATGCAATCTTCGTTGTTATTGATCGTCTCACTAAGGTAGCTCACTTCTTTGCTGTCAAGGAAACTATCTCAGCTAGCCAGTTAGCAGAGCTCTATACAACAAAGGTTGTTCCTCTTCATGGTGTTCCATTGGAAATAAGCTCAGACCGTGGAAGTAGCTTCACTTCTCATTTCCGGAAAAGCTTTCAAGAAGCATTGGGCACCAAACTTCTGTTCAGCACAGCTTATCACCCTCAGTCTCAGGGGCAAGTCGAAAGAGTCAATCAGATTCTCGAGGATATGATCAGAGCATGTGGTCTCTCCTTTGGCATGAAATGGGAGGATTGCCTTCCATATGCTGAATTCTCCTACAACAACAGCTACCAGGCAAGCCTAGGCATGGCACCATTTGAGGCATTGTATGGCCGCAGATGCAGGAGTCCTATTAATTGGTCTGGAGCTGGTGAACGTTCACTCTTAGGCCCTGACATTGTTAAGGAAGCCGAGGAGAAAGTTCGTATCATTCATGACAATCTTAGGATTGCTCAGTCTCGTCAGAAGAGCTATTATGATAGCAAGCACAGGGATATGATCTATGCACCTGGTGATAAGGCATATCTCCGTGTAACTCCCCTCAGAGGCACTCATCGTTTTGGTGTGAAAGGAAAGCTTGCACCAAGATACATTGGTCCTTTCAACATTCTCTCAAGGCGGGCAGAAAATGCTTATCGTCTTGAACTTCCAGAAAAACTATCCAAGGTGCACGATGTGTTCCACGTGTCACACCTCAAGAGGTGTTTCAAAGATCCAGATCGTGCAGTTGATCATGATTGCATTGAACTGCAAGATGATCTATCTTATGAGGAGCACCCTATTCGTATTCTCGATGAGACCGAGCGTAAGACTCGCAACAAGAGCACCAAGTTCTTGAAAGTGCAATGGTCGCATCATTCCGATAAAGAGGCAACGTGGGAGACCGAAGAGGATCTTCGCAAGAAGTATCCGGACCTTTTCACTTCTCAGTAAGGAATCTCGGGGCGCGATTCCTTCAAGGGGGGCGTTTTGTAACATCCTAAGTATGAAATATCCCTTAGAATGTTTGATTTATTGTTTTAATTCAAGTATTGCATCATGGCATCATGTTTAATTATCTGTTTGCATTTGTTACTCTTTGTTTTGCATCTGTTTTAGCTTGTTTTCATAATCAAACTCAAACAAATTCAAATGGTTATTTCATACTTGCTCTGTTACAACATTTGAAATAAAAATCACAAATAAAAACCATCTATTTGTTGTCATAATTTTCAATATGGATCAACTAATAAAATGGTGTTTATATTTCCACTAATTCATTCCAAATTGGTTTCCAAATTCAAAGCAAATCATCAACAGCACCTCATCTGGAAATTATATAAATACCAAACCATTCCAATAATTCTAATCCAACTAATAATAGGGTTCACCCTATTAAGTTGTTGTTTCTATATTAATTAACAAAATATTCCAATTCAAATCAAATATTTTCAAACAGAACCAATTTGAAACTATAAAAATAGTAACCAAAACATTCTTTTATTCTTTGTTTCCAATTAATTCTTTTGGGTCACTTTGTTAAAAGGTTGATTTTATTAATCATTTTAAATATTCAAAAATCATCTAAATTGGCTTATTTTCCAAAACAGCACAAAAATTTAAACCTTTTTGAAATCCAAACTTGTTAACTGTTTGGAATCAACCCCATGAGCACACCCTAATTTTCTATGAATTTTCCCTAACCTAAAAACCCTCCTTTTCTTCCAAATCTGTTTTCTGCAAAAAAAAAAGAGTGAAACAGAAAAATAAAAGGGAAAACTGCCGCGCGCGCGCGTCACCTAAGCTAGCCCAACCCACCTAGCCACTAACTTACGCGCAGCCCGGCCCGCTAACCGCGTACCGTTTCGTTTAGACCGTCGTCTCCCCGTACGGCGGCAATCCGGGCACGCCACGTCGGCGTACGGCGGCGCCCGACAGCCAGGGACCTTCCCCGCGCCCTATTTATACCCCCCCTAGGCCCCTGGCGCCGTGCCCTAGCCCTAGCCATCCTCGCTCCCCGCGCCGCGCCGCCAATCTCTCCTCGCAGTCGCCTCTCTCACCCTCTGCTGCCCTCGCCGGAGAGGATCTCCTCTGAACCCTCCATGGCGCCTCCCACCTCGCACCTCCACTCCCCTAGCTAAACACGGGAACGAAATCGCCACCAAATCCTCTTCCTTTTGGACACCTGCGGGAGCCCGGAGAGCTGCTGATTCCTCACCGTCGTCTTCGTCACCGCCGCGGCCCCATCTCGCCGTCGCCCACCTTCTGCAGCACCGCGGTGAGCTCCACCGTTCTCCGTCTCCTTCCCTCTCTGTTACCTTTCTGCACGCGCGCACACGTCCGTCCAGCACACGCACGCACCACCAGCTAGCACGGCCACGGTCATCTCCCCGCCGGCGAGCAGCCTTGCTTCTGTTCAGTCGAGGAAGGATTTGGTCGTCAGCGAAATTCAGTTAAACCCATGCGTTCAAGTATAACCTGTCCGCGTTTGTTTCTCTGTCAAAACTGACGAAGCAGCGCAATGGTTCAGAGTATCGCGAGCGCAGCGAAGGGTTCCTGGTTCGAATCCTCGCGGAAGCGATTAAAAACCCAACCTTTTGCTCCTCTGGCTGACAGGCAGGGGCCACACGGCAGTGACCCTGGCTGCCACGTCATCGCGCAGTGGCCACGCTGGCCCGTGGCCCACCCTGCAGTGGCTGTGGCTAGCTGCTGCACGGTGTAAAAGTGTTTAACACGTTTTCTGTTTATTTTCGAAATCATTTAAATGGCAGAATTAAACCCTAAACTTTAAACTTTAATAACTTTTAATCTATAATCCCAATAAATAAAAGTTGTATATGTTTGTTGTTCCAAATTTGATCATCTATCCAAATAATCCATTTGTGTTCTGTTTTGAAAATTCCAAATGCATTTAAATTTCAAATTTGAATAAATCAAATGCAATTTGCTAAATTCAATAACTAATTCATTATTAATCCAATAAATGCAAATAAAATATGTTTTCCATACCATTTTGAATAACCTATTCAAATATAAATTTTGTTTCATTGTTTGAATAATTTAAATTGCCTAACTAATTTAATACTTGTTTAATTCAGTTAAAATTGATAAAATCATAACTTGCTTAATATAAAATATTTTTGAACATGCAAAATATGTTTTCAAACCATCAAAGTGTGAAATTTTCAAATGTGAATTTGAATTTATGTTTTGAACAAATAAAATTCAAATAATATTCACACTTGTTTTAAATTCAATTAAAACTTGTTTAGTATTGTTTAATTCATAATAAATTCATCCTAATTCAAATTTCAATATTTGAAACATGTAATCCAACTAAAATTTGATGTTCTTTTCAAATATAAATTTTGTTAATTGTTTTGCACACTTTAAATTGATGAAAACAATAATTGTTTGTGTGACATGTTTAAGTAACCAGACTTTCCAACCTTAATAAATGATTTCCAAAACTTGTTAAATCCTTTTATCACTTGCATCTATTATTGTTATTTGTTGTTATTTTGTTGTTACCATCATGCATGCATCATGCTAACAACTTTCACCTAATAATTAATTGTAAATCGTTTGTTCCACTTAATTATGGACCCTTTCCCACATGCCACTCAAAATAGCATAGGGGTCCATTTAAATTGTGTTATCATGTTAGCTAGTTTATTTTAATGCAACCATTAACTTGTCATGCATCATCTTGATTGTGCACAATGCCATGATAATGATTGTTTACTTTCCTGTTTTGTTTGTTTGCTTCTTCTCGAATAGACGACGACGTTGAGACAGACGATCTTTACAGCACCCCTTCTGAGGATCTAGCTCAGTACCAGGCTGCTGAGTTCGCAGGCAAGTTATCACTCACATGAACCATTGTGTTCCTATCAACCCTGGTTACCGATACTTTCCGTTGTCTATTTCTGCTAGCCTTAGTGGTAGTTGTTTCTGTTACGAACCTATCACATGAATCCCTTAACCCTGATATTGCCTCACCACCCCTCCTACAACCCTATTGATTGAGCCAGTGTCTTACTAGTATGCTTAGGTTGTTTTGCTCGAGTCTGTTACCCGTTACTTTCAGTTACTATATTTCATTATGTTCTGGGGGCTCGATGTTTAATCAATCAATCAATCATGCTAATGTTATTACTTAATAATAATTTGATGATAAGGCACCGGCAGGAGGCCCTGTGTGGTTTTGAGGCCTGCTAGTGTCGACCCTAATAGGAAAAGGGTCTTGTCTACTGATCCATGATGAGCGCACTACCCGCATGTGGGAAGCGAGTATGGGCGCCCCCCCTCAATTTGATTCGATTCGCATCTCGTCCAAATCATCTCATTTAGTTCGTGTTTTCCATTTGCCGCATGCATGTTTTTGCGAGCCCAGCGCAGGGTGGAACTTTTGTAGTCGGCATATAGGGGGACACGTTCTTAGAGTGCTATGAGGGTCCATTTTCTTCTGGGCTCGATTAGCCGTGCGCCCAAGGTGCTTTGGGCTTGATGCGAAGAAGAGTTGAGTTGTGTTGAGTGCCCGCTTGGTGGGAGGCATCCCATCTGGCGGGTTATTCATACGTGTACGGCCAAATTGGTGCAACCCTGCAGGGATAATCTTCTCGAGAAGCCGTGTTTTCCGCGGTTATGGTTAACTTGGTGAAAGTACTGGCTAACAAGTACTCAGGACAACGTAAACCTAATGATTCACAATCTCACACCCCATGATTAATAACTTGGCTAGTAATAGGATTATTGACACAATAATTTGATTCATCTGTAATCCAACTGTGTGAGTTATCCTCGGATTGCTTCTTTGGATAAGGGGCGAGATCCAGGATGGGTTTGTTTGAAGTTATCTTTCAGTTGGTTACAACACTCGATCTTATCCCCTTTCTGATAGTTGGAAGTGATAGAATCTCTATAGTTGGTTAGCGCAGCCAGTTGCAGCATCTTATATATCCCCTTCTTTCCGTTGAACCCAAGTCATCTGTGCTTGTGTTGACGGGCTATACTTTGGTGAACTGTGAGTCTTGCTTGCCAGTACGTCTATGTACTGACCCCTTTGGGGCTGTGGTTTCTGCAGACTACGCTTACGAGGATCCAGGTGACGGCTACTACGTGGAGTTTGACGAGGCTGCTGACGAGTAGTTAGCGGACCCCGGGCAGGATCCGAGACATCGTGGATGGGCTCCGTCTTTATTTCAGTTTCCGGCTTCTTAAGCCTATTTGGATTTGTCTGTACTCAGACCCCTTTGAATGCTTCCGCTGATATGTAATGATGCTATGTTGGGACATGTGTCCTCTGGATGATTGTATTTGCTATCTCTGCCCTAGTGAGGGCCATTTGTACCTTATTTCAATCTTTTGTGTCGTAGAGGCATGTTGTGTTATCCTTTTGTTCAAAGCCGTTGACGTACCATGTGTGTATGGTATGAAGTACGTCAATGGTAGTGTCCTGATTTCTACAGGATAGTTTACATCGACGGTGAACAGTAGCGATGGGTTGTCACACATAAGTGTTGGCCTACTCGTAAGAGGACGCGGGTGCCGGAAAGCCCCGTAATCCCATCAGAATACTGTTCAGTTCGTACGGTGAGTATCCTATAGAAGTCCGGGTGCGACACCCGACCACCGTAATTCCTGAAGGATCCATTTGGTTCCGGCGCATAGCTGCCGGATAACGCTCTTGATAGTTTTCAGCCTGGCAATGTCATCCTCATCCGGCATCACTTCGTCCGGGCCTGAAGAAATGGAAACATGAGTCGAGAAAACTCTGGCTATTTATCAAAAGGATAACCCGGAGGAAGAAACGTACCAAGCAAAGCACGATACGTGTCAGCAATTTGGACAGAAAGGCTTGTTAGATCATCTTTTGCTTTGTGAGCCCTTTTCCTATACTTCCTCATTATCATCCTATTCCTCCTGGCCTCAGCCTCGGCTGCTTCACGCAGAACCACCTCCTTTTCAATGAGCTTGGTGGCATCTGCCAGTTTCTCCTCAGATTGAGTCACGAAAGACTGCATGGACGCAACGAAGGATTAGCCGGGTAAAGGGGCAAGTTATCAGTCGCTTGTATCATAAAGTCCCAAGCAAATTATGAATCAATTCACTCGGAACTTGGGGACTGGATAAGGACGCAAGCAGCGTTTGTCGGATTTACCTCGTGTTTGGATATTAAAGCCCCCAAGATGTTTTCTTCATTAGCCCTCAAAGTGCGCAGGGTTTCGAGCATCTGGGCAAATGTCAGGTCCTCGGGCTGGGCGCCGGAAGAGCCGGCAGCCTGATCGCCTGGTGGGGGAACTCTCCCCGCCCGCGGGGTCGAGACCCGGACGGTTTGAGTATCCGGGTTGAGAGAACCCATCCTCGTATCCAGAACCTCGATCTCCTCGTCCACTGGTTCCGACGAGGAAGGAGACCCGGTGGCTCGGTGAAGTGGATCGCCCAAGGGGCCTTGTTCCTGGTTATTCTCAGTATCACCGCCAGTCGCGGCATCTACGTTCTCAGTCGGCTCCTCTGTCCGATGGTTATCCGTCTCTACATTCTCCGGGTCACTGACGGTGGCTTGAGTGCTAAAAGAAAGATGAGAGGAGGCAGTTAGCAGTGGTGATTGAAAATTGTCAGGCATCAAAAGAAGTCATATAGCAAAAGCTTACCCGACATTCACGGTGTAGTCTGGCGGGAGCTCGCCGCTGGAAGCAGACGAAGTCGCCACAGGGACCACTAGCGGAACCCGGAATTGCCCGGCGCGTGGATGGTTAGGAGAAGGCTGGCGTTGAGGAGAGTCGGAAGGACGAGACGGAGGAGCACTGGCACGATGGACGGAGGAGGTCGAGATGTCCGGGTTAAGGGGATCTTCACCCGGGGAGCTCTGAGTTACTCTGCGCTTGGCTGGAAGAGAATCCTTCAAGTCCGACGAGTTCGATAATTGATGGTTAAGTCGTCGCATGGCGTCAAAGGAGTAAGGTTCAAAGGATAACGAGGAGAAAGGAACCTTGGATACTGCCCCTCTGGTCTTCCTTTTGGCTCCAACTGTTGCCTCTTGATCAGATTCGGTAGCCTCCGGGTCATCCTCGTTGTTCTCACCTTCGTCCTCCAGCCCTGCGAACCGAGTGTGCGTCCTTGGGAAAAAGTTAAATGGGAGGAAAATGATGCAAGTGAAAATAATATAAGTTCCGGGCAAGTACCTTCACTATCATCGGCCGGCTCGTCCTCTTCTTCCGGGTTTCTGGAAGGGGGGGAGGGTTCAACTCTCCAGAAGGGATCATCAGCCTAAGACAAAATGATGAAATTAAGGGTTATAAGCTGTATCAAGTCAAGGTGTGGAAATAAGTTATGAATATCGGATGTTACCGCTGGAGCCGGGTTTTCCCGAGTAAATGGGGGCAACCCGGCGATGTTCTTTATCACCTCTAGCTTCTCTGTCAAGAAGCCCTTGATGGTCTTGTTGGTGTCGCCGGTCGCGAAGCTCTTGGTGGAATATCGGAGCGCATCCGTGGTATGCCCCGAGTACTCGCACATTAACTTGGTGCGGATGGAATTGGGTTGGATTCGAAAATCAACCCATGTTTTCACTAAATTGAGCCCAAGGAGGCCTTGGGCTGAGAGGATGGCTATTTTGGCTAACAAGGGAAGGATCACCTCCCTGTCTGAGTCATGGGCAAAGGCATTGAAAGACTCAGAAGGCTCGAGGAGGCCCTCCGAGTAACCCGGCAGTCTCTTCTCGCCGGGTGGAGAAGTGTCATGGCAGTAGAAGAAGGATAATTGCCAGTGCTTTACATGAGAGTTCAGATTGAGGGTTGGCATTGGGGAGTTTTTACGGCGTTGGATGGATACCCCGCCGCATGTGAGAAGTGCTCCGTCGCCGCTTTCGCGGCACGGCTTGCACTGGAACAGTTCAATGAAGAGAGTCAAACTTGGCGGAGTGCACAAGTATGACTCGGATAGGACAATGAAGTGGGTAATATTCAACATAGAGTTAGGCCCTATGTCGAACACCCGGAGGCCGTAGTGGCTCAGGACTTCGCGAAAGAAAGGGTGACCCGGAGGGCGGAATCCCCGGGTCACGTGCTCTACAAAGCAGATTACCTCGCCGTCGGTGGGAGTAGGCCGGGTCTCGTCACCCGGCGCCCTCCAGTGAATGTCCTTCTGAGGGGGAAGAACCCCTAACTCGGCCAATTCTTCCAGTTTGGCCTTGGTGACAGTAGATCGCCCCCAATTGGCGGATATGGATTGGGTTGTTTTCGCCTGGGCCGGCTGCTTCCCTTGCCTTTTGGGAGCCATGGGATCGGCCTGCAAAACACAAGAAAAAGAGGTACAAAAAATAAGACTCGGAAGTATTGGGGTATCAGGGAAGCGTGAAAACTAAGAACTATCCGGGTATCACGCCGTGAAGTGAAGATTGCAAGGTATCCGGGTATTAAATATAACTATGGAGATTATTGGTCACTTACGTATGGAAAGGTGTTTGGGGAGGACGGATGGTTGCCCATGTATCTACTGCAAGCAAAATAGCCGGAAAAGGAGGATTTTCCGGGTGTCAATGTTATGTGCGGAAAATTGAGGTGAAACGGATCTAGATTGGAAAACTCGCGAATGATTCTACGAAGAGATTGGTGATTAATAATGGTAGGAGGACGATGTGTGGTCATCAAACAGGTTGTTGAAGAAGTTAGCAAGCATCTAAGCCGTCTAAATCCGGTGTGACGAAGAAACGGTCCACAGGTTGACCTAGATCCAATCCGGGGTGAATCGAGAAATTGCGAGGCCAAATTAAACAAGTACAAGGAACTTACTGGGAGATCTTGGAGTTTAGTACGACGACTGTGGACGGCGTGGTTCGAGCGCCCCTCTGCGATTCTTGGCGAGCGGGGCAAGCGCACAGCAGTGAAGCGTGGCGGCGGAGCGGGATGGCTCGAAAGCGGATGCGGCCGGCGGTGGCTTTGCACCGGTGGCGAGCGCGAAATTCCTGCGGTGGTGTTACGAGGGCGCAAGGAGTGAAGAAGGAAAGGAGAGAATGGAGTGAGGCGTTGGGTTCTAGGTCATCCCCTGAACGCTATTTATAAGGCAAGGGTGAGCTTATCCCAACGGCCGGAAGCCGGAAATTATGGGGAATGGTTATCCGCGCGGATCCTACGAGAAATGCTTCAAGTGTTGAGCAAGGTATCTGGACGAAAAAGAGAAGGAGATCCACCCCGAGATATCAGGGTCAATTATCGAGTATAGAATCTTGACATTTTTATAAGGGTTTAGACCTGAAAAGTTAAGCCAGGTATTTTGGAGAAAAGCCGGGTTACTATATGGCCACCATGGAGTAAGGCCTAGCTATCTATTAAAGCACCTTAACCCGGCCTCCATATACTTGTGTGTTTGATGTTCTTACAGGGAATAGCGAGCGCTTCAAGGAAGGATCCGTGAAGCCCAAGCTATTCTGGGGACTACTGATGGAGGGATAATAACCCGGTAGGCCAACTCCAAGGTATAACCCGGCCCGAAGGATGCTGCGCAGGATCCGGCTAAGGATAAAGAACTTTCGTAAGGCCCAAGTTTATAGGCCCAGTAACCCGGATTGTGGGTTACGGTAAGGGAAGGTTAGGGCTCGTATGCCGTGTCCGGGTAGGATCCAGGGTGTGTCTTGGAGGACAAGCCGGGGGGTACGGGTGCTTTATAAACCGATCCCTAGGTCTAGTTGAGAGATCTAAGAACCCTAGCAATATCGCTTGATATCGAGCATCCCGTGTAACCCGAGAGTTGAGTTATTATATTAAGATCGGAGACTCGGCGACTTTGATTGCCGGCTACCAGATCGATTACCATCATGTTTTCCTCTGAGCTAAACCCTCTCCCAAACGCCTGTGTCGTCTTGCCCCAAGATCAGTTACCCCCGGTAACGTCTGCCGTGATTATCCCACGACAACCGCCTTTCTTCTTGTTGGCCGGCCTCTTCCAATGCTTCTTCGACCTCAAGCACATGGGAGTTCCGCTTTGTTTTACCGCCTCCTCGTCCATAACACACAGTGTATTCAGGGTAACCATAGGTCGTGGAGATGTGAAGGCGTTCTCCTCAGGAGTTTCTTGGTAATATGTCAGCTTCTTCTGGATATCAAGTTTTCTGGCGGGTAACTCAGGAGGAGCCTCTTCGCCATATAACTGATTGATGAAATCATCGATGGGAGCAAGTTCAATATCCATGTAGTTGTCATGTATCTTTTTCTCGGGAGGAAGAGGATCAACCGGTGGGGGGCGGAGAAAGTCATGTTGGCTTGGCGGCGTAGGCGCAACCATCGGTGGAAGGAGGACCCTGTCATGTTGGCTTGCCGGTGGAGGCACGACAGTGTCTTGTTGGCTTTGCTGCGGGCGCAGCTGGTGGAGTGACCACGCATTGTCTTGGCGCCGACCCTAAGGTGGTGTTCAACCGAATAAGGGCTTTCGGCCATCGAAAGACTTGATTTTTGAGTTGTCATAGATTCAGATCGCTATTGGTATCCGCAAGTTGATTGGGAGGATATAAGTCCTGGAATCCCGGTAGCACCAGAGATACCCAAACCCGAAGCTCGCTATCTGGTATATCTCTGCAGTGGTACTTGTGGGAGAGTGGCTGCAGGATGCTCCCATTCGCAACATCCTTCAACTCGCTGCCCACTTTTAGCAGGAAGGTGCACCCCATCGCGTCCGCCTGCGAAAACATGGCTAGTTCAGAGAGGGAGGCAATATTGAACTGATTAACTTGCTACATCTTGAGACGGTCAATAAATTACTGTGAGGGCATCGAGATTGGCTAACGTTGACGTACCAAAGAAGACAAGCGCGTCGAGCAAGGATAATGTCGACGGACTACCGGCGGCGGCTGTGCCGGGCACGGACAACAACAACGGTCCACCTGGGAAGGCGTGCCAGTGACAGGGGGATACTAATTGCCATTCAGCCTGCGGCATCATGTTGGTCGAGGGGTTAACATCTATGCGGATCATCGACATCGGCCCCTTTCCGCCTCCGGCGATGTAACCATAGAGTTTTTCCACCACGACAGGTATGAGTTCATTCATATTATCTCCGACCTTTTCCTCAATCCGCTTCTACATGGTTGCTTCTAAGACCGTCACCTTCTTCTTTAGCAACTTCTCCTCATGGCTCGCCTGGCTTTTCTTCGCCTCTCGCGACTCCTTAGTGTTGGGCTCAGCCAAGCGATACTTAGCGTGCTTCCTATTTAGTCCACCGCCGGTGATACGTCCTAAGTGCGGCCTTTTCAGCGGATCCTGGTTTTTTGCTTGTGGTACCCCCTGATAAAAGGCTTGTCCCATGGGACTTTGTCCGTCGACGCCTGCGACGAGGCAAATTCAATCTGTAGTTCTTCTAGCTGCAGAAGCAACATGAACAATTTAGAAATGGTTGGTACTAGAATGTAATGGACTTGATGAGTAGCATGAAATGGTAAATTGCTTACCACTAGTCTCTCAACTTCCTTCACCTTATCGTCCGTGACCAAAAACAACATTCTGAACCGCCATGGGGTCCGTGACAAGCTGCCCGGTCGACGCTTCTTTTGTGTACCCGGACCTCGTAAATTTCCGGAACTGTGGGTCATGGGTATACTTGGCGTAACGGTTCCCAAGGCCATTCTCTATATAGGCCTGGTCCTCCTGATCCCAAACATCCCCCTTGCCATCGTAGCCACGACAAGCGAGATTTTTGTGACCTATGTTTAATGACGCAAGTCCTTCCCCCCAGGCCGTTTGATTCTTAGTGAACTCAAGAGACTCGTTATCTAGGAAAATCACGAAGTCCTCTGGCGTAATCCACGGGAAGTGACAATGGATATCTTTGAACGATGTGCTGTCCCTAATAATCGCCCTCACTATAGTCTTATAACTGCTACGGGCTTTGGTGAACTTAGTGAGGGCGAGTTTGTTCGCTGGGTTGCCCTTCGGATCCTCGTTGTTGTAGGGGAGAGGGAACTCGTACCGTGCGTGCAGCCTCGAGATGAGTTGGGCGCGCATATTTTCCTTCTTCTTGAGAGTCGGCTCGTTGATATTGACGAGGTCTTGAAGGATCGCGACAACTTGGAGGAAGGCTCAACCTCCGTGATTTTTTGTTGAGTGGTGTCGACCTTGTTCGGAGCTTGCTTCCGACGCTTCTTTGCCTGAGTGCTACTATCAGAAGGACCCTGGCGCCACTATCGGTGGTTTCCTCGCCACCAGTGAGCCAATCATCATAATGGGGATCAACATCATGGGGCTCGCCATCATGGGGCTGATCACTCCTATCATCACCGCCATCATTGGCCCTTTGTTCCTCTTGCGATTCTCTGGCCATAAGCTGGTACTTCTCCAATAATGTCGGATCCGTAGAAGAAGACGACATGCCTAGCTACAGTAGACAAAATAGCACCGTTAGTAATGGGACAAATTCGACATGACTTCTACTAGAAATGGTCATGCCGGAGTACCAGAAATTTGCCGGAATGGAAATAAATAAATGTTCTGGCAAAACATTGCCACTCAATGTACCTGCATAAAACTCCCAAAACCCCAAACCCCCAACTCTGGCCCAATAATTCTGGCCAACATAGCAGCAGTAATTCTGCCCAACAACAGGCAATTCAGCAACAGTAATTCTGCCCAATAGCAGGCAATCAAACTCCACAATTTGTCATTTTCCCTACACATGAATGTGACCAACTAAACGAACATGCCAGAGTGCAAAATCTGCAGCTCGAGGTCACAGAAACATGACCTATTGCAAAATCTGAAGTAGATTCCAGTGCATAGATGCATGAAAGAAACTTATGACTGAAACTCTGTAATCTCACGTTATGCTATTCATCACATAAACCATAAACATACATTCGCACCCTATAATCTTATACAATGAAGAACATTCGGTATTGTGTATTATATAATTAAAGTGTGAGCAAGGATCATTGCCTTTTTACAGCTGATATAGTGTACAAGATTCCAGATATTGAGATCAGTTTTGTGAGTGAAAACAACATGTTTCTGTGGTACTAGACTGATTTTCTGTCAGCCACATTGAAATAGGTGGCTTGATCCAAAAACAATGTTTGTAACCCTGCACTATGTAGTACAGTAATACTATGGTTTCTATGCCATACTATTGCTCCTAGTTTCAACTTAACTAACTGCTAACAAAAACATAACTAACTGGTTAAGATGTTCAACATCTAGCTGAGCGATGAGCCCAGGAAGTTAACAAAAACATAACTAACTTCTACAGCCGATAAGGTCACACTGGTAGAAAATAGGCCTTCCATACGCCCCCATTAGTCCCAAAAATAATCGACCCGCGACCATAGGGGTCTTTAGTCGCGGTTCGGGAGGAGACCCGCGACCAACAGTCTGGGCCCAGCGCGCTCGGTCCACAGCTGGCGGACGGGAGGGGCTTTAGTCGCGGTTGGCCTGGCCAACCGGGACTAAAAGGTCCTCAGGCTGGCCCGAAGGCCTTTAGTCGCGGTTGTCCAGGCCAACCGGGACTAAAAGCCCATCCCTATATAGGACTCAGCTCGCTGCACTTAGCCACGTTTGGTGTCACTTCTACTCACAATATTCACATGGGGTGGTGGGTTTGCTTTTGGTTCCTCCTATGCATAGAAGGTGTTCGATGAAATGCCCGAGAGCATGAAACACACATGATATGAAGTGTCCGAGCCACACTTGAGCTTTGTCATTTATTTTTCCTCCGCGATCGCGGTTAGCAACTTGAACCTTTCAGGATTTGTATTATTTCTAGCTAGTTAGTTTAACAAATGCATGATGGTTAATTATATAATTTATATAATAATACAGATGAATCAGCAATGGATGTACGGTAACCGACTCTCCGGCGAGTTCACTACGGGTTTGAAAGATTTCCTCGTAGTGGCAAATGCGAACAAGCACCGAGGTTTTATTATCTGTCCATGTGCTGAATGTAAGAATCAGAAGGGTTACTCCTCCTCAAGAGT